>OY740770.1:26737285-27399661 GCA_963513935.1 Aphrophora alni
TCCTACCTATGTTCACTATTGTATCATATAGTATGTTGAATCGAAAATTGAAAACTTTATATATATTTCGAATTTTTCAACGCATTCATTAATTTTCCCTTTTGACAGTCATGAAGAATTTTTAATGGTTTGTTGATACTGGAGTAGTTGTGGTAGTTATACAGAGATAACAGTTTCAGGATGATAATAATAATAGTTATATATTATTATAGTTATATATATCTCAGTATATATATACAGGGTGTATCAGAGCGGTTGGCCGGCCTGTATAGCATTGAAACGAGTATACTTAGACATTTAGTTTAAACTGATAACCCCCTATTTCGACCCCAAGGAATTCAGGAAAAATGTTTTCAACCCTTTAAAAAGCCCCAAAAGGGTAATTTTTTGGGGGTCGGTGTTGGTTTTTGGGAAATTTTCAAATGTAAAGGTAGGTCGTGCTGTACCTCATTTTAAAGGTCTTGGTACACTGATCATTAAAAAAAAAAGGTTTTCATTTATCTTGCACCGTTAATACAGGGTGGCCCGAAACATCATAAAACTTAAGTTTACACATCTTTTTACATCTGTCATAAACATTTGTTTTAACAGCTACAATTTTTAAAGTACATTGACAAAGATGTGACTTTTCAAACAATACCTAATTTTGGTAGGTTTTCTCACATTTTTACCAGGTTTAAAAATTTACAACTTTTAGAAGTTTTAAGAGTCAATATCTCAAAATTTTCAAATTGAAATGTGGGTCATTTTACATATCAAATTGAAGCCCTTACAATTATCAACATTTTTCATATTTTAATTTTTTTCATTTCTCTATTGGTTTAAAATTTACAGAAAAATATCGTTCAAAGAAACATCCTACAAATATTATTAACAAAAACTCATATTTATAAATACTAGTTATCTTTTTAGTTTTAATAACAAATTATGAATTTATATTTCCTTTATTTCTTTCTTTCAAATTAATTAATTTTATCTTCAAAAATACTTCTACAAATAAAATTGTTGCAACAGGAATTTAATCTATGAATTTTTTAGTAACTTTGTAGCTCTAAGAAAAATGAAAAGATTCTATTTTCATTATTTGAAAATTTCATTTGCTATTATCTCTTCTAGTAATAATCTACTAAACTTTCTTTAAATAGATAAACATTTACAAAAAAATTAATTTAAAACATAATACAGGTTATTAATCAAACAGGTAATATATAGCGTCTATACCACAACGCCGATCTAAATAAAAAAAAAACATTGTCCGTATCCGAATGGAAGACTGATGTCCTACAAGTTGAAATTTTACTGCTCGTAGTGGATTCTCCCTCGTTCAGAAGTTGTTTTCTCAAGTTGTTGAAAAAATGTTCATAACTCGCGTATATAGACCATTGTCTTTTATGTTCCCGCGTTATTGTCATTGAAACACGCTCTGTATGGATTTTTTAAATACTTTCGATCTCTATTTGAGATAAAAAATCAAATGTACATTGTTCTAACAGAACCTAGAAACTCTTTCTACGATCTTATCTCTCCAAACACTGTATTTTGACTTTGAAAAACACAACCTGTTCATTTTAAGCGGTAAACTCAACCCTTAAAAAACACATCTTGTCCCTTCAATCGCTGGACTTAGACTGACTTTGCCATGAGGCAAATTCTTACTTCCTTCCTTTTTAATTGGAAACCGGCTCTAGCCTCCTCCATAATTTGTTTCCGCTGTTCCACACAGTCCACACACCCCTTTCTCTACACACATTTTATTAATTATTAATGATAAAAAAGAACACTTGTACTCAATCACACAATGCTAAAATTACACATCTATACATTTTAATTTATACCTACACTAAACATCGTAATTCATTGTGTTGCCTTGAAAATCCATTTTACTTCCTTTACCTAATTTGACGAAAGCTACGCTTTATTCACTGGCTTCTCCCACTCTCTGTATTTTTAATCTCGCGCGTTTAATACCTATTACAAATTTGATTTTTCACATTGTCACAAAAACCCCACAAATATTTGTATTTCAATACGTGTATTGTAATACAAAAATTTTTTATATATATTTCAAATCGAGAAAAAAAATATTAATGGATGTTCAAGACATTTCATTTCAGAAGCTAAGGACTTCATAAAAAAAAATAAATACCTCTAGAGTATTCATTTAAGAAAGATTCTCTTTTCATGTAAACTAAAAAAATTACTTACTAAATCCTACTTTACTATCTTAATTTATTTGCATTATCATAACTCATCAAAACTATATATAATTCCATTAGCGCTAAACCTTATCTCTATTTATATAAAGAAAACCCTACATCCGCTTTATTTTTCAACAGCAGTTGACTGAAACTTTCCCATCAACATTTTTTGTTGACCGGATCCCGTCACTCAAAATCTTATCCTCTTTGCCAAGACGACATTTCTACATCCTTTGAAAATCTACATCTATCTTTCACCATCCATCTGAATCATTTTTCAACTAAACACAATTAAAATTTTATAACTTCTCATTATTAATTAACATTTTTACGAAAATTATTTACTTATTACTCAACATTGCTTCAATTCACCTTAAAACTTTTCAATTCAGACTTTACATTATTATTTATTTTAGTTTAAATCCAATAACTATTTATTCTTACTTAAATTCTCAATTTTCCTTTGTCTTGCTGGGATAACATGTTAACTACTGATTTTACAATTACCAAAAACTCTCTTCTTCAACTAAAATTCAAAAATATAACATCATTATTATCAAAAAAATTACTTACAAAACTCATCTATTTATTTCAAAATTACCTCTTTACAATTGTTTTATCTTTCAGTATCCTATCTTAAAATTATTTCCATCTTATCTTTCATATTTTAATAATCAAAGTTGCATTAATCCTCAAAAAACCTCTTTATCATTCATATTTATCTCTTTATCTCAACGTAGCTTCCTTTAAAAAATCATGATAATCGTCGTTTATTCGCAGAATTCCTCAAATCTCTCTTTATTTCATTAAAATCGTCGCATATTTCCTTTATTTCATTAAAATCGTCGCATATTTCCTTTATTTCATTAAAATCGTCGCATATTTCCTTTATTTCATCGTAGTATTCAAAAAACCTCTTAAAAACTAAAAAAATTACCATTAATGCAACCTAACTACCTTTTTTATAAAAGCTTCTTAACAGAATAACTTCATTTTAAATACCACTTTACTCAACAATTCTGTAAAGTCATCATCTTCATATAAAACTCAAAAAAAAATCTCTCATTTAAACTACTTCATTAAAATCTCCTTAGTCATCAACCACTTAAATACAAAAACTTCAAAAAATAATAAAATTTACATTGCTTTCCCAGCTAACACCGTATTTCATCAAAATTTTTAGACACCTTTATCAAATAACTTCTCACCATTCAATTATTATCTCAAATTCAATCATTATTTATTAAAAAATCGTTAATTATTTATTTCATTTATAAATTTCATCAAAATCTCTCTTATCATTGTTAATTTACTATTCCTTCCTTTAAAAAACAAAAACTTAACCTCCTTTACTCATTATTTAACATCAAAAAACTTAATTATTATCTGTCTTGGCAAAACTCACATAAATTCTCAAACTTTAACCAATTATTTTTTAATTTTCCATACCATAAATCACTTAAGACTAACAACTTTTATCTCATATTATCTAATAATCCTTAATATTTATCAATGTCAAACATTCAAATTATTACTTTACAAACTAACATCTAATTACCTATTCTAATCAGCTAATCAACATTTTTTACAATTTTACAGACTTTTTAATTTATTTCATAAAATCCCTCCTTTCTGTCACGTCCGGTTTATTTCTAAATATACAGATCGATCACTTCTATATATATCCTACAATTTATTTACCTTCAACATCTATCTAAATTTTTTATTACATGATTATTATTTCATGTAATAATGTCACACTTATTTATTATGCATTTTACCTCCCTACCTTCCCTATCCTTCTGATGGTCTAATATTTTACATGTACCCTTCAGGTTACACTCTGGACTCTTACACGAAACAAACATGTTATGACCCTAAAATATGCAGTGGTTGAAATGCGATATCCCTACTTGATTCGAAATACCGCCCACCACACACTCCAAACTCACAACACGCCTTTCGTGCAGTCCCGAAATTGCTTCATTTTCACAAATAAAACAATTTCTTTTACTACATAAACTCCTGCCTCCTCCCAAAAATGTTCATTTACTCCTTAAATGCATTTACACGAAGAAAATTTTAAAATTCATAAAAAATTTCATTCAAATCGTATCATCCGAAGTTGAAATAATGTTTATTTTACCAAGCTTATTACTAGCATCGTCGATTTTCTGTTTATGTAATCCTTTGTAGTTGTTATTATTCAATTACAAAAAGAAAATTTTATTTTTTAAAATTTACTCTAAGTTCTTCACTTAGAAATTTACTTTTAATTCTATTAAAGTTATTCAAATAACCAACCTTTATTCTATTTATTTTATTTAAAATCAATCATCCTTTATTTAAGTAATTTTTATTTGAAAACGCAAGTTAATTTTGAATTATAAGTCAAAAGTTTTTTATTTTCAGAACAGCATATTCGTAACACTCTGTATCTCGTCTCAATGTTATACGCAATAGAATCTTAGGCTTGATTTAAGCATAAACAAGTCCCCTCGGTATGAGACAATCCTTATCTGTCTACTGATAAGACATGAAAACCTTTTAGATCCAATATGGTCTGTAGATGAATCTCAACTCTCTCGTCACATTTTATTGAATATTTAATATTGAATATTATTTCTTTAACACTACTCTGAATCCTTGCTTCTAACTAATCTGTTTTATCTTAACACGTAAAGTCAATATTTATCTTAGTATAAACAACACTCGGTTATTTACTAACAATCTTGCATCTCCAATGATCCTCTCATCTGATCAACCTGTTATCGTCACGTTTTCTAAATATTATTTCTTCTATAAACATATAAAATTATTCACTGCCATAATCCAGCGCCTTTACTTTAACAAATACTGAAACCTTTCTAAAACTAAAACTTCTAACATTTACGCTTGGCTTATATTATTATTTATTCTGATTCTGTCTTAGCTTACAAAATTTATCAGTACACACAAATTATTAATATTCATAACTCTTAATTAATCATTATCAAACTTAAACTTATTTATTAACAAAATTCTTATTCTATAAATTATTTTTCAAAATCAAGTCCTTGTGTTATTATAAAAAATGTCTTTACATTATTATTAGTCATTCCAAATATTCAATTGATTACAACAATTATAAATTATCCATTTTTTTTCGATGGTTCCCCGATTGGTGAAAGATTTTGTAAAATATAGCCTGCTTTTTTAACATAATTACAACGTTAAATACTTCTGTCCACACGGACAGTTTGTCTAGCCTAGTCATCATAACTGACCCTTTCCTAACAAAAGATTCCCCTTTGTTATTGTCTCGGAGTATTGACAAAACACCTTTCTCTTTCTCATTCTCAGGCATACCATCACCCCTCCTTCTCTCAAACATCTTAGAATCTAATGACCTAATTTCAACATCTGTTCGTTTAGGAATTCCAACCCCACCATTCTTGTATATCATCACAAATACTTCTTTAATACATACGTTTTCATATTTAATTTCAAAGCTACTCATTTCACAAAAACTTTTAATTTCTTGCTCTTGGATTCTAAAAACATTCCTAAATTTTAACATCGTGTATTTTTCAAAATCTACAGTCTTATGGTACACTCGTTTTTTAAGATAAACAGCTGATTCCTTTATTATTAGATTATTTACCTTTACTTTGTTTTTTGAATTAATTATACCTATTTCAACCCCACCACACTTGGTAACCCCATCATTTTTCTTAATTTCAACATTACCTGTTAACTGTTTTAAATCATTGTTTTCAAAAGGCTCATTTTGTTCTACATTAGGCTTGACTATTGTCTCATTTTTTAATCTATCTTGTCTTAATTTATGCATAAATTGCTCATGATCTTTTCTTGCCTCTAATCTACATTCCTCTAATTTATTTATTAACATCTCTAACATTTTAATAATTTCTTTACCTTGATCATTATTTATTACACCCTTATCTACTTTACCCTGTTCAATTGTCCTAACCTGTTCAACCTTTAGATTATTATTATTTTTATCAGTACTCTCCATTTTCTTTAAATTTTGATCTTCTTTTACCAAATTGCTATTATTGTTTACTGAATCACTTAAAACTTTATCTTTTCCATCAAAATCATTAACCCCACCATTTTTCTTAACTTTTAAATTTTCATTATTATCTACCTCATTATTTACTTTATTATTGACCTTTATAACCTCATTAATCTTTGTATTATTACATCTATAATACCCATAACCTACTTTTTCTGTATTATTTCCTATAACAAATGCCGACACTACAGTAAAAGGGGGTGCTTCTTTTAACAATTTATCTTTTAATTTTCTATAAATTTCATTTCTCGCTGTTATCCCAGCACACATCATTTTTTTAATTTCTGCTTTCAATTCAACATCCCTATCTATTAAATTTAGTCCTAACCTTACATGCCATTGTTTAACTAGATTTTCTCTGTCTAATTCGATGTGCCAATGTTCCACATCTCTTCTATCCATATCCAATACCTTTTCAAATTTATATTTTTTATTTACATTTATAAAATACTTTTCAAATTCTTGTTTCATAGCTTTAAATTCCATATCTATCCTATCTGAATCAGTTATTAACTTATTATTAATATCTCCCTCCATTTTAACTATTATTATGTTTACCTTTAGTTTTAAATTTAAATTTCAGTTACCAAAATCATTATCCTAACCTGTTCATTATTATTAACATTTATATTTTCTAAATCCATTTTAATTTATTTTACTTAACACAACAGAATCTATTATTTAACCAACACAAAATTTTAAGAGAATCTTTCTTATTATTAATGGTAGAGTCCTTACCTTGATTAAATGTTCCCATTACCAAATTCACTGTATTTTTCGACCATAAATGCCCCATTGTTGGGCCCAATTGTAATAATTTAAAAAAGGAAGGTGTAACAGAATTTAAGATTAATATGGAAGTAACTTTTGTTCATTAAAAATGCCACACGTTGAGCGACAATTGTAATAATTTAAAAAAGATGAGGCAGAATTTAAGTATTAATTTCATTAATTCATTAATTTATTGATTTGTTAATTGATTAATTTGCTCGACTAGGGCGCCAGATGTGTTAACATCAATTTTGAAAAAAGTGAATTTAAATATTTTAAAAAATCTCTGGGGTCGCAAATTCTTTTATCGGTGTACTCACAGTGGATTTTGGTTTTAAATGAGAACACTTTGGCTGAAATGTTACAAAGAAAGCATTTATTAAACATTCAAAGAAACATCCTACAAATATTATTAACAAAAACTCATATTTATAAATACTAGTTATCTTTTTAGTTTTAATAACAAATTATGAATTTATATTTCCTTTATTTCTTTCTTTCAAATTAATTAATTTTATCTTCAAAAATACTTCTACAAATAAAATTGTTGCAACAGGAATTTAATCTATGAATTTTTTAGTAACTTTGTAGCTCTAAGAAAAATGAAAAGATTCTATTTTCATTATTTGAAAATTTCATTTGCTATTATCTCTTCTAGTAATAATCTACTAAACTTTCTTTAAATAGATAAACATTTACAAAAAAATTAATTTAAAACATAATACAGGTTATTAATCAAACAGGTAATATATAGCGTCTATACCACAACGCCGATCTAAATAAAAAAAAAACATTGTCCGTATCCGAATGGAAGACTGATGTCCTACAAGTTGAAATTTTACTGCTCGTAGTGGATTCTCCCTCGTTCAGAAGTTGTTTTCTCAAGTTGTTGAAAAAATGTTCATAACTCGCGTATATAGACCATTGTCTTTTATGTTCCCGCGTTATTGTCATTGAAACACGCTCTGTATGGATTTTTTAAATACTTTCGATCTCTATTTGAGATAAAAAATCAAATGTACATTGTTCTAACAGAACCTAGAAACTCTTTCTACGATCTTATCTCTCCAAACACTGTATTTTGACTTTGAAAAACACAACCTGTTCATTTTAAGCGGTAAACTCAACCCTTAAAAAACACATCTTGTCCCTTCAATCGCTGGACTTAGACTGACTTTGCCATGAGGCAAATTCTTACTTCCTTCCTTTTTAATTGGAAACCGGCTCTAGCCTCCTCCATAATTTGTTTCCGCTGTTCCACACAGTCCACACACCCCTTTCTCTACACACATTTTATTAATTATTAATGATAAAAAAGAACACTTGTACTCAATCACACAATGCTAAAATTACACATCTATACATTTTAATTTATACCTACACTAAACATCGTAATTCATTGTGTTGCCTTGAAAATCCATTTTACTTCCTTTACCTAATTTGACGAAAGCTACGCTTTATTCACTGGCTTCTCCCACTCTCTGTATTTTTAATCTCGCGCGTTTAATACCTATTACAAATTTGATTTTTCACATTGTCACACAGTATACTGTAACTATTATTATCATCCTGAAACATGTTATATATCTACAACTACCACAACTATATATATATATATATATATATATATATATATATATATATATATAACTTATTATATTTAAATAGTTTACTACACAACTATTTTACTTATTTCATTATTACTAGATAATGCTGCAAGAAGCCTCTAGTTTATAATATAAATTTGATTCATATAAATTACATTTAATATTAATTAGCCAATTGATCAGGTGATTTACGACAAAGAAAAGGATCATCTTCGGGAGATGATTTGGACGCATTACTTATATATATATATATATATATATATATATATATATATATATATATATATACTAGCTGTACCCAGCCACGCGTTGCTGTGGCTCATCTGGTTAAATGGAAAATAAATAAAAGACATAAATTAAAATATGTTTATTTAAACAATGCTTGTGGGTACACAATATTTTTTGTAGTTCCATTGTTTGTGTATATATACAGATTATCTGGTTAACGTAGCAATCCGTTTCTAGATCTAAGCCACACAATTCTAAATTTTGGCCCTGAACTTTGTTAATGGTAATTGCAAATGCCAATCGAATTGGGAACTGCAATCTCTTAAATTTAAATGGCATGTCTGTTGGAATTAAAGGAATGCGAGGAATGAGGACATCATCATTTTTGTAAGGTCCTGTCAAGATTGTTGCTTCTATGACGTTGTTTATTAATTGTTTCACTGCAAGTCTTGTGCCGTTGCAAAGCTTTGGCTGGTTGATATTTCGCAAGATGATTATCGGCACACCGATTTTCAATTGCATTAAGTGTGGTGGCATCCCTAGCAGATAGAGTGAATTTAAAAATTCTGTTGGGTAATTATTTGCTTCTACAACAGTGTCGGCGGACTTGTATGTGACTACCTCGCTTTGAATTTTAGTCTGAATAATATTATTTAGTTCGTAGACGTCTTTGTTCTTGGAGGCAAGAATAGCTCATTCACTCACCCAATCGCAATTCTTATAATTGGTTTGAATATTGGGAAATACTTGAACATTTTTATGTTGGAAATATGGAACCAATTGAAACATTTTTTTAAATAAAAAGCTACACTATCCCAGAGTAACATAGAGTAGGATTCATTTTCATAAAAACATTTTTTATATTCCATATTTGTAAATTTATTTTGAAAATCGTAAAAAAATCTTTGGGCATTAAACCCAGTGTCTAGCAGCTGTAGTATCAATAAATAAACAACATTATGAAAAACTAAAAAATTACTATTGAAAGATGAAATTTATAAATATCAATAGAAACGTACTATGCCAAAGATGTGCACAACAACATAAACTATGTGTGTATGTTGCCATTAAGGTAGGTAAAATAAATAAAATATAATTTTAGGTTAGGCCTAGAAAGATGAACCAATACATATTTCTTGAATGTACCTATTGGCATTCATTACCATAGCAGCCAATTTAATAAAATAACTGATGAAACAGTTGATTTGGATGTCCAGCTAGTACAAATAATATTTTTAAGTTAGGCCTAGATTGAACCAACATATATTTCAACACACACAAACCAATAAAAGCTTGCGTTAAGATAATAATATTTAAAATTAAGAAAACAATATGTTACAATCTAATTAAAAAAAAAAAAAGACATTAGAATTTAATAGTAGGCTAGGCCTATTTATAATATGGTAAATGATATATTTTATAAATTGAAAATTGCCTCTTTTATTTATAACAATACAAAATCTCTGTCCTAATTAATATTCCCGAGAAAATAACATTGTGTACAATAACCTGTTTTAAAAAAGTTATTATTTATGTAACATTTAGATAAGTTTTTATTTAAATTGTAGGCCTAACTGTTACAATTTTATGTTTTGTATTTATAAAGATTCTTTAATTTTAAAATAAAGATATAAATATTGTCTTTTAAGTGTTTTTTATTTCATATTGATATATTAATTATCTTAGAAGTAATTAATTATATAGTTATGTTATTATAAAATTTGGAAGTGTAATACAGTTTAGATTATAAAATAAATGGGTTTTTTGAATTGTAGGCCTAGTTGTTACAATTTTATGTTTTGTATTTATTAAGATTTTTTAATTTTAAAAGAAAGATAAAAATATGACCTTTTAGGCCTAATTATTTTTAATTTTATATTGGTAAATCAAATGGTTTATTATAGTTATTAATATTATAATGATGAAAATAGGTTATGACAAAAAATGTTATTTGAGTTATTGTAATTTTTTTATTTAATCTGGTTTAACCAAATGAAAGACGGTGAAAAAATACAAAAAATTATTTATACTCACGAAATTAATGCTATAGTAAATGTTATTGTACTAACGGAATGTCTTACAAAATAATTGATTTAAACATTTGTTAATTACAACAATACATTTGGAAACATTGAAAATATTTAATATAGTGTGTTTTGTTTTTACTTCAACAGATGTCGTTGTTCACAAAAACCTATCTAAAAGATAGAAATCCAAATACATACAGTTGTTTGAAGTTTGAAATTTGCTGATAATGGAAATATAGGAAACAGTTGACTACAGCTGTTATTATTATAGTCCATAAACATATGTAATGGCGCTTGCATTTTTGTTAAATATTGAGCATATTTTTTGTTGTTTTTATGTTCATTAGATGCTACAGTTTTTCAAAAAGTATATAAAAACACTCGTGGATTCGAATGGAATACTGTGTCCAAATTTCAAAGCAATCGGTGAAGAACTTTCTGAGATTATCGATTTTGAACAAACGCACATTTACATTTTTATTTATATAGATAGAAGATAGAAGATAGATAGATAGATTAAGTATTAGAGCCTTAATTTAAAATCTTCTGATGTTCTATTTAATAAATTTTAATACTATTATTTAGGAAAACTGAACTGTCCAGAAAAGCATCCATATAGTCTTAATGGCTTCTAAATATACACTGAAAAAAATTATTCAATTGTTTTTTTTCAACAAAGGCGTACAGAGAGATTGTTTTTATAAGTTCATTGTTCTTATGCAATCTTGTTTATTTTTGGGGGAAAGATGAAATGTAATTTATGATCCTGCTTATTCAACAAACTGTTAATAATTTATATATTTAAATATGATTTTACATTATTCAATTAAAATTTAGAATGTTGAATAGGGTTAAATAAATTCTCTCAAAGGATAAAGAAAAATATCTTATATTGATATATATATATATATATATATATATATATATATACACAATTTCTATTCATATCGGCGAAGAAAGTCCCGCGATATTCTTCTCCAATCACAAACTTCTGTGGGCGTGTATTATATAACTAACGTCTTGCTTCTAATGGTCGCCATCTTAATTCCAGATTTTCGTTCATATTTCGACAGATTATGTCTTTGTTATTAAATATTTATATGAACTCAGGTGATGTTTTATATTTAGAAATATCTACTTCGTATTTCTGTATATCTCATTTTGTCTCTAGGTCTTCTGTATTTTTATAATCGGCGAAAGATCGGAGTTATATTTTCAATTCAGTTATTTTCCAAGTTGACCTTTCACGTCTAGATAAAAACAAATTATTTAAGTTTTCTTGTCTTTAACTGTGTATTATTTATGGATTAATCAAATTCTTAGGCGCAATTTTAATATAGGTTTTGATTTGTTTTAGATTGACAATTTTCTGGATTAGTTATAATTGGGTCGGAAAATATTAGATTTAGAATTTGTTTTGATTCGAGTCTTATCTTTTTGCCGCTAGGCGCGTGTATGTTGACGTTTAAAATTAAATGAATGAAATTGACTTGTTTTTCTTTTTGTATTTAATACCCTTTAAAATTAAAATTTCGTAAAATCCTTTCTTAGTGAGCGTCTATGACCTCATACAAATATGCCTTTAAATTTTGGTATCAATATCTTTGTTGGTTTTTCCTCTACTTTGATTCTCTGTCAGTCATTCATTCAGTCAGTCAGTCAGGACAAAGCCGTTTATATATATAGTGATATATATATATATATATTACTTATTATATTTAAATAGTTTACTACAAAACTATTTTACTTATTTCATTATTACTAGATAATGCTGCAAGAAGCCTCTAGTTTATAATATAAATTTGATTCATATAAATTACATTTAATATTAATTAGCCAATTGATCAGGTGATTTACGACAAAGAAAAGGATCATCTTCGGGAGATGATTTGGACGCATTACTTAAATACCATCATAACATGCAAGAGAAGATAGCCGAGGATATGTTGGTGATGGCTCGGAGCATGAAGGAACAGAGCATGTTGGCAGGAAACATAATACGTAAAGACACAGAGGTATTAGCAAGTTGTTATACAGTATATCTACTTTTTAATTTGTAATAAAAATAATGACATTAGTTAGAAATAATATCATAATTGTAAAAGAATTTATTTAGTATGGCTTAACTATTGGTTCACAAAATATATATCTATATTGGTTTTAACTCATTTCTCAAAAAATATTAGATCTGGGTTTCTTTTTACATTTTATATAAAAATAGATCAGAATTACTGATAGACAAAACTAAATTAAATATTAGGATAGTAAGCAGCTATCCTATATGATTATTTTTTAAGTAGAATTCATTGAAGGAAGTCCTCAGATCACTGATTTAAAGAAAAGGTTAAATCGCAGGAATAAATGAGTTTTCTATCAAATAATCCTACAGGATGCTACAATGTCTAATGAAGCACCTCATTCAAGTTGGGGCGGGTTCTTCGAAACCCCACCCAAAATTAACTCAGGTGTCTACCAAGCCTTCAACTACTGATATTCCAGTTGTTGAGGTTGCTATGGAGCTTGACCCTGAAATATGTAAAATTAAAACTAAATTTCAACCACCTGACGGTCTTTCAAGCCAGGCAGGCGGAAATAATGATACAGGTCCAAACCCTTTTTAATTACACATATGAAAAAACAAACACAATATTTAGTAAATTCTACAATTTTATTGAGTCTTGCTGACCATAGTTTCGCCACCAGCGGCATTTACAAGGCAGCTTAACACAGACTAGGGAAGATATTGAAAACTGACATATAATATTACAAAAAGAAGAACAGTTACTTAGCTAAGGGGAGGGAGTAGAAGGGCGAGGGACACATTTTTAATTGTTACCCTTGTAAACCCTTTTTAATTGTTAACGAATCCATTTATATTAATAATTTTATATCTCATCATAAAATGTTGCCAGAAATTTAAACTTGAAAAGCGTGATACAATGGAACATTAACGGTGTGAGAAGTCACATCGAAGATCTGTAATAATTTAAATAAACAGGGTTGAGATTTAATGTTAATCTGATTTTTTATTAAAAAGAGTAGAATAATTTGCTCGACAATGGGCGCCAGGTAGCTTAGCTTACCAATTTTGAAAAAAGAGAAGTTAATAATTAGTTTGTTAAAAAATATACCTCAGGGTCGCAAGTTCTTTTAAAAGTGTACTTCCAGTTGGCTTTTTCGGTGAAATAAAGAAATCTTATTTGTGCTGAAACTTAACATGGTTTATTTAAAACAAAGATTAGTACATTTACATAAATTGTTACCAGTTATCTGTAATTAATTTTAATATTCATAGACTTAGCTTAAGGCATCTTAACATTCTCTAATTAATCAAATTGAATTTAAATGGTTGAATCTTCTTTAAAGTTATTTGCTTGAATTTACATAATTAATTATTTTATTTCTCAAAATAGTTTAGATCTCAGTAGTTTAATTATCAAAAAGAAGAAAAATTTTACTTTACTACTCTCGTTTTCATATTATAGACTGAAATGAATGATAACTTCCCTTCTATAAATATTGTTATATTATTAACTCATATAATCATTTACCTTGATAAAAAAATTTAAAAATATTTGTAATACAAAGATTAGTCATTTATTGTCTTGAAACATCAAATAATAAAATTATGAGTTCATTCGAACTTAATCGGTAGAATACATATATAAAATCATTTTGAAGTTAACATAAAAAAATAAATTATCAAACAATTGAGATGTAAAAGGAAATGTCTCTTATTAACTACACTGAGGTTATGGAAAGTTCATAAACATATGTAAATATAACATAAAGGAAAGATTTCATTAGTTCATTTTAGAGTCTTACTATCTCGGGTTGGGAGGAATTGGTTTAACACATAATTATTTAAAATAGAGCACTCAGAGTCTGTTTCTCGTGAAAAATTCATATACATAGTGTTAGGAATAAGTTAATATTAGGTTATATTAGGAAGAAATCATATTCACAAAGCTCAGAATGACCCAGCTATTGTGAAACAAGTAAAAAAATGTTGAAATGCTTGACTTGCAAACTCAACTAGGTTACCAAGACAACAAAAGTTATATAAGCGATCAACAGGATTTGGAGGTCTCTCTTGTCTTTTGGAGCTGGGAAGATACACGGCTGTGTGGCTAGCCGTGGTGGAAGATGGCCCAGGAAATCTACGCAACATACCGTAAGCAAGCATTTCTATACATTAAGTCACCTGGTAGAAGACTTGTAATTTCTTTTATTTAAAATATAATGATAGTTGGAATACTTCTGGGCTTTGAATAAATAATATGGTTTTGTTTTATTGTTTAATTAAATTCCTGTTATTGTATTAAAGTTTTGTATTTAAATTATTGTATTAAAGTTTTGTAGTTAAATTATTGTATTAAAGTTTTGTATCTAAATTATTGTATTAAAGTCTTGTAATAAAGTATAGTAGTAAAGTATCAGGCAAATAGACATAAGTTTAATACCAAAGATAAGATTAATAAAAATACTGAACCACTGATTTGATGATATTTAATAGAAAATAAGAACCCAGGCATATTTTAGAGAGCCAATCTTAACAAATGGTGCATCGACCGTTCTTTTAGTTTTTACTAAAAATTAATAACTAACTATTAAAATTGTGGCAATATTCTTTTTATACATATTATTGAAATTGATTTAACAAAATTTTTTTTTTAGTTTAAGAAGTTTAAAAATTATTAACTGAATGTTACTATTTAATTATTGTTAGTGTGATTATTATTATTTTTTTACATTAGATAGTTGTTATGCATTTTGAAACATTTGATATTGTCAGCATCTATAGTTAATAGTTTAAGTTAGTCTTTCATGTTTCATAGGCAATGAACTGAAAGAAATACTTAGGTCAGGTTTATTGTGAATGAAGTGTAATGGGAAGATTATATAACATGCTGAGTAGGGAAATTCCTTGGAGTATTCAAAGCTTACCTTTGGCAAGGTGTGTAGTGTGAATGCTGAGGATTTTTCAACAAATTAAGGTGTTATGCGATTTCTATGGCAAATAATGGTTTACGACGAAAATTTAGACATGCTAAACCAAAGTGTGCAATTTATCGCAAAAATGTAAACCATTAAAAAGAAATCGCATAGAAATAGAGAATTTGTTCCACTAATGATAAACAGTTACATAAATGGTGTGTCAACAATTTACATTACACAAGGTCGCGGCGGTTAGATCATAGACTGCTGACAAGTCATTGTTGATTATTTACATTGCTTCTTACTTATTGCGTCAAAAGTCTTCTCGGAAATAAAATTCACAACAAACTTGACATTACATTTTTATCTTGTTTTCGGTGAACTAAGTAGCTGAAACGGATATTTAAGGGTGTCAGGTGTTGAATTTTTCTTTGTTTGTGTAGAAACACCAATAAAAAAATAAATAAAATAAAATAAATAAATTTTTCTAAAGAATGCATAGTTTAGGTTAAAATTATAAATATTTTGATTGTATGTGAATATAATTAAAAGAAAGTTAGTAAACATTAAGATTTAGATAAATAGGGAATAATAAATAATAAACATGTTAGAATTTACTAAAATAAGAAGTTTAGAAGGCAAATTTGAGGTTAGATTGATAAATTACTAAGGTTTAAATAATGTTAAAGTTTTTACTTGGAATAATTAAATAATAATAAAATGGAACAATAAAGTTTAAAATATTGAAGTATCTGATTTGAAATATTGATATGATTAATAAATAATGTAATTTTAAGGTAATTTGAGTAAATTTGAAGTAAAATAATTAAAAAATGAAATAGATGAACAATATAAGTGGAGGTTTAAAGATTAAATGTTTTATATAAATGAATTGTCAAGAGAGTTACTTGTGCTTAATGGACATAATTGGTTTGCTGAGAATAATGATAATTTAGAATCAAGGTTTTTTGAGATAGTAAGATTATATATTTTTTTTAAAATGCAAATAAAGTAATATGAAGAGATATTTTAGGTTAATAAAGGAGATATGGAGTTTACAGGAATATGATAGGGTAGTGTCAAATAGAAAAATGAAGTCTATAAAGAGGTTTTCTTTGGAGAAAGTAATTTGGTTGCATTGAAAGGTAGTTTTTTTTAAGTTTACGAGGTTTCTGCGATTATATAAGAAGAATTTGCGACGTTTTATTGAGGTTCTACGACATTTACGACGAAATGTGATAGCGAGCCAAAGGGGCACTATACACATAAGGTTTTAAATGAGTTTCTACGAGGATATATGAGTTTTTATTGCGACGAAATATGACAGTAACCAAAAAGTTCTGCATATAAATAATAACAATGAAGTTTTTTTTTTATAAGAGGTCAATGCAATCAAATTATTAAATTATGAGAAGCCTATAATGATGAGGTTTGAGATGAGACACTATGATGTAATATTAATGTAAAAGGAGTTTTTGAAGACAACAGGTGAATTTTTTTTATTTTAAAAGGTAATGATATAATTTGAAATGTATGTAATTAAAAATGAAGTTTGTTTTTGTAATAAATAGTGTTTTGAGAGCATATTATCCCAGCAAACCAAACAAGTTGAGAAATTTTTAATGAAAAAGAAAGGTTAATGAATAATAATAATTTAAGTAATGAGATTATAAGATAAATAATAAAATAGGGTTTGAGATTAATAAATGGATATAATTTAGTCATAATAATAAACATAAATCTAAAAGTAGTATTATATTTAAATACTGTAATTAAAGAATATAATAATTAAGATAAAGTACATTCAAAGCCAATTCCAGAAGGTTTCCAACTAATAAGTCAAAATTTTAGTAGTTTTTTTTTCTCCTCTCAAATTATACCATTCAATTTTTGGTGAATTGATATGAAATGCTTGCTCAGTTACAGGACAAAGCCACAGAAAATAAATTCCAGCAGAGAAAAGAAAAATTTATTTGCCCTAAGAAAATGTAAAAAAAAAGAAAAAAGTAATTGTTTTTTACCATGTTGCAGGTGTGACTACACTAATGTAGAAAGATTGGTGGATTAAGTAGCCAATTAATTGACTACATTTAGTTGGCTATACCTGTTAAGTTATATAGGTATATTTTTTTGAGACTAGATTTTGTTATTGTATCATAGAAGAATTGTAGATTATTTGTTTTTATTATTTGTGCAATTGTTTTTATTATTATAAAAAAGATAGGGATAGGAAATTGTTAGTTTATTTATTATTTGTATATTATTTGTTTGTTGTATAAAAAAAAGTGGGTAGGTTTGTAATACGACATCGGGACGATGTCTAGTAGGCGCCGGTGATGTTAGGAATAAGTTAATATTAGGTTATATTAGGAAGAAATCATATTCACAAAGCTCAGAATGACCCAGCTATTGTGAAACAAGTAAAAAAATGTTGAAATGCTTGACTTGCAAACTCAACTAGGTTACCAAGACAACAAAAGTTATATAAGCGATCAACAGGATTTGGAGGTCTCTCTTGTCTTTTGGAGCTGGGAAGATACACGGCTGTGTGGCTAGCCGTGGTGGAAGATGGCCCAGGAAATCTACGCAACATACCGTAAGCAAGCATTTCTATACATTAAGTCACCTGGTAGAAGACTTGTAATTTCTTTTATTTAAAATATAATGATAGTTGGAATACTTCTGGGCTTTGAATAAATAATATGGTTTTGTTTTATTGTTTAATTAAATTCCTGTTATTGTATTAAAGTTTTGTATTTAAATTATTGTATTAAAGTTTTGTAGTTAAATTATTGTATTAAAGTTTTGTATCTAAATTATTGTATTAAAGTCTTGTAATAAAGTATAGTAGTAAAGTATCAGGCAAATAGACATAAGTTTAATACCAAAGATAAGATTAATAAAAATACTGAACCACTGATTTTGATTATTAATTGAAATTAAAGAACCCAGGCAGTTTTAAGGGCGTTCATAGCAATAGGCTACACATACAATTACAATAAAACACAATCAGTTAAAGTTTATATCTTGGTGAATATTATTAATTATTATTTGAGTTTCTTTCTCTCGGGACAGGGTCAGTGCGGCAAATTTGTCAAGGAAGTGGGGTAATTATACACATATTGACAAAGATACAAAAAATAATAAAATATTAATCGATTAGTTTTTAAATAAATGATGAGTGGTGAAATGATGGTAGACAACAATCACACTGTTCACAAAGTCTATGTTTCTGAATACTCGGTGTACATATAGAAAATAGTTCAATTAGTATGATATTTGTTAAAGTTATTCCACTTTTGTGTATTAATGTTTCAAAGTTTATGATAGTAGGCTACTTAGGCCTATTAGTGGGGATATAGGATGACTTTTAAAATATATATAAATTGGAATGGTCTCACCAATGTTCTCAAATACGTTGTTGAAACTAGCTTGTATTATGTTTGCTCCTTGGTAGATTTTTAGAGAATTTTCAACTGTAACTTATCACTTTTAATTTGTGTTACTTCTCAGCACTCCATAGAAAATTTAAATATACTTTTCCACTTATTTAAATTGGAGCTGAGTCAGGAAACGTCCATTAAGCTTGGGATCTCCCAACCAAACTTCCCAAAAATCATTGTTACAGCGTCCATAGAGATTCAACATTATCCATTTTTTGTGATCTTGATTAAGATTAGTAGCACTGATGAAAATGAATACATGACCCTAATTTGTTAAGCAGGAAGTTGTTAAGAACTTCATTTAAGACTGTTGACTCTACTATTACGGTATACATTTAAATTTGTTGAAGACATACTAAGAGGGGTTCCAAATAACTTCCTTTAAATTTAAACTATCTTATTCCTAAATACGATTTCACCTTGGTCTTAATCTAAAACTAGTTGGAATTTCCCGCACTTTAAATTAGTTAGTGGGCTAAACTTTGATCACGTGATTGCTGTATCGGTGGGTGTGGCTTATTTGATTTCTGTCACATATTATGTCTGTTCCGCCATCTTTGAGATACGACTTTGGTTGTATTTATCATCAATACTAAATAATTTTGAAGTTTTCTTTGTATGTTCAGGTGACATTTTATACTCAGAAATATATGGTTCATATATAGGCCAGGTTTGTTTTGTCCTAGCGTCTTTAATGTTATTATAATCGCCGAAATACTGGCGATCTTCCATTTGATATAACTTTCTAGGCCGTTCCGTGTCCACTTGTAAGTTGATAAATTTCTTTTAGTCGTTCTTTTTACTATAGTTCTTTTATAAATATTGGTTTTTATAGATAGGTGGGATTCTTTAGATTAATTTTGATATGGGTAACATAGGTCTAAAATTTCGATAAAAGGCTTTAATTAATTTTGATCTGGTTGAAAGTCTAAAATAGTTTATAGGCAATTGTTTAGATCGCTACCGTTGTGCGTTTTTTCCGGTAGGTGGCGTGCGTGTCTTCTCGTGTTTGAAAGGAATACCAATTATTTATTGAAACAACATTATTTTGAAATGTTTCAATATCCCCACGATACTCTTTCCTGAAAATACTAGGAGTACTTGTGTTTTCAGGGAACCATCACCATAAGAAATAATGTTGTTTTATGTGGATTGGTGACAATCTAGTATTAAATCTGTCAAGATGTGTGATATTTCTTACTTTGACGTCATGCACTTTTGTCATGTAAGGTCATTGAACTATGGACGATCAGCTGTCCGGTTGTAAAGATGGGACGTTTCCGCTTATGCACTTGTACCTTTTAATTGCTGTTACATGATATGGTCCTTTCTCCAGTTTTCCTTTCAGATCACTTATATAGTAAGTCGAGTTTCCTATGATTTTACTTATTTTATACGGACCGCTAAATATCTCGAACAATTTATGAGTCTCTCCTTCAAAAGCATTTGATAATTGATAATTTTTTATTAGTACTAAGTCATTTATTTTAAATACTGTAGGTTTCGATTTTTGATTAATTTTTAAAGCTCTATTATTTTGTCTCTTCTTAATTCGTTGTGATGCCAAAAATAGTTTCGTTTCGATCGGTAGATCTGTTTGTTTACAATTTCTAATGTAAGGTTCCCAAAATCGTACATCACGTTGTCCTAACTGGAGTTCGTTGGGCGTAAACCCGGTGGTTTCGTTGTGTACTTCATTCAACATGGAATTGATGTCGGCTATATAACGAGCCCAATTCTTATGGTTTCTAGAACAATATGTTCTTAGACATCTTTTTACTTCCCTGATCGGGCGTTCTGCCATATTTGATTTGGGGTGATAATACGGGTTGAAGACGGGTTCGATTGAATGTTCGGTTAAGGTTCGAATCCAAGCTCGACTTCGAAATTGTGTACCGTTGTCACTTTGTAATTTTTTGGGTGTACCATAGGTTGAAAAATGTAAGTTAAGTAGTTTATATAAAATCGTTTTCGTGCTTGCGGCTCTGATCGGGTAGAGTTTAACAAATTTTGTAAATATATCTAAGACAATGAGTATGTATTTAGTTTGACCTATACTTGTGGGAAGTGGCCCAATTATGTCCACAGCTAGGTGATGATTTTTGCCAATGCAAGTGATTCCTTTTGCTATCCCTCGGGAAGGATGTGGATTGCTTTTACACTTTTGACATGAGTCACATGTGGCGAGTGTAGTTCTAATGCGGCGTCCCATATTTTTAAATACGAAACTCTCTTTTAGGATGTCTAAACATTTTTTAGCTCCACAATGCAAGTAGTATGTGTGGCACTCCCATATGAGACGACTGATTAAGTGTTCTGGTATTATTATAAGCCACTGTTGATCTAAACGTTTATATAAAATTCCTTCATGTATCATGTAGTTTTCCATTAATTTTGAATCGTTAGAAGGAGAAATGTTGTTCTTTAAATTTTGTATTATAGCAATTAAATTTTGGTCTTGTTCTTGATTAATTTTCATATTTTGTAGTTCGTGTTGTAGATTGTGGTCTTGTATGCGATCTATGTACGCCATCATTAGTTCGGGTATATCGGCGATTGGATTGATACCTTGTGAGTTTATGATGCGACTTAATGCGTCCGCAGTACAGTTTTCACTCCCTTTACAATGTAATATCTTGAAATTGTAATCTTGTAAAGCTAGGATCCATCGCGTTAATCGAGAGCTTAATAATTTGCATGTTTTTAGAAAAGTAAGAGCATGATTATCCGTTATTATTGTTATATCGGTGCCATAAATGATATACCGAGTTTTCTGTAAACAATAGATAATTGCTAATAATTCTTTTTCGGTTGTCGTGAACCTTCGCTCTGCTGGTTGCAATGCTCTGGATAAGAAGACTATTGCTCTTTTCTCTCCCTGTTCATTTAATTGATATAAATGGCCGCCGATTGCAAAATCTGAGGCATCGGTCTGTAGGTAAAACGGTTTGTGCGTATCGGGATGATGTAATATTTGTGTTTCTAGGAAAAGTTTTTTGATTTGTTGAAATGTTTGGTCGTCTCTTATTGTCCAGTGGAATTTTATTTTCTTTGAGGTGAGCCGAAGAAGGGGTTGTACATGTTCGGAGAATTTAGAGAGAAATTTATTATAATAGTTAATACACCCGAGAAATCCTTTTAATTGTTTTCGATTTTTTGGGGTTGGATAATTTAGAATTGGCTGAACTTTGCTATTGTCCATTTGTAGACCAGTAGCTGTTAAGGTATAGCCTAGAAAAGGTACAGACGTTCGACAGAAAAGCGATTTATCAAATTTGATCGTCATATTAGCATCTTTTAATCTTTTAAATATGTGAGAGAGATGTTCTAAGTGTGTATTAAAATCTTGAGAAATGACACAGATATCGTCGATATATACAAGTGTGAATGATTCGACGCTGTCTTCGAAGACGTGTTGTAATGCTCGGACAAGTGCAGCTTGGGATGTAGATATTCCAAACGGCGTAACTCTATATTGGTATGTTCTTCCTCGAAACTGGAACGCAGTATATTTCCTTGACTCTGGCGTGAGCGGGACTTGCCAGTATGAAGCAGTTAAGTCGATGGTGCTGATCCATTTACAGTTTTTTTCCTTTAGCCAACAATTCATTTATGCTCCTATTCTGCTCATAATCCGGTAGGGTAATCTCGTTTGCTTTTCTAGCATCTAAACATAGTCTAATTTCTCCATTCTTCTTTGTGACTGGGACAATCGGGTTAATAAAATGACTGTGACACGGTTCAATGACATTCATACGCAGCATGCGTTGGATCTCGCGTGCTACAGCTTCTTGATGGATTAAGGGGACAGGGTATGTTTGCCCTCTAAATATTCGGTCTTCTCTTATTTCGAGGTGATGTACATATTTATTGCATAAGCCCGGGGTGTCTGAAAAGTTGTCTTTATATTCTAATATTAATCTGGTTAATTCTAATTTTTGATGGGGTTCCAAATTTCGATTTTCTTCCAAAGTGTTATTAATATTACATTCATTTAATTCTCCAAGATCGTCGATATTGTACTCTACTTGTTCCTCATTATAATTAGCTTCGCTTTCATTGTACATGTTATTTGATATATATTTATCATTATCATTATTATTATTTATATTTATATTTTCTTCAGTAATGTAGCATAAAATTCCTTCTTTAATCGCATATTCAAACTTCAATATTATTCTCTTATCATTTGCTTTAATTTGCAACGTCGATGTCTTGAAGTTTATCTCCATCTCTAGTTTACTTATCAAATCTACACCAATAATTAAGTCGCGAATTAAATTTGGTACAACAAGTGCTTGCACCCATATTTCCTCCTCTTCAATCATAACTTGAAACATTATTATCCTGGATACTCTGCGGGTCTTTGAGCCGACAGCTGTTGTTATTTGAATATTTGTCATTGGAAGTTGTTCAATTTTTTTAATTTGTTGTCTGTGTTCTTGGAACCATTGTTCTGCGATGCATGTAATATTAGAACCAGTATCGATGAGGGCTGTAAGATTTCGCTCTCCTATTAAAACTTTAATCTCAGGACACCGTAAAATCTGAGTATCGGGTCTCGTTGTTAACTCGTAACTATCTTCATTTATCAAGAAATTTCTGTCGCAAAACATATTGCTTATAATCATATTATTTGGTACATATATATATTTATGATTAGATATAGTGGGCCTGCCTAATCCGAGGTCATGTCTTCGCACAGTATTAATGTTATTGAGCGCAGATGATGATGATTTGTTTTCATCGCTCAATTGGCCGATGACATCTTCTGTGCTCGGCAGTTTTCCTGCTGAAACACTTCCGTTGCTGAGCTCAATTCAGGACGATTACTCGTGGGCACAGTTTCAGCAATGGTGTGGCACACGTTTATCTGTTCCTGTGTCGGGTACTGCTGGTTTCTAGGCCGTGAACTCTCAAGAAGGTTATCTCGTCTTATTTGGGGCTGGTTTCCTCTGTTCTGGGGAGGTTGAAATTGTCGATCTGTTCGATACGGAGTTTGATAATTTCCTGGAGGGTTTCTGTTTGAATTAAATGGTCTAGGCGGAGGTCGGTGATTTTGTTGATGAAAAGGTGGAGGTCGATAATTTTGGAACTGTGTTGATGGTCTAAAGTGGAAATTATTGTTCGACCCAACTGGTTGTTCCCTTGGTGTGAATCGTGTTCTCGATAAAGGTGCAGTAGTCAAATTCTGGTTCCTCCTTTCTCGCGTATAAACATCTTTTAAGTCCTCCCTTTGCAACAGGAGTTCGAAGTCCAGGATTGTTTCGATGCGTTGGACCCTTCGTGCATCTTGAATCAATTCCTCGAAGTGATCCGCCAAACAGGTTATAATCTCATCCTCAGAGAGTGGTGGTTGCATTGACTTCAAAGTTATGACTCGCTCAGTAAAATATTCGGCCCTACTGAGTTTGCCATTCCTTTGATACTTTTCAGTTTCCATTCTGTGCCGGATTCCGCGTTGCACTTCCCTGCTCCAATATTTTTTCTCAAAGGCTTCTTTGAACTCTTCCCAGCAGTGTATATCGTCTCTGACCAAACTGAACCATCTCGCCGCATGATGTTCTAGGCATAACTCCAGGGTGTCGATCAGCTGGATGTTTGGATCGGTGGTGTTATTTTGAGTTGTCCTCCGCTCATAAAATTTACGGATCCTGTTGAGGTGTTCAGTTGGATTGTGCTCCCTGCCATGAAATTTTGGAACGTTATTATCGATTATTCCATTGGTGGTACTTCCACAGGTGACATATATGTTGGGTGGTGCTGTGGGTGAGTTTTTCTGAATCTTGTCCTCGAGGGTTTCCACTCTCGCCTTGTTATCGTTGGCCAATCGTTATAAAGATGTTATCTGTCGCTCTTGTTCTAAACTTGTCTCCTTGTTTTTGTCTATTCCCTCCTGTTGTCTTGAATTTTGCTCAGCAATTTTCTGGGTTATTTGTTCCAGCTCTTGGTGTGTCTCTTCCCTGGTTCGTTGATTCAAGTCGATTACAAACTCCTTCACCTATTCGGTTTGAAACCGACAGTCCTCTTGTACTTTGTCGATTTTCTTGTCCTGGGTCTCGAACCGTTTGTTAATTCGGCTCAATTCCTGTTTTATTTCTAGGGAGTTTTGTTTTAATTCCTTAGAAAAACGTTCTTCCTGGCCATCGAATCGTTGGTTAATTTGATTCAGTTCTAATTTGATTTCCTTAGAGCGCTTGTCCTGATCCTCGAATTGTTTCTTCATAAACATCATTAATTGGTCGAGATTTATGGTATGGCTTTGCGGTTCTTGGCTGGTTTTCACGTCGCTCGTCATTTCGATATTTTCACGGTCGGTATATGTCTGTATATTTTCGCCGTATTCTCCTTCTTCTTCTTCGATTATTACGGTCGGTGGTTGACCCGATTCTTCAACGATCCGCGACCCTTCCAGCGCTACGCCTTCTTCACTTATTTCTTGACCCGCGGTCACGTTTTCTAAACGGCGCGACGAAGATGGGTCCGACAAACCGTGAGACTCTATAGCCTTTTGTGTCCGCGTAATGTTTTTTCTTAAGTTGTATCCCGATTGATTATCCATATTAATCTTTAGTAATAATATATCGGTACACAAAATACAACACAAAATATATATCTTAAAACTAACATAAAATTATTTTTAAAAGAAGTTATTTGGTGGGGGAAGACTTCCTTGACAAATTGCCCCACGTTGGGCGCCATTTTGAAATGAATGATAACTTCCCTTCTATAAATATTGTTATATTATTAACTCATATAATCATTTACCTTGATAAAAAAATTTAAAAATATTTGTAATACAAAGATTAGTCATTTATTGTCTTGAAACATCAAATAATAAAATTATGAGTTCATTCGAACTTAATCGGTAGAATACATATATAAAATCATTTTGAAGTTAACATAAAAAAATAAATTATCAAACAATTGAGATGTAAAAGGAAATGTCTCTTATTAACTACACTGAGGTTATGGAAAGTTCATAAACATATGTAAATATAACATAAAGGAAAGATTTCATTAGTTCATTTTAGAGTCTTACTATCTCGGGTTGGGAGGAATTGGTTTAACACATAATTATTTAAAATAGAGCACTCAGAGTCTGTTTCTCGTGAAAAATTCATATACATAGGCTACACATACAATTACAATAAAACACAATCAGTTAAAGTTTATATCTTGGTGAATATTATTAATTATTATTTGAGTTTCTTTCTCTCGGGACAGGGTCAGTGCGGCAAATTTGTCAAGGAAGTGGGGTAATTATACACATATTGACAAAGATACAAAAAATAATAAAATATTAATCGATTAGTTTTTAAATAAATGATGAGTGGTGAAATGATGGTAGACAACAATCACACTGTTCACAAAGTCTATGTTTCTGAATACTCGGTGTACATATAGAAAATAGTTCAATTAGTATGATATTTGTTAAAGTTATTCCACTTTTGTGTATTAATGTTTCAAAGTTTATGATAGTAGGCTACTTAGGCCTATTAGTGGGGATATAGGATGACTTTTAAAATATATATAAATTGGAATGGTCTCACCAATGTTCTCAAATACGTTGTTGAAACTAGCTTGTATTATGTTTGCTCCTTGGTAGATTTTTAGAGAATTTTCAACTGTAACTTATCACTTTTAATTTGTGTTACTTCTCAGCACTCCATAGAAAATTTAAATATACTTTTCCACTTATTTAAATTGGAGCTGAGTCAGGAAACGTCCATTAAGCTTGGGATCTCCCAACCAAACTTCCCAAAAATCATTGTTACAGCGTCCATAGAGATTCAACATTATCCATTTTTTGTGATCTTGATTAAGATTAGTAGCACTGATGAAAATGAATACATGACCCTAATTTGTTAAGCAGGAAGTTGTTAAGAACTTCATTTAAGACTGTTGACTCTACTATTACGGTATACATTTAAATTTGTTGAAGACATACTAAGAGGGGTTCCAAATAACTTCCTTTAAATTTAAACTATCTTATTCCTAAATACGATTTCACCTTGGTCTTAATCTAAAACTAGTTGGAATTTCCCGCACTTTAAATTAGTTAGTGGGCTAAACTTTGATCACGTGATTGCTGTATCGGTGGGTGTGGCTTATTTGATTTCTGTCACATATTATGTCTGTTCCGCCATCTTTGAGATACGACTTTGGTTGTATTTATCATCAATACTAAATAATTTTGAAGTTTTCTTTGTATGTTCAGGTGACATTTTATACTCAGAAATATATGGTTCATATATAGGCCAGGTTTGTTTTGTCCTAGCGTCTTTAATGTTATTATAATCGCCGAAATACTGGCGATCTTCCATTTGATATAACTTTCTAGGCCGTTCCGTGTCCACTTGTAAGTTGATAAATTTCTTTTAGTCGTTCTTTTTACTATAGTTCTTTTATAAATATTGGTTTTTATAGATAGGTGGGATTCTTTAGATTAATTTTGATATGGGTAACATAGGTCTAAAATTTCGATAAAAGGCTTTAATTAATTTTGATCTGGTTGAAAGTCTAAAATAGTTTATAGGCAATTGTTTAGATCGCTACCGTTGTGCGTTTTTTCCGGTAGGTGGCGTGCGTGTCTTCTCGTGTTTGAAAGGAATACCAATTATTTATTGAAACAACATTATTTTGAAATGTTTCAAGACCATAGTCTCAAATTACTGTACTTCAACCTTTCAATCTAAATTTATAATTAAAAATTCACAAGTTTTATTTCATTATATTAAAATAAGTTTTTTATAAGAAAAGTCTTAACGTGTATACCAGTCACGTTTTATTATTCAAAAGCACAATTCCTTGTTGATTCGTCTCGCCTTCCAGAAATGTGCTCCTGCAGCGCGGAAGGCTTCCATTGTTCCAAGTTCCGACGTTAACATGATATGCTCAGTTTACTGCTCTACCAAATTTATTTTTGTTCACATGACAAATAACTGTTTGTATTATAATTGATATTGTTCCAATTTAACACCTTTACGGTTTAGTTCAGAACTCGCGATTCACACGTTCCACTCATCTCGAACACAGCAAGTCTATTCTCTTTGCACACCCTATATAGTTCACATCCCTTGAATCAATTCATGGCATTGATGATGTCACTGGTACAGCTAAGTTGCATGGAGTGTAATCAGTTGTATTGGGCACTATTTCCTGTGTTGCAACATTAGCAAAAATTGCAAAATTTTAAAAATTTAGTGTCTGATTAGATACTATACTTGTACAGGTTAATTCATCGGAAACTTTAGATCAATACAAACAATATATCTAGATGCCTAATTTTGACTTATATTTCATCCACAAAATATGATTACATGAGTTTTGTAATTGAAAATGTACACTACCTACTATGTTCAGGTTGTTTTTTCTTTTACAGATCGTGGAGAAGTCTTCAAGTCTTGCAGAGAAAAACTTTTCCCATCTTCACCTTGAATCTGAGAAGCTCCAGGAACACAGTAGAAGGGCTTGGAAATGTTGGATGTGGGTCATGTTACTTGCTGTACTTGTTATATTTATAAGTAAGCCAACTTTTATCTTTTAAAAAATGATTTTCTATATACTGTAGTTATGTAATAACACAAAATTTATAAGTATAACTAGGCCTAAAAGAATTGATCATTCATCAACATTTATCAAAGCATTTTTAATTATCTAATAAAAATCACATTACCCAATAATTATTCTCATGAAATTGTATCCAACCCCATTTCGTGGGTCTATACATATTATATATATATATATATATATATATATATATATATATATATATATATATATATATATATATATATATATATATAAAGAAACAATTCATCAGTTAAGAAATATAATTTGTGATATGAGTTTAAAATGTGAAGTAAATTTTTGTGGGAGAAAGGAAAAGGTGAAACAATGGAACGAAGAATTGAAGTAGATGACAAAGACGAATATTTTTTTCAACAAAGACTCAGTTTTATAAAATAAATGATTGAAAAAGATACATGAAATATGTTTACAGTATACTTTTGCTTTGAGCGAAAATCTCAAAAACAAGGGTGGACACACTATGCATATTCATACGAAGTATCTCTTCTTTTCCTCTCTTTGGTGACATCAGAGGACTTAGGAAGTATCCTACAGTCAAACATGTCAGATGTTTCTCTTCTATACAAGTGGACATTGTATCTTCCTAGCTGATCTTTGAGTGGAAAGGATTTCAAATTTAGGTAGAAATCACTCAGAGATTATATTTTAGCAATAGTAATTTTGTGGCTATAAAATTTGTTCACAACTGTCATATCCATCAGGTGAAAAACACCTTTCTGTACCACTTATGTTTTCCTAATACTTTCACTGAAAGACTTAACCATATCTGCCTTATCTACACCACCCGTTTACTTATTATACTCACAAACAGTTTTTGGTTTATAATTTGTTATTTTTTCAAATTTGACTACAACTACCATTTCATGGCTATGAATACTAGACAGCATGGACATAGGTTTTAATTTTTTGGGCAGACAAGGTGTCTGCCTTTCTTGTCACTCCTCACGGTTCCACAGATATCACTTTTGTTCAAAATAAACCATAAAAACAATTCAGGGCTGGAATACCAATTACTCATGAAAACAACATTGTTCAGACTGATGTGGGTTGGCACAATTATTTGTATTACTTGTGCAGAGATACCTAAATCCCCATCATAATTATTGTCAATATTTGTGCTCTTTCCAATATATACAATTAAATCTAAAATAATTCCAGTAGCACAGTTGCACAAAACAAAGTTAATACCATAGTGTTGTTACCAGGGGACTTAAATTTAAGAAAGGCGGAACCAAAATGGTAACAATGTTTAGAAAATAGAAAAATAAAAAAAGACAAAGACAAATTTAGTAATTAACAAGGCTCAAGTTTATTGTAAAAAAGAAATTTCGACGTTTCAGATTTTATCATTTACAACTGAGAAAGACATCCTGAGACAAAATTATCATAAACAGCTTATGATTAAAAATATTATAATTAATAAAAAGTTATACGCCCTTAATACAAAATATTATAATTTAAATAAAAAAATTAATCAATAGATTCTGAAAATTTATCCCCCCCCCTTTCTTTTAGTTTATATATTTTATAGTTACAAAATTTAACAAAAGACAATGAGCACAGCTTAACAATTATCAGGATTATAATTAATCCAAAAAAAAAAAAAAATTATACGCCCTTAAATGTAAAAATTACAGAATAAAAAAAAAGATGAAAAGATACTGATTTTTATTTCCCCCCCCTTTTAACTTTATGAAATGATACCTTTCTAAAACAGTTACATGATATTACTTATTTTATAAATTTCTTAAATACTATATTGGCCAATAAATATATATACATTTTAGATAAGGAATTTATTATAAAAAGAGAAGTTTATTTTAAAAGAAAATTTTGAATAATAAGTTTTATTAATTGACGTCAATTGTTTTAATTTAGAAACTAACCTCTGGGAGGTTGTTAGGACCGAAAGTTTGCATGCAGGCTCCACCCAATAAATATTTTATATATTTTATAATTAATTACACAAGTCTACATCTAAAAGATAGTTTTTTTTTCGAAAACATATTCGCTGAAATAGATTTAGGCACATATACAATATGAGTTTAATTAGAGTTCTATAAAGTTAGTTTTTTTTTGTAACATCACTTTTGTGCACGTGAAACTCTGAATCTATGTTGAAACAAAACGTGTTTTGTTAACAGGGCGAAACGTGTTCAGATCTTTAGCCCTGTTTCTTCTACCAGCATATTAGCTATGAGCAAAAAAACATGTTTTTTAGCGTCTGTACAAAATCAGACATGTTGTAGCATTAAAGTTCATTATTAAAGTAAATATCTGGTTATTTGTCAAAATTAAAGAAAATTGATGGTATAACAGAAATTCGTTAAGATGGTACTTAAAAGCTTCTTAGATTATTATAAATCTATTTATATATATTTTAATTTTGTTTGAAACAAAGCTTGTATAAGACTTGCAAGGTCTGCAAAGTCTGTAAAACGAAATTTTCTGATTTAGAACAGATTTCTCCAATTGTTTTATATTTGACATTTTCAATAAGATATTTTAATCATTTAAAATTCAACATTAGTTTGCACTTATTTCACATAATTGTTCAAAACTCAAAATGTGCCTTTACAAGGTTTTGTAAAGTATGTTTTTAAAAGTAAATTTTTATAATCACTCAGTTTCAAAAGAACATTGAATATTAAACAAAACATGAAATACATATTTTAAATAATACATGATAATTAATAAATTATTTTAAAGCATTAACAAAAATTTAAAGTATGATAAGATCTGTAAGGTTCAGTACCTGGAAAATCCTGTCGCAGATCACGTGAGCTTGTGCCGTAAAAAATAATAATTTAACAAACATTATAGACTAAAACGCACAGAAACTGTAGATTAAGCATCGTTGAAGGTTGAAGCAGAATTTTTGAGAATCAAGAAATTTATTATATCTAACGTAACGATGAAGAGTCAGGCATTGTGAGTGATTACCGGTAGACTAGATAACGGGTCTTTAGACAGCTAGGCTGGCCAGCCGTTGTACTCTGCCCTCCGATATCATGTGATCGTTAGTTTTGGATGATCTCGCCGGGTGGCAGCAGCTGTCAAGCGACGGAAGTTGGATGTGGAAATGCTTTTATGAATTTATATTGCAGGATTGATTTTTAGAATTTGAATGCTACAGCTCTCCCCCCCCCCGAAAGACGGAGTTGGGGTGGAGTCAGAAAAGAGGCCAGAAGGGCCTCCCACAAAATTTTGAAAAAGGGACAAGGGCCAGAAGGGCCTCCAAAAGGATTCTAAGGAAGGGGCCAGAAGGGCCTCCTACAAAATTTTGAAATCAGGGCACCTGATAGAAACAACGCTTCATAATGCTTTAATAATCACCACTCTAGGGTGTAGCCTCCTTCGGCACTTACTTATTAAATTTTGAAATTTCTATAGCGTCTCAGCTCTTCCCACCTATCATTGGGTCAAGCCCCCGACAGAAAGAGCTGAAGGGTGACGCAAAGGTCGACATTGCTGTGCATGAACTGACTTTGTACACTAAGGTACGTGGGGAAAAGGGGTGGAGTGGCACCTCGGGAATACCAAGTGGAGGTGACCACTCCGGGGACTGGGGAGGGAAAGTGCATAACACTTTAGGCTTACAGGAAAGGTCGGACTCAGACGGGGGGAGTATCCTCTGAGCCGACCTTTACATTAAATTACAAAATAAATAAAAATAAAAAAAAACTCCTGAAGCCAATTAGGTCAGATCATGCTCAGCGTCGTTATTTTTAAATTCCTCTTCTCCCATACGAAGAGAAATTTAAACTATTCACGGCTCTTAACAATTTCCGTGAGAAAAAAGAATTTTGAAGGGTCTAAACAAATAATCCATTTTAAAAATAAACAAAGAAGCAGTATGAAACGTTGGGGAGTCAAAAAATTTTCTGCTGCGCAAAGCAGGGCTTGTAGTTGACTTAAGGTCTTATATGTGTATCTTTAATCATGTGCCCCAAAAAGGAATTTAAATTAATCAAAAAAGGTGTAAAAAAAAATTTCATCAAAATTTTTAAGTGTTAAAAAAAAATGTACAAAAGAAAGAAGTGTAAAAAAAAAAGGTGTAGCAAAAGAGATGGTACCAAGATGAATGTATATAAAAGGTGACCCATGACAAAAAAAAACAAACTCCTGTTTTCTCAACCCTAAACAAACTAAATAAGGAACCAACATGTTGACCTGCTAATAATAAAAGACGAACAACCGAATAATTTAAAGAAAGGAACAAACAGGCCAACCATGTTGTCCTACATACAAAAACTGGGCCCCTATAATTTGGAAAAGAAAATTTAGCACGCAAGATATATTATTAAAGAGTTCAACATTTCAATTTACTATTAAACAAATGCCACCATCTGCATCAACCAGTCCACCGACATCTTGCCTATTACTCAACATGATAAAATTTAAAAAAAAATAAATAAAAATAATTTTCCTTCAAGATGACCAAAAAAAATTCAAAAGCAAGCTCCGTGTTCTTTAACGGGTCTTCTGCCATTTTAACTATTGCTGATAATTATTAAAAAAAAATAAACCAAGTAATTTTAAAAAAAATTTCTTTTAAGATGATGCAAAAAAATGAAAGAGCCAGAGAATGACTCAAGAATTATATGTAGTGTAGTTGTTGTGTATATGTGTGTGTGTGTAAGTATGAATTAATACAGACAAGCGAAAGAAAACTCGAGAAAGTTTTTGAAGGAGATTTTGAAATTTTTTTTTGTTTTTTTTTTTGTTTTTAACTATTTTTGGATTTTATTATTTATTTAAATTTTTTTGGATTCCCGAATGACCCCGCTGTCTGGATCAAATTCAGTGAATGACTAGAGTGAAGTGTATGTGAATATATGTATATATAAAAAAAAAATATTTAAGCAGACAAAATAATAATAAAAAAGTTTTATCGAAATTGGTTTAGAAGTTTTTGTGTAAGTGTTTATAAAAATAAATAAATAATAAAAAAAGAGACTATAGATTTATAGAGATTTAAATATTTAAACTAAATAAAAAAAATTTCATCAGCAACAGTTGTGCAGTATTTGAAAAAGCTGCAAAACATAAAAATGAGCCTTGTTTAACAAAGATAATTTTGAATTTAAATTTAGATAGTTCCAATGCAAAATTTTGAAAATTAACTACGGTTCCAGAATTTAAAATTAACCACGCTCTGCTACCAGAAACATGTTACCAGGGGACTTAAATTTAAGAAAGGCGGAACCAAAATGGTAACAATGTTTAGAAAATAGAAAAATAAAAAAAGACAAAGACAAATTTAGTAATTAACAAGGCTCAAGTTTATTGTAAAAAAGAAATTTCGACGTTTCAGATTTTATCATTTACAACTGAGAAAGACATCCTGAGACAAAATTATCATAAACAGCTTATGATTAAAAATATTATAATTAATAAAAAGTTATACGCCCTTAATACAAAATATTATAATTTAAATAAAAAAATTAATCAATAGATTCTGAAAATTTATCCCCCCCCTTTCTTTTAGTTTATATATTTTATAGTTACAAAATTTAACAAAAGACAATGAGCACAGCTTAACAATTATCAGGATTATAATTAATCCAAAAAAAAAAAAAAAATTATACGCCCTTAAATGTAAAAATTACAGAATAAAAAAAAAGATGAAAAGATACTGATTTTTATTTCCCCCCCCTTTTAACTTTATGAAATGATACCTTTCTAAAACAGTTACATGATATTACTTATTTTATAAATTTCTTAAATACTATATTGGCCAATAAATATATATACATTTTAGATAAGGAATTTATTATAAAAAGAGAAGTTTATTTTAAAAGAAAATTTTGAATAATAAGTTTTATTAATTGACGTCAATTGTTTTAATTTAGAAACTAACCTCTGGGAGGTTGTTAGGACCGAAAGTTTGCATGCAGGCTCCACCCAATAAATATTTTATATATTTTATAATTAATTACACAAGTCTACATCTAAAAGATAGTTTTTTTTTCGAAAACATATTCGCTGAAATAGATTTAGGCACATATACAATATGAGTTTAATTAGAGTTCTATAAAGTTAGTTTTTTTTTGTAACATCACTTTTGTGCACGTGAAACTCTGAATCTATGTTGAAACAAAACGTGTTTTGTTAACAGGGCGAAACGTGTTCAGATCTTTAGCCCTGTTTCTTCTACCAGCATATTAGCTATGAGCAAAAAAACATGTTTTTTAGCGTCTGTACAAAATCAGACATGTTGTAGCATTAAAGTTCATTATTAAAGTAAATATCTGGTTATTTGTCAAAATTAAAGAAAATTGATGGTATAACAGAAATTCGTTAAGATGGTACTTAAAAGCTTCTTAGATTATTATAAATCTATTTATATATATTTTAATTTTGTTTGAAACAAAGCTTGTATAAGACTTGCAAGGTCTGCAAAGTCTGTAAAACGAAATTTTCTGATTTAGAACAGATTTCTCCAATTGTTTTATATTTGACATTTTCAATAAGATATTTTAATCATTTAAAATTCAACATTAGTTTGCACTTATTTCACATAATTGTTCAAAACTCAAAATGTGCCTTTACAAGGTTTTGTAAAGTATGTTTTTAAAAGTAAATTTTTATAATCACTCAGTTTCAAAAGAACATTGAATATTAAACAAAACATGAAATACATATTTTAAATAATACATGATAATTAATAAATTATTTTAAAGCATTAACAAAAATTTAAAGTATGATAAGATCTGTAATGTTCAGTACCTGGAAAATCCTGTCGCAGATCACGTGAGCTTGTGCCGTAAAAAATAATAATTTAACAAACATTATAGACTAAAACGCACAGAAACTGTAGATTAAGCATCGTTGAAGGTTGAAGCAGAATTTTTGAGAATCAAGAAATTTATTATATCTAACGTAACGATGAAGAGTCAGGCATTGTGAGTGATTACCGGTAGACTAGATAACGGGTCTTTAGACAGCTAGGCTGGCCAACCGTTGTACTCTGCCCTCCGATATCATGTGATCGTTAGTTTTGGTGGCAGCAGCTGTCAAGCGACGGAAGTTGGATGTGGAAATGCTTTTATGAATTTATATTGCAGGATTGATTTTTAGAATTTGAATGCTACAGTGTTTTTTCGTTTCTTTGGAATGTAATATTCCATGCTAATCCGACCAAACTTTCATCAATTATAAGATTTTTACTGAAAATTGCGTAATAAATTTTAGATTCTAACAAGGGATCAGTACTCCAATATTGCTTCATACAGTTTTTGTTATTATGAGGTATAAACATTATGACACCTAGGAAACGGTAGATTTCATCTACATTGTGGTAGTCCAGTGGTATACTTTGGAAAATAAGGGTATAATTCTCTTATGTTACTATTCTGCAAAATGGTTTTAGCTGCTGTAAGAGAAACTAGATCACAACCAAATAAATTATAAAATACATTAATTTCCTTGTTAGTCTTCAAATTCAAAGTCCAAAAATAGGCCCAAATTAGAATTCTTTGATACAAGCCTTTGATGAGAACTCATTATTATGCTCCAGATTACAAACAGAGTATTCATGAGAATTATTCGTACTTACAACAGCAGAATTTTGTGACGGATTATCCAGTAGTTTTGTAAATTGTTCGTTATTAGAACCTATCATGATCATTTGAAATGTCTGTAGCACACTAGAATCAATGTCCATATTATCATGTTTATATCACCTTCTTTATCTTCATCAATATACACCTCAGCATCTGAATAAAAACCCAGTTCACCCTCACTATTATAGCCTTCTAACTTCATCCTTATTGTGTCATTATCTTAGTAAAAAATCTCAATTTTCACCAATCCTAACAATAATTTACTAGGCTAAATCTGAACTATGTTTCAAATAACTCAAACTTTGTCTACTAAACTTCATCTCTAAATAAACAAATCTAGGTCTACTAACTGAACACAACATAACTTCTGTAGCAACAACATTCGTTTTAACAGAATATTAAAAAGGCGGGAACTGTGACAACAGTAAATCCATGCTAATTGAATCCATGAGGCTTGACTGAATGATCATGCGATCTGTCGGGATAACTGATGACAACTCGTGCTGTTAATGTCTCTTTTCTTCACAAGACATAAGGAATTACTAGAATCATAGTAAATATAAGTAGTGGTGATCATTACTAAAGTAATGGTGAGAAAATTTTCATTTTTACCATGGTAACAGCAAAAAGTGATATGACCTGATTACTCTATTAAGGTGATTGCTCTAATCACATTATATGACACGATTATTCATCTACCATGAATTCACACCCTCTTTAAAAGATTAACTAAACATTTTAAAATGTAATTGATAGTATGTCAGCTTGTCCAGCAGCCTTGAAAATCGGTACATTATTATGTCTAGTTATAATATTACATAATCAATGATAAAAAAATTCAAACATGACATACGGACACTTTGTGACCTTGATTTTATCTACTATTTCACTCCGGTTTTCTTTTAAATTATTTTGTTTCGGACATTTTGTTAATGACTTCTATAATTATCTTATTTTAATCATTAAATAATAATAATAAATAAATAAAATAAACTCAAATTATAATGAATTTAAATTTTGTAAAAATATATGTTTTTATCTTGCCTTTGAGTTTTGGTTTCGCCTACTGTATATCAAAGCAGAATTCGAAACGAGACTTGAATTTCAAAAAGGAAACGAGACTTGAATTTTCTAAATTCAAGCCTTGAATTATGATTGAATTCTTTGAGCCCAGACCACTAGACACTAGGGCTGTGTCCATTAACGGGCAACAGCTAACCGTCAACGTTGACCATCGCCAACTATCACCGCAGTTGACGAAGAAGTGCATTAACTGCTAACGTTGATCATTTGCTTAGTGCTTGCAGGTGACACATCAGTGGTTGTTTGTTAGCGACAGAGGCCCACTCGATGCGTGCGCACCCAGCTACACGTACGCCTCTCAGTCGTCTGTTAGTTTAGTTGAGCAACTAAAGCGAATAAATTAACTTCAACGTTTATTCATCAACTGAATCAACGTATGTTTCTGCTGTAGCCTACTATTTTACTGTTTGTTTTTTACTAAATCTAAAACTGTATAAAGCGACGACTGGGTAATACGAAAATAGTGTGGTGTAAATAACCAACGTGTATTATTTTATCACGTATTGGAATTATTGTAATAATTGATTATAATAACTGATTAATTAACTAGTAAATAGTAATACAAATAACTCCAAAGCTTATTCCTCTGTAAATAATCAGTTTTTATTTATCTAAGAAACAGGCGACAGTCGATTGATGACTAGAGCCTACTCAGTTCTCCCTGAACATGTGCACTGCACACTGAACAAACAAAGACACTTGGTCTTCTGTTCTGTCTGGCAGGTTAACGTTAGCAGTTTTTTTTCAATAGTTAAAAACGCTCAATGTTAACTGGTGTTGACGTTGACCACTACTAGACACCCCTATATGTATTCTTTAAAATGATTAGATTTGGTTTAAAATTACTTAACAGACTACAGTGGTGAAATTGGGAAAAGAGTTTTTGTCACATGTTATCTTAGAATTAGTAGTCCAATGGACTTAAAATTTTTCAGTATGTTTAAAAATAGGTATATATGGAATGGATATTCCTTGGAATTACTTAAGGAGAGAAGTGGAAATATGCGAGAAAAGTGAAAAGTAATTAATTGTCATATTATCACAAGAAACAATTATGAATATGAATATTATAGGAAAAAAATTCTTCAGTTGATTAAAATTTGTAACTGATTATTTATGCATATTTTATGCCTTTTGAAATGAGTACATCTACAGGGAGTTCACAATTAATATTTTGCAGTTTTTTAGATGCATTGTGTCACACTGTTGTTTGTTGCTTGCAATATTCATATAATTTAGGCGTTGTTATACCTTGATGTAATCTATTAATTTTGAAACAAAATGTTATTATAGATACTACTGTTCTTTAACTGTTTCACAACTTAACAATAAAGAATTACTTTATTGATCATACTTATTATAATATGCTACTTGTTCTTTTTTACTGAAACAAAAAAGTAGTAAAATAAACACAAAACAAAAAGCTTGTTTTAAGTGTTAAATATTTAGATAGTTAGTTAAAAGGCCTCATGCTCTCAATTGTTAGATTATATTATTAAACACACTGAAAAGGAAAATAATCAAAGCTGCTGCATATGATTGTAAGGTCTAGTAGTTACTTACACATATATACTTGGATGGTAGCTTACACAAGTATTTTCTTTAAGTACAGTACAACCTCGTTTATCCGGACTAATTGGGACCGGAAGTGATCCGGTTAATCAAAAATCCGGATAATCCGAAATTATAGAAAGATAAATAAAACAAAATGTAAAATGATAACTTACCATTTATAAGTCATTAAAAAACACAATATTTACACAGTCATTCAATTTACACAATACACGGAATTACACAATGTACTGTAAATGACGAAAAACATTTTATTTACACACCTGAAATATTTACACATGCTTTTATTTTCACAGGGTTTAGTTGTTATTTACAAAAAAGTCATTTATCTTCCTCTGTTTTAATTTGGTGTGACGTTTCAATGCGGCCCTGTCTATACGATTCAATGCGTCTAACTTTTGGGCCATTGTAAGCACATTACGTTTTCGTTTTGTCACCATTTCCACGCACAAACGAATATAAATAAATAGCAGTAACAACGCCCACCTTTAAATACTATGCCGATTCTCATTCACGTCCTCGATACTCCCGACTGGGGATGTGATGTGCCAACTGCCAAAAAAAAAAACGGGGGTTCCCAAAGCTGGCGGCACCGCTTTAAGATGTGACAAAATGTTCACATTAAGCCTACTTATTTACACCCTTGAGTCTTAGCAACCCGACAACAATAAAGTTGTAAAAATGACATGATGGTTTATGATCCGTTGTAAACATGCACGTGGTTTGTATTTATTTCACAGTTGTACATTTTCTTTAAGGACCGTTACAGGCATCGTCATTGTATTACACTTTCTAAAATATCAGGCATTCTTTATTTTTTTCCCGGTTTTTTAAAAATTCCCTGACTTTTGCAGAAAATTCAAATTCCCTGACTTTTCCCGGTCGCTAGACACCCTGAAATACTATTAACCGTATCCGATCAAAAATGTAAAGAAACTAAACACGGCACAGCACGATATGGTAATGATGTATTCCGGTCGCTAGCACGTGATAGACTACCCGCCGGCATAGACAATAGACAAGGTCACTGTCATGCCGCATCGGGGTAGGGGGATGGTGACGCAGAGGTCATTGCTCCTCCACTTTCTCTTCCCAGTGCATCAACAACCCGCCCTAATACATCGAGGCGACACTGTAGTGTTGAGGAAATCACGTTTTTATCAACATTAATGTAATAGCAGATATTTCTTGTTGAAACTCCATATTCAAGGATAAAATAAAGCAAAAGCTTAAAGTTTCAAAATATTATAAATATTATTTAAAATATTATTCAAAATACAGTAATTATTAAAATATTTTGAAACTTTAAGCTTTTGCTTTATTTTATCCTTGATTAAATTTTTTATTTTTTGTTCAGGATCGATCCGGATAATCCGGACATCCGGTTGAATGAGGTCCGGATAAACAAGGTAGTACTGTACAGTTTTTGTAAACAAAGTCCATTCTTCTATCTTTCTTGACACAAATTAATAACTCTTTCATTGAAATTATGGATGTTAGAAATCATTTCCTTCTTGATTGCAAGCCTGGCTAAAGGTGTAAGCCTCTCTTGAGCATCGTAGACCGCAAAAATAGCTTCAGTAGTCTTCATTGGTATTGTTGCAATAATTAATAACAGTTTATGACAATAAGTTGTTTTCAATAAAAAAAAACTGTAAAAGACTAACAGCACCACGCATGTTTTTGAAATCAGTTCTTTTGTAAATGATTTTTTTCCAAGAAATAAATGTACATTTACTGTATTTTCGAGCAATTTCTCCCGGGATTTCTGTTTAAACTTTAGTGATTCAAAAAGAGATGCAGCTGAGCAAGATGTTATGAATGAAAATCTTGTTTTTAATGTCACAGGTTTCCTTGACAGCCACTGTTCTACTTAAGTAAAAATCTTCTTTACGCTTCGATCATTTAAATGCATTTTCTAAGTATTGATTAGCTAGGTCTGACACTTTGTGCATATTACCCCTTTCCTTACCAATGGCTTTGACGAAGTGGTTAACATTGGCTTTAGTTCTCACACCATCAGTGTAAGTTAGCTGTAATTGGTTTTACAAAATATTCACATTTGGCATTAATCTGTAAAAAACAGAAACCCAAAATATGAACTTACTATCTCTAAGGAGACGAGCTAGAGCGCCAGCTTTAATTATGGAGGTTGGTTGCTTTAGAGGTTGATTGGATTTCCTCCTTAGATTTAATTAATTTCTCTCTGTGCTCAAAAACAGTATTAACAGTTCTGCTCTTAAAATTCCACATTGTAGCTGATGCCTGAGGTATGTATTTGTTTGCCAACTATCTTGTCCAAACAGACACTCTCTGAGGGCAATTTGAAAAAATAAAATAAAATTTGTTATATTACTTGAGTCCAAAAAAAAATATGACATCTTGGTTTTGGCTTGTTGCTGGAGCTACAATCAATTTCAACTGATAAGCATAACAGTCAACCAAAAAGCTTGTTTATAGGTTTGTTGTCTGCATGCCAACATGGTGCCCACTCATTACATTTGCACCGTCATAGCATTGAGATACAAGTTTTTCTGGATTGTGCACAACATAATTTAAACTGGTACTAATACATTTGGCTATAGATTCTGCATTGTGCCCTTCAGGATTATAAAATTTCCAATATCTTTCAATTGGTTGGCCATTAGCTAAAACATAGCACCCTAATTATAACTAAATGAAATACTGACAATATGTCTGATGCTTTGTCCGCAATCAAAGAAACATACTGTACAGTTTTTATTTCTTCTATTATGTTTTCTTGACATACAAAAAGCATGAATCTAACAATTCATTTTGAATTTCTTTCAAGGTACCTTTAAAGACAGTAGCAGTACTGAAGTGTTCTTTCAAAGATGAGTCATGTTCTGCAGAAAAGTTTACAAGCCCTTTAAATATGCCAGGATTTAAGAAATCATCATCCTCACGATAACCTTGAAAGGCTATCATATCATATATATAAGCTTAGAAAGGACATATCTATTTTTAGTCAATTGTTCATTTGTTTTTTAATATTTTGTTGATAAACACTGTCAAGCTTCTGACGAACAACAACCTTTCCCAGCAAATTGAAATCCAATGTAGCACTTATGTGTCCAATTAGAACTTGCATGTTTTTTAAAAAAATTTGTGTCAAAAAAAATTTTTTTTGAAGTCACATAAGCCATTTTTCACCCAAATAGGATCGCTCTTTTCATAGGAAAATAACAAACAAACTGTTTAGTTTGTTTGTTCACAACCACAAAGCCATGAAATTTTTTCATATAGCTCTTCTTTAATTTATCTTACAAAAGTTATAGATTTTGATGCCGATGTTTACTTAATATTAAGTAAGGGTGTTGGGCAGCCACTCTCTTTTATTGATATTTTAATTTCTATGGGTAAATTGCCAAACTTCACTTCTTTAAATTACTAACTGAATACTTGCAGGTACTTTCCATTATTGTACAGTAAAAAAAAAAACAGTTCACTAGCTACACTACAGTAGATAAACAGTAATAAGTGTAATTTCAACTAAACTTTATCACACACAAAATTATTAAAACTGGAAACTACAAAACACAAATGTAACATGTGCGCAAAGATTAGGAGCATTTCCCCTGTCAACTACAGCCTTGCAACAACTGAGCTGAGCTGAGCTGTTTCACAGGCAGCTCATAGACATGTTGTAAGCATGGGACATTCTCCAACCAATAAAAAATAAATAAATTAAGGTAATAATGATAATTAGTCACATAAATAATTAATTAAGAAAGTAGTAAATAAGTATCATTCAAAATCATAAATTGTAAAAACTTTGGACAAAACAAATTTTAAAAAGAATAAATAAATAAATAAAATACAACATAGAAAATTGAACAATCCAAAAAGAGCCCAGGTTGTGCTTAAAAGAAGAAAATTTACTATACCAATTGAAACGGAATCAATAGACATAGTGACATCAGAGATGAGAAAGGCAAACTCTCATTGGTCCATAATATTAAAATGGTGCGAGTCGAAGTAAAAAATTCCATTTTGCTAAGTTGCTTAGCGTCACTTGTGAGAGGCGACACCAAGGTTCATGATGTGGCGTGGGTGAAAAGAAAGAGTGTCTGGCAAAGTGAGAATTTTCTTTTTAATAAAAATGTGTTTCATCAGAAAAGATTAAACTGAGTATGATTTGTGAACCATCATGTTAAGGTAAAGAGTTGTTGTTTTGTTTAGAAATAAGTAATGAAGGAATGATCTGATCATAAACACTTTCTTTAGACTCAAATTCATAATCCAAAAATGGTTGTGTAATAATATTTTTTGTATAATTTAATATGTTTTGTTTAAAATAAGAAAAACTCTCGGAAATTATATATGTATAAAATTTTAATAAAATTGATAATAATAGTAAAGGAAGATTTTTTTAAAACCTATTATGTTTGACTAAATCTTAATTAGAGTACATCCTTCCATTCAACGTTTCACAGATAGCCGGCTTGGTAAGTACAGATTACAGTCAGAACTTTGTTTTTGTTAATAAATATTACACGAAATAAATAAGAAGTTGTGTTTAAAATGACGCACGAAAAGACTTAGTCTTAAAATTTACATAAACTAAGTTGACTTTTGTGTTACAATGTTTCCCCTCCCCTTTCCACGAGCAAATGGAATCGTCCGTTTGTCGTATATCCTGTGTGTTCAGTATCAAGAGCGGCACTTTTCAGTCCACTCCTAGCCACTGATACATCATTACACTTAACCTTACTTTGCTCGCTCTACAGTGTTTTTCTTTGTCCACTGTTTTAATCTTACTGAAGATAAGCCATTTAGTACTGCATCAATGTATTTTTTATATAGAGTTCATGTGCTCTTGTGATCGACCCACTACAGGACTTTGGTCAAAATCATGTAGGAGATAGATGGCCATCAAAACCATTAGCTCATCAATATAACACATTATTTTCCTTATCATATAATTGAAAAGTAATCAATAAATATTTGTAGTAATTGAAATCTGTTTCAAGTAACTATGATTATTTCTATTTCAGATATGGTGATGTTCATGAAGGTAATGAAGAAGAAGAAATAATAATGTAATGTAATAAACAAATAAAATTATTCCTTTAGTATTTTATTCTCCTTTATTATTTTCCTTCCAATGTTAGCACTGCAAAGACGTTTTATGCATTAGTTTTTGGCAATATAATTTTAACTTCAAAATAATACACTAATACAATTATTACAACAGGTGATTAGTTGAAAACGTCTATTAATATCTAAAATGCCCCTTGCAGGTTTTTAGGGGAAAAAGTGAGTTTTTGATTTTTGATTGTTTATAGCTTAATAGAAGCAGAATTAAATTTGGAGCAAATTGTTTAAGAGTTATTGCAATTTATTATGTCAGTAAAAATACCAGATTTTAACATTTCACGTTTCGCCACTTGCAATACCTTTTTAAATAGCCTGTAGCTCCATAACTATACATCGTAATGATATGAAATTTTACATGAGGAAAGAAGAAAGTTCAAATTTTACTGTGGTGTTTTCAATTCGAAAATATTTCTTATAGTTTCTGAGTAATTAACTCGAGAAAACAGCCAATTTTCAAATTTTGCAAAATGGTAAGATACCCCCCTTGCAGTTTTTTTTAGGCGAAAAAGTGACTTTTTGATTTTTGATTGTTTTTATAGCTTAATAGAAGCAGAATTAAATTTGGAGTCGAGAGGTGCTATTGAAATTTCAAAATCTTTAATATTTTTTTCTTTTTTATCTATTTTTTTGTAAAAATTTCAACATTTAACAATACCAAAGATATGCACACCATAAGATGCAGAATTGAATAGAGAGTAAACCCTGAAAAAAACAATTAAAAATGTCAAAGGGTTTATGAGTAATTGCAGTTTAAAATTTTTTCAAAAAAAGATCAAAATTTTTTTAAACCAATGATGTGTATCAAAAGATGCAGAATTGAATAGAGAGTAAACCCTGAAAAAAACACTTAAAAATCTCAAAGGGTTTACGAGTAATTGCAGTTTAAATTTTTTTCAAAAATGATCAAACATTTTTTAAACCAATGATATGTGTATCAAAAGTTACTATTTTGCAATAGTTGAAAATTGGTCATTTTTAGTAATTAATTTCTCGGAATCTATAGAAGATATTTAAGTACATTCCAGTATATATTTGTAAAGAGTCTATGGATGTAAGATTGTCTTTTGAAATATAAATGTTTATTTCCTTGTGGTATAGATTTGTCAATTTAGTCATTAGCCCATTACCTTTTTCTCTTATATATATTCTCTTTAAGATATTTTCTCTTAAGAAATATCTATATTGTAACAAAAAGATGCTGGCTAGGGTCAGTGAAAGGCAAGCCATCAATTGACAAGAAATAAAAGAGTTGACAGCTCAAGGACAAGCCCATACTTCAAAAAAACTGAAGGGTTTAAAGGCAAGGAACTCGTTTAGAGATACATTAGAGTAAGGAGAGGTCAATGAACAAAGTTTAAATTAACCAATAGGGAAGAAAGCGTCACTTTCTAAATACCAGTAACCATTGAATCCCACCAATGAAAAGTAGTGTTGTGGTGTGACTGTTGAAAACAAGGAAATTATAAATTAACATAGGTCCGAGAGAAGGAAGCAGGAGAGTTCCTCAAGATAATTTGTACAAAGTTGTTCTGCGAAGTTTTTGGTACAAGATAATTGTTCTTCATACAATTTTGTTAAAACTTTTAAAATATATTGTAAAATCATCTGGGAAATTGGTAAACATTTGAATGTAATCGCGAAGAATATTAAATTAAAGAAAGTATGTCGAAATTAAAGTGTTTGAAAAAAAAAGTTACATCGAGAAGTGAGTTAATAAAAATTAAAAGAAATACGTCGAACAGTTAATAAAAATTAAAAGAAATACGTCGAAAAGTGAGTTAGTTAAAGTAAAAGAAATACGTTGAACAGTGAATTAATTAAAGTTAAAGAATACGCCGTAAAGTGAATAGTCAGCGAAAAGTTAATACAGTAGATGAAATATCAGCATCGAGAATAAGAAGAGGAATTCTGCGAGAAATCAACGTGAGTTACGCCAAGTGATTGCTAGACCAAATTACAGCTTTGCAAGGATAAAGGAGATTATTGGAGACCAAATCAACATTGAACTTATCCGCTGGAACAACCACCAAAAGAACCACGCTTCGGATTGTGAAAGGACTTCAGATTCGATAAGTAGACTGTGAAAATTTGTATAAATAATTAACCACCAACTATATTTTGATTCAGTAACTAAAGTTTAAATTATAGTCACCAAAGAACCACACAAACGAGAAAGATTTTATTTTATTTTAAATCAATCTTTAAATAAAACAAGCTAGCCAGGTCAGTAAATTAATTAAATTGGGCACATAAATTACTAAAATAAATTAAGTAAAAGAAATTACAGTAAAATTAAATTCATTATAAATAATTTAGACTAATAACAATTTTGATACACTCTGTTTCTTTTCTAATTGTTAAGAGTATTGCATTTTACTCATTAAAAGAATATATGAAATGTGGTTTGATAAAGTTAATGTCTCTGAATGTGTTAAGATGAGAATATGTTTTTTAAAGTATGTATTTGTAATTTGATGTAGTTTATTTTTTTAACTTTTGTCCATTACATTGTAAAATGTTTACCGACAATAAAGCATTTATTGATATATATACTGTATTAGATTTTGTATGGACAGGAGACAGGCTTCCCATGGAAAGAGACACTGTTCACTTTCTCAATCAGTAGAGTATAAAAAGAAGACTGAATTGTTTTAATCTGGGAGTGTTAAGCCACAGATTTCTTTTATTGATTTTTTATAAAGCCTGTTGGGAAAGGGAAAAGGATAAAGGAGATTCATCTCAGATTATCATATATACTTATATATTAGAAAAGGTAAAATTTTTTTCTCATATCTATACTTTAAAAAACGTAAATTTTTTATTACCGTACATAAAAAAAAAAAAAAGTGCCCTGATAATGTTTGAATATCAAACAGCTATTTTTCAAAGTGTGTATGCTATATTATTGCTTCACATTATCAAAACTTTTACTACATTCACTCACAAACTTCATAACACATCATAATATAGCATCATCATAATTCACAGTTTTCATAACAAAAATGTTTTATGAAATTATAATGGTATTTTCTTGGGGTAGACCTTATTAATAATAAGTTCAAATCATTATTAGTAGAGAGTTGATACTAAAACATGCAAAATTAAACTCTTAAAATTTTATTTTCATTTATTATGGTGTAAAAGTTTAACTACTAAATAATAATATACAGATAAAGGTTATTTAAAAGAACTGCCATTTTGAAACTGACCATTGATTTTTTTCTGACTTTAATCTAACTAATGTGTGTGTTGCACTCTTAACAAGCTATTATATTTATGTTAGCAAATAGTGAACCAATGACTGGGACGAAATCACATTCCTTAAGCTCGCATTCTTATAATCTCACCTCAGTACATACACATAAAGATCAATGGATAGCATATTGAAAACCACTTTTTCAATGGATTTATTTATTTATTTTGTTGGCAACTATCCTATTTGACATATGTTAGGTAAGTAAAATTAAAAAGTTTAAAGTTCACACCATACCTCACTCTTAACAATAATCCTCTTTTTTTCAATAATGAAATTAAGTTTTCTGGTAGATTAACTTGCAATTAGACCTCATGAAAATGCAAGTTAAGACATTCCTACAAGTGATTTTTTCTAAATGTGTTGTAAAATACACAAAAAGCTAGATATATATCTAATCATTATATCCTTCTAAATTAAAATAAATCCTTGTTTTAAGTAGCTGAAACAAATTCAGTTGGTGTTTATTAGTCTGGAATTCTTAGTTTTTGCTTTAGTTCCTTTATTTTGTCTTCAATGCTTGCATAATATTTCATTTTTGTCAGTATCTCTTTAGCTGTTGTTGTATCCTCTCTTTGAAAAGCAGATGCAAGTTCTCTGTAAAGATAAACATGTGTAATAGGTAAATGATTAGGCTAAATATTATAATCGTTGACACCATTAAAAATTTCAGCAACATTTGTCTTAAGCAATAATGTAAGAAATTAATGTTATAATTAAGCTAATAATAAATTCAAAACAGCTGTTCTGATAAATTAAATAGTACCATAATTAAAACTATGTTACACTTATACATAATCCTGCATGTTACAAGTGGAATTCCTTATCTCAGGAGCGGCCTTCAACATGCCGCTTTGCAATGCCCAGCTTTGCATCCCTGACTTAATAAATTTCACATAAAAGTAATGCGAATTTGATGAAAATTAAACTGAGAGAAAAAGTTGTTTTGAAGGTGTTAGGTTATACTTCTCGAAGTGTATATCAAACACCTTCATTACGAAAATTTTTTAAAGTTATGGGGAAAAAGTTATAGTCCGTTAAAGTTCACAAAAAACAAAAAAATCGGTCAAAATCCTAATTTTATGTCATGTTTAGTATTAAGTTCTAAAGACAAGAAAATTCAAATAAATAAAAGTTTTACAAAAAAGTAATATTTCAGAAGTATATTTAAAAGAGTAAAGTTTTAAAGAAGATTGCAAGAAAGATAATGGGTAAAAATCAAGGTCAAAGTAGCCAAATTATTTAGTATGAAAAGTTAAAGGAAAAAATGTAAAGAAAATCCGATTTTCAAATTATGGTAAAAGGTGATAAAAACCATTATATCACGAAAAATATTTAAAATGAAGAGTTTAAACTCTAAGGAAATGTATAATTATAGGAATTATAAATTTTGTCATTTGTAAAACTCAGAGATTTTCATTTAAAAGGTGCGAAAAACGGAGGTGTTAAATCGGTTTTAGCCAGTGCGTTTTCGACAGGAAACAATTCACCGAAGAAGTCGAGGTTGCGGCTAGGAACTTTTTGTGCGTAAAGAACTAGATTGGGAGAATAAAAACTCAAGAAAGCATAGAGGTGTGAAAAGAAAATTCTGAAAATTTACGATATCGTAAGGTGACGAATAGTTCGAGAAATAGAAGGCCTACGATCTTGGGACAGAGGTTGATCGACGAGGAAGAACGAGAAGAATCCAAATATGGCGTCAAGAATTGAAGTTTTCCCATAGGAAAAAAGTTATGGGGAAAAGTCTAAACAATGGAGAATTGACCAAATGTTCTGGAAACTTCTACACGTTGCGCATCGCCGATACGAAGGCCGAGACGGGGGTAAGATGGACTGCTGCCAACTAAAATAAAATGATCTAGGGAAGTTGCAAGAATTAATTATATCAAAATTAATAAATAAATATATGTTTGCATACATACCCCTAGGATGAAGCCAAAGCGAGGAAAATCCAGGAGGATCATACAACTGACCGTTATGAAGAAAGAGTAAGAAATTGGTACCAAAGGGATGGTACAAAAGGGAATTTTTTTCTATAAAACTGGGTAGCAACGTTCTCCAGGGCTCTCAAGTGAAATGAAGATTTCAAGTGTAAGGTGAAACTCTGCCAGTTTGAAATTTGATTTTGGCATTAATTATTTGTAAAACCCAAAGTTAGCGCAAGACAGTGTCTTCGCGGGAAAATCTTCGAATTAATACCAGTTAAAATTTTTATATTAAAATCGGTTCGAAAAGTGAGTGTCGGGAACCGGAAATTTATTTTAATCAATATAATTGCGATAATCATATCCAGTGTATCAAATTTTTCATAAAAAAATAAAATAAATAAAACGAATTTAAAGTGACCGGAAAGCAGTTTCCTGGAAGGAAAATATAAAGTGAAGTGAGCAGCATCATTCCACATCATATCCAAGGCAAGCAAGCAGAATCGGCGGATTCCAGGTGACGGCAAAGTCTCCCGGAAAACGAGGTTTCTTCAGCAGACGGCGAGGAATTCTAGGGCATCGCTTACCAAAGGTTTGGAGTCTACAACTTGTTTGTTAAAAATAACACCCCACGCGAGTTTTAAAAATTATCTGAGAATTTCTGAGTTGAGCACATAATAATTTTGTTAAATTTTGCTTAGATTAATTGCCTCTTGCTCTGCTATAGGTTACGAGTTAATTTTAGTTTTGAGTAAATTTTGGAAATGAATTTTGTTTAATATTAAAGTGTTTGGAGTTTTGTTTAAATTGTAAGTGAACAATCGTTACAGGTGTAACAGTCAGAAAAATTTTATTGAAATTGTAAAGTTTGTTGGAAACATAAGAAATTGCAGGAAATAAAATTTTATTTTTGTTCACAACATATATTTTATTAATTGTCATCCTTTATAGAAAAGCAGAGGGAAATCATTCTAAATTTAAGGTGTTCTTTTTCAGAGGCAATAATCCCATTGTTCTATATCTTCTTAGTGATAAATTGTGTCCAAATTCCAGTATACAATTTTTACAGATCCGGAGACAAAAAACCTATGCTCCAGAGATTTTGAATGGTTAAGATAAGGGATAAGTAAATGTGGAGCTAGGCCGGAGCAAAACGAAATAAAATAAATACAATAGCTGGAAGAGATTTGAAAAAATAACTAATTTTATTGGGGGGGGGGGGGAATTTCCATTAAACCTGGGATGCTGGGTTTAATGAAGAGAGACGTCCAGACCAGGCCAGAGAGGATCGACTTGTCGATAATTGCCCATACTTCCAGTGGTCTGGAAGAATCTTTTTTCAATTTTGTGAATTTTTGAAAAAGTGTCTCTTTTCTGCCAACACGACAAAGCTAAGGTAAGTTGAGTGTGTTGCAATGTGTATGTATGCACACACTTGAATGTGTTTTTTTTCTGTAACTCTAATACAAATATTAAGAGAGTATAACTGTACTGCTGTGTATGTGTATATACAAAAGTTGAAATATTTTGTTTTGTTTTATTGATTTATGTATAATTAAGTTGGTTTTATTTAATTTTAATAGTTATTATATTTGGTAAGTCTGTTACAAGGGTCTAGTTAATATACAGTTAGTTTAAGTTATTTTAATTTAAGTTTACAACAATTGTATATTTTTACACTATAGAAAATAAATAAAAAACATAGTTATCACTATCCTTTATATTCCATAATCTATTTGAATACTAAGTATTTTAATCAGAATATATTGGGTTAAAAAATTGTTTTAGTTAATAAAAATTTAACAAAATTAATTTATTAAGTCTATATTTAATTCAAGGAAAGGAAAAAATGTTATAAAGTTGACTCAAAATGGGAAGCAATAAGGCAGCCTGTAGGTTTAAAATGTATTTGAATAATCATTTTAGGTTTAACTATTTTTAATTTATTAGTAAATGGTGGAGCAATTTTACGCTCTTCTCAAATGTTACCAAAATGTCAAGCATAGTTTTAGTATGTCCAAAAAAATCCTGGACATAAACTACATATTTTGGAATCATACATATTAGGTCACTTTTACTAATTATAATGTTATTATACTCACCAGGCCCAATGTTATTCTGTACACAGTTTGATAAAAACAAGATTAAAAAGTACTTAATTCCAATAAATTCCAGTAAAACAGAAAATGGTTCTTAAACCTACTGAGCCTTAAATGACTTACTTGGCTAAAGAGTTAAGGCACATTTTGTTGGTTTCATTCAAATTATTTAACTTTTTTGGATTAGTTTCATTTTCAATCTCTTCATTTATTTCCATAATTTCCATTAGAAAGTTTTTATCCATCTGTACAGAACCTTCTTCTATTTGGAGACCATTTAGTTTGAGCATGTATAGACCTCTTTCTAAAGGGTGAAGCAGAGTTGAATATGCTTTGTTTACAATGGCAGAGTATTCTTCGGAGATTAGTTTTTCTTCCTGAAATAAAATAAACAAAAATTAACTAAAACTGTACATAAACACACCTTTCTATAAAAATTCCTCTGTATTAAATAAATTTATGATTTGAGGCTATATTTAGTTTAATTTTAATGAATAAAAATAATTTTAAGGGGGATAATTTTTATATATGCTCAACATTCTTAAATCAAATTTTCCTATAAATCTATTTAAAAAATGGTCTTGAGCCTCAACATGGTGTTCCTTGAAAGAAACCTTAACCTGAACTATATATTTGTTTCTTGTTTAAAGGCAAAAAACCTCCGTTATCATCACCTTATAAAAAAAGAAGAAGAAATTGCAATAGGAAAACCTATAGCTTATAACTTGTAACCATGGAAAACTTCCGATTTACTAAATAACTAGTTAATAAGAAGCAATTTACAAATCAGAACAGTAGAAATAATAATACAACCTAGACAATCATACTATGCTATTTGTAAACAAAGCTGAGTTACTAACAAGAACTGCTAAACCAATGTAATTATAGAAAGTCAGATAAGGAAATGATACAACTTAAGTATAAGTTACCATGTATCAATTTGAATAATTATGAACACAACTAAAGTTTAGCCTAGAAATATCACTATACAACTATAAACAAAAAAAAATATGTTTTGTTAAATGTATTGACCATTAGAACAGTCAATAAATTCATATCAAACAAAATTAGTGCCTACCACCTTTGTATATCATTATTTATAAAATAACATATTTAGGTATGAAAATGATTGTTTACAATCACTCTATGAAATCCTGATATCAGTTGTCAGATGTACAGAATCAAACCAGAGACCATGGATTGATGTAAATAAAACAAACCCTGACATTTTGAAATAAAAGGTATAAGATTAAAATTAATAATGATATGATTTATAAGTAATAATTGTTAAATAGTTGAATTGCCTACAATCCTAATGTATAAAAATAGCTTATGTTATATATACAGTTAAGAACTTGACTTTCGAAGTATGATTCAACCAATTAACACAATTTCAAATTCCAGGGTAGCAAAGAATATAATTGTTACAAATTATTATTTATAATACTAATAAACAATTTGATTATTACTAACATAACTTCAAACATTGTAAACTAAAGTTTTAAAAGTGTCTCTTTTATTACAAAATTATTTCAAGTGATTAGACTGAGGTAGACAAGATGCGAACGTCGGAACTGAAAAGTAGCCTCCTCATAGACGTGATGAACTGAACAAGAATCCCAAGAAGCAATCGGAGTCGTGCTCATCTTGAATGAGTTACAAAGAATAACTGCGGATTCAAAAATTGGAAGAGAAGAATACCACAGTTCCAGAAGCGAGACTTATAAAAATAATCCTCTAAAAGTGTGCCTATTAAGTGAAAGAAAATCCACGAGATCTGGTAATATCCATCCAATATTAAGACTCGGTGTCAATTTAAATTTTTTTAAACAACAAAAAACATATAAATTGTCAATCATATGACCAATCAAGATTTAGAACAAAAGAAACTGAACACTTAAACTTTCATACTTTTTTTTTTATTTGTGAAAAACTGATCTTAAAAAACTTGGACATTTGATTTTTTAGAAATAATTTATTAAGTTGATTTGAATTTATTTGATTTATTCTTGCCAGCAGGAGTTCCTCCCCCTGAGATATATTTTGACAATGATTTGCATTTTAAACTTTGTGAAACTAAACTTTAGCTTTCTAATTACTGAGGTCTATTAACTAATTCAGTACTATAAATGCGAACAATAAATCAAAATCATCATAAACTTTAAAAAACTTTAAAGTCGTAAATCGAATTTGTAATATAGCCTAATAACCTTTTGTACGAAAAGTTAAACTAATAAACTTCTAATAGACTAATATAACCGTTTAGCATTTCCAATTTATTTATTAGATTATTTACATACTTGTTATTTCAGAATTTTTTTTCAAAATGACCGAAAATGAGTTAATTTCATATTTGGAAAATTAGTAACAGAACTCCACATAGACAAAAATAAAGAATGAGATATTTATAATTGTTACACAACGTGTGATTAATAAAAAAAAATTCTTCATTTCACCAAAGTCAAACAGCATTACTCAAGACTCTTAAGACTATTAAGATTAGGCTACCTTTTTAATTACCAAGGGATTCCATCCATCCATCCTTTTCTTAGGCGGAAACCTCTCTTCTGGTACTGTAACTAGAACTCTTACTATGTTTTCCAGATGTCAAAACCATATATATATATATATATATATATATATATATATATATATATATGGGTTTAAGAAATCATGTGTATTCTAATGACACTATACTGTATGTATTATAATTGAAAGTGGTGATTTATATTGATTATCTTGACAGGATCAAGTTTGAACCCTGATGTGTGCTACTGTGCTTAACACTGACAAATTAATGACACTAATATGTAAATTTTATGAATGACCACTTATTGTCTCATATATAGAGAGCAGAGTTTGATGTTATGTTATGGGTCCGAGTCCATAACTGATGTTTTCGAGCTGGATTAGTAAAAATCTATCCGAGTACATAAATGTTTAAGGTATTAAAAAACCATATGAACGGTTAGTCAGTTGAACTATAACAGACTACCATATAACACACTTTTAAGTTTAAAGGACTGAAGAAGGTTCTATTTTTAGTAATCCCATTTTTTTTTAGATGTAGCGCCCTGATACAATGCTATAAATTTTTTTCACAATGGTAAAACAAAAAAATTAAAATAATGGACAACTCTATGATCTTTGAAAAGACTATATAGTTACGAAAGGTAGAGGAATAACACAAAGTCGGAAAAATTATTAATGGTTAAATTTGGTTATTTATTTAGGTTTACAAGGTACTTATTTTAATAGATTAAAGCTTTTCTTCACAAGAAAAATATTAAAATTAAAGTTAGGCCTACCTAAGGTAGCACCAATTTTTTGGGGTAAATATCTAGTATACATTATCATCGAATTTTATTATTAAAAATTATGAAATCATTAACTATTTACCTTGTACTCAAACAATCAGTTCATATTTTTGTCAGAAGACACTTTTCAAGTCACAAAAAACATTAATTTAGTAGAAAATAAGAAATATAAAAGTAAGAAATCCAGCTTAGATAATGACTGTCTACGATAATATTGATAACTATGTTCGTCAAGTCAGTTAATTTGTGATCGCTTTTTGAATCTCACATCGCTCGACGAGACCTAGTAAAGGAACTACAAGTCTGGAAAAGTACCTTACCAGACCTTAAGTTCATTTACTAGGTCTGGTTAGGTCAATATATTTATACCTATTATCTAGTAACCTGCCAAGACCTAGTTCGCATCATTATGAACTCATACAGCATAGTGATATTTAACCTGTCAAAAGACATGTAATGTGCATGTATCCAAAGACACACTATTATCCAAACACTAGGAATTTGCCATGATAAATAATATTTATATTAGATATATGTTTTATTAAAAAAATATTGAGCGATGACACGTGACATAAGTAGTCATGAATATTAACGTAGGCTTTTGTTATCAAGGCAGTATTTAACCTAACAACAGTAGGATTCTCTTGTTTTCAATGTGTTATTTGATAGTGAAGAAATGCATTTTGGGACTTAAAACATGTCTTCCGACAAAAAATATGATCTGATTCTTTGAATACAAGGTAATTAGTTAACGATTTCATAACTTTTAATAATAAAGTCCAATGATAATGTACAATAGATATTTACCTTTTTTTGATAATGACAACATACCTTACTTTTATTCCCAAACTTATCAGGATGTAATACGGATTGTAGTTTTCGGTACTTCTGAGATAATTCAGGCAAATTCAAATTATATGAATAATCTACACCAATGATTTCAAAATAATTTGAAAATGCATTAACTCGTTGGAGAGAATTACACTTATCACAAAATATCTGTATTTTTTTAAAATTTTCTCCGCACTTCCAACAATTTTTATTTGAAAGACTTAACTTGCACATGTATTTTTTGATTGTCTGTCTAACTGAAATTGAACTAAAGTCCTTTAACCTATGAGTTTGATTTAACATTGAACTACCCATTTCATATGAAGTCCCTAAATTTCTATAGTTATTAGGCTGATATACTTTAAAAATAAGACTCTGATTTTTTCTTCTCAAAAGTATTATCATTATTCTTTTAGACAAGATATCCATTCAAAAAATATTAGAATACTTTAATAGGTCTAATTATTTAAAGATAAAAAATGACTGCTATTACTATTTCTTATTTCACGAGCAATAAATTTTGCTACATGTATATACTTTAACAATAACCACAATGAAATAAATAATTACAACAACGCCAAATAACGTACAAACACTAGCTCTTAAAATGTTTGACTAAACTTAAGGAAAAGGTAGGTTAGGTAAGGTTGGATAATATTTACCTATAGGTCAAAAACAGCTGATTTAAACATTATTAATCCATCTGGCCAGAGTTGTTTGTTTTTATTAATAACTCGAACAGCTGTTTGATATTGTAACTAAGTGTGCCTTTGTTAGACATAGACAGTGGGTTTGTTAGGTTATGTAGTTTTAAAAATAAGTAAACTGGATTAAATTAAAAATGTTTGTTTACATAAATATGTATTAAGAAGAGAAGTACTGTAATTAATTTTGAAATTTTGAATTCAAAAAATAGGTTTAGTATATAATTTTTAGTAGAATACCTGAATAATTTTGATTTAGTTAATGTAAATTTGATAGTTGTTCTTTGGGTATTTATTTATATAAAGGTGATTACCAATTTTCGGATTCCCCCCCCCATAAATATAGTTATTTATATTAGAAGGTAAGCCTTTTTGTATTAACTATGTCAGATTACGTTTTTGTATAGTTTCCTATCATAATAACTTTGTACATCATTTTCTGAATGGTTTTCTGATTTTTACATAACCTATCTTAACGCAATAATTAACATAGTGGTTTTATTTTTCACAAACAATAAGTATGTATTAAATTGTGAGTAAATATGCATTGAATCATAAGTGAATATTTCCTTCTATTTTGTTAACTCATTAAATACATACTTTATTATGTACAATTCACATAGTGATAGGCATTTGTACCAACACCATTTTCAATACACCCAATACATTATTTATGTAAGAAAATAATTTCAAACAAGGGGATCTTGCTTTGAAAACAAGGGAATCCTATTTTGGTTATGTGAGTAGAAGCAATTACTTCAATAAACTATTACCTCCTGAATCTATGAGCTCTTCATCTTGATGTTGTAATCATATTTATGTCTCTTTACCTAACCTTCACATAAACATTAACTTTATTATATTTTGTTTTACTAGTTCAAGTTAAGTAAGGTCAGGTCAGGTATATATATATATCTGATCTTCATGTAAATATTAACTTTATATATATTGTTTTATTAGGTCAAGGTATACCTTACCTGCCGACCTAATAAAACAAATTCGTTTAAAAATATTTATTTTGCTTTAACCAAACATACTGAATATTATTACGCAGTCACACAACATAATATCTAGGAAGCTAGGAGGCATGTCATACGAAACTTCATTCTCAATGTATTGGGAGATGTAAATACAGTTGCAGGCCTTTATTAATGACACCGAAGTACAATCCATATTTGCATATTTGTTATTTTCTTGCAAAAATAAAGTATTTGGTGCATTAAAAATGGTGTTGGCACAAGTCCCATAATCACTAAGATGTGAATTAGCCTATACATAATAAGGTACATATTTAAACGATTTCACAAAATAGAAGCAAATATTCAACACATATGCTTCAATGCATATTTACCAATTGTGTGCTATTGTTCTACTAATCTTAAATACATAGGCCCTAAGCCCAATTTTTTTTTTTTTTTTTTTTTTTAATGGAAATATTTTAAAGAATTAATATTCCAGTTAGGTTAAGCCTTAGCCTCAGCTTATTTATATATATAAAATAATTGTTGATTTTATTCCTAAATAGGAAAGGTTTCAATGTCTATGTAACCTACAACCTAGTTAGTGAAACTACAATAGTGAGCTAATAATGTCTGATTCAATGAAACGTACAAAAGAACCTAGTCCCCCTCCTGAAATATCAGATGATTGGATTGGACCTACACCCGATGAAGCCGTGGCACCAAAAAAGAGAAAAGGTAACCCAAATTAGACATCTTTAAAAAAAATGTTTTAAACTAAATTTTCTTACAAACTTAAATATTAGAAAGGCTTAGGCCTACTTGTGAGCTTGTATAGGTAATTATTTACAAAGAAAGATACAGGTATTTTTGCCGATTTAAAAAAAAAAATCATATTCTACATGCATTATTTCTTATGCGTATCTAACTCTTTCACTGAAAAAGTATTTGCACGATAATGATAGGTTTGGTCAGGTGGCCATATATAATCAAATCGTTATCTAACCCCAACTGAAATTTTGAAAAAATTGTTCCAACAGCACATGGTGTTCCCTAGCGGTCACCCATCCAAGTACTTCGTAAGAATCTTAAAATGGTTCTGAGTGACATTATCGTTACTTCTGCAGCCTCGGGAAAAGAATGCTGAGGTAAAGTAGTCTTTTGTAGGTTAGAGATTCACACTAACACAATCAGTGTTCGGCTGTCTTTTTATGTGCTAGCCAGAAGCGGCACGAATCAACTTCTCCCTTTCCCATGTTAACTTACATTTTTCCTATGATGGTCCATGGCTCTTGGATTAGAGCCATATCTTCAGTGTGTTCAGTAAATCTTGTGCCAACGTTGAGATTTATCCCAATGACATTCAGATTTATTGACAGCATTTTACTTCTTCATATCAGGGACTTGGTTTGTCCCTGATGTAGGAGTGTTCAACATCAGTGCGGTCTGTATTACTCCACTCCTGTGGCCTCCTGACGAGTTCTTTTGCTACAACTTTTCTTTGCGGCTATTGATTGGCCTTAGGTTTTTTTTTACTTTTGAAGGAAGGAACTGCTAGATGTCGCATCCCCACCACCCCCACTCCTCAGATATACCGGCCATTTTGTGGCTGTCAAAACATCCACTGAGAGGACCAGAAGTGTTGTATGAAAGCTTTGTTGCACTCTTTGAAGAACTTTCCATTGATCAACATTTAGGCCTTCACTTTGTGCCTTAACATATTGAAGAATCATCTCATTAGAGTCATCTTCACTATTAGGTGAATTAGCCATTGCAACCTGCGCCAGAGGAATCTCTCCCTCCAGCACAGCGGTTTCCCATGGTTTTAGCTTATTTGCTATGTTTTGAGCCAGTTACCTTTTCTTCATTTGAACAAAAGAAGATGAAATATCCTGGCTTAGATATTACACCTAAGAACTTGGATTTGATCCTCTCTTTTTGCTGCAATACCTCTCCCAGAATCATCCTTTGCATCAATTTTATTTGGCTCACTGTGAGGAGAGTATCGGTAATATCTTTAGCTAGGAAGCCTACCTTTATCCGTACCGTCACTTGGCCATAAGTTAGAACTGTTGTATGTTCAGCCTCTAAGTTTAGACCTCGAGCTTCAGAGCGCCTTCTATGTCTTTGGCCAATCTGGATTCTGGAGTAGTCTCAATGGATCGAACTCATTTTCATTTTGTTTAGGAGGTCGCTTATATACTCCCTCTCCCCGTGTTTAAGCCACACTGTAGCATTGCGCAATTAGCCATATCATTCTCTTCCTGCCAGCACCATTTGGTCTGCCAGCTTCTCTTGTAGCAGTGGAGGCTGCTTGTTCTTCTACTGTTGTTTCATCCTCTGGCATTGGTAGACTTTGTGAGCCTACATCTACTTCCTTGGAATTTTCATTCTCTAAATCTTTGGGTATTTGTTCAACCTTTAGGATTTTTATTTTAACATTACTATGTTCTCTTCTTGTTTTCCTTACGTATATCCATCTTGTTTCCACAAGTTGTGAGGAATTAATAGTTCACTGAGGCCTCTTGCTTCAGTATTGCTAATTGAAACTGAAGGGTGCCTGGTATACACAGTTCGCATAATAACGTCAGACTCCCCTCTGACCACGCATCCATGGGCATATTATGCTATTCACCTAGGATTGGCTCCGTGTGGGATGCTGGTCCCATATCGGACGCATCCCCAGGTAGCGGATAGGGGAACGCTTCTCAGATATGAGTGGTACCGGGGAAGTCAAATACCCGGGGCGGAATAAAAACCAGATAGGGGAAGGTACCCCGAAAATAAACCAAATGTTGATAGTCAGCAGGAGAATAAAGTTACGGCGCAGGGGGTCGGATGCCCAGTACCGGCGGCTGTCAGGGGTGAGAAAGCGGGTCCCGAGTCGTCGTCGTCAGCAAGCGACCACAATGTCTCGGAAGAGGCCCACTTGCTTCATGAGTCGAATGTAGACCCATTTCTAAGAAGTGCAAAAGTCCAGCAGTCCCCTCTAACTGGCCAAATTTGTGATAGGTCGCCCTCTTCTGAGGATGTTGAATCGAAGCAGATCCATCAGCGGATAAATGCTGCAGATAAATCGTACGCTGAAGTAGCGAATATATCTTTCGATCAACCACAGATGGACGGCATTCCACCGCAACTTGTTAATAAAACTACTTCTCCAACAATTCAAGATGTTTGGGATGCTATTCAAAAAATGCAAAAAACACTTAACGACATAAAACCAAGACTATCTAATTTAGAAAAGGAAAGGGCTCTAAATACGCAGTCCGTCACCAGTAAGAGCAAAAAGAAGAAATGACACAGTCATCACTTGGAATGCCAATGGCTTGGCTCTCCGTAGTAGAGAGCTCAAAACATTTCTCCATCATGAAAATATAGATATCGCTCTGATTACAGAAACCCACTTTACAAGACCCATTTAAAACTTTTCGGATTTACAATTAACCACTCCATACACCCGAGTGGTAGAGCACATGGTGGATCTGCTGTTATCGTTAAAAACAATGTAAAGCATTTTCAGAGAGAAGAAGTTCAAGAACATTTCCTTCAGGGAACTGTGATCACAGTAGAACGAAATAATAGGGATGTTGTGATTGCAGCACTTTATTGCCCTCCTAGACACACCATCAAAAGAGAACAATTTAATGGTTTATTTAAAAAATTGAGTCCATGATTTATAATAGGTGGAGATTTTAATGCCAAGCATACAGCTTGGAGATCCCGTCTTATCACACCTAAAGGTAGGGAGCTACTGCAAGCCATAAACGTTAACTGTTGTGAGTACCATTCTGCTGGAAGACCAACTTATTGGCCTTCAGACAAAAACAAAATACCTGATGTCATAGACTTTTTCATTACTAAAGGAGTATTTTCAAATTATGTTAAAGTTAAGGATATCGTGGATCTTTCGTCGGATCATATACCGATTCTGATGACGCTTAGCATGACAGCTATACGCAGGGAGAAAAGAGGCTCGCTTACTGACAAGTTTACAAATTGGGATAAATTCAGATGTGTGCTAGACCGGCTAATTAATTTTAGAATAAGACTTAAAACTATCAAAGACCTTAATGACCAAGCACAAAACTTCATTTAAATAGTATCCAAGGCAGCAACCATCTCAACTCCAGCTGACAAAAACACAGAAAATCACAAAATATGTAATCCAGTAAAAATTAGAGAAATGATCATAGAAAGAAGGAAGGCACAGCGTTTCTGGCATCAATGAAGGCTTCCTGAAAACAAGAACAAATTTAATCGTGTCAGCAACCAGTTGAATCAATTGATTAAGGATGTTAAGAAGAAGAGTTTTGATGCTTATTTGGAGAATTTGGCAGTGGATGCAGACTTGGACTACTCCTTGTGGAAAGCAACTAGTAAATTTAAGAGGCCTGTAAAGAGAATTTCTAATCAAAGATGAGTCGGGCAACTGGATGTGACGTGATAATGAAAAAGCCGAGCTGTTTTCGCAGCATCTATATAATGTGTTTCAACCACACAGCATCGCTTCTAGAATCACATTGACAAAGTCATATAGAGATTATTCTTGTATTAAGCCTGTAACTCCCTTAGAAGTTGCTCAAGAAATTGATAAAATCATCAACGCAAGGAAAGCGGCAGGAGTTGACAGAATCTCACCGAGAGTTCTTAAGGAATTGTCGTGGAAGGGTGTTGTACTTCTCACATACATATTTAATGCTTGTTTCCGTCTCGAGCATGTACCGGAGTGTTTCAAGATTGCGCAAATCATCATGCTGCACAAACCAGACAAACCTACTGAACATGTGACATCATAAAGACCGATTTCACTCCTTTCAGCGATATTTAAACTGTGGGAGAAATTGTTTCTTAAGCGACTTAAGCCCTTAACGAGAATACCAGATCATCAGTTCGAGTTCTGTAGTCGACATTTATACAATAGACAATAGACCAATTACACAGAGTAACTGCTGTCATAGAAAAGGCTTTTGAAGATAAAAAAATATTGTTGTGCTGCTTTTCTTGATGCTGCACAGGCTTTTGACAGGGTGTGGCATGAAGGCCTTGCTATTAAGCTTAGTGGATTATTACCATATCCACCCACAATCGTATCTTGTGGGTCGTTTGTTTTGCGTTGTTTATGGCGACGCTAGATCAACCTTCTATCCCATACGGGCTAGAGTGCCTCAGGGCAGTGTTCTCGGACCAATCTTGTATTTGTTATACACAGCAGATATTCCTACCACTAATAATACAACTGTTGCCACATTTGCGGACGACACAGCAATATTGACCATTGGTGAGACTCAAGCTCAGGCATCTGACCATCTTCAAAGTTGTCTTGACAGGGTAGCGGAATGGACCTGTGACCGGAAAATCAAACTCAATGAACAAAAATCAACACATGTTACATTTGCTTTGCGACACGTAGATAATAGGCAATGTGTTTATATAAATAGCAATTTAATACCGCAAAATGATTCGGTTAAATATTTGGGAATGCACCTTGATAAACGCCTTACATGGAAACTCCACGTGAAAAAAAAAGTAGAAAGGATTCGCCTTAAAATACGTCAAATGTACTGGTTAATTGGCAGGAAATCGCAACTAGACCGTTATAATAAGCGACTACTTTATTTAACAATAATCAGACCAATTTGGACATACGGAGTGGAACTTTGGGGATGTACAAAAAAATCTAATCGACTGTTGGTACAAAGAAGCCAAAATGGTATAATTCGTGCAATGACCAACGCAAGATGGTATCAGCGTAATGATGACCTACATTCAGACCTAAATGTGAAATCAGTAGAAGACGTTATAACGGATTATGCAAATAGACATGAAAAGAGACTTCAAAATCATGTTAACGTGGAAGCTTTACAACTGGTGGACACGGAACTGTGTATAAGAAGACTTGGCCGGCTGAAGTCACAGGATCTACCTCAATATTAAAGTTTTTAGATACCTAGTAAGATTTATGTAGCTAGAACCTATAATTTGATTTAGGCTTCAAAACATGTTTCTCGATTTCTTGTATATGTATTACTTATTTGAGCAGTAGCTTAAGATTGTAATAATCCAGTATTTCAATAAAAAAAATAAATAAAAAACCTAGAATTGCCCGAAAAAGACAATAACTTATACAAAATTAAGTCTGCTTATCTCCATATATCATAAATTATATATGTAATTATCATGTTACACATTTAAATGGATATGTGGTATTAATAATTTTGTTTCACTTGTTTTCCACAGTTTTAAAACATGAAAATCTGTATTTGGATAATTTACCTAACTCTGAATCATATGAAAAGAGTTACATGCACCGAGATGCCATCACTCATATTATTGTTACAAAGTAAGTTATTGCATAAGACATTATAGATATTTATCTTTGTCATGTATATATTATTATTACTTGTATAAATATAATATTTTGATTTTATATTAAATATGAAAGTCAGATAACAGGATTTTTTAAGATCTGTTACAGTCTAAACTAGTGGTACCTTCTAGGAACTGAGAGTGGGAACATTTTTTCAACTTTTTTATTTCTATTAATATTTATTTTTTAAAGTTGTGTTTGATTTGCTTTTCAGTATGTGTATGAATAAGGAAGAGTTTATTAAATTTCTGGTAATTGTTTACTGTAGCGCCCCAATTTTAATATTTTTTGTTCGTGTTATTTTTGTACTACATACTCTCTTTATAAGAATAGTAACATTTTTTGGTGAGAAAAAATATTTTTCACTTCGAAATTGACATATTTCAATGACGTATTTGTAGGTTAAGTTTACATGGCAAACAGAATGTTTTGACTGATCACCAAAGTCAAGCATCATTGAGCGTGTTTATTACTTGGATTGGTGATTGTTTTTCTCCCACTTGCGGATGAGATTAGAGTTGTGCAAACATTTCAAACCATTGAACAGTCAACATGGAGTGTGAGATGGGTGAATTACGTTTGATCAATGTCAGTAATTTCAATGATTTGAAAATTCAAGACTTTTATATTAGTCACAATATTGCAAAAATAAAATAAGTGCTACAGGTATAATGCTTAGGGTTTATATAGGTTTATTTACCTGTAGGGCAAGTAAGGTGGCTATATACCGAGTGATTCACGAAGATATGCAGAAACTTCGGGAGCTCATTCTACATGTAAAAATAAAGAAAAAAGTTATACAGTATAAACATAGGTCCGCAAATGCTTCGTTAATAAGTTATCGCTAGCGATAAATTTCGCCTAGAATTTTGTACCCTGGGTTAAATAAGGGCCTCCTGGAATTCTGTGAAAGTAAATTAGAAGGCAAATTCAATTGTTTCTTATAGGTTTTGACTTGACAAATAGAATAAAACAGGTCCCAGAATAATACTACGGTCAACAATACATTTTTCTCATTAGTGAATGTTCTTTGTTATAGTCTTAAATTGTTTGAAACAGTGTAGTGAAATTTACTATGCGTTTTTTATAAGTAGTGACATATCAATTTGTGTAATACGACATCTATGGCTTTGTTATTTATGACTGAGGAATACACAGACAGGGTATTTATCTTAGGCATGTGTGAAGGAAATGTAACGGCTGCTTCTGCAGAATATAAAACCGTTTTCTTAACCCCAGAATCCCAACTGATAAAATTATCAGTGGAACATTTCATACTCTACAAGAAAGAGGTACCCTTCCAAGCATAAGTACTCACCGCGAACGTTGTGCTCACTATGAAGTGGATATGGAGGAAACTATTATCCAGGCTACTCAACGTACTCCGGGTGTTAGTACACGATGCCTATCCTGGCAGTTCAGAATTTTCTAGTCTATGATGTGGAGGACTCTTCATAGCAACAACATGTTTCCTTAACATCTTCAAAAAGTGTAAAATCTTAGTATATTGCAGTTGGTCGAATATGAACCGCCAATTGCTCAGATTAATTTTATTTACTGATGAAGCTCAATTTACTTGGGATGCCATCAATAATCTTTGCAACCAACATACTTGGGCAGAAGTTAATCCACACAACACAAGTAATTTTCAATACAAATTTCTCATAAATGTATGGTATGGTCTATTTTACGATCAACTAATAGGACCGTTCATTTTCGCAGGACATTTAAATTCAAACATTTATTTGGATTTCCTTCATTTATTACAAGATGTTCCATTAGCAACAAGGTACTGCATGTACTTTCAGCACAACGATGCACCTCCTTACTTCTCACATGCCGTATCAGCATACTTAAATAAGCAATTTCCTGAGGATGCATTGGCTGCAGCGGACCGCATTCGTGTCCGCTACGATCACCAGATCTCACACCGTTAGATTTTTACATGTGGGGTTGACTGAAAAGTATTGTGTACATGAAAAAGTTAATACACGAGAAGAGTTAATTGCTCGTATTACAGATGCCGCCACACAAATCCAGAATAGCCGTGCAGGATTGAGGAGAGCAACGATTCGAAGGTGAGCTGCAAAATGTATTGAAGTAGAAGGACATATTTTCAAACATTTACTGTAAAGCTTATTAAATGTAGCAATGATCGTGATTTATTTTATTGCTGTATCAATTGAATGTTAATTTAAAAAAAAAAATTATTTTGTTTCTGGAGTGACTCTGCTTATTGTTGACAACTACTAATAAATGAATTTTTCTTTTTTGTCAATATCTCTTTTATCCTTTGAGCTACGGAAAAATAAATAAAAACATTTCGTTTATACAGTAGAACCTCTGTTAACCGGCCTCGGATCAACCGGTCCTCAGATTAACGGGCCTATTTCGTAGTGTACTGGTTCGATGAGAGTTTCCAAAAATAAATTTTAACTGAAACACTAAAGCGGCAGCGAGTCAAATGACTTTGTCGATAGCGGTATCCCATTGTCGACGGCGTAAAAACACCGCGGCATTGGCACCCGTCGGTATACACCGACAAAAACGTTTGATGGGTGGCTTTTTTTCTACGAATGAATTAGTACATACATTATGGAAAATATAACATTTCTTTTCAGTTTTCTTCTTGTCTTTGACTGGTTATGATCTATGTATATAAATAAAAATGAGCGAGTTACAAAAATGGATGCGTGGGTTGGTTTCGTTTGAGACGCAGTTAAATGTGTTAAAAGACTTGACAGAGGGGAATCTGTAAAAAAGCTTTGTGACTAGTTTAACGTGGGAAAAAGTACCATCAACAATTGGCGACGAAAAAGACAATCGATTGAAGATATTTGTTAAATAAATTGAATCAGAAAAGTTCTTGCAATTCGGTGCACTAACAAAAACCAATTTGTGACATCGTCGACGAAGCTCTTTGGATGTGGTTTGTCCAAGAACGCCGGAGAGGAAGCCCCATTAGTGGTCCAATTTTGATTGAAAAAGCACTGGTAATTCACGGTAAAATCGAGAATGCACCAGCATTCTCTGCCAGCCAGGGATGGAAAAAGCGTCATAGGATTCGTTTCGATTACATATGTGATGAAAAAATGTCACCAAATGAATCAGGTGCTAGTGAATTTAAGGCTTTCGAAAACCTTTTAAAAACTATAAAACAACCAAAATTACCGATTTTTTCAAAGAGTGATGTGTGTTTGTATTATGTAACTTTTTACTGTTTAAAACAGTTTGTAGTGTTTAATTTTTTCTTGCTTGATGTATAATATACATAGTATAATATATACGATACATTTATGAACAATAAAATGAGTTGCAATAACATCTTAATTGTATAATTCTTAGCGCTACCTGATTAAATAAGCTTTCTTTGAACGAAAACTGATTTTTCACAGGAACCTCGGATTAACCGGCCCGGGTGTCAGTCCCGACTAGACCGGTTAATAGGGGTTCTACTGTAATTAATAAAGTAATTTTTTGGTCTCCAGTAATTTTTTTGTAAAGTTTGTGGTTTTTGAGGTTTTAAAAAGTTTAAACGGCCACCATTTTGAAAATATTCAAATGAACGTTCTGATTTTTAGTACAGTGATAAACGGTTATGCAACAAATAGGTATATAAAGTTTGAGCTCAATATCTTTTTACTTTAAAAATTATTAAGTATTTTGGAAAATAAACAAAATGGGGGATAACTCGAAAACAAAGCATTTCCGGACCTACGTTGATATGAATTTTTTTTTTCATTATTTTTGCTAGTAGAATCAGCTCAGAAAGTGCTCGGAACCCTATGCGAATCACCACATATTGAAACAGTGTGATGTTTGGTTTCACCCATTTATTTCTTCTTTTGACGTTATTCACAACAGAAGGTTGTAAATGGGAAATTGAACTTATTGCTATGCAATTCCAATAAACCCTTAATTTTATTCAAGTCCCACCTTTGGGGAACTGCTTGATAAATTATTTATTAACGTCCTTAATTTTGCCAAACAACACAATGTCTCAAGAATAAAATACTGTCTTTAGTATTTATTCTTATATGTTAGGAATTACTTTAAAATTCCTTTATTACTTTTATTATTTAATCAAAACTAGCTCTTTTTTCTCTTATCGCTAAACTTTAAAACTCACTCTCAGGGAGTGTCATTTGAAAGAGTTATTTTGCAGAATCTATTTAAAATTGTGAAATTTATGGGAGCACAAATTATTTAAAAAAAAAAACACTTAATTTTAAGCTGAAAACAACATAGGGTTAGTTTAAAATCCACACAACACAATGTTATCCAGAAATAAAATTTATATATTTTAAATTATTTTTATAAATCAAGATTTTAATTTATAAAATTTCTTAACTTGATTTAATCATAACTTTTCTTAGCTTTAAAACATCTTACAAGAATTCAACATAAATATCAATGACTATTATTTCTCTAATTATTATTAAAATGAATATATCTTTACTAAATATTAAAATCAAACTTACTTTAAAATTAAAAACACATTGACTTTAAAAAGTACATATATAGAATAAAAAAGAATTTAAATTTAATAATTTTCCCCAGAAAGTTTTTTAATTTATTTTTTATTTCAAAGCGAATATTTATTCAAAATCGTAACTGTGGTACCTTGTAGACATATATATAGTTGTTTTCGGCTCCTGTAAGGCAATGCTGATTACAGTTGTTCTGGTGAAGGTTGAAGTCTAGTTGATGTCAGCTAGCAGTCCTCAGTTACGTTGAAATCGGTTGTGCTGTTGTTAAAGTTGAATGGTTGCAGATTGAAGATCTTGTAGTCGAAAAGTTTAAAGATGAAGTCCAAGTTTGAATCAGTGTGGCTGTTTGTTGTATCTTGCTATACCATTTGAAATGCCAGGTCACTTCCAATAAAACTATCGGTTTAGTGCTGATCACATAAAGATGTAACTGGATAGAGAGTTGTTCTCCTACCAGGAGCTTGATAAAGAGTTGTTCTCCTTCTACGAGCTGGATCAAGACTGAAGAAAAGTTCTGTTGAAATGGACCTCCAAAACTTATTCCCTGTTCCATGGTACCAATTCCTATGAACATTCCCCTTTCATTTATGACATTTAAAGTTGATTAATTTGGTTTATTTCTTCAAGATATTGCTTTAGTTAGTTTTTATTATAACCCTTTTGGTTATTTTATTGTTTATTTTACTTTAATTAGTTGTTGATTAACTAATTATTATTTAGTTTATTTGTACATAGGTTGCCAGCACTGCTTATGCAAAATCCAAACACTTGACTCCTCCCTTATTGTGTGGTAGGGGTTGCTGCAGGTTGATTCTTGTAAAGTCTAACTTTCTGGAATTTAATTTGTACACTTTCTTGAAAATTCCCATATCTCTGATTCTAACAGGAATTCTGGAAATCTGTAAATGTCATTTTGTTCCTCTTGACTTCTGGATTCCATACAAATTTGATTTAAAGTTGTAGGGTTATAACTTTCTAAGATGTACCTTTTTTCGTTTTTCCTGATTTTTCTTTGACCAACTTTTGATCGGTTCGAAATTCCTTAATTCTTCTTTTTGGTTTTTGTAGCCTCTGCCTTAGAAATGAAGGAATTCTTTACGTTTTTCATTTATTTTCATTTTCTGATAAGTTATTCATTGTTGAACTTTGTCGATTTTTTAGATGGTCAAAAACCCCCCTAAAATAATTATATATGTACTTATTTTGGTATCATTTTATTATGTCACATATCCTTAACCTATTTCCATTATAAAAATTTAACTTATTATCTAGACAAAATTTTAGTTTTTTGTCTATGCGAGTTTTTTGCAATAACTATTAAACTATTCGGGTTAATAAACATTTTCTTGTATTTCCTATGCTAACCAGTTATTCTTTATCATAATATGCTTTTATATTCAAAATTTTAAACAATTTAAAATAGGAAATTGCATGTGAATAAATTTTGTAACAAGTTGTTGAATCATATTATTTTATCCAGTCTGGACCTGTAATGTCACGTGATCAACCGAGCTATTGTTCTCAGTCGGACCTGTTGGCTCATGTTAGCCAGCTAGTCTCTCACCCCACTTCCCTTATGCTTTGGATGTTTCATTTATTAATGAAATTGACAAAACTTTTATAATTCTACTTTTCTTCATATTAAAACTACCCTTTTCTGTACACATTATTAATTATTTATGGATATTACCATTTATTTATTTATTCTTGATATTTATTATGTTTTAACTAAAATTTTATGTTTTACAAAAATTTTTGTTTTTGGAACGATTTTGGTGAAAAACCCAAACCGTTTCAGTATGTATTATATAGCTACCTTACTTGACCTTGTAACATAAAAACAATTCACATACAAATGTATTTTAATGTGTAATTATTCACTTAATGGACTTTAACCTAGAAAACTTGAAAAAAAAAATTGTGTGAATAACATTTTTGTTCATAAAAAAAAAAAGTTACTATTCTTATGAAGACAATTATGTAGTACAAAAATAACGGGGGGGAATGGGGCGCTACAGTAAACAATTACCAAATTTCTATTATATATTTTACGTAAATCTGTCAAAGATCATTAATAGACCTTAAAAACTGAAGAAAGAGTATCATTCATGTTTAACATGCAACATTTCGTAATTTCATCTAAACTGCAAATATAAAATTGTTTGAAATATTTGTCATTCCTTTTAAAAGCAGTATCCAAATGAATAAACTACCATGACAACTACAACATTAAATCTAGATTCCAATCATATCAGAATCCCGACTTTCAATCAGAAATTCATTAATTAAAATTATTTCCCTATATTTTCGAAAATTTAAAAAATCTTCCGGACGACAGTGGGACTTGAAAAAGAGGATTGTTGTGATGCTCTAGATGAAAAGGACGCTTCCCATTCTTGGAGACTTTTGTATCAAGAAAAATCAGTTTAGTCCAACAATCTAGAGTGACAGAATATACCTAAAGAAAATTTAAATAGTGCAGTGTAATAATTCAAAGTTATCATTTAAAACCGACCTCTACAAAGTAATGAAGATATTTTGAAAATAAAATACAGCAAATTTGGTGAAACAGAATTAGTTATTGTAACAAGTTTTATGTTAATTTTAGATAGACTTGACTAAACAACTGTTCGGGTGCTATTTTGTAACATGCTTTCTTTTTCAAAGTGAATTCTTTGATTTTAAACAAGGTTCTGACTCACCTCTGTACTTTACAAGCCGGCGATTTATGCAATGTTAAGTGGAAGGATGTACTCTAATTAAGATTTAGTCAAACATGTTAGGTTTTTAAAAAATCTTCCTTTTACTATTATTATCAATTTCATTAAAATTTTTTTTATATATATATATATATATATATATACAATTTCCGAGAGTTTTTCTTACTTTAAACAAAACATATTAACTTATATTAAATTATACAAAAATATTACTACACAACCGTTTTTGTATTATGAATTTGACTCTAAAGAAAGTGTTTATGATCAGATCGTTCCTTCATTACTTATTTCTAAACAAAACAACAACTCTTTACCTTAACATGATGGTTCACATATCATACTCAGTTTAATCTTTTCTGTTCAAACACATTTTTTATTAAAAAGAAAAATCTCACTATGCCAGACACTCTTTCTTTTCACCCACGCCACATCATGATCCTTGGTGTCGTCTCTCACAAGTGACGCTAAGCAACTTAGCAAATTAGAATTTTTTACTTCGACTCCCACCATTTTAATATTATGGACCAATGAGAGTTTGCCTTTCTCATTTCTGATGCCACTATGTGTATTGATTTAGTTTCAATTGGTATAGTAAATTTTCTTCTTTTAAGCACAACCCGCGCTCTTTTTGGATTGTTCAATTTTCTATGTTTTATTTTTAAAATTTGTTTTGTCCAAAGTTTTTACAATTTATGATTTTGAATGATACTTATTTACTACTTTCTTAATTAATTATTTATGTTACTAATTTCATTAATACCTTAATTTATTTATTTTTTATTATTTGGAGAATGTCCCATGCTTACATTATAGATAGCCATTAAAACTCACATCCAAAGACCAACATTTGCATATTAAGACATGAAGCCTAAGAGCCCATAATTTAACTGTATATAATTTATTGAGGTGTTAAAGACCATTAATGAACTAATTGAATTCTGAACATTAACCTTTTACACTTTTACATATTTTCATCCCATCATACTTTTGATTATATGTAAATTTGTATTTTAAGTTGTGTATTTGGGACTTAACCAAAACATTCAATTACATAAGTCAATCTATCTCTATTGTAGCCAACCAGTTTTGGGAAAGGTCGGTACTTATACCAAAAACCTGAGATAAGACTTGTGTTTGATGTACTATTATTTATCTATATAAATATAATCACTGTGTTAGTCATTTAAACAATAAGGACAATATATCTCACAATGTAAGCTAGAGATTATTATGAATTTTTCAACTAAATTATTTAAATTATCAAAAGTGTTTTTTATGCATGAATCCTGTTATAAATTATAATTAATGAATGTTAATCAATTTTTTTTAGCATGTAATATTGTAACTTATATATTTGATAAGTCGAAGAATTGAACTTTCTTTTAAACGTTAATTTCGATATTAATGAATCATGAAATAGATTCATTTAAATTTGTATTTTGTTGATTTTATGTGTTATATTTTATCTATATTGTTAATAAATCAAGCAAATAGTTTTATTGTATTTTTTGTGTATTTTTCTTTTATTTCAAGAGAATTAAATTAATATTTTCTTCTATTGAAATCTCAAATTGAAGTTACATGAAATATTAATTAACAGATATTAAAGTGGAATCTATATTGTACTATTTCAAATCATTCTCAATATAGTAATCTCCTATAAAAGTAATATTGCAAATTGGCATACCAACTTGTGGCTACATAAATACAGATATACTGTATAAACTACATAAGTATAAACTGTAAACATAAAAATAAATAATTTCAAATGAATATTTGAACATTAGGTTAGAGTTTTATAGGGCACATAGCCTATTATGTTTAATATTGTTATGTAATATATATAGGACAGACTTTATCGTCACTGGTAGTTGTGACGGACATGTCAAGTTTTGGAAGAAAATGGAAGAATCAATAGAGTTTGTAAAACATTTCCGAAGTCATCTCGGCGCGATTACAGGCATGACATCCAACTACAATGGGTCACTCTTGTGTTCAGTTTCAAATGATAAATCACTCAAAGTCTTCGATGTCGTTAATTTTGGTAAATATTTTACACTATGAAATATAGCATAAGCCTAGAAATAATATTAGGACTTTAATAGGTCTTTCAGTATGTCATACTGTTGTTTATGTTTTATTTTTTAATTTGAATAAATGTGAAGAGTAATAACCCAAACCAAACAGTGGTATTTTGTAGCCTTATTTCTAATTATTAATTTTATTATTTGTTTATTGATGTGTTATAGACATGATAAACATGATGCGATTAAACTACGTACCTCAATGTGTTGAATGGATTCATAGTTATGGAGATGCTATCTCTACTCTTGCAGTGTAAGTAATTTTCTCATGTATATGTGTAGAGTAGAAACATTTACTGAAATTTTTAGTCCTTAAAGAATATGAAAGAATTTTCTTTTTTAAAGAATTACATTTATTAAGATATGTGATTGGCTTATATCAGTTATTTGTGATTCATCTCTTATATAGTTGATCTAGTGGACTCCAAATTTTTAAGTTTAACGTGAGCAAGTCTTATAGAATTATTAGATTTTTGTCAAAAATGTTGATAAAAAGGATTTTTACATGATTGAATAATAGTTTGAATAAATAATTTGAAATTTGCAAGTTATTTACTCAAACTATAATTTTACAATTGTGTAAAAATCCTTTGTATAAACATTTTTATAAAAATCTAATAATTCTATAAGACTTGCTCACGTTAAACTTAAAAATTTGGAGTCCACTAGATCAACTATATAAGAGATGAAGTTAAACTTAAAAATGTAGAATGGAGTCAAATGAAGTGGTGAAATTACTAACATTTCTCCTAAGGTATAATGAAAGATTCTGTAATTCCAAGAGATTATTCTAGTTTTTATTAGTGCATTAGTGCACAGTTAATATTGAAAAAGTCATGAATAAAATGGAATTTGGAATGTATGGTTTATTTATTTTGAATGAATATCATAGTTAAGTTTTATAAATGGTGCCCATATACTTAGACTAATTTTAAATTTTAAAAATTAAATAAACATTTGGTTCCATAAATTGTTTGTCTATTGATATTTTTTTTGCCCCAATAATATAAATAGTTATCATTTGAATTACTAGAGCAATGTGGTGAATATACAATGAAAGAAAATTCCCCTAAACCACAATAAAATACTAACAACACAAAGGCTGTATAGTTATGTTTATTCTACTTTATGTGCATTTCAGTAGCACTGCTATCATCTTCAAAGGTACAATACACACTCACTTTTAACAAAAGATGCTTATAATTGTATGGTTTCTAATCCAGTTCTACTTAGACTTTATTGCCCTCCTAAGATTCCTAAGATACATAAAGGTAATAAGTCGACGAGACCTATAGTTTCAGGAGTTAACTCACTGACTTACAATCTTTCTAAATTGTTAGTAGACCATTTTTCAAAATTTAAGCATAATATAAGTGGTTTTGGTATTAAAACAATTTAGATTTTGACAATAGAATTAAAGATGAAAACTTTGTAACGAAGAAATATTAGTATCTTTCGATGTGAGCTCTCTATTTCCTAGTATACCTATTAAAAAAATTATGGCTTATCTGAAAGAATTTCTGTCATAAAACCATGTAGAACCTCGAAAAAAAAATGTGTATTGTAGCTCTGAAGATGATAGCAGTGCTAATGAAATGTACATAATGGTGGAATAAACACAATATACAGTCTTTGTGTTGTTAATGTTTTATTGTGGTTTTGAGGAATTTTCTTTCATTATAAATAGTTATGTGATGGGTAAAAAAATCAATGTCGAGTTTTTTCGGATGTATATTTTTTTGAAATAGTTTTGAAATGATGTTTGTCTGAGGATATGCAGTGCACTAAAGCCCATATTTGTGGCCCAGTTTTAATGAAATTTGGTATCATATATCAGGACTTTTTAAATTATTTTGGTAACTAAATATTTGAGGGCAAGCTGCCAAAAAAACTCAAAATTATGAAATTCTAAAAATCGTTCTAACCATTTTGGTCAGTGTAGCCTTTAAAAGGACCCAAACAAAATATATTATATTTTCTCAGAATCAACTTTGCCCATTTAGTTCAAATTTGAGTTAAATGTGAAGATTAATGATCCAAATCCATTGTAGTCACAAGTAAAAAAGTATTATGATTCAGCAATAATTAGCAAAAAACAAAAATGAACCTCAACTGCCATTGTTAACCCTGAGGACTCATATAACACAAGAGAAGCAAGTTTAGGGCCTATTTAAATATTTCTCCAAAGACCATAATTTATTTTCACTTTTTAACTACCAAGCTTACATTTTTGATAAAAGATTTTTATCGTAGGTTTTTATTTGGTTTTGGCTGTGGTTGAGTAAGAAAGTTTATGTAAAGTTTATTTTATTTACAGTAGAACCCCTCTTAACCGGTCTAGTCGGGACTGACACCCGGGCCGGTTGCCCGTTTAATCCGAGGTTCCCGTGAAAAATCGGTTTTCGTTCAAAGAAAGCTTATTTAATTAGGTAGCACTAAAAATTATGCAATAAAGATGTTATTGCAACTCATTTTATTGTACATAAATGTATCGTATATATTATGTTATGAATATTATACATCAAACATGAAAAATTAAACACTACAAAGCTTTTTTACAGATTCCCCTCTGTCTAGTCTTTTGACACATTTAACCGCGTCTCAAACGAAACCAACACACGCTTCCAAGAAAACTGAAAAGAAATGTTATATTTTCCATAATGTAGGCTTATACTAAATTGATTCGTGGAAAAAAAGCGGCCCATCAAACGTTTTTGCCTGTGTATGTCTGCTATACCGACGGGTGCCAATGTCGCTGTGTTTTTATGCCGCCGACAATGGGATACTGCTATCGTCAAAGTCGTTTGACTCGCCGCTGCTTTGGTGCCGCGGTGTTTTTACGTCGCCGACAATGGGATACCGTTATCGACAAAGTCGTTTGACTCGCCGCTGCTTTGGTGTTTCAATTACAATTTATTTTTGGAAACTCTCATCCAACCAGTACACTACGATATAGGCCGGTTAATCCGAGGACCGGTTAATCCGAGGCCGGTTAACAGAGGTTCTACTGTATGTCCACAATGTTTTATCCAATGTGTTTTAGCGCTTTGGAATATTTGTACAAAGAGAATGATGTAAATTTTGAAGTCCCTTCACAGATTATGGCTAAACAGCATATTTGACATATTTCAAGCTTTCTTATTTTAACACGAGCAATAGAATAAAATATTTAGGTTCAAAGGTTGAAAAAGTTATTTTGGTCATTAATTACACACTGATACTTGGACTAAAATTTTCAAAACTTTCTTGAAAATCCCCATATCTCTGGTTCTAACAGGAATTCTGGAAATCTGTAAATGTCATTTTGTTCCTCCTGACTTCTGGCTTCCATACAACTTTGATTTAAAGTTGTAGGATGATAATTTTCTAAGATGTACCCTTTTTCGTTTTTCATTGACCAACTTTTGATCGGTTCGGAATTTCTTAATTCTTCTTTTTGGTTTTTGTAGCCTCTGCCTTAGAAATGAAGGAATTCTTTACGTTTTTTATTTATTGATAAGTTATTCACTGTTGAACTTTGTCGATTTTTCGATGGTGAAAAACCCCCCAAAATTAATTATATATGTACTTATTTTGGTCTCATTATATTATGTCACATATCCTTAATCTATTTCCATTATAAAAATTTAAACTTATTATGTAGACAAAATTTTAGTTTTTTGTCTATGCATGTTTTTGCAATAACTACTAAACTATTCGGTTTAATAAATATTTTCTTGTATTACCTATGCTAAACAGTTATTCTTTATCATAATATGATCTTTTATTCAAAATTTAAACAATTTAAAATTTAACATAGGAAATTGCATGTGAAATAATTTGGTAACAAGTTATATTAAGTCGGAGTCATTCATAGGAAGGACTTGGAAAAAAAAAAGTGTTATTATGAAATGGAAGCTACTAGATAAGTTCCCTGTACTTAGTTGTAGTTATAAATAAATAAAAAATAAAAAAAGTTATATTAGATTATTTAGACCAGTCCGGACAAGAGGTGTCACATGATCAGCAACCCTATTGTTATCTTTCAACCTACTGGTTCCTGTCGGTCTGGCCTACCCCACTTTTCCTATGCTTTGAATGTTTCAATATTTTAATGAAATTGACAAAACTTTTATAATTCTACTTTTCTTCATATTAAACTAATTTTTTTTCTGTACACATTATTAACTATTTATGAACACCACCATTTATTTATGTATTCTTGATATTTATTATGTTTTAAATAAAATTTTGTTTTACTAAAATTTTTGTTTTTGGAACGATTTTGGTGAAGAACCCAAACTGTTTCAATATGTTCTCCATATTGAACAGTTTTTCCAGCAAAACAGCTGTTGGTAGTACATTGTAATCGTTTTCAACCACCAATATTAAGGGGTATAATAAAAATTATATCATTATTGATTGCCTTACTGGACAGGTCTTATTCAATAAATATATACCTTTTTTAATTGTGTTGCTCACAGTTATTAAATCTTAAATATAACATATATATATAAATTCAAGATTGATATAATAAAACCTGATTTGACAATGTATCTTTCATTCTTACCACAACAGTACAGTATATAAACTCACAAAAGCAGATCTAACCCCCTATTAAACAAAAAAACAGAATTCCAATCTAATATAATTTTTGACAAAAAATTTCAAATAGAACTGTATCAATTTAAGACACACAACCCACAGTACTGATAAATGGAACCGGTACCGATTACAACATACATACGTGTTTACTACATTTACTCGTAAATGTCAAAATTTTATTAAGTGTTGTGCATACATGTTATTCATAAATGTGGTGTGTATGTGTTTTATTTTGAACCAATGCAAGAAGAAACAACATTAAAAAGGTTTGATAATCCCTGAATAATAGGTGAAACATCATAACCACTCAAAAAATGAAACATAGAAGGACTGTGAGCAGTAAACAAAAGAAAGATAAATAAATAATTAAGATAACCAGTTCAGCAAGGCAATATTTCATGTGAGAGCCCTCTGGGGCTCACTGTATAAGAGTGTAGCAATCCCGAGGGAACCTCAGAATAGGAGTTTACACCTTTTTTTATCTTTTTTCGTGTGGTCTTTGGTTAAATGCCTTTCTTTTGTCTTTCTCTCTCAAGTCTCTTGATACAGATAGTTGTTATTAATCCTGACAGGTCAAGTAAAAGGACCAGAGTCTTCATCACGACGTCTGTCACATGTCTTCTATTCTCAATTTAATAATTTTTGAAATATTGGAGACGGTTTTCAGTTGTTTATTTCTTTTATTGGAGATTATAAAACCTTAGAAGTCATAGGAAGTCTCTTGCCTGTTCATAACAATTACAAAACATTAGTTTATTTACTTATATCTGTGCTATACTTACTTGCAACAAAAATAGATATATCATCACCTTCAACATTAAAAATCCAATATAAAATTATGTCTAATACTTTTTTTTTTTAATTAATGATTTTCAAGATAATTTGATATCATGTCAAATAGATGCCTCTATGTTTTTATGTATGTATTTTTTGAGGAATTTTAACCAACATTATTCAAAAATACAAACAAACAAAACTCATTCTTTTCATGCATAAACCAGGTATTATGCTGCAATGAGTCCAATCTACAGAAGTTTTCATAAAATATAGTATAGATGTACTGAAAAATATGTTGTAATATCTTGTTGTAAATCTTGTTGTAGTGGGGATTTGGAAAGTAACACAATTTACATTTATGATGGTCGGGGATCAAACGAACCTCTTCATATACTTAACAAACTACATAGTAAACCTGTTTCTATTATCAAAGTAAGTTTCATAATATACCATAATATTAATATTTTAGTTTTCAGTGATTTATTAATTATTAGGTTATGAATAAACTAAGCTAGGTTTATATAATATATTCAGCTTATCTACGTGTAATTCACTGCTATTGATACAGTGAATAGTGTCATAAATATTTACACATAGTGAATATTCATAAAACTTTACACATGAATTGAACAAAAAGGAAGAGTATTTATCAATTACTCAATCTATTCTTAATTTGTGATTAAGGCTAAAAACAAAATATTAAGATTTAATTATGTTTGTGTATTTTATGTGAAGTTAAGTACCAATGAACCCTTCGAGGTAAGCTATTTGTATATACTTTTTTCAAAAATTGTATAGTAAGGTAAATAGTGACATAATTTAATTTTTTCATTATTATTGTTTCACAAATAATGAAAGATATACAAATTTTATACATTTTAGTCCTTAAGGAATACATTTATATCATTTTTTAATTATTGTGCATAGGTCTGTCTCTATATGGCAATTTTGTCATGCATAAACTAAAAAATGGATAGTTCAGATGTTTTAAATTTTTAAGCCAGATAGTGCAATGTTCTACAGAATAATTAGATTTTGAACAAAATTATTTAAGGATGAGGAAAAATTAAATGGAAGATTAATATTGTCATGCTTTGCTTCAAAATAAAGTGAGATGTTTTATTTATCAATTATATAATGAGGAAAATATTGTGCTAAGGAGATGAAAAATTATTATATTAAGGTTATGGTGATTCAAATGATCCAATATTTTGTAGTTATCTACAGAATGATTAGGTTTGGGCCAAATAATCTTAGAGGTGGGGGGGGGGAGAATACTAATGGCTAGAAATGATTGAATATATCATTTGAAATGAGCAATACTTGTGGAAAATTTAATAACCTAATGCAAGGAAATGTACACTTTTCCACAACAAATACAAGTTGTTTCAATGACTATCTCATTTTCAGGTTTAGATGTATACAAATTTTGTAGAATTTACGTTCAAAATTGAGCATTTGTTGTAGGAATTTGTGTTTTCTTTCATTTGATAAATGAAAATTTGTATAACATATTACTCGAAAATGCTTTAAGCTTGTATATCCTGTGAATGTCTCACCAGGATAATACTGCTTCAGTTTAGTTCAGGATTCAAGATCCATCAGTGGAAGGTCAAAGTACTTTTAAATTGTCATAATTCTCTCCCTTTTAGACCATGGATCTAATCTGATGTATAAGTGATAAATTGCTTCAAGAGCTTCTGTTTTAATGAAACTCATAGATATTGTTATAGTTTAGATTGTTTAATATAAATTCTATATCAGTTTTTACAAACCTCGATTTTTATATTTTTCAAAATTCCATAGTAATTCAACTTTTTGATAAAACTCATATTTTTGTTTTATTAAATTATTGAGTTCAAATTTTATACCAGGTTTTATATAATTAATTCAATTCAAAGCTTCTAATATTTATTTATTTATTTAGAACATAAAATCACATTTAAACTAGTTGAATAAATTTGTGTAGTTAGCTAATATGTTACAAAATAGTATAACTAAATATTTTCATTTTCAAAGTTCATGGTCTAATTTTACAAACCATAACATAATTATGTTTTATTTACTTTAATGAATGTAAAGTACATTGTCTATTAGTATGAATACATACATTTTTTATTTGCTTTTTTTGTATAAAATTTCATTCTTTTATTATGTTTGCCTGTTTTAGTACAACAGTGTTTTTGAAGTGTCAGTATCTGTCGATGGGGCTGGAATACTGGAATATTGGTCAGGAATGAAACATGACTTCAGATTACCAAAGTGTGTTAAGTTTGAGTCCAAACTTGATACAGATTTGTATGAATTTGCAAAAAGTAAAACTATACCTTCTGGGCTTTGTTTCTCACCTGATGGGTTGAAGTTTGCTACCATATCAGCTGATCGTAAGGTAAGGTTTGTTCTATATAGAGTGATGCAAAATTTGTTATAAATTTGTGTGTTGTAAATGAAATTTAGTTCAAATATTGACATTTACAATGCCACAAACTAGTTCTTGTATTTATAAGAGGAATACATAGGTAACTAGTTATACCTATATAATAAGGTAACCCTTATTCATTTTATATCTTTTTTAATTATTAAATATTAAAATTTTTAAATCACAATTCAACTGAAATTAGCATTTGGATCTTTTAGCTAATTTTTAATAAATCTACCCATGATTAAAACAAGACAATCACCTATATTTGCTTCATACTGATGGTTCCAGGGTGTTGAAAATAATATTATTCAAAATTAATTGTATATACATATTCATTTGTATTGTTATTTTTGTATCCTCTTTAGTTTTTTTTTTTTGGATATGTTTGTTCCAGCACATAACAATTAATTGATTTCTTTTTTCTCACGGCGGTTCTGAGGACAATTATTTAATTATATAGTAACAAAGTTTGTGAATATTTGTGCTACATTCTAAAAAAATGATTTTGTGTGTTTGATAATTCAAGTAATTTCAAAATACCTGCAACAAAATCACTTACATAAAATTAGATTTTGTTTGTTGCTTAGTATATTTACTTTATGGTTGTTAAATGAATGAGGCTTTGCCACTGTCTACATAAAATGTAATACATTAATGACAATAATCAAAAAATAATATTACCTACTTATTAAAATTGAATTTGTCCCATCCTCAGAAAAACTATTCAAAGTGACATTTAATTTTGGTCAGACTCTGTACTTATTAACATTTATATCTTTATTATTATTCACTACTTTTTGAAAATACAAGAAACTTTGTCATTTTTACAAGGGAAAAAATCTGTTTTATATATCTTTCAATACTAGACACATATTCAAATTAGAGTACAGGAACCCAAAAAAATGTAACAAATGGCATTTAAAAGAATATTACAGTTTGGGAAAATTTTAAAATATGAATACTTACTTAATGTCCATTGTCCATACTTCATGCTTGTTAGATTAATTATGGTGGGAAATCAGTATAACTAAATGATAAAGATATGTGGTTAAATAGGGGTCAAATCCAGATCAAAAGATCCTCAAAACAGCAAACACCTCTTAGCAATGAACTTTCCTCAAATGTAGCTCGTTCTAAGTGTAATCTGTTATTGCAGGTACGAGTGTTTCAATTCTTGACAGGTAAGTTAACAAGGGTGTTTGATGAGACTTTGCAGAGGTATACAGAACTGCAGCAGATGAAACAACAGCTCCCCAATATGGAGTTTGGTAGAAGGTAATAACAAATATAATATTAGTTCATAGAAATGGTCTAAAAATTAATGGCAGACAATATCATTTTAAAACTAGAGAAGTTAGAAATAGTTTTAAATAGAGAATGTCGCTCTTTTTTCAATTTAAAACCTCACTTTTAATCATAGATGATTCTGTATGTATGTTTAATTCAGATACATCTTTTTGCAGGTAGACTGATAACATTATTGCTTTTATATATTCCTGGGAAAACCCCTTTCTTGGTTCAAATGACAACCTTTATGTATATTAAACTTGCTTCTCTCGTAAAGACTCTTATCTTCGACTTCTTTTATATTATAATTAATACACCTAAGAAAATAAATATTTGGAATTCTTTAGTGACTAATTTAAAAAAAGTAGACATTAAAAATCTTTAGGACTTTATACTAAAAAACAATTATAACCCTCAATTTTAGAAACGGAACATTTTATTTTATTTGCACATATTCAATGTAACATTTATGTTTACCATTGTTTTTTTGTTTTTTTTTTAGGATGGCAGTAGAGCGAGATCTTGAAAAATCTGAAGGGCTCAGACTTTCTGATTTGATATTTGATGAAAGTGGATATTTTCTCATCTACGCCACTATGCTAGGAGTGAAGATAGTTAATTTGTATACAAATCGTTGTGTTAGAGTCCTTGGTAAACCAGAGAATCTAAGAATTCTTAAAGTGGCTCTTTTTCAGGTGAATATACATATAAGCGAGGAACTTGTAGAACTATGAACTTGTAGAACTTCTCACTGTAGAACTATTTGTGTGTACTTAATAAACACTCTAGATTTTGCAATTTTTCTTAAATTTGGAATGTAGACTTGGTTTTACAAATTTGTGGTACCAGTTTGATAAACAAAAGAATAATGATGGTTCATTTTATTATCTTATTATTACTACCATAATTTGTATTTTTATAATTGGGGACCCCAACGTGATTACAAGACAGCACGATGTCGCCAAAACCACCAGCGAGTGCAACCGCAGATCCAGTTGCCATCCTCAATGTTTCAGCACACCATTTTGGGAAAAAGATCCAACATTATGGTTCATTCGAGTGGAGGCCATATTTGCTACTAACAGAATCGCCACAGAAGATAGAAGGTTCTAACTCGTCATCAGCCAGCAGCCCTACAAAATCCTCACACAAGAGCCCGACTTAGCTAATCAGTCTATAGATAGGCCTTACACTACTCTGATGGAGAGGTTGACCACAACTTTCAACCAGAGCCAAGATCGCCACACCCTACGCCTGTTAAAAGAAACACAGTGAGAGAGAGAACCCAGACCTAGAGGAGCTAAACTAGAGTCAAGCAACAGTAAAGATTGAGTCCGTCACTGAAACACCTTACCACCGTCTTGTCATTACTAACCGTCAGACAGGGGAAGGATTTCTCATAGACACCAGTGCATCCATATCCATCTTACCAAATCTCAATAAGACGTACTGTCAATCCACAAAGTGTTTCTTATATGCCGCCAATGGGACACGAATAAACACCTACTGCTACACCTACAAGGAACTCTACTTTTTAAGGTGCCTTTTTGGCTGGACATTCATCATTACAGATGTTCATCACCCCATCATAGGAGCCGACTTTCTTACCAAGCACAACCTACTAGTAGACATGACTAGGAATCGCTTGCTCGGCCAGACTATATGTCTCAAAATAAAGGAAGAGTTAGTAGCCCAGGTCCACCACACCTTTTGGCTGTACCCCATAGCACAAGGTACAAACATCTCCTGCGAGAGTGTCCCAATCTAGTTAGACCAACTCCAATAAGGACAGCAACATATATCGACATCATGCAGTACATAGAGACAAAAGGACCACCAGTGCACTGTTAGAAATTTACCTTTATTAGGCCTGGGTTCTTGATTATCATATCATTAGTGGATCAGTTTTGTACTCAATATTTATTATATTATTTATCTACTCCAAATATCTTTATCATTTAGATTGACTCTCTTATTATGCTAATATCAAATATCGATCTATCTTATCTACTTAAGGGTTTATCTTAAATACATTGAAATCAAATTACATCTATTTTGACATATGAACCCAGAATGATTCCAACTGTTGTTATTTTATGACTACTTTACTTTTGAGACGATTACCAGATCACTCTATTCACAAATGTTTGCTCATCCCTTTTTCCTGTGGAGACTCTTGGATATTCGACGGGCTCACTCTCTCTGTCCGCGAATCTCCCACGCTCCTTCGGCGTTATGTTTCACAAAGACTGGCCACGTCTCTACTTTGTTAAGGGCTTATTTGCACTTGTGTAATATGTGTTGGTCATCATACTCGCAAGGCAAGCATTTCAACACTTTTTTTATTATTTCACAATATCTGGCTCTCATTCTACTTTCCATATGTTCCTTCTTATTCTAATATTTTTATTATATTTTATATTTATTATACAGTATAGCCACGGTTATTCGAGCCCCGACTAACCGAGTTCCGGGTTAACCAAGGTAGTTAAAAAAAAGTTCGGTTTGCGGTAGATGCGTTAAGTGAAATCCGCATATAGCGGCAAATCAATCATAATACTGTACTACGTAGTATAATACTGTACTGTACAGTACTTACATTATTCACATACGGTTTTGTCAAAAAGTTTTCCGGTAATTAAATTACACAGTTTTAAATCATTATTAAATACTGTACAATACAGTAAGTTCAGTGCTTTACGAACCGTCAATACAATTTTGTTAATGCTTTTTTATGACATTTAGAATAAGACGAAATATAGTATGTACACTAAACTTTATGTTGTTCAATAAAACTCAAACTTGCTGTGTTATGGCAATGTGTAGTGTAAACCAGTTAAAACCAGTAGTGTGAAAATAGAAACGGCACACAAAGGCATGTAGTGGGAGAGGGCGGTCCCCACGGCACCTACATACTTGCCTACTGTCACTGACCTTAGTTGCTTTTTCATTCTGTAGTGAACAGTCGTTTACAGTTTGTTGTTTGACGTTGCACAGTCTCTTAAAAAAATCACAATGAAAGATGTTGTTTACATGTCAGCTGAGACATGGAACGAGGTGAAAAGTTCAACTCTTCAGAAGTTGTGGAGGAAATTATTAAACATCACAGAAAATCAAGAAACTTTGCCCATAGACCATGACGATGAAGACGACCTCAGCCTTGCACAGCTAGCTCAAAGATTGCAGATGAAATAATCACTGAAAATGATGTAGACGAGTGGATCAACACAAACGAACAATTGGAAATGACTGATGAGATGTTAATAGAGGCTGAAGAAAGTGAAAGTGACAATGAAGACTTTGAAATGAAGAATGAGAAAATCAGCCACAGTGAAGGTTACAAAACAATAGAAAAGGCCATCGCTTACCTAGAGCAACAGTCGGAGACAACTTCAACAGACCTTCTACTGCTACAACGATTGTGTGAAACGGCGGCAAAGAAGCAAGCTAGTTCCGTTAAACAGAAAACACTTATGGATTTCTTCAAGAAATAATTTTTTTTAACTGGAACATCTACTGTAGCCTACGTATGTCTTTTTATCATTTTGTATTTATGTTTTATTTTTATTTGCACATCGGTTTTTTATTTGATAATACAGTAGATGTACTTTCCTTTAAAATTCCTACCACGTCTTACTTTCTTCTACAAGCTTCCAGAGCTGTCTCCGTTGGCTCGGTGACTCTTATAAACCTCCTCCGCCAGTTTCCAAAATTTCCTGTCTGTTAAAATTTGGTCAAACCCTGAGCGAGCTTCAGTCATACATGTCTTCAGCCTATCCCTTGCGGAGTTGTCCGACTCACAACATAGGAGGATGTGTTCAAATCACGTCATTCCCATTGAATACTCATATTGTCTAGGCTTTTCTGATTTCTGACAAATAGTACCACTATCCTCTTTCACAAACTATCTAGTTTCATCATTTTATATATAATTAAAATTATATAATCAATTAAAATCGGTTATAATTCATATACTGTATACAGTATATGAATTATAACAGATTTTAATTTTAATATGCATATTTTTTAAATTGTTTAAAAGCTTGGCCAGGAAAACCGATAATTTTTTTAAATATTTGTTTCTTTTTCTCGAAAACAGTAGTACACATTGTAGTTGTGGTAGGTTAAAAATAATTTTAGTTATTTAACCTTTGTAAATTGTATTATTTTTAATTACTGTAATAATATATGAAAGTATTATTTTGCCTTAGGGACGAGCACGGAAGTCAAAAGCTGCTGTAACTGTAGAAATGGAAGCATCAGATAATCCAACCTTAGATTCCATCACATCAGATCCTACATTGTTTTGTACAGCTTTTAAGAAGAACAGATTCTACATGTTCACAAAGTATGCTAGACGTATTATATTCTTTACTTGTAACAATCAATAAATGACAGTTATTGCCATCTGTAGGTATATTTAATGAGCAAACGTACTCATGTTTACTGTGCTACTTATGACTGCACACAAAAGTACATTGGTCCATCCAGGTTGTCCATGATGAAGGACTATGAAATTCTGGTAACATTTTTGGCTTTATGATCTGGCATAAATTGAGATTTTTGGAAAGAGGGTAGTTTTTTCCCTTTGTCTGAATGCGATTTTATAACAGGATATCCATTGTACTAAATATCATTCAGTAGTGGCCATTCAATGTAAACCCTCTTTTTGTATTATTTTTACATGATTTATCTTGAGAAACAACCACTCCCCCTCGTACTCTCTTTTCCTTCCTTTCCAGATTTAGTTAATATTGGCCTATAAAGCCAAAGAACAATCTGGTAACAACACCCACATCTTCAACCAATATATTTAGAAATTCAATATTTAAACTATAACTCCAACAACTCTGTACTAGCTTCATTATAGAAATTATTTGTATTTTATGTAAATCATCTAATGTCATTAGAATTATATTTGTTCAGTGCTTTTCAAATTTCAAACTAAAACATTTCATATTAGTACTATTTTATTTTCCCAATATAAATATTTGGCCTTATGCATTACCTTGTTATCTCTAAATTGTTGTGATTATATTTTATGATTATGATCGACAGCCAAACACTCCTAGGTATCATTTTTTTAAACATAAACGCTCCCACTGTTTATGAGAAATTGATGGTCATATATATATATTTAAAATCCCTGTTTTGATGGTCTCAAAACAGATCTAAGAATATTTCAAAATTGATTTTTGTTTTCTCTATCCACAATATTTTCAATATATATGATGAAAATTAAAATCTCGTTTTTTGAAGTTCAATTCAATTCAATTCGGGCGGTCATTGTTACCCTAGACACTTCAGCCATTAAGGCTTATTGAGCTCCCGGAAGATGATTTGTGGCCCCAAGGTATCATTCTACAGATCCACAAGCTCTGCGAACTTAAGGATACCTTTCTCCACATGTCCAAAGATGTCTATCTTCTCCTCCTCAAGACTGCTGACTGCTGCAGTCTAAGAACAGATGGTCTGCAGTTTCATCATGCATTCCACATCTACTGCACAGAGGTTTTGCTGAAAAGATACCAACCTGCGCATATGTTTTTTAAAGTGGCCATGTTGTCCTGTAGTCCAACCTACCACTTTCCATATATTGGACCAACTTAACTTGATAAGATCTGATGGAATTTTTATAGAGGGGGCACGAATTGTAAGTCTACTCACTCTCAAACCTGAGATGTTTCTCCACCTTGTTCCATGTTCTTTTTCAGCTCAAGTGTTGATGGCAAACATAGCCCTTTTCTTGGAGATTCCACAAAATGGTTCTGGTTCTATGAATTTCGCTGCCATTATTTTATTTGCCAGCATGTCAGCATTTTCATTTCCGCTATTTCCAGCATGTCCTGGCACCCAACAAAGAGTAATATTGTTACAACCACCTAGCTGTGATAGGGTCTTGAAGCAATCCTAGACTATCTTTGACCTAAATTCTTTTGAATCTATTTCTTTCAATCCTGTCTGACGGTTTCTATAAATGCAAATTTCCTTATCTTTGTATCCAAGCCTATTTTTTTATAATAATAATATCCAAGCCTATAATAATTTTAAAAAATATATAATCCAAGCCTTAAATTTTTTCGGGCACATTCCATTAAAGCTGTTATTCCGACTGGAATAGTGTGGGGTGAAGTCTTATTTGTAGCGAAATTGTCTGACCAAATTTACTTCCACAGATACCTGCGCCTGTTCTACCTTTAGATTTTGAACCATCTGTAAGCCTAGAGGTATAGGTATTCTTCTCTCAGACTATTTCTCGTGTTCTGGTATAATCACTACAAATGACTTTAAGAAGGAGTAACGTGTTTTTATATGGTCGATGATCATGTCTAATACGAAATCTCCTGTGACCGTTGTTGTAATTTTAGAGTGTCCCAGCTTACCATGGGACTGTTTCCATAAACCCTCACATTGTAGGCGATAAGCTCTCTTCCTAATGACCAGGTCTATAGGAAAAATGTTAAGACAACAATCCAAAGATGCTCCAGGGGCACTACAAACAGCTCCTGTAACCACAAGACAGGTGAGTCTCTGAATTCCCGCCAGTCTTACAACCGATCTCTGGGTTTCTACTTTAGGCCACCACACAACAGCAAAAAACCATACATAATGGCAGGTCTAACCACAGGTGTACAGCCAAAACATCAGCTTCGGCCTTACCTCCATGTCGCACCAATCATACGCATGCATGCCATAAGTGACCTTTTATTTTAACCCTATCGTTTACACGATTTATATGTGAACTCCAGTTAAATCTGTTATCCAGGACTACACATAAATACTTTCCTTGGTTCTCATTTTTATTTCATTATCGAAGATAGTTAGTGGTCCAAGACCCTCCTACTTCCTTTGTTTAGTAAATGAAATAATTTCAGTCTTGGCTGAATTCACTAACAATATAACCTTCTTGCACCAACATTCAACTCTCCTTAATGCTAATCCAAGCAGTTCTGTGACAGTTGATATAAACTTTCCAAACTACAAGTATCGTAACATCATCAGCATAGCCCTGAGCATACAGTCCAATCAACCACTAAGTTCCACAGCAAGGAGGACAATACTCCTCCCTGTGGATACTCTCAAGTCTCATCAACCTCTACATCCTCGCCATGCAGTGAGAATTTTATAACTCTGTTCTCTAACATGGTTTTAATCCATCTATTTACCGTTCCATCAATTCCACAACTGCCTTCATAATGGACCTAGTTGTGGTGTTATCAAAAGCTCCTTCAATATCTAAAAATGCACCTATTGGCACTTCTTTATTGTCGAGAACATTTTCTATTCTACTAACTAACTAATACAAAACAGAGTCACAGAATTTCTCTGGGGTATAAGCATGTTGACTAAAATGGAAAGGGTTCTCCATTAATACTCCTTCCCACAGAAACCTATGAATTACCTTCTCTGATACCTTTAGAAGAAACGAGGACAACCTTATAGGGCGAAATGACTTAGGTTCATAATAACTTGTCTTTCCTGGCTTAGGTATAAACACGACCTTGGAAACCCTCTAATCTCGTGGAATGTATCCGAGGGCGAGGCTGGCTCTGTATAGCCCACAGAGCACAGGAAATATGTTTTAAATAGCTTGCTGTAGGCAAACAGGTCTATTCCATCTCCACCTAGAGATTTGTATGGGTCAAATGTACCACCTGCCCATTTGATTTTACTAAATATAATTATACGATATGCCAATTACAATCATTAGTACTTACTTTAGGACAAGTCTAATTATCCTTAGATGTATTCTCCCACGTATCTTTTCTTATGTGCATCCCGGAAAGTGGGTGCTTAAGAGTATTTCAACCACCTCCCTAGCTTCCACAAAAAACTTACCATTAGTATCCCTAATAGTTCCTATTGGTGAGATATGATTCTGGATATCCTCTGGATTCTAGCAGTTTCCTGTACTCCTTTAATGTCCGTACAGAACTTCCTCCATGAGTATCTTTTTGTTATATGGGAACAACACTGTGTGATATGTGTCCTCCTAACACCTATATCTCTTAGCAATTCTGAAAAGGGACCTCACCCTCTTCCTGAGTGCTGACAGTTCAAAATTCCACCAGACCTAACGTGAATTAATGGACAATCCACCTCAAACAAAGTCACTATTGCCTCTCAAAGTTTTTCAGACGTTCTATCAAGATCATCTATATTACTAATCTTACCTGAAAGTTTCTCGATTTTCTCTTCCAGATTGTTTTTACTAGATTTCCAGTCTGTTCTTCTGTTTCTAAAGGTTATTTTCTCAAGCTTAAGGTCATCAATCGTAAAGCTAATATGTCTATGATCTAATAACGATGACTCTAGGGAGCCATGCCAGTTATGTACCCTATTCACATTAGATTATTACACAGTGTAAGGTCAATGACCTCTCTTCTGACTTTGTTAACAAATGTTGGTTCATTACCTACATTAACAATCATAAGGTTATTGGAGATATAATGTAATCTAAAAGTGACTCACCTCTCACGTTCGTGTTAGTGCTCCCCCACGCCACGTTGTGAGCATTCACATCACATTCCAGGATAAGGTCAGATCCTATATTTTATATATTTCAGAGACTAAAGGACAAACTGTTTAGAAAGTTAATGTATTTGTTGTTATTATTTAGGAGAGAGCCTGAAGACACGAAGAGTGCTGAAGCAGATAGAGATGTTTTCAATGAAAAACCTTCCAAAGAAGATATTATTTCCGCAACTGAAGCTTCCAGTAAGTTATTTATTTAATATTTTTCAGTTTTTTAATTAAGTTTAGTCATTTACATTTTATCACATTAGAAACATTTCCATAACTCGCTAATATTTAATTGACAATTATTTAAAAGATACGTTAAAATAATATTTAAACAACTATCAAACAATTTGAATTGATATAGGTAAATTTGATTTTCTATTTGTATAGAAATGAATTTGGAAACTATTCTTTTATATTTTTTACTTCCAAAGTGTCTCTATGTAATATGGGACTAAGTGTCTAATATATTGTGTAATATTTCTCATTAAACGTTAAAAAGTTCCAATTTTATAAACTTTTTTGTATCCACAAATATACGCAATCAGTACCAAATTCCTATCAATACAAAATTTTGCTCTTACCTACTGGATCAATATTAGATCATTAGCCAATCATGCTCACTGAAATTTGGCAATAACTAATAAAATCTTATATTATTTCTTCATACAATATTTTTATTAAAACACTTGGTTGTCATATGTTAATTTTTAATAAAAACACATTGTTGGAAATTTAAGTAAAAAGTTTTATGTTTTTTTCATTTTTCCAAATTGAAATTGTAGATTCTAAAATGTTGGAACTAAGACCATTTAACCCTACAACTGTTCAATGTTAAAGGTTTTATTTTCTTAAAAAATTAATAAAAAATATTAATTTTACACAAAACCTAACTTATAAGACATCATTTTTCTCAGAAAGATGCATAGAATTCATCTATGTAAAAAAAAAAAAATTTTTTGTAACGGTTTTAGAGTAAGTATGTTACATGTCAAAAACGACGTTATCATTTTTCAAGAAAAACCTGATTCATCCAAAATCAAAAGCTTACCACCTTTTTCTAAGATATACAAAAGTTTTGTGTACTATTTGTGAATATATTTAGGAAAAAAAAATAATAAAATCGTTATATTTTTAAAATAAAAAAAAAAAAATTTAAGAAAAAACTGAATTTTCTCTTTATTTTTTCCAAAAAACATAAAAAATAGTAAAATATATTTTATACAGAACTTCTATATATCATTATGTCCAGAAAGGTGCATAGAATTTAGTTGTGTAGTGCAAAAAAATGTTACATGTACATTTACTATATTGGCCTAGGTTATCCCAAATATGAACCGTTCAAAAACTAAACTATCACTCAAAAACATAAACTTTAGATATAAAAACACATATATTGTAACTTGTATACACAATTTAAATACAATTTGTGTACACAAACCTTCAAAATAACAAATATCTAACCGCAAAACAATTTGCGCTACGTCATTTGTTAGAGTTTTTACGTTGCACATTTGCCTATGTTCAGAGATGAAAACAAAGGCTTCAAGAGTTCTAAGTAAATATCAAGTGGTACCAACTTATAGAATGGAATTTCCCCTACAACTTAGTGTAAAGAAAAATAATTTTAAAACCGTAGAGAAACAAATACGTGTATTCCTAAAATGCACCGAAAGCAAACTGAATTTCATGTTGTCAGGTTTGTTCTCGGCTCAACTAGGAATATCTCTGGATCTGTTAGACGCAGAATAATTTGTAATCTATGGTTAGAAAGAGAAACATGTGATCTATAGAACAGTGTTTTAGTTGACTTAAATGACAGAAAAATAGAGTTGTAATGATACCGGGAAAATGGCTTTGTGTTTTACGAAAAGACGCAGAGTTGAAAATTACAATTTTACGCAACAAAAATACGCGAACTTCACCAATTTTTGGAATATTATTTATAACTTTTGTGGTATTTTTTTTGCATGATTATGTATCTACGGAATATTAGCTTTCCAACAGTATTTTTTTTATTGCGATAGGACGATTCTAAGTGGGCGAAATGTTGAATTGCAAAATATGTGTTTTATAGCCAACTTGTCCGGGAGAATGGGTATGGTTTTGGGTCTTTAACACTTGGAGGGTTAATCCATTACTGTTCTTCATGGCTGTTCAACATATTATTTAACGCTCAGTATTTTTATTTTCTAAAAATTCCTATACTTGTTAGTACAGTAGAACCTCTGTTAACCGGCCTCGGATTAACCGGTCCTCGGATTAATCAGCCTATTTCGTAGTGTACTGGTTGGATGAGAGTTTCCGAAAATAAATTGTAATTGAAACACCAAAGCGGCGGCGATATCAAACGACTTTGTCGATAGCGGTATCCCATTGTCGGCGGTGTAAAAACACCGCGGCACCAAAGCGGCGGCGATATCAAACGACTTTGTCAATAGCGGTATCCCATTGTCGGCAGCATAAAAACACTGCGGCACCAAAGCAGCGGCGAGTCAAACGATTTTGTCGATAGCGGTATCCTATTGTCGGCGGCATTGGCACCCGTTGGTATAGCAAACATACACCCACAAAAACGTTTGATGGGCCGCTTTTTTTCCATGAATCATTTTATTATACATTATGGAAAATATAACATTTCTTTTCAGTTTTCGAAAGCGTGTGTTGGTTTCGTTTGAGACGCGGTTAAATGTGTCAAAAGACTTGACAGAGGTGAATCTGTAAAAAAGCTTTGTAGTGTTTATTTTTTTCATGTTTGATGTATAATATACATAACATAATATATACGATACATTTATGTACAATAAAATGAGTTGCAATAACATCTTAATTGCATAATTCTTAGTGCTACCTGATTAAATAAGCTTTCTTTGAACGAAAACTGATTTTTCACGGGAACCTCGGATTAACCCGCCAAACGGGCAACCGGCCCAGGTGTCAGTCCCGACTAGACCGGTTAAGAGGGGTTCTACTGTATGCCTAAAAATTTTGTTTATAATGCTACAGTGAAGTTGTACCTTTTTGAGACCTACTTTTCATATATTATAGTTTCCTGTAAAATCATCACTTACATTGAGTAGCTTAGCAATTACCTGCTGCTAATTTCAAAGTCCTACACACAGCTACTTTGTAGTTGCAATGCCAACTCACTACATTTGAGTGAATCACATGTAACATTTTGGCACTACTGTCTACTAAGGTTGAACATGTGCTATTTCATGAGCTGTAAAATAAGAAGCTATTTCTTGTTATTCTTTGCTGCAACATGATGAATAATAACTTGTAAATATAGCAACTAGATTATTAGTCAAGCATAACACTATCTTAGCTATTTCATGAACTACAAAATTCTTGGCATCAAGTGTCACTAGAAACTATTTCTTCATAGTTTCCTTGCTGCTACATATCATATCATTCCTTGCTGCTACATGATATGATGAATAATAACTTGTACATATGGCAACTATATTATTAATCTTATTGTTTAATTTATAAATCTAAGTGTTCCTTTTAAACAGTATAAAACAATATTTATTTAATTTAAAAATATCAGTTTTGTAACTATGATTTCTTTCTTTTTTTAATCAAGTCTCCATTTCCACAGGTGTACAACGCCTGTATGATAGTGCTATTATCCACACTTCCATGGGAGACATTCATGTCATGTTATTCAAAGAATGCCCTAAAGCCGTAGAAAACTTCTGTGTACATAGTAAAAATGGCTACTACAATAGTCATATCTTCCACAGAGTTATTAAAGGGTTTATGGTGCAAACAGGAGATCCAACGGGTAAGTTTTTTTAAATTTTCCGTCACCCTTTTATCCGCCAGTTCTATTAATCGTCATGTCAGTGAAAAATAAATATCATTTTATGACAATATATTTCATTGTCAAATTTATGACATTTTGAAAAATAGAGTTAAAATTAAGGATCGGTGGTTAAAAGGAACAACCGGACATGTGAAGCGTATCGCCAATTGTGCTGAAAATGATTAATTAAATTGTGCTATGTTTGAGTGGTTTGTCAGTGCTTGTGCTGAAGGAGTGCCAATTTCAAGATCATTAATACAAACTGAAGCTTTAGAGACGGCAAAAAAGTTAGGAAAAGTCAATTTCAAGGCATCTAATGGTGGACTCGAGAGTTTTAAACATCGTCTTAACATTGTTTTCAGTTCTGTATGTGGTGAAGCTAATAATGTTGATATGCAGACTGTAACAGACTGGAAAACAAAAATTAAAGACTTAGTTGCGAGATATGAACATTAAAATGTTTATAATGGTGACGAAATGGGCCTGTTTTTTAGAGTGTTACCTTCAAGACATTGACTGTACATGGAGAGAAATGTTCAGGCGGTAAGATGTTTAAGGAAAGACTTACGGTGTTTATTTGTGCGAACATGACTGGTGAAATTGAAAACCCAATAGTGATAGGAAAAGCGGCATGTCCCAGGGCTTTTAGACACTTAGACCACAATTTCCTCCCAGTACTTTGACGATTTAATAAAAAAGCTTGGATGACCAAGTTCTATAATGGAAGAGTGGCTTCATTCTTTTAATGGATGAATGAAATTTCAAAATCGTAAGTTCATATTGTTTTTAGATAATGCTACCTGTCATCCAAAAATTAATTTGTCTAATGTGAAGCTAGCCTTTTTTCCTCCTAACACAACTTCAGTTACACAACCAGTGGATCAGGGTGTAATTTACACACTGAAATCCTTTTATAGGAAGTTCGTGCTACAATCACTTGTTGCTAAAATTTCCACCTGTTCCAATGTTTCAGAACTAGTTAAGCAAGTTAATGTTCTTGATTCGGTTAACTGGATACACCAGGCCACAAAAAAGTTCTTCCAGAAACTGTGAAAAAGTGTTTTTTTTAAAGCTGGTTTCTCTGCTCAAGTATGACTGGCTAATTCTGACATTGAAGTAGATAATTTAAGGGACATTTCCGATCTCTGTGTACAAGGAATGCTACTTGTTCAACCTGAAGTCATCGTAAATTTTGATGACGAATTTTCAACAATAGAAGACATCAAAAGTGCGTCCGATATTGCTCTCGAAAATAGCGCAAAGGAAGTGACAGAAGAAACTGACGATGACGACGAAGATGAAAGGGAATTGAAAATTCCCACTTTTGGAGAAGCGCTAACTTGTATGAATCACCTTCAGGAATTTGCGGCTCTTAAACTAGAAATGTACCGGAACTTATGAAACTAATCCAGGACGCCAAAGAGATCATTCAGCGATCTGTTGTTAAAACATCGCGACAGTGAACTTTAAAAGAAATGTTTGGACAAAAAAACTAGAAAAGAGAATGGATTACAGTTAAGTTGATTTAAAAAATAAATCTAGTTTTCATGTACTGTATCAAGTTTATTTTATCTACAGTATATGTACATATTTCCTTCTTCTTGTTCTTGTGACAAAACAAATACAGTAAGCGAGGCTATAGAGTATGTACAGTATTTTTAAAAAAATTAAGAACCTCTATAAAACGGAAACCTCCCAAAACGGAAAAAAAATACTGGAATGATCATGTTCGTTTTAGACAGGTTTTACTGTAATAAGGATATTGTAGTATTGTAATAAGATAGGAGATAGTCATTCTTAATAATAATTGTTAATAAAGATTAATTGAGTACCGAACCACGGATTTGATTATATTGAAAATAAATAACCCAGGCAGTTTAGAGGAACCAATCCTAACAGAGCCTCCATCAATTTATATTCAACTTGTTGTGTATGTTAGATTATAAGAATAAATGTAAATGAATTTTTCCATAGAAGTTGCAGAAATACTGAACAGTATTGAAATTATAGTATTTCCAAAATCTGTAGTTGTTTGTGATTATAAGTACGTTTTTCTTAAAGAATCCACGATCCTGAAAATTTAATTAAGTATCTGTGCTTATCACAGAATGGCGCCCAGTAATTTTAAATAAGAGATAAATGCAAAAATTCAGTAATCTTAAAATAAGGTTAAATTCACCAAGTAGCGAAAAGTTACAGACCATCTTAAAAATTTTTGAAACTGGGCCCGTAGATGCGTGGATTTTCTTAATACCGACAGCAAAATATGTGCTTGTTACCATCTCTGTTTTAAGAACTTTATAGATATTGAGTCAAAACTCGCCATACTAGTGAAAAATATATCAGTAATGTGTATACTAGGCTTCAAGTTGATCTCTAAAATAGTTGAAAGTAGAGCTGCTACATGCATAAAAGACTATACATATTGAAGTACGAATTAGCCTGTTTGGGGCCGTATTGAGTCAGCTTCCATATATTTTTCTTTTTAATTTTTGACTTCATATTTGTCCTCATAAATCCAAAAACCCTTATAAATTTAAAACATATTTTCTTGGTTTTTATTAGTTTATAGGACTCACATTTTTGAACCTTGTGTCCTGATTTTTTTTTTAATTTAGAGGTCACATTCGTGTTCAGTGATACCAAAAACCCTTTTGACAAAATTTTCAGTCCAATACAACAAACTTTTTAAATTATATAATTTGCTTATAAAAATTTTTTAGCTCCTTATTATACTTGTTTAATTGGCCGACCATAACCTTTTAATGTCTCAAAAATGATATTTACAATAACACAAATTGTAATTTAAAAAAAATAAATAAATACTACGGTATGTACTATTCATGGAAATAAAGGCTATCCTTTTTTTATCTTTCAGAAGCAAACAAGTCAATAAACATCATTATAGATTTTAGTATTTAATATATTTTTATAATTGACTTTTCTACAATGTACACAGGTTAACAAATATTTCAGGTGCACATTTACAGAATGTTTTAAAATTATGCTGAAAAACAGGTTTCCCTGCTCCCCCTCATCATCTTCTCTTATCTTTTGGCAGCATATCAGATAGTACATCTAGTTTTACAGTAGTTATTTCTACTTTAAAGAATTATCCCATATTAGACTTTTAAAATAGACTAGAATCACAATTAATGTGTTATTACTTGCTATATAATGATTTTTTTTTTAATTGGAGTTCTTCATATGCATCAATGGACCATCTACTCCTGGGAGTATAACATACAAAATTCTTATAGAATAATGATTGTACATTTCACATACGTACAACAACAAATAAAAATGAAATAGTTGTGTCTGTACAGGGACTGGTGGAGGAGGAGAAAGTATCTGGGGTAAAGAATTTGAAGATGAACTCAGGCCTAATCTTAGACATGATCGCCCATATACCCTAAGTATGGCAAATGCTGGTCCAAACACCAATGGCAGCCAGTTTTTTATTACTCTTATTCCTACGGTGAGTTTTGTATCTTTGTATGTTTCTATTTATAGTGTGTCTAAGTTTTAATTTTAATTATTTGAATTAAATCTAAATGATATTGTGTATACAGCAAACTCACCTAATTGTAACATGTCCACATTTTGAAGAAAAGACCCTACTCCTCAAACATTTTTTTTTTACCCCAATTAAAATTTTTTTTTTTAACACAGTTCTTAATTAACATGTTAGTTGAGTAAAATATGAAACTAACTATTTATCTTGATCTGTTTGCTTGTTTTAAATATATACACTCTCTGTTCAAAAAGTATCTGTTACGCATCACCCTTTTAGGCCTGGATTATTTAACTATACTAATCAAAAACAGTGGTTAAGTAACTAAGAAATTAGCTTCCTATTTAATGATTAAAACAATCACAATACAGTAGAGCCCCGATTATCCGCGGAATTGGGTGGCAAGGGCACCGCGGATAGCGAAAATCGCGGATAACCCAAAAAAAGACTAAAAATGAGGTGAAAACGAAAAAAATATTTCAGCATAAAAATTATGTTTTATTGTACAAAAAACATGATATGAAAACTTTTAAAAGATGTAGAGTACAACAGAAACCATTGTTCTACATCTAAATCACTAAAATAAATACAGTAACAGTAAATAAAAAACTATACATGTACTGTACTGTTAAACAAAAAGTGTCCAGTTACGCCTTTTTAAAAAAATCAGTCACTCGCTTTTGCTTCTTGCTTTGAAAACACCTTTTCTTTATTCTAGATTGTACTTTTCTTAACATAAGTTTTTCTGCCAGTTGTGCGTCGTCATCTTGTTCCTCTAAATATTGAAGCAATCCGTCTACGTGCTGCAAAGCAGTTTCGTGTGTCATCCTTGCAGGCGCCTCATCTTCTGAGCTTTCACTTTGTTCTTCGTTCTCGTCCAATCCCATTGCTTTGTTCGTTATCTCTACGTCAGTCAGTCGTTCAAACCCAGGCACACTTGCGTCGCATTCCAGCCACTCATCTATGTTCTCTTCGTCGACATTCTCTCCTCCTGGAACGGATGTCAATAGGTCAACAAGTGTAGCGGTCGGCATGACTTCACTTTTTTCTTCACAAATGGTTTGGTTGACATTTGTTTCGATACTTGGAAAGAGTTTTCTCCATGATTTAACAAGGGTTGAGGGTTTGACGTAATCCCATGCAGAAGCAATATCGTAAATGCTATCCAAAATTGTATAATTTTTCCAAAATTCTTTGAAATCGCAGCCTTCTTCGATTTTTGACAGTAACAACTTTGTTCTGTATGTTCTCTTCATTGTTGCAATCACTCCCTGGTCCATAGGTTGTATCAGAGCAGTAACATTTGGGGGCAAAAAGTGTGCAAAAATTTGCCCGTCAGAAGATTTAAGCACGCTTGTATTTGGGTGTGAAGGCGCGTTGTCAATTAACAAAACAGCCTTCATTGGCAAATTTTTTGAGTCAAGATGTTTACGTACTTGAGGCACAAAAATCTTTTCAAACCATTCTTGAAAAATCTGCTGATTCATCCAACTTTTTTTTTGGTTGAAATAGTCAACTGGTAAATTTTCTGCTCTTGTCCCCTTAAAAGACCTCGGTTTCTTAGATTTACCAATAACAAGAAGCCTAAGTTTGTGACTACCTGCAGCGTTGCTGCATGGCAAGATTGTAATTCTTTCCTTGCTACTTTTGTGACCTGCCGCTTTATGTTCACTTTCAAATGCTAAAGTACGAGTGGGAAGACACTTCCAAAAAAGCCCTGATTCATCAGCGTTATAAATTTGTTCATATGACAGATCTTCAGACAACACAAACTCTTCAAAATCACGTTGAAAATCATCAGCTGCTTCTTGATCACCACTCAGCTTCTCTCCGTGTAGACCGATCTCTCTAATTCCATGACGTTTCTTAAAACGATGTAACCAACCGGACGACGCATCAAAATTTCCTTCCAGGCCTAACAAATCAAAAAATATTTTTGCTTTAGTTGCAATGATAGGACCAGACACGGGGGTGCCCTCACTTCGCACCTGAGCTAACCATTCCGTTAATGCCGAATCAAGTTCATTATAGGTGGATGTCTTCATTGTTTTTCTTTTTTTCATCCCAGAAGCACTGTCCGACATTGATGCAAAGGCCAACAGTTTGTCTTTTTGCTTTAAAACGTCTCGCACTGTTGTTTCCCCAATCCCATAATTCAAACACATCTGCTTCCTAGAAGCGCCATTTTCTATTTTAGAAATCATTTCAAGTTTTTGTGTAATAGTTAACACAACTTTCTTTCGTTTTTCAGCCATTATTAATTTCAGGAACTAACGAAACACTAAACTTGAGCACTGACAAAGAAACATAAAACACAACTGATCACTAAGCACGCTTACTGACAACTGACACCGCTAGCAGGTCGAGAGAAGGGGGGAGGTCTTTGTGTAGAGGGGAAGGTCAGTGAACTTGACAGAGGGGATCAATAATGTGATACTTTAACGTAAAGCGGTGTGAAATCTTTAAACTTTAGACTTCGGTCATGTGCAGTCGTATTTTTTTTTTAAAATCGTTACACTCGCGGATAATCCGCACCGCGGTTCATCCACTCGCGGATAATAGGGGCTCTACTGTAAATATATTTATATGGTCACAATTTTAATTTTATCTCTCCTGATCTTTAAATGTATACATTCAAATACAATGTAAAATATAAATCCAGAAAGGTTCCAACTATTATGATTCTACCGTTTTATTTTTATATCAAACAATTACAAGCTTCTCAATACACAAAGAATTACTCACCTTTCTTGCAAATTATATTCAACATTGCTATCTTGAGTTATTGGTCTCTCTCTCTCTCTCTCCCTCTCCCTCTCCCTCTCCCTCTCTCTCCCCCTCTCCCTCTCCCCCTCCCTCTCCCTCTCTCACTCTCCCTCTCCCCCCTCTCTCTCCCCCCTCTCTCTCCCCCCTCTCTCTCTCTCTCTCTCTCTCTCTCTCTCTCTCTCTCTCTCTCTCTCTCTCTCTCTCTCTCTCTCTCTCTCTCTCTCTCTCTCTCTCTCTCTCTCTCTCTCTCTCTCTCTCTCTCTCTCTCTCTCTCTCTCTCTCTCTCTCTCTCTCTCTCTCTCTCTCTCTCCCCCCCCCTAATTCCCAAAGTTGGTGCCAAAATTGCTAACAATTGAGCAAAACATCTTCATTTGGAGATCGCACAGGACCTTGTTTGGAGTTCCAGTCATCACAATGGAAGCATACAACATACCCGAAGCCCATAAAAGCAAGGGAGGTCTGCATAATATTAAAGTCATGCTGACCGTCACAAGTTTCGCATTTGTGATGCAGTGAGACGCAAACAGCTGGATCTGTAGGCAGCGGGCAGTTGGTAGTACCATCACAATAATGCACCCTCTCATTCTTCACACTTGATTCAAAGTTTCTTGGCAAGACAAGAAACACCTGTGGTTCGTCACCTTCTCTACTCTTCCTGACATGGCTCCTTGTTACTTCTGGCTTTTCCCCAAGCTGAAAATGCCGCTGAAAGGGGCGAGATTTCAGACAATCATACAGAATGTGATGAACCAACGCCACCATATATCAAAAGAGGACTTCTAGCAATGCTTCCAACAGTGGCACAACTGTTGGGAGAAGTCTGTAGCAGACCAAGGGGATTAAAGTGTGTTAATTATAAATGTAAATAGATTTATTCATAGCTTACTCTTCTTCTTAAACCATCAACTTTAATAATCTTTTTAACCATCCTAACTAAACAACTAGAGCTACATGGACAAAATGAACACCTTTAACTCCACTTCAATAATGTTAAAAGAGAGCTATCCAAAATAGTGTTAGATTTGAGAATTTATCCTTGTAGTGTTTACTTTGGAAATGATGATAATAAAGGTATCTAGTTATCCACATAGTTCCAAATATGGAAGACATCAAAACAAATAAAAATAATAATTTCCATAATTATGTCAAATTAAATTTTGGTTTTTATATTTTTCTTATCTTTAATTTGTTTGTATGATTACAGCCATGGTTGGACAACAAACACACAGTATTTGGTAGAGTTGTAAAAGGCATGGAAGTAGTACAGAACATCAGCAATGTTAAAACTAATGCAAAAACAGACAAGCCTTACGATGATGTTCAGATCATCAGTGTTACAGTCAAATAGTTCTCATGTAAGTGCAGTAAATTATATAAATTAAACCCGACCTTATACTATTTATAAATTTGGTCGAATGTTTCAGTCAAATATTCTATTTCTACCTCTCATTAATAATCTATACTCACTTTTCATGAGTCGCACACACTTATCACAAATATAATGAATGTACCCATGAATTCAGGCAAACCCATTTATGTGTTTATAATTGGGAGTCATTTTATAAAGGACATCACAAATTTTGATACTCCCGATGAAGTTATCTATTATTACTCTGTCATTATACAAATTCAGAAGAAAATGGAGGTGAAAGATGGTTACTCTCTAATTTAATACCTTAAATACTGTAATTATTCCAAAATATAACTCCACTGACTTTTAGACTCCTACAAAATCATAATTTTAGTTTTTAAAAATATCAAATTCAAGTACCTATAAAAATTAATTTTAATTTGATACCACAAAAAATTTTGTCATATTTTCTCCCTCTACTATGTACCCTCTTAAATTTATATCTACACTTTTCCATTAATGAAGGTTTGAAGATTAAAAATGTAAGGTTGGGTAAATAGACTAAATACATAAACCAAATTTGAAATCAAACATTAAATATGTATTGTTTAATTTTGATCTCATGATTCCAAATTTCATGACAAATTATACAAGATTGTGTAACATTTTTTTAAACTGGTAATTTAAAAGAATTTAGACTTACTATTTATATTTACAACCTTAAATAATTTCATTGGCACCATTCTGTGATTTTAAGCACAGACACTTTTAATTTACTAGGAATCGAGATCTTGGATTTTTTAAATAAAAGTGTACTTCACAATCACAAATAAACCACAGATTTGATTAAATACTCAATTTATAATATTCATTTGAATAATTTCCAACTATGGAAGTACTTCCTAAAACTACATAAACAATTCTTAAATCTAAAATACATAAATTTAAAACAATTATGAACAATTTAAAACATAATTGTTCAAAATATGGGGTTCACAGTAGATGACGACTGTCGTTTGGGGAAAATTATAAAAAGTTCACAAAGTTCATCGTCTTATTTTCTTTCAAACTAACTTTTACTGTTTCTGACCACTTTACAAAACATGACAATTTGTAAATTATTCATTATTCTTAGTCAACCATATTTTGTTAGCTATTTTTACTTGACTAAATTCAAAGGAAGTTTAATTGCTTTGAAAGATGCAATTGTCTCACTAGAATGTTTCCTAAGTGTTTTTTTATTGTTTAATTGTCTCTATGGTAACAAATTTTTTTTCACAAAAATATTGAAAAATTCAGAATATACTTATGCACCTTATACCAAGTATGCAACACTGAATTTACTTAAATTCAAATCAAAACTATTTTATTGTTTGAACAGCTCATTTGACACGTTGCTCTTGATTAGATTAGCAAGTCTGAGGCGATCAGCTTAATGAGATGGTCTCGTAGTGGCGAGAGAGGAACCCGACCACTCTTTTTTTGTATACACGGATGCAGACACATATTCAAACTAAAACACATATATATGAATGAAATATTTAATATATTGAGATTAGCACAAGCTATTTTATTAAAATACAGATTAAATAGAGAGATTTATTATGACATTAAACTACATGCCAAATTACATAAAAGAAATAACAGTTGCAAGTAATTTGAAAAAATAAATAAATAAATCTAATAATAGTCAGGATTCCAATTCACTCAACAACTGTAATATTATTTTTCATGAAATTTGACACATTGGTGTATGTGTCTGTTGCATGTACCTAAGCTCATTGGTTTGGTTCATAAATCTTTATATTTTAGGAAAACTTGGTAAAAATCCGTCAGGTAATTTTAACATATTTAACCTTTTAGTAATGGTGTCCACTCTTTGACTGCCAATCGCAAGATCTCAATATAGTGTAGATTATAAAAGAACTTTGCAAGTTTTGTTTCTACAAAGAAATAGCTATGAAAAATAGTATAACAGAAAATTGTACTGTACTAAACTATTTTTTATATTTATGTAGCCAAAGTGTAGTTTCTATGTATACTATATTCGGGGAGGTCCAATGCTTTTAGGCATCCTGGGTCAAATCCATGCCAGTTTGATTTTAGTTATAAGAAAAAAGAAAAAAACAATACTATCTATACTGAACTTTGTGTATTTTACTCAGTTAATTGTATTTTTTAATAATTAACATTTAATTCGTTATTGATGTAATTATCTTTATCCACAGATCTACTTCAATACCCAGCTGGTTCAATCTTTGGTGAAGTCTACTTTATTTATAATCAAGAATATCGTGTAAAATTTATCAATATTAAGTGTTATGAGTTAATTTAACATTATTGAGTAAGGCTGCAATGAAAAAAAGATATTTTATATAAAATGTGTTTTTTATATTTAAAACCTTTTATTGTCTATATGAAGTAGCATGAAGACACTAAGAAACATATATTTTTATGGTTATTTGCTCTCTTTCTGAGTTTACTTTTTACCAAATTGACACTAGATTGTAAGTTTTCTCCATTTTGACTATCATTTTATAGGCATAAAGCTCTCTTGTTCAAATTTGTATACAGGGTGAATCAGACCACCCGTGCTCAATGTATAGCGACTGAACCAAATGAACTACAGTCTTCATTTTAACTTAACCCCCCCCCCCCTATTTTGACCCTTGAGAATTCAGTATAACTGTTTTCAAATCTCAAAAAATAAATGTCCCAAAAGTGCTTTTTTAGGGGTGGGGTCGTTTTTGGAAAATTTTCAAATGTAGAGGTAGGTCGAGTGATACCTCGTTTTAAAGGTCTCTGTTCACTAATCAATTTGGAAAAAAGTTTATACTTATCTTACTGCATATGTACAGAGTGTTCCAAAATGTAAAAATGTAGCGTTTTACAATTAGTTTTATTGTTACCCCATAACATAGCCTACATAAATCAAATTTTTATCTTAGATTCATGAGAATATACCCTTTCCAAAAATGTCCTTAAGTTTTCCCTTACTCAAAAATTTTCAAATTTTTAAAATATATACAATTTCGGAAAAAAAAAGTTTAAAACTCCAAAACTCCAAATAGTAGTTAGTAATAAAGCACATCATTGAAAAGGTCTTTAAAAATCAAACATTTTGTATTTAAATTTTGACTTTATCTCTAACTGTTTCAAAATGACACCTGGGAAACTTATTTTCCAACATTCTTTATCGCCTTTTACTCAATGATATTTGCCATTTTTGGGTGGGGTGGTAGGGGGGGGGAAGTTGACACCAGTCTTTCCTATTCACATTATGCTTACTCAAATAATTTTGCATTTAAAATATGTAAATGGTTTTAAATTTTCCAATTACAATTAAAAATTATTTAGTAGTTTCCTTATCTTTAAGTAGATACAAATTGAAGTTCTCATTCATAACAGGTCAAAGACATGTAAACAATGACATTCATGATTAAACAATCTCAATGCATATGGACTGGAATGACCTTTGTTCCATACCCAATAACAGTCCTATCTCTATTCCATACTTTCTTTGGTTTTTGGATGAGTATGTACTGTTTGGGGCAGGTAAACTTGCAATCTGCTATTATCAGTCAATTTTCTCAAATGTCCATAGTTAGTATAGAACATGTTAGTTAGTTAGTTAGAAAGTTATTACAGTATTGTGTTTCTTTAAGATGGGATACACAAAGGAGGAGGCATTCCAGATGCTTATGGTGTTAGGAGAATGTTTTCAGAATTACACAGCTGCTACAAATCTGTATGCAGAACATTATCCGGACCATGAACATCCTTCATGTATGTCCTTTCAAAGGCTCACCAATCTTGTGTGTGAAACAGGACGAGTTCAACCTGATCACAACAAAGATAAAGAATTTGCTAGGACTGTAAGAAGAGATAGGGCACCGAAGGTATTGGCAACAGTCTACTAAACCGCCAGGAGGATAGCTCTCGATTCAGATATTAGTCAAAGTTCAGTGTTGAGGATCCTTAAAGACAATAAAATGCACTCATATAGGATTTCACTTCATCAAGAACTACACGGAGATGATTACCTTCAACGAATGAACTTTTGTTTATGAGCCAGAGAACAATTACAACAAAATCAAAACTTTGTCTGTAACGTTCTTTGATATGACGAGGCTACATTTCGGAGCAATGGTGAAGTGAACCGCCACAATATGAGGTATTGGGCATTAGAAAATCCACACTGGATGCAAGAGATCGGCAACCAGAGATATTGGACTTCAAATACCTGGTATAGTATTGTTGGTCCATTTTTTCGACCGTAACTTAGATGGAGATACTTACAATTACTTTCTGGTTGATCATTTACCTAATTTAGTAATAGACTTCCCTGAACATACATTGGGAAAAAATAAATTTTAAGTAGACTAAAGGAGTTTCCCAAGGTAGTATGCTAAGTCCATTCGTCTTTATCATTTACACTATTGACATCCACATTTAAATTCCTCCTCAAAATAATTACCTTCAATATGCGGATGATATTTTAATTAATTTTTCTCACATAAATCTCACGGACAACCAGTAATAAACAACTTAAACAATAAAATCAAACAATTAGCCCATAATTAAACACTCATAAAACAAAAATGTTCATTTTTTTTAGGAAAAGATCGGTTCCCAGCACATTAAACTTCACCCTTTATGGACTACTAGGAGTCATTTTTTACAAGAAACTAATTTTCCATCACCATATTAGCTATCTCGTAACCCAGTTAAAAAAGACATTGATGTAATCAAGTCACTCACAGATGGAAGAAAAGTGTCCACATCCAGGTATAAACTACTGTTTCTATGGCATTTGATCCATGACAGATCTAGGTTAAAGGTTAATTGGGGTCACATGACATCAAGTTAATGAGGCGTGAAAGTTAATGAACCGTAAAATAGAGGTCATCAAGGTTGAATGATAATAAATGACATCTGTTTATTAATTTAAAAATATAAGGAAAACAAATATAATATAGAGTTTAATAGTTTATCTAGGATTTTTTGGAAATGTAGAGACATTTAAACCTATGAAAATTTCTTGCCACATATGTCACAAGAAATTTTCAAAATCTGTATTTCTTTTCAAACTTGAGAATGGTTTAAAGTTGAGACTCAAGTATATGTGTCTGTTTGTAAGTTTGGATTCATAGTATTGTACAAACACCAAACACTCCAAATTATTAAAAATTCTAAAATTGAGCATATAGGGAGACATTAGAAAACTAAAAATAACCCATTCTCCTAATATATATTTATTTAATTTTGGGTCCCACATAACAAACTATGGTAAATAGATATTTTAGTTAATAATAGTTAGAAAGTTTTAACTATACCCAGACATCATCAGATAGTTTTTATAATGTAATTTGTAGGTGGGAAAAAGTATAAAAAGTTTCGACTACAAAATATCATCTGATAGTTTTTATAATGTATTTTGTACGTGGGGAAAAGTAGAAAAAGTTTTGGCTACAAGACATCATTAGATAATTTATATAATGCAATTTGTACGTGGGAAAAAGTACAAAATGTTTCTGCTACAAAACATCATCAGGTACTTTAAAAATTCCATATTTGTGCGTAAACTAACCATTTTCATAAAACACTTACGTTTTTGATTATGTAGTCTCATATATATTTATGTTGCTGAAAAACAGATTATATCCTTACGTAAAACAAAAAGTGGAAAGTGTTTTCTGTGTTAAATGACATAAATCTGTTTACCTTGAGTCGATAAAATATAATGTATAAACCAGAAAACAGTTTATAAATTGGTAAAAATATAATTGCATATGTAACACTATGGGAAACTAAGAGAGTCTATAAATTGATATAATATGTTGTGGAAACCAAACATCTAAATGGTTATGTACCCACTATGAGAACTCTTGGACATCTAAAAATCCAACTAATTTTTTCAAAAATTCTTTAATAAGATGATGAAGGTAACATGAAAATCTGTATATTATTAAAAATACATAATAATAATACATATTTCAAAATAATCATAATTGAAAATCTCATCAAAATTTCAACTATAATCAATATAAACACACAAATTTAGGAGAGTTTAAGGGGGCCTGTGGAAGGATGGAAGTGTGGGAACATTGAAATCCAACTTCTGTGTGTAGGTATGTATAAGTTATAATCCAATATTAATACTAAACTTATTCACTTGAAAAGAATAATATATTAGCTGTGCAAAGTTTGTATGGATATTATCCAACAACAATAGCTACAACTTCAACAGGAATAGTTACATCACTAGCCACATCTTTTTCCTATACTCAATAATGGAAAGTTATAATTGTAGCTTTGAATTTTTGTCCACAGGTGCTATGGAGCGTGGAGTAACTATTCGAGCAAACAGTACTGAGGGTGAGCTGGCTCGTACATCACTACATAAATTGAACAAACTTTATAAATCTTCAATTAAATCATCGAAGTTTGATAACCTATCATTAAATCGCAAACAAATAACACTACATCATTTCCTTTGACTATACTGTCATAGTTTTTATATCATAGTAGTACTGATTAAATTTGCAGAAATTAGTAAGTAGAAGTCACGTAGAACTATAACTAACCAGAACAACGATAACGGATGTACTTAAAGAATTAAATCGCACATGGTGGTTACGTCGCATTTAGATAATTTTTATCAGCATTTTTGTATTTGGCGTACAATTACATTAATTTCTCTAGAATGGATTGCATTCTGTATGTGTTTGATTAAGATTTAAACAATAATAACCAATATGTTATTTGAACATTTGGTTTTGTCTAAATTAATATTTGGTTAAGCCAATAACTGGAAACAGATTGCTATGTTTCATGTCAGTAAAAAGAGATTATGTAATGACTGGTAAAGCGATTTTGAGAAAAATTATAAGACAGAAATTGCTGTAAATAAACTAAGTGATCTAATTTGTAATGTAATTGACATTATTAGAGAGTTTGACAATAATGAATCTCTAATGGTAAAATTTAATTAGTTTTTCGATTACAGACTAAAACATATATTAGTTCCTATTGACTTAGGTAAATTTTTCGAAAATTAATTAAGTAGAATTCAAAATGTTAAAAACATTGTAACAAATAGTCACTAAAATTTACTAATAAGAAAATGACAGCCGTTGTTAACAATTTAAAAAATAATATCTCATAATTTATAGTGCATTTCTATGTGTTTCTACCTATTCAAAAATATGAGGGTAATCAGTTGGATTAAATAATAAGCTATAAGAAACACACACAAAATATATATTCATATGTAAATATAACACTTCAATAACAAGTCATATGTGTTAGAAAAGTAAAATATTATTAGAAGTAAGCTGCAGCAATTATAATGGAAGGAATTAATTTATTCTAACATTTAATCAATGAAAGGTCAAAGCAAGTCATCGGAACGAAACTCATCATACCTCGTAGAATTATTATAATAACCTCGATGTTATAAATACTAATTTGAATACAATCTATCAAAATTATAAAAACCTTTTCAAGATTGTATTCTTAATTTTGTCTTACTTATCAAGGTAAAATATTTTTATAAAAATAAACACTTAAATAAAATAGCAAATGTATAGTTCATACTAAACTATCGGAACATACAAATTTCACAATGCTTGTTTTTAAACACTGCCCTAACCCATCGTTTACGAAATAAGTGAAAAATAAATTGACACAATATGAAATGAACAGAAGTATGAATATTTTACCATATTTAAACAAGTTAAAATACTTTGAAGTAGATCTCCTTTAACTCTTACAGACTTCTGTTACATACAAAATTAATTTTCATTTATTTACAGTAATGAATTTGATTGCAGTGAATTAAAACAATGACAATACAAATTAAAATATTATTGAAGTAGATTTACACAACTTTTAAGACTCTCTCACTTAAAGTCATCCAGTAATAAGAGTGCAAAAGAGAATATTGTTTTTGTAATAATTTTTAGAATTGGATTTATAAAAGATTTAATTCAGAATGTTTTACAGAAGACTATGTGAAATGTAAATCATTAGTTACTTATATTGAAAATCAAATGAAAGAGGCATTTACTAATTGGCCAAAACTATATCCGAAAGTCAATCATTTGGTTCAAACAGAAAGTTATTACACAGGAGTAGGTGATTGTGTTACTTGTATACGTTGTAATTAACAATTTGAAAGAAAATGATGAACCAAAAACAAAACATAAAAAATGGCCACTTTATTGTAAAATTATTTATTGTTTAATAAAGTGTTTGAAAATGAAATAGATTTTGTGTTTTTCACTACCGGTACAAGACCTGCACTCTTTTCTTTTGCTTATCTAATGAAACATTAGATATCATGTGATCTGAGGGCATGTCTAACACTGCAGTGACCGATTGCAGGCCATCTCTTTCTCCAGCAACCCAGTTGCTGTAGTCTGTATGCACTCATCCTGGCCTGTCCCTGAATATAAACCCCTAGGGGAGGGAGGTCCAGTAGAGCATTCAAAGTAACTGTTGGTGTAGACCCCATGACCCCCGTGATGGCCAAACAGACCACCCTTTGGAGACCATCCATTCTACTTCCAACCCCACCTTGTACCGTCTTTGTCCACCAAACCACTGCTGCGTAGGAGATTAGTGGTCTAATGATCATGGTGTATATCCACATCACCACCTTAGGTTGCAGACCCCATTGTTTACCAACAGCCCTCTTACATGCAAACATAAGACACTTAGCTCTGGTTACTACCTGTTCTATCTGTGGGTTCCAGGTAAGCCTTTTATCCAACACAATACCTAGGTACTTCACCTGGTTCTCCAGCGCTACCTCCTACCCAAAGAGCTTAGGGAGCGACCTCACTCCCAGATTCCTTTTTCTTGTGAAGGGAATGAGAGAAGTTTTTCCAGGATTCACAGATAGCTGTTCCTCCTGACACCACCTTTCCACCTGGATAAAGGCAGCCCGCATGAGGTCACAAACGACGCTCATGTCTCTACCTCTAACCACGATGGCCACATCATCAGATAACCCTGTGAGTAGAATTCTTGTTCGTTTAGACGCCTAAAGATTCCACTACCAGGTTCCATAACAAGGGAGATAAGACTCCTCCCTGTGATCATCCACGCCTAGCCCTGACCGTGATGATTTCATCATACAGAGTAGCCTGGATTAACCTGCTGTTCAGCATGGCAGACACCCATCCTACAACAGTCTTGTTCACCTCACAATCCTCCAAAGCCCTAATCATTGATTGTATTGAAGTGTTGCTGAAGGCACCCTCTATGTCCAGGAACGCCCCCAGGGCTATTTCCTTTGCTTCCAGACTTTCCTCTATTCTGCTCACTAAATGATGTAGAGCAGCCTCTGTGGACCTGCCTGGTTTATAAGCAAATTGATTTTCGTGCAGGCCTGAACTCCTTAGCACGCTATCTCTGATATTTGCATCCAGTATTCTCTCCATTGCCTTTAGCAAGAAGGAGTTTAGGCAAATTGGTCTGTATGCCTTGGCCTGAGCATATCTCGCTCTTCCAGGCTTTGGAGCGAAGACCACCCTCACCACAGCCCAATTCCTTGGAACATGGCACAGTGCCAAGCTCGCTCGAAAAGCACCCGTGATAACCGGCCTGAGCACCTCCAAACCCTCCTTGAGAAGTAAGGGAGTGATCCCATCCGGTTCCGGAGCCCTATGCAACTCGAACGATCTTATGGCCCAGTCCACTTTATCTTCATTTATGAGTCTTCTCGAGCAGTTCCAGTCCGCTCTACGCGGCCCTGCCCTAGTATACAGGGAAGGATCACTCCCTCCCTCTATCTCACAATCCGGAAAGTGACATCCCAGAAGTACATCCAGAGTCTCCTTTGCGGACTGTGTGTACGAGCCATCTGGTTTTTCCAGAGAGCCCACCCTATTGATATGTTCTGCCCTCAGAATCTTCTGGAGTCTAGCCATTTCAGAGCATTCTTCCACTCTTTCACAGTACTTTCTCCAGTAATCCCGCTTGACTTTCCGAATTGCTGAGTTGTACTCAATGAGTTTTTATGGTAGGGTTCCCAGCCACCTAGATGTTTAGTGGCCTTGAATAAAGTTCTTACCTCCCTCTTCATCTTTGCTAGTTCCTTGTGCCACCACCTTACAGTTTCGTGTTTTTTCCTTTGTGTGAGGGGGCACTTGGCCTGAAAAGCACCCTGCACCGCAGCCTGCAGCTGCACCGATATTTCTTCCAACTCCTCTATCCCCCTCACTACAGGCCCTATATCTTGAACAGCCTGCCCCAAGTCCTCCCTGTACTTCTCATAGTTCGTCCTTTTGGGGTTTCTGTACCAGATGTCTCTCATCTGCTTCCACCTCATCTCGAATAGAATGTGCTGGTGATCTGCCAGTGATGGCTCCACCGAGATCCTCCAACCCTTGATGAGTTGAGCAGTACGTTCAGTGCAGACTGTGATGTCAATAACCTCCCTTCTCACTCTGTTGATGAAGGTCGGTTTGTTACCTACATTAACTATATCTAAGTTATTACTAGACAAACAATCAATTAGAGACTTACCTCTTGCATTGTAGTTCGAGCTGCCCCATGTGAGGTGATGCGCATTGGAGTCCACTCCAAGGACTAGGTGTTCACCTTTCCTCTTCGTTTCTCCCACAATGTGTGTGCACTATTAGGATTGGCTCTCTAGGTATGCCTGGGTTCTGATTTTCAATTAATTATCATCAAATCAGTGGTTCAGTTATATTAATTAATCTTTATTGCTGCTTATGAGACTTGGGTAACATTTTAAACACTCTAATACTTCAATACTATATTCAATACTTTAAATACTATACAACAAAAATAAGAATATAATACGACACTTTAAATAAACAATACAATAATAGGAATTTAATAGGATACTTTTAAATAAGCAATACAATGATAAGAATTTAATTAAATGAACAATATTCAAACTAAATATTCATTTCACTAAGCCCAAAAGTATTCCAACTATTGTTACTCTCTAATAAATGAAATTATTAATTTATTGGTGATTTTATAAATATAGAAATGCTTGCTTACTGGTGTAGAGTTGATTTCCTGGGCTAATAAATTTCCCGGAGTAGATTTCCTGGAGTAGATTTCCTGGAGTAGAGTTCCTGCACCACGGCTAGTGACACAGCCGTGTATCTTCCAAAGCTCCAAAAGACCAAAGACCCCCTCCAAATCATGCTGACCGCTTATATATGTATCGTGGCTTCTGATGCTCTACTTTTGTTGCAAGTCAAGCATTTCAACACTTTTTCAATTCTTTCGCAATAGTTGGTTCATTCTGAGCTTTGTTAATATTAGTTCTTCCTAACATAATTTACAAATTGAATAATTAACTTAACATTAACCTATTCCTAACAGCACTCTTCAGATGGAGGTGGATTGGCCGAGTCGAACGGGAAGTATGCAGAGCCTATGGTAATTTCTCCACACACCTCCTGATCCTAGAATCTCACCTTAGCTGCCACCAGATCCCTGGAAAGAACTCATTTAGCAAAAAGACACTTAAATCCTTATTCACTAACATGCATGTTCTGGGAGCGTCCGATGACGTATTGTACATCAGCCTGCCCCCAGAATTCCCCAGCCACAGAACCTTACCTTCCACCGCCCATGACTCCTGGATTAGAGCCACATCGATGCCTTCGGCCTTGAATCTGCTGGCTAGGTTAGGGCTGGCCGCCTTTTTATGCTGAAGGTTGGCCTGGACACTTGATGTGTTTAGAGAGTGTATTGATCATTCACTATGAAATTTAATAAGATAAAAATATAATAGATAACCGCTATCTATTCATGACAGCCAACCATGTCATATAGTATAATTCAACTCCATCTGACAGTTTGAATCCTTCCCCTATTCCCCCCAGTATGTCAAATCAACCAGCAACAACATCATAAGGAAGTTCTCTCCATTACAAATACAATTCATGAGCAGATTAATTTGTAAAGATTAATGACAAAGTAACTAAAAATACCTACAAACATTTCATAATTCACTATTTATTAATTTGTTATTTGCCACTTATTTATAATTAGGACTTTTATAAAGAAGGTTGCTTTTAGTGTATTATGTGCTATTAAATATTAAGTCTCGAAAACAAAGTAATTTGTATCAAGGATTAATCAATAAGTACCTAGTTTGTGTGAGAGTTAGATTATAATAATAAATTACCAAGTTTTGCAAAATAGGCCTATTTGGTATACCTACTTTATTTTCTAATTATTTCATCTCAATCATCACTTAATTAAGGAAAAACATAATTAAAAAATTTAGAAACTGCTCACCTTGTTCTTCTGCAAACTTTCGATAATGGCTTCACTTACTTCTAATACGATGTTTGAGAAGCTCTAAACTGAAAATTTAGATACATAGCTCAGGCCGTGATATGAGTCTTCTATAGTTAGGAAGCTTAAAGTGACAGCAAGTCTCTCTTGAACAGGTATTGCGTTTCTTTTTTTCGCAATTTTGTGTCCATTTATTGATAATATTATCTATTAAAAATCTTCACTGAGCTTTCTACAATAGTTCCTGAAACTTCCTTCTGAACGGAGCTCATATTCTAAACGCAGTGTCCTGTTATCTTGTCTTAAGTCTTTCAGCTAATCGCCAACACTGTGCCACACTCTAGCACTTAATGATGGTCTTATCCAGTACCAGCGTGTGCGTCTCCTCGCACAACGTACACAGAACTATACACGCATCTGTAGCAAAAGCAACTTGCTCGGCCGAAGCCAGCTGCCAGCTGGCCATATGAAAGATTGTTCTGTAAAATTTTATATTACTTTTTTATAACATTTTGATGAATTTAAAAAAGTACACTATTATAATATAACATTGTTGTAAATGTTTTCATGTTTATACAAATGTTATAAACGTTGTTAGATAACATTGTTTATTTAACTTTGTTATATAACTTGTTACATAGTGTAATAGCGCCTTTAGTTAAAAAAAAATACATATTGTATTATTATAACAAATGAAACCATTCTGCTACCTCTCTTCCCAATAAAAGTTAGTGGGGGAGAGGGGAGGATTTTTTAGTGGGTAGTACCTCTCGCTCTCGCTTGTCAAGGGGTGTCCCACAGACCACAGTATCTCTTAGGAGAGGGATCTGCATAAATGTATTTTTCGGAATTTCGTCATACCTCTTCAAAAACAGTTGTTTTCAATGCATGTGTTGTGATGCTAAAGTTGTTCTTTTTAGTCCTAGAACCTAATAACATCAGCTGAGGTCGAGGTCATCAGCTGTTACTTTGCTTAATATGAATTAATTAAAGATTGTAAAGAATCTAAAATAACAACCGATACTCTCGATTGTAAATAACAAATAAAACAGCTGTTACCATCGATTTTATAAATAAGTACCACTAACACCAATTAAACAGCTGCAAACCTGTCCAAACTTTTGAAGGTAAATAGATTAAAACATTTTAGTTTTTGTGAAATGGTTTTCTTATATTGTTTGCAGTATAACGAAAAATATACTTTATCACTAGGGCAAAAGAAGCTTTTCGATCCTCGCTCATATTCCGGCCTCGGTATAAAACTTGACCCTGTCTCGAAAAGCTTTACTTTTGGCCCTAGTGATGAAATAATATACTACTACTTATCCTCCTTAAAAAAAAAAAGTTGAATTATTAATTTTTTTATTCTTTATATACAGTCACCACATAAATGTTATAAATCAAGAATAATTTGAAATAGGCTATAATAATATAAGATAAAGATGATTCTCTTAAAAAAAAAAAAAAAAGTGCATAAAACAGGATTAAAAGCAATAAATGATCGAAACTTAGGAGTGACATGAAATAAATCAGTGTTCAGTTGATTTGATTTTATATATAATATTTTACTAAAGCCATATGAATAAAAAAGTATTTGTTAGGTTATAGGTGTACAAAACTTGTTCTAGAAGTGAAATTTTTATTTGAGCAAGTTAGATATGACCATATTTAATATTACAGTATAATAATTGTCAAATTATAGAACTTGTAGTCAATAAACCTATGATGATGCACCACGTAATGTTTTGCAATGAGAGTGACTTCAAAACTTCACGTGTTCAATCTGTGTAATAATAATAATAATAATTAAGTCAGTCTGTTCTCGTCTGCTGTTGTCAGTAGTTCGTGAGAGTTGAACTGTACTTACGTTTTTTTGACCGAATATTGAAATGAAGTTTCATAGGTTATGTTAATAAGTGGTTCATATGTTGAGTTTAATCTGTATAGTAGGGTAATAATTAAGTCAGTCTGTTGTCAGTAGTTTATAAAAGATGTACTTTCTTTGGTTTTGACCAAATATTGAAATGGAGTTTCATAGGTTATATTAATAAGTGGTTCATATATCAGGTTTCTCTTTTAGAAAATGACTTTTTTTAATAATTTTAGATTTAGAATTTAATAAGAATATTTTTGAAAAATGCCAATAGTTAAAACTGTAAATTTAAGAATACTATTTACTATTGTATTGTTAAGCATTGTTTGGTTAACATATCAGTTAATGAATAGTATGGTTCCACCGACTGCTATCCAGAAGGTAAATAATTGTTAATATAATTAATTAAGTTATATTTTCTATATAATTTGTGCAGTTAAAATTTACTGACTGTACCATAGTAACATTTAAACACATTAAACAACACACAACTATTAGGACTAGTAGAGAGAAAGTTTTGTTGACATAAATCATATGATTAGTTTGTAATTATGTATTGAAGATTTTAGTTGCTAAAAATCATGCAAACTTAAACTATTAATTTTTTGGTTAATATTTACCTTAAGGTGGCGCCTTATTTTTCGAAATTTTTTTTTTTATCGTCTACTACATACCTTACTTTTTAAGAATAAATGTTTTCTTGCGCAGATCACTATTTCTACTGAAAAATCACAATCTAAAAACTACCAAATCCAACGTATTTATTGGTTAAAATATAATGGAAATGTTAATAGCGTAATGGTTTGATGCATGTGCATTACACAATGAGACTACGCTAGATCACTACTTCATAGCACAACAAGTTTGTCCAAATCTCATAATGTATTAATATTGATGAAACTGACACTTTTTGACACAAGGAATTAAAGCTTATTTGGGTTATGACGAATGTGAGAACTTGAGTCAAGTTTATGACAACATTACAAGTCTATGTTTACAAAGGTTTGGGAAGGTAATTATATACAGGGTGGGCCATAAGTCACTTGGCAAAAATGCATTGCGATAGTAATTATTAATTTATTATAAAGTATAAGTTAAGTATAAATGTTCATAATTAAAGTATTGAATTGGCCTACCCAATAACAAACACATACCTAAAGTAAATGTTCAAAGTGTCCTCCATTATTTTCTATACACATATAACATCTTTTCAGCACAGATGCGCATATAGTGTCAGTGATGCCTTTGGTAGATAATTCTTCAAATACAGATTCAATATGTTCTCTTAAATGTTGCAGATCCAATGGTTTCTCTGAATAAACTTCGTCTTTTACAATTCCCCAAATTGAAAAGTCCATTGGTGTGATATCGGGTGAACGCGCAGGCCATTCAGTTGTACCTTGTCTTACTATCCATTCTGCAAAAGTCTCATTCAAGAAATCTCTCACATTGTTCCCGTAATGAGGAGGTGCACCATCTTGCTGCCAAATTAATTTTTCACGAATAGGTTGTAGTTGTTCGAATGCAGGAATGTTTTCCTAATCAACTACTACCTCATGTAACATATTATCATGGTAATTAACAGCATTGACCGTTTGTTCAAAAAGAATAGTCCAATTAGTCCACCAGCAAATAATCCAGCCCTTACACATACTCCATGGGCATTTAATTCAATCTGCATGACTAAATGTGGGTTTTCAGAAGCCCAGTACACGCAATTATGTCTGTTCACTCTACCATTAAGTTTGAATGTTGCCTCATCGCTACACAAAATGGATTTATAAAATGTATTGTCAGCTTCTTGTCTTATTACGTACCACTCACAAAATTCCATTCGCCTGTCATAATCATCTTCATAACGCTCTAGATATACCAAGCTCACTGAACGTTCTTCGGGTTGATTTTGATGGCGATTGGACTAAACTTTGCGCTACAGTCTTGACGTTTTCTTCTGTTGTAACAGATTTAGGCCTACCTGATCGTGGTAGATCCGCTACAGACCCAGTAATTTCAAACCTTTTATTTAAGTTATGAATGGCTTGTCGTGATAATGGTCTACTGTTTGGGAAATGCTGCACAAATGACTCTACTACATCATCGTAATTATGATCATGTAACTACCACTGCTGAAGAATAAAAACACTTTCTCTTATTGGGAGCTTACTATTCGTGATTAACTTATTAAGTAAATTAATTAACTTAATTAATTACAAAACTTAATCAATTAAAATCACTTCTAACAAGGTGTTAACTTCAACATAACCTCAAAACAATACTGTTGTTTTGTTGTAACAGCTGACAGGTTACAACTAGAGTCAAATTGATACTGAGTGACTGGTAGTGTCAAGTGACTTATAGCCCACTCTGTATATATACCAAATATAGTTACCTTCCCAGATCTTTGTCCTTTAATTTATATGCCATGATTTACACTAATCTAATGTACAGCATATAACATAAACATAGATTAGTAATGCTGTCACAAATTTGACTCAAGTTGTCATTGTACACTTTCGTCATAACCCGAAAATGTCGAAAATCCTTGTGCCTAAAATTGTTAGTTTCTTAATTATTAATAGATTTTGAGACTTGAAAATTATTTCACGCTGTTAAAAAATATCTGATTAATGACAAACAAGTTAAATAGTTTAACTTTGCATGATTTTTTGCTACTAAAATCTGGAGGAAGTTTCAATACATAATTACCGAATAGTTAATCATAACATAATCATACGGTAATTATTTATAAAGGCTGGTAGGCCTATAGGTATTTAAAAAAAAAATCTTGTTCTACATATTTTATATCTTAATAATAAAATAGCCTAAGTTTTCAATGAGGAGCTAACATTTTTACCAAAAAATCATATATTCAAAACTACAGATTTCAACGCATTTATAGGTTACAGCATAATGACAAAACTTTACATTCCCGTCTGGAACGTTACTAAAGAACTTACAATGTTTATAGCTGTGATCACAGGTCACATGAAATGCTGTCAATCATCAAACTATTAATTCCCACAAATATACCTATTAATTAATAGCCACCTGCCCAGACCTATTGTGCTACTATTACAGGTCTGGCCTGGTGACTTGAATTATTATTAATTCTGTTAATTTTATGTTAAATTATTTAAAAGTAATAGACGCCCAAATGTATTAATTATTTTATTATAATGATTACATTTGTGTATTATAGTATCATATAATACGAAAGGTTATTAATTTCCCTCTTATTTAGTTCTGTAAGTTGGTACTTAAGATAGGAAATTGACAGCTGAGATTCGTCTAAAATAATTAAGGTAAATTCTCAATTTTATAATTTTTTTGATGTTTAGAATTGTTTCATCCAATTTTTCCTTTCATAACTATTATCTTTGGACATCTTAGACATCTCCAAATGATAACAGAGAAAATCGATAGGCCAAGTACTGTACTACTGCAATTAAAAAAATTCAAGTATCATTAAGTTTATTGTTACTTTGAAAAGAATAACTAATATTTTATCTCACACTTTATTTCATATTGAATAAATATCCTTTGCAAATTAAAATCATCATAATGATGTTCATAGAAAATTTAAACTCTTAAAATAATAATGTAATATGTATGCACAATTAGTAGCCTACTGTTGATAGTCGATACTGATCAGGTTGTTCAATTTTGGAAGCTCCTAACCTGTAAATGGTTCAGTAAACACTATTAGCTAGATATCTATGATATCTATAAACTTGACCTAATTTTCTGAGATTCGTACGTACTTTTAATTTTTAATTTTCGCTGAAAAAGTAAAAAATGTAAAATATTTTTTCTTTTCTAAAAGGTTTTATTTCCAGAAGCCAGTTTCAATCTCTTCAGTTTTATTGCTAGTCAGCGACTTAGATTTTATAGTTCTAATGTCCAAATTGTTAAATAATTCAAAAAGCCATAATTAAATTAGGATTGGGTGTACCAAAATGTTTTACATTTTAAATAAATTATGATGAGATGGTCATGTAGAACCTCTGACAGCTATTTGTAAAGACTCTCGTAGTGTTTAATTTAAAAAATTCAAACCCTCTATTCATTAATAGTGATCTGTCACTATAAATTTAGTACAGTTTCTATGGAATATGAGTTCCAAATAAGGTAAAACATCAGTTATAAATCCTCATTACATTGCTAAAATTAGGTTAAGAGACATACTTAGTTATTATGGCTTAGCATGTTGATTCTATTTCTACTTCAACTATTAAAAAAAAAAAAAAAAATGAACATTTGAAACTGGTAGACATAGTGAAGTTGATTCTTGTCTCCTGCTATCAGTGAATTAAATATTCAGCCGATATTCGGTGATATAGAGTTTTACTGTTATGTATTATATTTTATGTTGTGCTTTTTGCTAGGGAATTTAAAAAAAAATAATGAAATGATTACCTAGGTCAATTCAAAAATGGATAGCCTAGTTCAGCAAGTAAGATTTTTCCATTAAGAGTTTAAAATTATGGAAAGTAGTTTTAAAAATTTTATTGTGGAAGAATTCTTTTGTGAAATATTTGACAGTTACTGAATATGGACTAGTTTTGTTTTGTTTTGCTTTTTTACAGGAACCGCCTGATCAAACTATTAAAGAATTAAATCTTGAAAAAATATTAGGAAATGGACAGAAGTTAACAGTTACTGTATTTTATGAGTGTATGTGCCCAGATTCTAGGAGCTTTTTTATATATCATTTATTACCTTCATTTGAAAGGGCGCCAAATCTTTTCAACCTTGATCTCGTTCCTTATGGAAAAGCTTCTGTAAGTCAAAAATTTAAAAAATCAGTACATTATTTACAATAATAAGAACTTGTGCTTAATAATAGAATGACTAATATTACTAGTATATATAAATAACAAGATACGGTATAGATTATGGCAAATTTCCATTTACCACCTCGTACCCTGCCTTTCCGACTGAGGTTGCCCTCCCAGCAGTATTCTCTTGCAGGTTGTCGAGTATTCGATTGTAGCGCCTATGTTAATCTTTGATGATATAATGAGCCTTTCCTACTTACTTAAGCAATGTGCGCAGAGAACTGACAACGCTTTGGACCAGAAGGGAGTGTGGTGACCGACCGTACGAGAGACTGGATGTAATCAACCAAGTGTTTTTCTTATAATCTACTGGATTACAATATTTCAGGTATTCCCCCAATTGATCACCCACCAAAAATGGACGATTAGCCCCTTTTTGGGATGGGTCAGACAGCCCAGGGTTTTGGGCGATGCGTCCCAAAATTCTGTTTAAGTTAAATACGTCGTAAATCATTAACAGCCCTTGTGGCTAAATACACTTTCCTAGACCACTAGTCATCCATGTAATATTGTTCTTGGTTTAATTTAGTTTATATATGTTTAATAACATAGTTTTAATCGCTCATGGAGCTGGCTGACTGAGCTGTAGTTTGAGTAGTCGAAGGTACCGTCAGGTTAATTCCCCACAGCCTTTGGCCAAATTCTTTTCCCGAACTCATATCTCTTAAAGATCCCCCCCCTGCCCTAAACCAATCCATTAAGTTTCAGGTTGCTACAAGATGCAGAGGAAAAGACAAAGATACATCGACAAAAATGATAATGTCAAAAATGACTAGGCTATATTTTTGTTTCTTATATCTAGTACTATACATTCCACTTCATTTTTTTGATATTCTTAGGGAGCAGAGTTTGAATTTAACAGTTGCTAATTACACAATGCAATGATGATTTTCTAAAGTAATTAATAATTCTAGTTATAATAAAATTGTTGCATATGATTGTAGTTATAATTGTTGCATATGATTATTTTATTCTATTTAAGCATTAATCTCACTGAAAACAAAATAACAAAAAAAAATGTCCGAAAAGGGAAAGAGTAGACTTTTTCCTGTATCATTTTCAGTTTTTCCTGGTTGGGTATTATTTTTTATCTTTCTTGTTAACCCTGGAATGGTAAGCATTCGTATTTTTTACAATCGGCATTGTTTTTATTGATATATCTTTCAGACTAAAAGGTTTGCAGCTCTGTCGTATATAGCTAATGGATGATCGGGAGGTTGTGGTGGGGGATCCCAGTTAGATGGCGGTTTGAATTTCAGGAGGCAGGGATCTGGATTTGCTTTCTTTAGAAAAAGCGGAGATAGTGAAAAAAATTGTTCAATTCTGATTTGTCTGGCAATACTAAAGACATCCTTTCCCAATTTGAATTGATCGAGCTGGTGATTTGGTGTAAATGTGAGGCCTTTGGACATGAGTCGGGTTTCACTATCAGTGAGGGTGTGGTTGGAAATATTGTGAACTGTGTTTGAACAGGTGATGGGTTCATGGTTATCATTCTTAGTGATGTTGTTGTTGTTGTATGTTTGTGGCGGTGTCGGTAATTTTGGTGGCTGTCCAGTAGGTACAGGTAGTTTGAATAAAGTAGCTAGGCTTGGTTTCTCACCTATCAAAGGAGGATTTACAAATGAGTGTTTTGGGTGTAGCTCTGTTAGATTGTTCAATCGAACCATGACGGTGAATTTGTGTCATGCAAAGTTTGGAAAGTTTTTTTAATTAGTCTTCTTATTTAAAAATTACTTAGTACACACAATTTTATATTTACATTTTGCTATGATTCCAATGATTAAAACAAATAATATTGATTAACTTAAGGTATTGTATTTCCAGACAAGCGTTTCATCAACAGGTGACTATGAGTTTGCTTGCCAACATGGTCCTATTGAGTGTGAAGGAAATACAGTTCATGCATGTACGATTGCTAAGGTTCATGATGTTGGGATCAGATTGAAATTAATCACATGTATGATTGAGGACAACTTCAACCCAATGGAAGTTGGAAAGACGGTAAGTAAATTGAGTGTTGTTTCTTGGTGGAAAATATTTGTCATAAAAGTTCTGTAATGTAATAGAAATTAATATGATTTTTTCCCCTTTGTTGGTTTTAATGGTGAAAAACCTTGAGGTTATCATTGGCTTAAGAAAAAAAGAAGAAAAGAATATAAAAGGCATAGAGATTTATAGCCTTTGAATACAGTACAACCTCGTTTATCCGGACTAACTGGGACCGGAAGTGATCCGGTTAATCAAAAATCCGGATAATCCGGAATTATAGAAAGATAAATAAAACAAAATATAAAATGATAACTTACCATTTATAATTTCCTTTTGGTCATGAAAAAACACAATATTTACGCAGTCATTCAATTTACACAATACTGTAAATCACGAAAAACATTTTATTTACACACTTGAAATATTTACACATGCTTTTAATTTACACAGGGTTTAGTTGTTATTTACAAAAAAGTCATTTATCTTCCTTTGTTTTAATTTGATGTGACGTTTCAATGCGGCACGATCACGTAAACGTTTCACCATCATTAGTTCAGCTGCCGTTGTATCCTGCTGTTGCTCCAAATACGCATGATGTTGTCCAGCTATGTCGTCGCGTCCGCGTGCGTCATCTCCGGCCGTGCGCTGTCTCCCTCTTCCTCGCTCTCGCTGTCGTCTGCTCCCTGCGTAGATGTAACGCTACAATAATTATCTCTTCATCTGTCATGACTCCATAACCTCCTTCGTTGTTGTCTGTTAACCAATCATTGACGTCGTTGATATCAACATCGGAACAACCGTCAATTCTTGCAAACATGCCTAACAATTGCTCTGTAGTGACAGTGGTTTCATTTGATTCACTTATTTGTGGAGTGGTAGGGTTCATTTTTTCAATTTCATTGCATATGTTTTGCCACAATTTTTTCCAAGACTTTTGTAGAGCACTTTTTGGAACATGATGCCAAGCGTCTGCAATCATGTAAATCACGTCTTTGACATTTACAGATTTTAACAAATCAATCACGCTTTGTTCGCCTTCTTCTTCAATTAATTTGCTTAAAAGTTCCCTGCGATAAACACGCTTGATACTTTCCAACATACCCTGATCCATAGGTTGCAAAATTGGAGTCACATTTGGGGGGAGAAATTTAACTTCAATATCCCCACTGATGAGATCTTCTTCTGCAGGAAGAGATGGCGAATTGTCAAGAAACAAAATCGCTTTTTCTGGCAGTTTTTTTTCTTTGAGAAATTTTTTCACATCTGGGACGAAATTTTCAAAGAACCACTTTTTAAAAATATAGCTGTCCATCCACGCACTTTTTTGATTTAGATAAACCACAGGCAAGGATGCACGATTTACATTTTTAAGTGCTCGAGGATTTTTTGCCTTGCTAATCATCACTAGGGGAATTTTGTGGTTTCCAGAAGCATTGCTACAAGCCATAGCAGTTAGGCGATCCTTGCTCTTTTTGTAGCCCTTGGCTGCCTCATCAGTTTCACAAGCTATGGTTTTGCTCGGTAAAATACGGTAAAACAGTCCTGTTTCGTCAGCATTGTAAATCTGGTCAGGAGAAAGTTTTTCAGACGAAATAATTCGTTGAAACGTTTCCTTAAACTTTTCACTTGCCGCCTGATCATTAGACAGGCTTTCACCAGTCACAGATAATTGTCTTATGCCATGCCGATTTTTGAACCGCTCTAGCCATCCCTCTAGCTGTAAAATTTGTATCAGGATTTGGTATTTTTTTTGTTTAGTCTTGCCGCTTTTTCAGCCAAAATCGGTCCAGAAATCGGAACATCACGTTCTTGCTGAGCACTAAACCACATAAATAATGCCTCGTCCAACAATTCATTTTTTTCATTTTTTATAGTTCCTCTACTCTCTAAACTGTCTTTAGCGATCATTTTGAAACAAAAGTCTTAAATATTTTTACGATTTTTTTTCCAATCTGACACAGTTGATGTCCCTATGCCGAGTTATGCAGCAAGTTTATTTAAAGATTCACCCCTGTCTATACGATTCAATGCGTCTAACTTTTGGGCCATTGTAAGCACATTACATTTTCGTTTCGTCGCCATTTCCACGCACAAACGCTAACACACGAATATAATACTATTAACCGTATCCGATCAAAAATGTAAAGAAACTAAACACTGCACAGCACGATATGGTAATGATGTATTCCGGTCGCTAGCACGTGACAGACTACCCGCCGGTGTAGACAATAGAAAAGGTCACTGTCGTGCCGCGCCGGGGTAGGGGGATGGTGGCGTGGAGGTCTTTGCTCCTCCACTTTCTCTTCCCAGCGCATCAACAACCCGCCCTACTACCTCAAGGCGACACTGTAGTGATCAGGAAATCACGTTTTTATCAACATAATTTTTTTTTGTTCTGGATCGATCCGGACATCCGGTTGAACGAGGTCCGGATAAACGAGGTAGTACTGTACTCTAATAATGTTACAGTTGGAAAAGAACAAGAGTTGGTCAAGAGAGACCTGATAGGAAAAATGAAAGAGAAGGATCTAATGTAAGACTACTTTAAAAATAATGTAGATCCAACTAGGTTCCACAGGATTGCCACAAAATTACAAAATTAATAAGCAATAAATTACTAACACATGTAAGCCCTGTGTATGGTAAACTGTGCATGAAACTATTACGATATATAAACCAATAAATTAATAAATACATCTTAAATCCATTCCTTTATTTAACTCTGATCAATCAGTACTTAACAATTTATCTAATCATCATAAACATATGATATATTGTAGTCAGCTGTCACTGGCTCTTTAGTATTGATTATTATACATAACATATTCCTTCCTCTAAAACGTTTTCAATATCAAATTTTTATATAATAAAAATTAAGTTCAACATTTTTAACAACTTTTAATTATATGTTCACTTTGATTAGATTTGTGTTTTGTAGTCGATTTGATCTTCTCACAATTAAAATATTTGAGAAGATAAGAACACTTTTAATTCAGTCCAGGACTGTGTGAGTCAACAGGAAGTGCATATTCAGTATTTTTTGTAGCTTCAAGTCCTTTAATTTTTATCACTATTTCTTCTCCTTTTAAATCTACATCACTATTTGTATATTGTGAAAGGTCAGGTCTTGAGCAGAAAGATATTTGTGAATTTTTATATGTTGATTGAACATTATTGTCTTACATGGTATGATTTATATTGCAATATTAGCGTTGTCCATTTTCTGCTATTGTATAATGTAGAGTTCCATCTTTGTTTATTACTTTTCCAATTTACCATTTCTGATTAGGTGAAAGCTTTTTTTTTTTTTTTTTTTTTTTTTTTGTCTTATCATGTTAAAGTCAGCTTTAAATATATCAAATCATGTGTATACATTTCTTTTAAAATAAAGTAGCAGGACTTTTACCTGTTGTTAAATTAATAACTTATGTCTAAGCAAAGGGATTTATTTTGTATACAGTCTTTGTATACCAATATTTATTGCTTGTTTTATTGTATTCACCTATTTTTTTCACTCTCTGTAGTTATATGAAATATGTTTATTCAGTTGTATAATAAGAAAAAAGTTTGAAATTCATGACTGATAAAAGCTGAATCATTGTCACTAACTGAACCCATACCGGGAACCCATATATATATTATGTAGGTATATAATAATATATGTATATTTTTCCAAGGCTGTTATGAGTATTTACTTTTACTTTAATTGGCTTGTGTTGAATTTTAATACAGTGTTCACAATTCATTGCAACATTCTCTATACTAGAATTTATAAAACAATGGACCAGTAAACATAATTCCTTAATGTCCAGAATGCAATTCATTTAAAATCCAGTTTTGATATTTTTTTATAATAGATACTATAAAATATATACTCATTTTGCCATATTTATGTTGGTCTTCAACTGTGGCTTTTACCAGAAAGGAATATTGTTTATTTGGAAAGTAGATTTTCGTCTTTCATAAACACTTTCTGATTCGCTATAGAAACATATGGTAGGAAATATGGTAAGAAACTTCCATGCAATAATTAAGTTTTTCTGAACAATATCAAACTTAGAATCCTTGTATGAACAATGCATAATACAATAATCTAATAGCACTATTCATAGGGAATTTCTTTTTCTCACTTTTTTATCCCCACTCCCCAGGGACTCTTGAAGTAAGAAGTTTTCTATCTTGACCAACTCTTGTTCTCTTCAACTCTGATGCTATTAGAGTATTTGAGGACTAGGAGTCTCTGTCTCTCTTCTAAAGTGGTGATTTTGTGGAGGTTTTTCATACATTTTTTAACCCAGAACATAAACCTTTTTTTAAATATAAAGTAATTGTTTTATAACTACAACTGGTAAAACACCTGCCACAATTGTATTAGTTCTTCTGTTTACTTAATAACAATTGGTTAAACAAAGAATTATGAATATATAACTTTACAGATCTATGTTTTAATACAATGTATTTTAATTACAAATAATCTTAATTCCATTTTTGACATCATAGAAATATTTTATATCAGATATTTTATTTTAACTAACATCCAATTTATACAGGTTGATATCTCTGGCTCTAAATGAAAAATAAACATCAATGTAGAAATTGCAAAATTTATGCTGTTTAATGCAAATTTATTTGATGCATTTTGTACATTAAAAGTTACAGTTTTTAAGATATCATTACAAAAGATGCTGAAATTGTCCTTCATTTTGTAACAGTCACAAATCTACTTGACAACAAACGATTCAAGTATTGACAATAGACGATTCATATTGGGTGGGATTCTCTTTTTAGCATCGGATTGTTTTGTAGATCTTCCGGCGTTCCAGGATTATTGTGATATACCGAGTCATTAAGATAATCCCATAGAAAAAATCTGAGAGAGAGATATCTGGTGACCGTGGTGACCTCAGATTATTCATCATCAAAGAACTAACTAAGCATCTTCTTTTTGATGTGTGACAGAAGCACAATCTTGTTAAAATGAACAATAACGTTCAGTTCATCAACTTGAAGCATAGTTACAAATTGTTATATGATTTCTGCATAAACAACGGAATTAACTAAGTTGTTTTAAGAAAATTGGAGCCAACAAATCTCTTTCTTGATATGACACACTAAACTCCAATTTTTGCCAGGTGAAATGTAAACTTGTGGAAGATGTGAGGATTAACAACAGTTCATATGTGACTATTCTGGCTGTTAATGTATCCATTTAAATAAAACCAGGCCTCATCACTATAAAAATGTTGTTACATTTATTATTCTTATCATTACAAATGAATCTCTTAAATCAATCACATTGAGATACTTGCTTTTCAGCATCCAAAGACCATAATTTTTGTACTACCCGAACTCAATATGGCCGCAACTTCAAACGTTTAGTGGCTCTTTGACAGGTTGAATAAGATGATTTCATCTGTTGAGATAAGTGCCAAAGTGATTTACTGGTAGAACGCAAAAGAGTCTGCTATTGAACACACTTACCATAAACTCTGGCGGACTCACTGAAAACTGGCAGTTTCTAGGCTTATCATTAACTCTTGCTATCTTATAAAACTGTTGCACAAGATCATACGCTGTTGGTTTCTCTGGAATTAGAGCATCAGGGAATTTTTCTATAAACAACTCAACTCAACAATTATAAGATTTTACCGCCAAGTAAATTTCCAACTACGTAATCCTCTAATTCTGTATGAGACTCATTGGCGGAATGATTAACTAACCGACTAGCACATGCTCATGGCGACGGGAGGAAAGAATGAGGTCATCACAAAAACTTGTTCACCAAGGTTACCCAAACATATTACAACCAACAAAAGTCAGCAATCGTTGCTAGTTTTGTAGTTAATATTAAAAAGATATTCTATCTGAGCATATAAAAATCACACTGCATTTATTTATATTTTGAAGGGACAGAATTAGCACATGAAGCTTTTTGTTTTTTCAAGAAAGAAAGACAAATTTAGTGTGTATATATATTGTGAAACAACTGTATAAAACACTCTCATGGTATGAAACAAACTCTTCACTAATTTAATCTCATTAGGGAACACTGCCTTTATGGATTAATTGTACACAAATGAAATGACTTCTATTTGCTACATTTATGTTCAAGTTTATAACCAACAGATCTCATAACTGTGCAAGTTTCATATTATTTTAGAAGACCAGATTTCTAAATTTTAATTTTAAAGCTAGTGTTTTTATTGCAGTGAGCTGAGATTTCATACCATTGTGGTCAGAATTCAAACTAATTTCAATCTATTTATGAATTTTGTTGTTTGAGCATTTTTAGTGTTAATTTAATCTTCATATTATTAGTTGTATATATATTTTTTAAATAATTAATCTGTTATATAGTTTTAGGTTAGAATTTAATAGGGCACATAGCCTATTAGATTGGTTAGATTTTGTATCGACAGGAGACAGGCTTACCTTGTAAAGTGGTCCAGTACACAAGTAAGAAAACACACAAAAAACACTAAAGTTCTGAAATATTTCGCAAACACTGTTCACTTTCTCAATCAGTATAGTTAAGAAGAAGACTTTAGTGTTTTTTGTGTGTTTTCTTACTTGTGTACTATTATGAAATACAAAGGACCACTTTCCAAGGTAAGCCTGTTTCATGTCCATACAAAATCTAACCAATCTAATCTGTTATATAGGCGGTCAAATAATTTTATTTTTTTAATTTTTTTAAACACAGACTTAGTTATCATTAGTTATAAAGAATTAACAAAAGGTTAAAGAAAAATTCAACAGTTAAAACTAGTTAACGGTCATAATAAACTAACGGTCTATAAGAAAAAAATTAGACAAAAACACAAATTAAATAGTTATTAGACTTTATTAATGTTTTGTTAGTCTTTTTTATATACAATCTCATGAGTTCATTGAAAGTTCACTAAAAGTTTATAAGGAGTTGTAATTTAGGAGAATCTCTTAAGCTTCCTAAAGTTTTCTCATGAATAAGTAGCTCACTCACCATTAGTTTTTTCTACTTTATAATTACCAACTATTGAAGTTTACTCGGGTTATTGGTTTAATTAATATCTGATCTTGAAATAGCTGGAGCACGAAGTTTATAAAACTGTTTTAAATGGTGTTCTGAGTCCAAGTGATTATTTTTATTATTGCTACCTCTGCCTGCTTAAGTCCTCTTTTATAGATTCTTTTCACTTCACTTTTATTTATTTACAACATGATTGAAATGGCAGATTCTTTGTGAAATGAGCTATGTAATTGATTTCTTTTGATTATGATTATTTTAGTGAGGTCAAGGTTTGAAATTTATGATATGAGCCCGGAGATGATTTTTATATGTCTATTTACATAGCTGAAATTCAATATCATTATATTATATAACATGATAGAAAATGAATTTTGTTATGTTATGAATTATTATGTGAAGATAGCTATGATGAACAAATTGGCTATTATCATGTTTGCGATGCTATGTCACCAGTGGTGTATTCAAGCTTTTCTAAATGACTGCATCACTACGCCCCCAGCACATCAACAACCGATGAAATCGTGGTAAAAATGAAGGAAATGATTATGAACGATCGCCGAATCACAATCAGAGAAGTCGCTGAAGATATTGGAATATCAATGGCCTTATGCCATAGAATTTTTTCGAAAGTTTTGGGTATGAAACGTGTGGCAGCAAAATTTGTTCCAGATTTGTGAAATTACAAACAAAAACAACGGTGAATGGAAGTTGCTCAGGAGTTGCTAAATGAAGTCAGCAATGATGCAGAACTACTGAAATGTCTCTTAACAGATGATGCAACATGGGTTTACAGATATGATGTTGAAACTAAGGCCTAATTGTCCCAGTAAAGGCATTCTGCATCGCCAAGACCAAAAAAAAGCTTGCTTGATAAATGAGGTCGAATGTGAAGGTTATGCTTTCTTTTGTTCTTCGATTTTAACGGGTAGTGCATTATGAGTTCTTAGCACAAAGTCAAATGGTCAATAAGGAGTACTACCTGTAAGTTCAAAACCGTTTTCGTAAAACAATCTGAAAAAAAACCCAGATTTGTGGCGAAGCAATTCTGGCTTCTGCACCACGATAACTCACCTGCTCACACTTCATTGCTTGTTTGTAATTTTTTAGCCAAAACCAACACTGTAATGATACAGCCTTTATATTTGCCAAATATGGCCCCGTGTGACTTTTTTTCTGTTCCCAAAAATAAAGTGAACCTTAGAGGGCCGTCATTTGGCAAGCGTAGGTGAGATTAAAAGCGTGTCACTGAGAGAGATAAACACTATCCCAAAGATTGAGTTCCAGAAGTATTTCGGAGAATAGAAGAAGTACTGGTATAAGTGTATTTCCTATCTCTTTGTGTACCAAACTTTTTATATTTAACTTACTCTTTATTTACTTTGAAACAACCAGAGACAAGTTTCTATTTACAATATTTTATCCATTTAATCATACACAATATTAAATTTACACATTATTTGAGATCTCTTTCTCCTTGGGATTTCTATGGGTCAAGTTTTATTCCAATATACTTGCATATTTTTGGTTGGATTATTACATGCATCATGTTTTAAAATAATAACTTATCTACAAATATATATATTTTAGTCCTTAGTCCTTTTTCATGTTTAAAATAAATTATAATGATAAACAAAAATTTTGTATTTCTTCCAAAAATAATCCAAATTTTGAAGTATTAATTATTTACTTCTTTAACCCTTTGCGTACCAACGTCCTGATATCAGGACGTCAAAAAATTTGCCTAGAAATACCAACGTCCGGATGTGAGTAGAACAGTCTAGAAATACCAACGTCCGGTTTCCAGGACGTTCCATTTTTATTTTTTAAAATTATTATTTTTTCATCAAAACTATCCAATCTTGGGTTTAAATTGTTACCAAAGAATTGTAGATTACGAATATGTGCACATTTATGCATTAACTTTGTGACTGTGTACAGTTTAAGTTATAGTTTTCAGTGAAGTGAACTGTTTTGAAAAAAAAAATTTTTTTTTGAAGCAAGTTTCCACAAATGAACTTCAAAAATATTTGGTGAGTACATTTGATTTAAAAAAAAAAATTACTTTTGTTAGGAGCAAATAAATTATATATAAATAATAATAAAAAATTATATATAAATAATAAAAATACACACATATAAAAACAAAAATCATTCAATTTGACTAAAAAATAAAGGTTTTATAAGCAAAAATGTAAAGTTATGCGCAAAGGTCTAAAAAGGGCCGGTATTTCTCAGCAGTCAGATACTCAACTCACTGGTATTTTTCAATCAAATATATTTTTTTGCTCCGGTGCTCAACGGGTTAATGTTTTTTTAAATTTAGTTTACTTAAAATTTCGGTTCAAGTCCATTTTCAATACATACAATACCCAGCAAATCTCTTGTTTCTGCCTTCCAACAATTATCAATTTTCTCTGGATAAATTATATTTACTTCTACTTTTCATCACAAAAATGTAAATTTTAACTTTCTTCCGAAAGCCAAACAAAAATGATCTACCAAGCAAGAATAAGAATCGTCTTTTTCATTGTTGTAAAATCCTGCATTCCAAATTTTATTTCTTCTTCCTCCTCTTTTCTCTGGTATTTCACCATGTTTACAATATTTTCTTATGAGATTATTATACTTTAAAACTCCCTAAATTTATGTCTATCTTATTTTTAACATTTATTGTAATTGTAGGTAATTATTTTTAAAACAAACTTAATTTTACCTAACATACTTTTTTTACATTTTTACGTTCAAATAGCTTTGAATTAGCGCCAATGATATTTGATTCACCTTCAGAACATCTGTTTTTAAATTTACTTAGTTCCAACTGGCTAACTGCAACTAACGAACAGTATTTAAGTAATTGTTTTATTATCTGTTTATATACTTCCAATAATTGATTGCTTATTTAGGATATAGCCTATCATATTGAAGTGTGTGTGTGTGTGTTGCAACGCACCCCCCCCCCCCTGCCGGCAGACAGACGGACCCCTCACAGGACTTACTATGTACGCTGCAAGACCTTACCCCTACCAACCCGCGATATAGAGAGTGATTCTCTCGCAGTTTAATAGTTTCGATAAGGCTCTTGATTCTTATGTCACACAAGAATAATTTATTTTAATCAACTTATGCTAACACAGGAAATTTTACTATATTAATATATTCACTTCTTATTCTAGCTTACCTTTCTTAAAACTCCAGACTCTTTTTCAAAGGGTGTGCCCTTTGGAGCTCTTTAATTCATTAAAACAAAATTTGCTCTTTTTTTTGAATTTTAACTTTATACTGGTGAGCACTTACTTTTTCTTCTTTCTAATGTAATGAGTTTCTTTGAATAGGTTAGTTTTAATTAAAATATTCGACAGTGAAATTTAACAAATTTATTTAAAAGTCTACAATTTAATTTTTACTGTGAGAAACAATGGATTTCTTTCGAATCACTTACAACAATTAATGTCGCCTTTTCTGACAATTTATATTAAATGCTTTCTTTTTTAACAAACTGAAAATCTACTATACTAAACAATTTTAACATTAACTAAAACTAACAAATTATATTCTTATTCTAATACACATAAATCTGAATCCTATTATTTATTCCTTTCCAATCTGTTACTTGATTGCTTTATTATTTGACTCGAATTTTATTGTATTTTATATCTCTTTATTTGAATGAATTTAAAATTGGCTTTATTTTGACTTTACTTTGTCTTTAAAATGTTATTAGTTAACTTTATTGAGTTTAATAATTTTGGACGTAATTCAAGTTTATTAAAAATATTTTTATTTATTAAAAAAGCTTGATTTATGCAGTACCTTGTTTTTGTGAAGTGCACAAGTCCGCTCGTCCTGATTCTGAGACTGTTAGAAGATCTTGGAGATGGTTTCTTAGAGTTGTCTAGAATATCCCGAAGTCCAGTTCTCGATGAATCTGTTGATGACGACAAGTTCTAGAAGAATGTTTGCCGGAGTCCGTAGTGAAGATCTCTTATACTAAGCTGTTGTAGGATGTCACGTTGTCTCCTGCAAGGCCGATCCTTTCTGTGGGCACCGTTATTAACCTGGCGAAGTACAGAGCGTTGACAATATATTTTCACGACGATTTCCTGTTCAGACTTGAGTAAAGTTGGTGATCTTTCCTGGAGCTGCTATTAGAAGACTTCCCTGGAGCTGGTACTAAACGAGACTGTCGAATTAACTTGAAGAAAGTTAACTCGTCGAAGTTTAGGCCTTTCAGTGTGACCAACCTTCATTGATTATTGTTACTGTTTTATTTCACAATTTAATTAAATTTATTTATTTATATGCACTACGATGAACTTTCCTTGGCTTATTCTTCTATTGATTGTCTATTTTTTTCCATTTTAACTTATCTATTTCTATTATTATTTGTTATTATTAGTTTAATTTCTTATGGTGGATTTGTGTTGGAGTTGGTATCTTTCCCTCTCCATGCGTCGACTGCCTAACATGCGCGCGACCTTCAAGACAAGTTGATTCCTGAAATTTATAATTTTTTACTTGCGAATTCTTCTTTTCTTCATATATCCCGTTCGCTTCGCTCGATCTTCTTCGGGGTGATTTCATTTTGAAGCCCTTCTCTTCCTGATGATTTTCCATCTTCATTTGTAGCGATACGACGTATATTTTTACTTTTACGGAGATTTGAAAATTTCGTAGTTTTTCAAAATTTAGTTTTTCCAATTTTGGAAATTTTCGAAATCTTCTTTTTGTAAGTTGTTCCTCTGATGCTGAAAGTTCCAAAACTGCTTTCCTCTTCTTCCCCTCTTCTGGGTTTCACAAGTTACGGTACTTTCTGCATGTTTGGATATTTATTATTTTATTACTTTAAGGTCGTTTATTAAATTTTGATTTCGAGTCTTATTTATTACTAGTTTATATTATAGTTATGTGTTGTTATTATTAGATTTTGGAATTTCTTCATTTTAAGGGTTTTTTATGTTTTATGACGTTTTATTTTGGCTATAACTTTTTTATTATTAATTTGACGAGTTTATTCTCTTATTATTTATTATTAGGTTTTCCTAGCTCTACACGATTATATCATTTTAATTTAAGTTTTCGGATTTTGATTTTATTGCATAGGAACATATGGACGTATTCCTGTTCAATCCGGAAAGCTAGACATTTCCTGTCAAGGCGCGTGACCTTGGCTTGGCTAACCTACATATTCCCTTTAACTTTACATGTGTTTTAATGATATTTAGAAATGTTTTTGTCATTTCTACAATTATTATTTGATTTAATTGAAATTTTGGAATTTGGCTATTTTCCAAAATTGCTCCTTGCAGGCGGTTCAATTAAACCGTTGCAAATTCCCCTCTCAAAAACTTAAAATTTTGACATTAAAATCCCTTTTTTAGATTTTAAAATTTTATGTTCCTTAAATTTTTCTATTCTCTTTACATATTTACTTCCTTTCTATTTAAAAAACATATTTATCTATATAACATGAAAACTTACTATCTATAAAACAATCCTATTTCTAACATAAATGATTAATTGGTGACATATATATTTTTCAAAAACATGGTAATAAACATGATATATTCATATGAAAACAATCCTTATTTTATACAAATACATATATATTTTTCATGTTCGATAGTTCATTTCGTCTCTCTTTCATCTGAAACAGTCTATTTAGCATGATTATACATAGTTATACACATTTACACTTTATCCTAAACTTTTAAAAATATAAATTTTGACACAAATTTAATCACTTTTGCACTAAGGTAAGTTACATAAATCAAGCCATCCTTACTTTTAATTGATTTCGCGCTAGGTTAGATTGCGCCAAGTAACAGACTGAAATTCTTTTGGTTGTTGACATTTCTTGTTTCCGTTATCGCTATAACGAAAGAACCCCTCTCTACCTTGATTTAACTGTACATATTTTCATGTCTTCCGGATGCTTGTTTATTTAATAACTGACCTACGCAACTTGTCCCAATTCTCCCCCTCGCTTTTATCGAAACAGCTGGTTTTTATCTACCGTTGCGATTTATTCTGAACTTTATTCTTTTTAGATTTATTACATATTATTATGGACGATGTTTATGATTGTGAATTTACAAATTTACCTATTCTACTTTATGTTTACTATTATTTTACTATCCTAACCTTTATTTCTAGTTTTTAACTTTACCGTTGGTTTATTTTTTATTTTTAGTTTTACGAATACGTTTTCCTTCTTTTTTAACTTAAATTTATTTTTCCCCTTCCTTTTTAGACTATATTTTAATTTTGTTTTGAATTTAACCCTTTTGGTTACGTCTCGGTTTTTGAACTTTTTTTGTTTCGTTCGCTCCTAACTTATTAAGGTTTGGTTTTGGTTGACTACTGGACTCCCCTTTTGGAATTAAGCTCAATTCGAACTTAGGTATGTTTACCAGTGATCCCTTCATTTTTGCATGGTCTCCATTTTGTATTTGGTGCTTAAAACTTACTTCTTTATTTACGACGATTCTGCTTAGCCCTTGTACGAATAACTCACGACTCTGAAGCTTTTTTGGATATAGTTCTTCCCTAGTTTTCTCGCTCGCTTTGCTCTTCTTCCTGCTTCTTCTTGGATAGGTTGCTCCACTTTTTATCTCTTTTTGGATTTTAAAGTTCCTTCCTTGAATTGGCATCTTCCTTTCGACCGTGCTTTGGTTTCTAAGGTTTATCTCCTGTTTTCCTTTGAGTTCAAACTCCCTTCCCCTCTCTAAGTCTCCCCTTCTCCTGTTCCTTCCTGTATTGTCTCGTTCGGTGTTGTCGGCTTCGGTTTTTTCTTTCCTCCCGTCACGTTTGTTTTTTACACGTCCTGTTTGGTCAATTCTGGTATTTTCTCCCACTTTGTCACGTTCGGCTTGGTCACGTTCGGTTCCCTTGGTTTTTACTTCTACACCGGGTAATGTAGTAACATATAACGCCCCATTCACCCGCATTATAGTATTTGGACCTCCTATATTGCTAATTTGATTTCGCAATTTCCGTACACAGATTTTAGCTGACGGTTGTTCTACGTCCAATCTATTTAATAGATTGGTTTTTGAAGTTAATTTTTTAGCTTCTTCGATGAAATTTATTTTTATGTTTTCCCCTTCTACGTTTATTATTACGTATCTTTCCTCCATATTAATTTTCGCGTTTAACTCGAATAGGCTATTACATCCTAATATACCTAAACTAGTTAACTTTGGTACTACCAGAAAATTTAGATCTACTACTCTGTCGTTAAATTTAACGGGTATTGAACTTGTTTTGAAACTCTTTGTTTTTTCTGTTTAATGGCTGTTACTACTTCGACGTTATAAACTGGTAATTCTAAAAATTTGTTTCCCCGTCTTTTTAACTCCTCCAAATATTCAGCTTGTATACACGACCATTGCGCTCCCGTGTCTACTAAAACTTTTATATTTGTTTGATGAATTTTGACGTTTATTTCCGGACATTTTTCTAATAATTTTGTTTGAATGTTGATATTTTCGCCTTCTGTCATTAATTCTTCCCTAATATCGCATGAAATGTTCTGTAATTTCCCTACTGATTTTATTGTTGGATTTTTAAATTTTGAAAAGTTTTCTAAAGGTTTCTCTGTTTTGCTTTTATTTTTGACATTTTGATCTGCGGCCCCGAATCCTGTCTTTGCCTGTAACCGTTTTCTTTTGCTTTTTTCCGGGACCTTATAACCTAGTTTTTTGGACTGGGTCTCGGATTGTTAGGTAGTGTAGGATTGGGTTTTTGGTTACTTTGGTTTTGGTTTGTTTGCGGTCTATTCCCATAGGATCTAAGGTTAGGTGTTCTAGGATAGGTTTGAGAGTCCATGGCTCCTGCCATTTTCCTATCAAGGTTCCCCTTATACGCTGGTCTTTCTTCTCGATTTTCCCTACGTGGTTCGCCTTCCATTGTTTCAAACGTTCTAAGAAATTCTATCGCGCTTTCAACGGTTTCGCTATGACTTCCTATACTCGCAAATTGTACCTTTTGTTCAAAATGTCGCATGATTCTATTAATCATAAATTTTTCTGGGATTGGTGGATCAAGATATTGTCCTTTAGCCACCATTTTGCAAAAATAATTAACTCTTGACATATATCCTGTATCGCGATATTGTCCGTTTTCAATTAAATTTCGAATGTGTTGCTGGGCTTGATATCCCCAATAATTTTTTATAAATTTAACCCTAAATTGTCCGTATCTATCTTTATTATCTTTTATTACGTTCCACCATTCTATTACCGGCCCTTTTATATGTCGTTCCACGATTTTTAATTTCTCCCCTTCGTCTAATTGTGGATTGATTTCCATGAAAATCTCTTCTATTTCGGCTAGAAATTTCATTGGACTTTCTTTAGAACTTCCCCAAAATTCGACAGTTTTATTCCCTGCTGCACCGGGTTGTACGTACACTATGCTTCTCCCAGCCCCTACTAAACTTTGCCCTGTACTTGTCTGTCTCATTTTGGTTTCTAACAATTTTATATTTTTGCTTAACGTTTCGCAATTAACTTTATTTTGTTTAATTTTGTCATCCTGTCCTTTAATTGTTTCTCCTATTTCCTGAATTTCCCCTTTCAAAACGACTATTTCGTCTTCGCAATTTCCGACTATTTTGAATTGCTTCAAAATTTTTCTTTACATCTTCTCCTAAACCGCCTACAGCTTGTATGATTTCTTCCCTACTCGCTCGTTCACTTTCTTCGCGTTCTCTTTCTTTCGCTTCGCGTTCCCTTTTCTCTTCGTTTTCCCTAGTCTCGCGTTCTAATTCCCTAGCTTCGCGTTCTTTTTTCTCTCCGATTCGCGTGCTTTTTCTCTCTCCTCGCGTTCTTTTTTATCCGCTTCTTCCCTAGCTGTACGTTCTAATTCCCTAGCTTCGCGTTCTTTTTCTTTCGCCTGGAAATACCTCATGAACTTCTGCATTTCCGTCTCTGCTTCTTTCGGAGCTGCCATTTTATTTATTTAGATTTATTTATTAGGTTTACTACTGTTTATTTATTTAAGTTTTGAGTTTTAAGTTTTAATTTTGATTTTAATGAATTTAAGCTGTTCGTTTTCAACCCTAAAGTAATTTTAACAATTTTTTGTTTGGTTACTTTCGAGCCTACAATGTTGGACGCCACTTGCAACGCACCCCCCCCTGCCGGCGGACAGACGGACCCCTCACAGGACTTACTATGTACGCTGCAAGACCTTACCCCTACCAACCCGCGATATAGAGAGTGATTCTCTCGCAGTTTAATAGTTTCGATAAGGCTCTTGATTCTTATGTCACACAAGAATAATTTATTTTAATCAACTTATGCTAACACAGGAAATTTTACTATATTAATATATTCACTTCTTATTCTAGCTTACCTTTCTTAAAACTCCAGACTCTTTTTCAAAGGGTGTGCCCTTTGGAGCTCTTTAATTCATTAAAACAAAATTTGCTCTTTTTTTTGAATTTTAACTTTATACTGGTGAGCACTTACTTTTTCTTCTTTCTAATGTAATGAGTTTCTTTGAATAGGTTAGTTTTAATTAAAATATTCGACAGTGAAATTTAACAAATTTATTTAAAAGTCTACAATTTAATTTTTACTGTGAGAAACAATGGATTTCTTTCGAATCACTTACAACAATTAATGTCGCCTTTTCTGACAATTTATATTAAATGCTTTCTTTTTTAACAAACTGAAAATCTACTATACTAAACAATTTTAACATTAACTAAAACTAACAAATTATATTCTTATTCTAATACACATAAATCTGAATCCTATTATTTATTCCTTTCCAATCTGTTACTTGATTGCTTTATTATTTGACTCGAATTTTATTGTATTTTATATCTCTTTATTTGAATGAATTTAAAATTGGCTTTATTTTGACTTTACTTTGTCTTTAAAATGTTATTAGTTAACTTTATTGAGTTTAATAATTTTGGACGTAATTCAAGTTTATTAAAAATATTTTTATTTATTAAAAAAGCTTGATTTATGCAGTACCTTGTTTTTGTGAAGTGCACAAGTCCGCTCGTCCTGATTCTGAGACTGTTAGAAGATCTTGGAGATGGTTTCTTAGAGTTGTCTAGAATATCCCGAAGTCCAGTTCTCGATGAATCTGTTGATGACGACAAGTTCTAGAAGAATGTTTGCCGGAGTCCGTAGTGAAGATCTCTTATACTAAGCTGTTGTAGGATGTCACGTTGTCTCCTGCAAGGCCGATCCTTTCTGTGGACACCGTTATTAACCTGGCGAAGTACAGAGCGTTGACAATATATTTTCACGACGATTTCCTGTTCAGACTTGAGTAAAGTTGGTGATCTTTCCTGGAGCTGCTATTAGAAGACTTCCCTGGAGCTGGTACTAAACGAGACTGTCGAATTAACTTGAAGAAAGTTAACTCGTCGAAGTTTAGGCCTTTCAGTGTGACCAACCTTCATTGATTATTGTTACTGTTTTATTTCACAATTTAATTAAATTTATTTATTTATATGCACTACGATGAACTTTCCTTGGCTTATTCTTCTATTGATTGTCTATTTTTTTCCATTTTAACTTATCTATTTCTATTATTATTTGTTATTATTAGTTTAATTTCTTATGGTGGATTTGTGTTGGAGTTGGTATCTTTCCCTCTCCATGCGTCGACTGCCTAACTTGCGCGCGACCTTCAAGACAAGTTGATTCCTGAAATTTATAATTTTTTACTTGCGAATTCTTCTTTTCTTCATATATCCCGTTCGCTTTGCTCGATCTTCTTCGGGGTGATTTCATTTTGAAGCCCTTCTCTTCCTGATGATTTTCCATCTTCATTTGTAGCGATACGACGTATATTTTTACTTTTACGGAGATTTGAAAATTTCGTAGTTTTTCAAAATTTAGTTTTTCCAATTTTGGAAATTTTCGAAATCTTCTTTTTGTAAGTTGTTCCTCTGATGCTGAAAGTTCCAAAACTGCTTTCCTCTTCTTCCCCTCTTCTGGGTTTCACAAGTTACGGTACTTTCTGCATGTTTGGATATTTATTATTTTATTACTTTAAGGTCGTTTATTAAATTTTGATTTCGAGTCTTATTTATTACTAGTTTATATTATAGTTATGTGTTGTTATTATTAGATTTTGGAATTTCTTCATTTTAAGGGTTTTTTATGTTTTATGACGTTTTATTTTGGCTATAACTTTTTTATTATTAATTTGACGAGTTTATTCTCTTATTATTTATTATTAGGTTTTCCTAGCTCTACACGATTATATCATTTTAATTTAAGTTTTCGAATTTTGATTTTATTGCATAGGAACATATGGACGTATTCCTGTTCAATCCGGAAAGCTAGACATTTCCTGTCAAGGCGCGTGACCTTGCCTTGGCTAACCTACATATTCCCTTTAACTTTACATGTGTTTTAATGATATTTAGAAATGTTTTTGTCATTTCTACAATTATTATTTGATTTAATTGAAATTTTGGAATTTGGCTATTTTCCAAAATTGCTCCTTGCAGGCGGTTCAATTAAACCGTTGCAGTGTGTGTGTGTGTGTGTGTGTGTGTGTGTGTGTGTGTGTGAATCGAACTTATATTACATTGTTGAATCTAATATGACCTAAAATTTGTAATTATTATTATGAGAGGTTTACAAATTTTGTTTACTTGTTCTTAATTTATTCACTCTTACTATTATTTTTGAGTTTATTAATTATTTACAGCTAATTATCACCTTTCTGTAGACTTGATTGTTGGTTCAGTATAGGTTTACTTACAAATATCTATCCATAGAGGCGGTGTCAATATCATTCCTTTTTTTTTTTTTTTAGTTCTGGGATTATGATTTATATAGTGACATAAAAGTGTTATCTTTTAAGATGTCAATATTAATTTTTCCTTCCATTTTGAAGTAGTAAAACATTAATCTTTAAAATAAAAATCACCTTATCCATGTTTGCCATAGAAAGTTTTTAACAAATGATTGTCAATATTATGTTATTATTAGAGAATATTAGTAATAAATATGTGTAACAACAGGCGCATAAATATTTATATATTTTTTTAACAGTGTTCTGCAAAATTTGGTGTTGATTGGCAGCCTATCGAAGACTGTGCTAAAGGAGTGGAAGGGAATGTGTTCTTAAAGCAGCATGGTGACAAAACATTGGCTCTCAACCCAAGAGCGTCCTTCATTCCTACAATACTTATGAACAAGGTAGACACACTACTTTTTATCAGGTTTATATTTTCTTGATAATTAATTAGTAATCTTTGTTGAGTTAATGAGAAATACAAGTTACGAATGGATATACATGTTGAGGCGGTTTGGATTCTTATAAAATCGCTCAAAAATATCAAAAAAGGGAAAAACTTCAAAAAATTTTACATCTTAAAAATTATAAGAAATGTAGAATGACAAGAGTAGACATGTACAAGGTTTTGTTCAATGCATTACTATGAATAATCGGAAGCCACCTTAAAGCAGCATCAATTATTTCATGTCTAAACAGGAATCTGGTAAGAAGCAGTTCACATGCAAACCTTATTTTGTTAAAATTCAAAAATATTTTTAGTAAAAACACTACGTTAAAAAACTCAAAATCCGAAATATTTAAAAAAATTAAATAAACTCAAATAAAGCCCAAAAGGGGTAATGTAATAATATTTAAAAGAAAGTTAATAAGTAAAAGAAATTCTTTGTGAAAAAAGATGGCAAAGATGTAATAAATATAAAACTGACGGTTTTATAGTCTTTCTATTACAAACAAAAAAAAAATTAAAATAAAAAAGTTATTTATAATTGATTTTAATCTTTGCTCGATTATTAGGGCGCTAGGCAGCTTTCGCTTACCAATTTAGAAAATGAATTTAAATATTTTGAGATCTCGGGCATGGATTCTTTTAAAAGTGTACTTTCAGTGATTTCTGGTATTAAATGAAGAACTCTTTGATAAACTGAAATTTTAACATAAATTTATTGAAGATAAAGATTAGCACATTCATATAAATTTTTATCAGTTATCTGTAATTAATTTTTTATATTCATAGTCTTAGCTTAAGGCATCTTAACAATTTCTAATTTATCAAAATGAGTTTATATGGTTGAAATTTCTTTAACGTTACTTACTTGAATTTACTTTAATTAATTATTTTATTTTTTAAATTAGATTAACTCTCAATATTTTAATTATTAAAAAGAAGAAAATTTTGTTTTACTACTCTCATTTTTATATTATAGACCAAAGCCTCAAATTACTATGCTTCAACCTTTCAATTTAAATATATAATTAAAATTCACATGTTATTTCATCATACTAAAGTGAGTTTATGTATAAGAAAAGTCTTAACGTGTATACCAGTCAAGTTTTATTATTTAGAAGCACAATTCCTAGATGATACGTCTTGCATTCCAGAAGTAGATTCTTGTAGCGTGGCAGGCTCTCCTTTTTTTGTTCTCAGTTCCGACGTGAACATGGTCTGTTCGGTTTACCGCTATTCAAAGTTCATTGTTAAGCACCTGTCAAATAACTGTTTGTATTATAGTTTATTGTTCCACTTAAACATCTTTATAATTTAGTTCATAACTCGCACTCGCAATTCAAACTGTCCAACCAACTCGACCACGTGCAATATTATTGTCTTTGCACATTTTACAGCGTTTTAAATCAATAGTTCACGTTTTTTTATTATTTAATATTTACTATTATATCAAGATTATTGATCTTAAAACTGTTTATAAAGTTTCACTACATTTTTATTAAAATCTCTTTGACCAGATAACACGTCTGTTCACCATAAATGTTCCACTGAGACTTAAAAAACACATCTCATCTCCTCCACGGTTCTATTCAGACTGAAGACCGCATGCCGGAATTCTTACTTCCTGTTATTTCGGGGTTCACACTGCCTGTTCCAAAGATTGTCTTTTTTCTTGCTGACTCTGTGATAACTTTTCTCGCAATTCACTGCATCCACAGTTCATACTACGCGCATGACAACTAGTTTCTTTTACTAATTTATCTACACACACAAAATTATTTAATTTCTTATAAGTAAAATTCTTAAATCCTATACATTATTATTTACTTGTGTTTGGAAATCTATGTTAATTTGAATTTACTTTATTTTAACTTTAAAACATGTCACGTTTTCGACTCATTTACCCCCTCCCAAATTCTTTCTAAACGATTTCCCGCTATGTTTATTATTCAATTTAAATTAACCTTTTTTAGGTATTACAAAGATCATTCTTGAGACTTTTTCTCAAATTAAAGAAAAACTAAAAATAGGTTTTTGGAAGTAAAATTAAATAAAGATAAAGTGTTTAAAAGAACACAGTTTTGGTAAGTTTAGTCAAAATCGGTTAAACCGTTTTCAATTAAAAAAGAGTGAAAATTTTCAAATAAAAAATAAGTATATTTGAAAATAAAATATAAAAATTTAATGGTTGAAATACAAAAAGAATATCTAGTTTTGCAATGTAAGATCAATAGAAGCATATATATAGAAATGGGGGGGGGTTCACTAAAACAAGTTATATGAGAAAATATACGAATAACTCTGCAACCAAGAGGACTACAGCGAAAAACCCAAGAGATTCTTTCGTTTCTATCCAAAAGGAACCAGGAACCAAAGAAAAAAGTATAAAATTCAGTAAGGATCAATATGGTCAAGAAAATAATATAAAAACATTCAAGCCCAAATAACTTGGAAAATTATGGTTGAATAACCACAATTCAAGTTTAAATTGATTCTACAAGGCCTAAGGAAGAGAACAACACTTTTGGAATTCCCAAATTCCAACTCAAAACAAAGATATGGCAAAATTTTAAAAAAATCAAAATTAATTCATTTTGCAGGAAATGACAAGAAACATTCAGTTAAGGAAACCCCACTACACATAGGCTTAACCCCTTAACGGATGATTAAAATTGACCTAAAACTACCTACAAATGTCGATTTCAATTTTTTTTTTTTTTTTAATATTGTAAAATTATTATAATTCATAGATGGATGAAAATAAGGTAAGATTAGACGGCGAGGGAATTATTACAGAATTTAATATAAACTAGTCTTAAATAAAAATGAATACATCCCTAATTTAAATACAATTTGAAACCAAATTTACATCATTCTTTTCCATTCAAAAACATATTATAAATATGTGACCTTAATAAAATGAAGTAATTTGGTATCTAGGCCCGGACTAATAAATCATTGGACAATTTGATTAATCATTTGATAAATTTTAAAGTAGTAGAATTCAATTTTAAAATAATAGGCCACAGGAGCTCATTATGTGCATCTATAAAATAACCAGTCCATTGTTTTCTAACATAAAATATGAGGACATATTATAAAACTTAATTTCCTTAAAATTTGACAATATATTTGTAACAAATGCTCTAGTCCTGGAGTTTTTAGTTTGATTTCAGTCAAATTTATGTATAAGATAGATTTTACTATTAATTAAATACGTCGAAGATTAAAAGTTTTAAATGTCGACTTTTTGAATTTTTTTTTTTTTTTTTTTTCGAAGTTCCATCTACATCGACCTATAACAGCTCATTTTATTTATCTTGACGATCTGCATGATTTGATTCAAAGGTCGAAGTCAACAACTGACTTGATACACAATTAAAATAAAAGACATCCTATCATGTCAACTGTATAGTGAGTTTCTTTTGTTCTATGATCTAGTTCTTTGTAAAATAAACTTTTATCCACTTCACTTCGTCTATTTATCAGTAAGTATAAATGTTGTAACCGTTTCTCATTACAGATATAATTCATGTTGTTTCCCCCCCTTTTTTTTCAGAATCAAGGTAACCAACCAGCTATCTTAAAGAATTTATGGAAAGAGATATGTAACTACTATCCTCATGTAAGTGAAAAATATTCCACTCAAACTTGGTTAAGATGTTTAAAGCCTATCAATAAAGATATTTTAAGAAACAGAATAATAACCTTAGGAAGTAAAATTATGGTAGATTTTTATCTAATTTCACATGTGAAATCATTAATTGTTGAAGAGATCAAATTATTACATCTGTGCTCAATGCTTAAATCTCAAAATACCAATGCACCTGTACTCGCAAATACACGTCAGAAAGTATTACGATTTCAACCCAATTTATTATAAATAGCATTTTTATCGAACATTAAATAATAGGTTTGAGGCAATTAAATTTAGGCAATCCTAGATTATGATGATAAATTAACAATTAAATTTAATAGCTTTAACTTAATAATTAATTCATAATTTACAATTGATCCAAACTTAACACAAATAAAGTAAATAAATTATACAAACACCCTGCCTAATGTCATTCAAAATTAAAATAAATAAATTTGATAATTCAAATATTTCATTAATATTTATATTCATTAAACATGATAATTCTTACTACACGAAAATGTCTAATATATATATTTTAATTGAAAGAAAAAATAAGAGTAAAAAAGTGTTAGATTTTAATTAAACTTTAATACAATGTGTCAAATAATCTTTAACTATATTATTAATTAGGAATATATTCTTCTTTTAGTAGGGTTCCTACAGCAGAGGTCGCATCCGAAACACCATCCACATATACTTATGTATATGTACAGAGGCTATCTCTGTAATGAAATAGTGTTGCTAATCCCTCTGTAATTGCTGCAATCCTCCATTCTACCTTTCTTTCCCAAGATGTAAACTTATATTACAAACTTCATCCTGCCTACCATGTTCATGTGATGGCCAAGTCTGAGTGAAATATCAAATTACAAGATAAGCACTAAAATACAGTGCTGAAGATATTCACTGAAACAATGGTATTTACCACCAATATATATATATATATATATATATATATATATATTTATTTATTTATAACAACAAAAATTGTAATAAGATTGTTACAAATACCTTGTTTTTTTTAAGTTGTTGCAAATATAATTTTCCTAGTTTTTAATAAAACTATACAACCGGCTTCATCAAATGTGTCCACATTTTTACTGAACTTTTATTACCATTGATGCGTGTTTAATTCTATTGTAGTGTGTGTAGTACATATCTGCATCTGATAAAGCCGACTGTGTATACAGTGTTGTAGTATTTTATTAAAAAACTATGAAAATAGGTATTGTAACAACAAAAAACAAGGTATTTAATTATAATCCTACAATTCATTGAAGCAAGCTAACTTGTAAAAATAATTTTATCCTCAAATCATATTGAAAGTAGTATTATTGACATAGTATTGCAAAAATAAAGTTGAAATCGTACTGAATGTGATGTAAATGAACAATTCGATATTTTAACACTAATTTTCGATGGTTTATGATATTTGGTTATTTCGAAGTTGTTCTATTCACATTGTTCTTTTATTGTGTAACAATAGTAACTAATTTAAAATTAGGAAGAAAATACATTGTATTTATTTTATTTTATAAAAATTTTAAGTATTAGCTCTACTTCAGCTATAATTGTACAAAAAAATGAGATCTGAGGGATTGTTGAATGCAATAATAATAATAATAGTGGTAAGGGTTAAATTGAATTATTTTAAAATATTAACGTTTTCTTATATTAAATGTCATTATATCATATGTTAAATATATATTTGATTTAATACTCAAACAGAATGTATAATTAGAGAAAGTAAAGAAAACGTAATACATTTTTATAAGTATTGAAAAGTAACGATTTTATTAGTTAAGTATCAAATTCAGGCAGTCATGATTTTGAATTTGGCACCATTTCAATCTTGGTTGATAAAACACATTTCCAGCTTGAATTTGGATGAACCTGGTACAGATGTTTGAAGTGATTGTTGATGGATCTATGATTAATTTTACAAAAGTAGTTTGTAATATTAGCCTATTCACAGTTAGGTGAAATAAAACTATGGGTGTAAGCTAATTGAGGTAACTGAAAAACTAATTTAAATTTTGTCACTTCAGTAGACACCCTGTCAAAATCGACCCTCTGACTTAAAAATAATGAAAACTAATTATTAATTGGTAATATGTAATGATAATTAAATAATAATGGAATATAGCCTATAATACTTTGGTGTTTCAGGGATCAGTACCAGCCTGCCATTAGTTGAACATATACATATTTAAAAAACAAGATAAAAGTATTACAGATGGGTATGCAATTTATGTTCTCAAACTTCCTTCTCTTGTAAGCAAATTTGTGTTTAACTTAGATGTTAAGAGTGACAAAAGAATTGCAGCAATGGCATATTTATTTAAAAAAAAAAAAAAAATTATTGGTTATTTATACTGTTCAATAATACAAACTACAGTTTTATGCATCTATTAAATGAAAATCGTTAAATTTTAGTTAATATTGAGTTTACTCAATAATATGTGATAAAAATAATACACTTGCAAAACTCACAGATTGTAAAATAGTTTTCATAAAAACTTTTAATTGTTCTGTTTCAGGAAAATACTATAAATTTTAATGTTTTATAAACACAAGTCTAGATTAACTGAGATAAAAATTTTGGTAATAATTTCATTATTGTTTGTCAATAGTGTTTTGGAATTATTAATAATCCTTATTTAGAATGAATACTGCAAATGGAAAAGTCACACTCTACCACCATTTTCTAAAGGGAGTAAATATAATTAATAAATGACAGGTTTTTTTAACATACAGAAATATGCATTACAATATTATATTTTCAAGGTAACTTTGGTTTCATTATACGTGTGCAATCAACTTTATTGTTAGAAACAACATGTCATGATTGATTACATAACTCTACAGAATTGGATTTAATAGCTTTAATTACTGGCAAGTTTATTTTTACAAACAATAGCTAAAATTCCTGATATCAGGTATTTATCTCATTCTATTAGCCATGTCTTAATATGAAAGGAATTTTCCAATTATTTCATAATATAAAGCATACGAGTTATGCACAACTCTCATTCTTCCCCAGATCATAGTTTTATAATTGTAATCTTTAATATTTTTAATCAATATAAAATTATTTCTTTCTTAATATTATTTTTATAGTTCAACATTTGAGCTCTCTAAATCTGTTTTTATAAAACAAAACTTGTATCTTATTACTAAATGGAATTCAATTCCTTATAAATATATATATTATTATATTAATTATAATTCAGGTCTTTATAAAAAAGATTTGACAAAGGTGTGTATACAATGCAAACAATTTTATTCAAACAATTTTTGCATTGATCTGTGTTCACAAAATTCGTCCATTAAAAAAAAAAAAAAAAAAATCTATCAATGTGCTTTTGATCATGTAGCAATTGGGCGGATCCAAAAAAAAGGAGGGGGAAACCCCCCTCTATTTTCATAATTTTTGTTTGTTTAATTAGTATAGTAAAAGTAGTGTATAAATAATTCTTGAAATTTGATTCTCATTTACCGGGTAAATTTACCTATCCTAGTTATTCCTAAATAACTAGTACTGAATTATATGGAAGCATCATTTAAAAATTTTCTCTTAAAAAGAACAAAGTTATGTAAAATTTATATACCATAATTTTTAGAGATATTCATGTTTTAATCTCTAAAAATATGTTGCCCCTTGTTATAAAAAGGAAACTTTACGGTTACTGAATTGTTTTCATAATCTATTCATATTTTGTGTGTATATACGTGTGGTGGGATATGGACACAATAACTCAAAATACTATTGCAGATCAATTTCAAATTTTGTATAAATTTTCCACCTTATAAATATGAGTTAAAAAGATTTTGGTAATAATTTCATCATAGAGTTTCAAAATGGCAGACATTTTTTTAAACAAACATTTCTTAAATTATATTTTTTACTTATTTTGGTCAAGTTTGTTATTTCCGTAATTATGGAACCCACTAACACGTTAGCTGCCATATCGGTCCGATCGGACCGAAACTAAGGATACAGCGTTACGGCACGATCGAACCGATAAAGTCACCGACGTAATGTTTTGTTTTGTGGCTCACAGTTCGATAGTGCAGCAACCTATCGGCATATTTTGGTATTCTCTGGATTGGGTAAAGACGTGTGTTAGACATAGTATATTATATGCTTTAATAACCGTTACCATGGTTACTCAATATAACATTAAAATCAGTGGATATTTTCACTTTTTTGTCGGCACGATCGGACCGATTAAAAATTTTACAAAAACATTTTGGTTTAGTAATGAATAATTCACAAAGAATATAGTTGTAAAATGAATATATGTATTTATAAAATAAATATTAGACAAATAAAATAATGAGCTTGCCAACATAAAGAAATGAAATAGCCCGTTTAGATTTTTTTTTTTAAAACACGAAAATTACCTCGGTCCGATCGGACCTAAACGTTATACTACGATTAAAATTAAAGCCGAAAAATTGCATTTCAGTCCGATCGGTCTCGGAACTATATATGCATAAATGTAAATAAAATTAGTAAATACTATTGCCTTATATTATTTAACATAGGTAGATGCAAAAATAATAATGGAAAAATAATTTGGTAATCGTGGCACTCACGGCAAGAGTATCGTATTAGGCCTTGGCAGCTAACGTGTTAAACCAAACATTTGACAGTATTATCTTGTTTCATTAATTAATTTTAAATAATGTAGCCTTAAACCTATTCAGATACACTCAGCTTTTAACAGCAAAATTTACAACCATTTATTTGTTTGACAACACTGATGGTCTGCTATTTTTGGTAAAAGCGTAAGCTTTTTTTTTTTATAGTAACACCACATAAACACACAACTTATACGAGCATTGAACAATATATGGATATAATCATACACAAATATATACTTGTTGTCTAAATATCTGTAATATAATTACAAAGCACTTCGGTATTATAGTGTGTTACTTACTTTGTTTTCAATTTAAGTACAGTATTTTCATAATTCCATACCCTCAAAAGCTTAGGTGAAATCAAAATCATTCAGTCTTCTTTTTTCTAAATGAATCCTCCCCCCCCCCTTGAACTGTTATGATTGGCAAAAGAAATATTTAAAAATTTGCTTGAAGTTGTTTGTTTAGTTATTCAACAAAACATAATAAAAGTTTATCATAATAAAAGTTATGATTATTAATTTCCTATAGAAGTTCAACTGATAAGCTTATACATTCAAAATTCCTTAAGTTTTGATAACTTAGTCAATGTTTCCCTATCAAGTAAAAATGATTCTGAAATATGATATACTGTAATGCCCTTTGTGGTTTGATTGTTTTTAGAAAATGCAATATTTTCCCACTTTTTGGTTATAATTATTATAGTAGAAATTTTGTTGGTACAATTTGGTTTATTTCTATACTTGGCTTTTACAAAGTTCATACTTTTATAATATTTTAATAAATTTTCCTTTTTTCCTGGTAGAAACAAAATCAAATTGAAGTTTATAATATGCAAAATATATACGAGTATATTTATGTAAGACAATAAGTAGATTACAGATGTTAAATTAAATTATTTGTGGTAATAAAAAAATTATGAATTGATTATCAAAGTAAAGTTATCTTCAAAACCTTTACATTTTGTAAGATAACTATACTGAAAGTTTTGTAAAAGGATAAAATAGATTTATTAACGTAGATTTTACTGCGGTACAAGTATTTTTATTTGTTGTTTTTGAAAACTTTTACATAATTTTAGTATTTCATTATTTTATTGCACTACAATATTGTGTTTTGAAAACAATATTGTTCTTTGTATACTTTTTATTTTCTTATTAAACAAAAAACATTTTAATAGCAAAGATTTGTTTTTGTATGTTTTTTAATCATCTCTAATTTTGATACAATTGTAGTTATATACTGATCTCACTTTCTAAAATAATGTTCATAGACCATTATCTCAGAAACCTATGAACAAATTTCTTTAAAATTTAACACATCCCCTTCTCTAGTCAAGGGCTGAAAGGAGTTTGTTCACCCAATTTAAGATTTCAGGCACTTAATTGTTGGCTAAAGTTGCAGAAGAAATACATAGGAGCAATTTAGTAAAGGCAATAACAAGTTGGCACAGTCCTATAATTTAGTGTCTTATATGTAATGGTACATTATAATTAATAACAAAAGTTAAACATTTTTAGGTGGTACACAAAATTTTGTACGGTACGCACAAATTAAAAATTATTATTTTCTTAAATGATTTAAATTAAAATTTATTATTTTATTTCCTGTTTCAATATGTGCTGAACTTGAATGTTTCATTAGTTTTTATTCGATAATTTACTCTGATACCCTACTCAAATAGGCTTCAACTAAAAATAACATACATTCACTCAGTATAGCTTGTACAGCTGAACAGGTGATAGAACAAAACAGACAAATTCTTCCACCTGTTTTAAAAATGGAGTACTTTAATCTTGGCTTTAATGGAGCCCTATAATAAATACTAACTATAGGTAAATAGCAACAGAAGGTGATACTATTTAATATATATATATATATATATATATATATATATATATCACATAATTTTGCAAATATAGTGAGCCTTATATTCCATTATAATGATGGAAAATTAAGAAATTTCATATATTTCCACCAACTCAAAAATTTAATATTGCAAAACAGTTTCATTCCTGTTTCGTAATTGATTTTAATAAGACTCTGCTTAATGATTCACTTTAATTTATCATTCATTTTTGTCAATACATGGGTAAAAGATGAACAAACATTCCAACCCATTATGATTTATAATGTTGCAGTATTTTTAAGTTGTAGTTTTAGGAAACTGATATGTAAATAGTATATATGAGTGATATCTAGAGTGTTTAGTTTATCATTGTGGAACAAAGAGTACTAATGGTAATTGTTTTAAAGTTGCATAATTATAGTAAAATGGGTATATATATTTTTTTCTGCATATGGTAGAGTTCATTTTATTTGTCCAATACATCGAATGTTATAAGGTTGTGAATATTTTAAGTAAATGTATGCTTTAAATACATTGATGTAATATTTAAGATATATCTATAAAAAATTACTTAGATTTAATTTCAATAAAATATATATGACATTTGTAAATAATATCACTTTATTTATTAATTTTCAAGTGTATTAATAGTGTATAATTTAGAATAAATGTAAAAAAATTTAAAGCCAAAATGTTAAAGAAACAAATATCCAAAATGTATATTATTATAAAATTCAGAGTTGAATAAATTGACTTTATTTTAAGAATGTTAACCTACCACAATTCTATGAGCAGACTACGCTTTATCACCAGCTCAATAATAATTATTGTTTAACAAATTTTCATATTTTTTTCATGCCAGTACTATTTTTCTTTCCTTAATTCATTTTTAAGGCACAGTTTTAAATGCTTCCTACTAATTAGGTGAAATTAAACTAACTTTAATTTAACACTTCAAAAAATTCTATTTAAAAAAATCAAAGTAAAGAAGTTCAAATGACAAAAAACAAAGTTTAATTAAATTGAACTTTAGGTTTAGCATGTGCTATAATTGCAATGATTTTTTTTAAATGCTAGTTTTCTTCTAAAGTTTAGTTGTTATAGTATTTCTAAAGAAGTTTAAAAATAAAATATTTTTTATATCCATATTACACCTTTTTAGCTATTTTTAATATGGTGAGCAGCGCTTATACCCATTTACTTCCAATACAACAGAATGGCGAAAATACAAAATGTACACAATGTAAAAGTAAACCATTTATTTATTATAATACAAGCAAAAACATATTTAATAAGCTTGAAAGTGCACAAAATCTTCATTTTCCATCTGTACTGTAAAGAACTTCCCACTGGTAGAGGTTAGTAGTTCTATCCAATTTTGAGGCACATAAATGTCCCTTTTGGTTTTTTTCTTTTTAACTCTGAGACCAGAGTTTTTGTCACACTCAATATAAAAATGGCCACATATAAAAAATCGATGATCATCTGTTTCAATATGAATGTTAATATACAACCAAATTTTACTATGTAATGGCTTTTATTTTGGCTCCCACAAGTGTTGCTGAATGCTGTTATATGCTTTACATAGGGGGAAGGCTTTTCATGTATTTTAAAAGACAAGGCGCTATTGCTCGACAACCACAGGAAGTGGACTGTTCCAGTTTTTTGATTATGGGCCCCAAATTGTATGTCCATAACAATTTATGATAATCATATGCCTTAAATGTTGAAACATAAAGAGTAGGTATAGTCTTTTGAAAGTCAAAAATAATCGCAACTTGGTTGTTATCCTTTAACTCTTATCTTTTGCTGATCTTGCGGCCTCCGCCTTATCCAGGTGTAGTTCCTTTTCTACCTGCATTGTGGTACACTATCAAAGGTATCACTGCTTGATCTCTTAAAACTGAAGTTAAACTGGGTGTTACAAATAATCCTATAAAAGCTTTCCTTCATTTGTTCATCATGTTTCTCCTCTCTACAAAATGCACAATAATTATAGTTTGTACATTTCTTTTAAATTACAATATTGAGGTTGGTACTTCCAATTCGGAGTCTTGTTTTTGGTGTTGTGGCTTGTGTATTTAAGAAACTTATTAATATATTTAGTTTTTATTACATTTTGTAAACATTTATTAGTTACATCAAGAGTTTTAATGAAAAATCCTTCCCCCCCCCCATAATAAACACATGACATCTTTGTTACTGACTGCATTTTGTTTCTTCCTTTTTGCTAGCTCTATATTACTCCATTTAGGAAAGTGGTTTGCAGATCCCAGTTAACTAATGCCCAGTATCTTTAAAGATTACAAGCCTTTGTTCATGTGCAATATTAATTGGTACATTCATATCTGTAGTGATGATTGTCAAGGTCATTTACTCTTTTAGCCGGATGACAATGGTTTTTTTTCTATACATGTAAGCTTTTTATGTCTGGCTTTTTTGCTCTCATTTGTTTCCACTTATCTTGCCTCTGGATCGTCTTTTTGCTAGTCTGCTTGGGTTGTGTTATTACATTGTCAGCCAAATCCTCTATTGGTACATTTCCATTTTCTTCTTCTTCATACTCCTCTGCTCAACCTGCAAACAACATTACAACCTTTATACAGCTATCTAAAATTTATTTTAATAGTAATAAACTAGGTGTAAGCTTATTATGTTTTGCTTATGAGAAACTTTTTATTACCCATGCAAAATATAATTAAAATTAGTTGTGATGTTTAGATGCTGGAAAGGTAAACACAAACATATTCTTATCCCTAGTTGAGTTGTTGGTGTAACGAGTGATGAGAGGTTACATCAAGTTAGGAAACTTATATTATACTGTACATGGATACTCCAAAACTTATTTATAAGACATATGACATAGTGTTATCATCATCAGAATTTTAATTCTTGTAAGCATCTGAGTCATCACTTCTGACAGTGTTTTATCGCCTGAAACACAGCAATAAAAATTATCACTTTTTCAGTATAAAATAGGTGTATTATACCTATTGTACCTAACTCACTTAAGAACCCTTATTTATAATAGAGCTCTTATAAAAGATAATGCCTTATTTCAGGCTATACCTAATTCTTAATCTTTATGAATGTTTAATTAATTTTTAATAATGTGTTAAAAATCAAACTGTCATTATTCTAATGCACTCGATTATGGTTTGTGATATAAAAAAATGCTTAGTATTTATAAATTCACAATACTGAAACAGTAGTAAACTTACCTTCGGTTTCTAGGTTACAATCATTTTCATCCATCCCTAGGTCTTCTATAATCTTTCAACATTTGTAATTTACTACTACCTATACATACAAGATAACATTAGCGTCTCAATTGTACTTAAAATATAAGTTAGTAGACTTCAATCTTTGAAATTAATAGACTTAAAACAGAGCACCATAATAATAATTTTGTTTTTTGTTATTTAAAGATGAAAAACCTCTCTGTTATCATCTCCTTATAAAAAAATGAAGAACCGACATAAACCTAGCCCTCGAATACTCTAATAGAAGAGAACAAGTGTTGGTAAAGAGAAACCAGATAGGAAAGATGAAATAAAGGGATCTAACCCAAGACTACATAAAAAAGGTATAGATCCTTCAGGATTGCCACAACTGTACTCACCATAATGATCTGGGCATCATTAAAAAAGTCAGTTTTAATTGAAATACCCATTTGCGAGTTCCTAGAGTCAAAATGTCGTGATCGACTATAGTACCTGAAGAATTCAATTTTATTTATTCTTATTATAATTTTACATCATTACCTTTTATAGTGACTGTCATGTGTAATAAGTTTATCTAGGTATTATCATAGTACTTACCTAACCCCATCATACAATATAATAAAAGTTCTCTAATACCTTTGTTATCTACGATTAAGAGATAATAATCTCTTGTATTCTTGAGCCTTGTGGTAGATCAAGGGGTCATATCCAATTGGGCAAATTTGTTTAAAACATTTTTTACAAGGGTTTTCTGAACTTCTTAATTGTGTACATTCTTACTTCTTTGGCATTGGCTAGACCCTAACTGACCTCATAGAAGTGTATATATTAAAAAGTCTCCACTCATGTCAGTGTCTGCCCTGGTGGAACTTGGAGCTGTACATATGTAAAGTAGCGTCTACTTGCTATGCTTGTGTCGGTGACTCAGCCCTGTTGGATATCCTAACTACATTATACTTTCTTGAGAAATCTGGATTCAATTTAAATTTTGTTAATAACTTCGCTATTTGTCATTGTATGGAGGTGAAGGTGGTACCATTACATGCAGAATTGAAATCTGGAAATTAAAGTGTTTTATAAATTGTATAACACAAGTTATGAACAAAAAATTGTTTAAAATGGCCACCATTTTACATTTTCAAATAGATTTTTCTGAGTTTCAGTAAAGCACACTATACTAAATTTCATATCTTAATTTTTGTTACTAACAACAATGCAGTCATTTGGCAATACAGTAGGATCTCATTAATTCGGCCCTATATGGGGATTAGTAGGGCCGGATTAGTGGAGGTGAATTAAAAAAAGAAATTTAACAATAAACTACAATTTTATTGCTTACGAAAACTATGACAATAATCGTTTTAACTACTGTATAATGAAATTTGATTAATTATTATGAAAAATAAACTGTGATATGAAACAGCAAGGTACAATACAGTATTTTAATCAATTAACAAATCAAAGTCAATCTCTAAATACGCAAAATGAAAATTTAATACACTTTACATTAATTTAAACAACAGCAAAATAGTTCATAATCCTTTTCTGCTTCTTTGCATTAAAGGAAAGTTTTAAAACATTTTCCTGGAGTCTCTTAAGTGTCAATGTATCAGAAGCCGAAGCTCCATTTTCTTCCGCCCAAGTTATTGTAGTTGCGTAGACACAGAGCGCTGAATCCGTGTTTACTGTGTGTGCAACTGCCATGTACGTACTGACTCCGCCCTTCTCTCCCTCCTCCACATCACTGCTGTCTAGTATGTCTTCCATGATCTCATCCTCCTGTCATGATTTGGCACTGCTCATCGTCTGCTCCCCTCTTTTGATAGAACACTATACACAGGGTTCTTTTGTAACTTGTTTTTATAGTTTGGAATACGTTTTGGTCCATAGGTTTTAGTAACGGTGTTACATTGGGGGGGGGGGGCAGAAATAAAGCGACGATTTTGTGATCTAAAGATTTTAACTCGTCCTCATCTGGATGTCTAGGACTATTGTCAAGAACTAAAAGGGCTTTTTGAGGCAATTTCTGTTTTCAAAAACTTTTTTACCCATGGAACAAAAGTTTTATGAAACCATTCCGAGAAAAGAGTTTTTGTCATCCATCCCCTGGTTTGATTTGTGTATGAAACTGGCATCTGTACGTTTTTGAAAGCCCTTGGCTTTTTGGCTTTCCCAATGACCAGCAATTCTAATTTATGCTTGCCACTAGCATTACAACATGGCATAAAAGTTATTCTATCTTTTGCCAACTTGTGACCTGAGGCACTAGCTTCCTCCTTATGAACAAAGGTTTTTTTCCGGCAAAAGCCACCAGAACAGACCGCTCTCGTCTGCTTTGAATATATGATCTGGGCCTAAATCCATTTCTTTGACAGTTTCTTTAAATTTGTTAACAAAAGGCTCTGCAGCCTCTGCATCACATGAAAGCTCTTCTCTAGTTAAAGTTAGCATCGAATCCCAAAGCGCCGTTAGAATTTATCTAACCATTCGACACTTGAATGGAAGTTGCCCTTTTTCATAATATTGTTATAAAATATTTTTGCCTTTTCCATGATATCGCCTGAGATAGGTGTGTGACGACTCCTTCCTTGCATGAACCAAGCATAAAGTGTGTCTTCTACTTGGGGAAATTCACCTGCTTTTAATGTCTTTCTTACCTGGGAAGATGATTCACTACACCTATTGAAGAATGTTTCAATTTGCTCCTTTTTCTTCTTTATGTCATGTATAGTTGCACGCCCAATATTGTATTCCTTAGACAAATGAACCAACTTCTCACCCTTTTCCAAACGTTTTAAAATTGCATACTTTTTGTCTAATGTCAGTGTAACATGCTTAAGTTTTCCCGACATCGCACTGCACTTGTAGATTATATTGTACTCACAACACTGTCTTCACTTAACTCACTCACGACAATTGCACTGTATGCAACTACCCGTAGCAGACTCCGACGTACTACTGTTGTTGTGGAGACCATGCTTTTAATGTTTCACAAGTCTAGACATGAAAATTTACTGAATCATTGCGCCAGATTACTGGACGTAGTGGAGTATTGAACGGCCGGATTATAGAGACTGTACTGTACCAATTTTGTTAAAATTTTAGTGAAATGACATTTTAGTTAGGTTTGACAATGTAAAACTCATATCGAGATTGTATTCAAATCACTATTTGCATAATAGGAATATTATTTCAGTATTTATATCCGTCTTGTGACTTCGTTCTTTTTAGTATTTATAAAGTCCGAAACTAAACAAGCCTTATATGTTCATATTTTATCTTAATATAATAACAACTCTTCATGAGTGACATAGGCTATCTGATGATAAAGACACATAGAACCATTGTTTCTGCAAAACAAAAAGAATGAAGTCACAAGAAAGATATAGGTATTAAAATAGTATTCTCATTTCATAATTTATACAGACAAGATATCTATAACTACTGTCCAATTGGTAATTCACTGCACAATACTTATGTTATCTTTTAACATGAAACTGCTATTAGCTATTTGTTTTAAGCAGGGTATTTGTTCATTAAAATCCTATCTCTTCTTCAAGGACTTGTAATTTAGGGATTACCTGAGCACAGGAACTTCTGAAAAACACTAGTGACTGTATTATTCATAAATGAATAACACTTTGCCCTCCACTCTGACAAGAAATAGAACAGCAACAAGAACGGGTGCCTGGTTGAAAGGGGGCACAAAATTGTTGAGGAAAAAGTCTACAAATAAATTGCAGGTAAAATTAAAAGTTATTTGTAGCGTCTTCTATGTGAAAAGTGATAGTTGGCATTAAAAATAATATGTAAAATAAGGCCTACAAAATGTATGTAAGTTTTCTCCCAGAAACGAGATGAGTTATCGTTATCTGTTGTGTTGGTATCTTTACCCTTTCATTTCCACTTCCCTCTACAACTTGCAACACTACAGATCCTTTCTGCTTTCCTTGTTGCTTAAAAGCGAAAAACCTCTGTCATCATCCTTATAAAAAAAAAGAATATAATTAAAGACCCTCGAGATTTGTTTACGAAAGATCTGATAGGAAAGATAAAAGAGAGGGACTAAATGAAAAAAAGGTATAGACTCACCTAAGTCTCTTGGGATTGCCATGTCCGTACTCATTATTGGTGAGCCCCTGAGGGTATAGTTGTTTATGTCATGCCAATTTATTTACTTCATTATTACAAAAGTGATATTACTATTTCAGCTTATTTTAAAATAACCAACTATTTCCTTCACAGTTTAATTTGTAGTAATTGTGCTGAAAATGTGGTTTTCTTTATTTAAATCTCACCTTTATTTAAATAAATGATGAAGATTAACTAGGGGTGGAATTCCTTAAACGAAAGCAGGAAAATGAGGAAGCAGAAAAAACCTCTTAAAAAGGTGGATTCTCATTTCTTCATTGTCTAACGTTGATTTCTCATTTCAGTAAAACAATTACCAAAAAATTGGTTGCTGAAGGAGTGGTGCCGTAACACAGGGACAAAGGATACAAGCATCATTAACTGGGTATAGCCAAAACCTACTAAATATGTAGATAATTCAACTTCTTATAGTACACAGGTAAAAATCCAATCTTTACATCTACTCTTGACAATGGAATTCATTGAAAGTGACAGAGACAATGAATGCGAAGAAGTCACCAATATCGTAATGTACTATGTTGATAGAAGGGAATGCTAAAGTTAAGTTTACTCAAGGGCGCTTGTAACCTACCTACACCACTCGTGCAGAATGAGGTTTCAGACAGTACAGAAATTTTCGTATTAGGAGATTCCTTCGTAGAGAGGTGATCTTAGACTGTGGACCCTAACTTCCTACTAGTGCATAATAAAGTCCGCATACTATTAGAGGGATTATCAATGGGTTAAATTAAGGGAGAATCAATAGTCTAACAGTCATCAGACTTAAATCCCATTGAACATGCTTCCACAAATCCCTGACGTGAGGCTGACACAATAACCAATTTTCAATAACATTGGGGAACTCTATCAAAATCAGATTGCTTATCTCTTTCAAGGATTTGAAAGAAGAGTGAATGCAGTAATAAACAGATAAAGATGGTCTTACTTTTTATTATAATAGGTTTTGAGTAGGGAAGTAGTCCACAGACTCCGGAGGACACTATGAACAGAAATGAAGCTAAGTATGCACATAGTCCTAAAACATCAACTCGCAAAGCTAGTAAAGGAACTTCAGATAACACAGTCTACAGTATGATGTGTCTTGCGCAAGCGGATGAGACAAATTGTACAAACTACAACTGTTACAAGCATTAAGGCTTACTGACAAGCCAAAGCGCAGAGATTTTTGCCTTGCTATGATCAATAGTTTGAAAATGATGGATTTGCTGACAAACTAGTGTTCAGTGATGAGGCTATCTTCCACCTCAGTGGACAAGTAAATCACCACAATGTAAGAATATGGGGGAATTTATTGATTACCAAAGGGATTCACCCAAACTAAACATTGTTTATGCTCTTAGCAACCGTAAAGTGTATGGACTCTTCTTCTTTATTGAGCGCACTATGTCTGGCATTGTTTATTTAGATACCATGTTAGAATGTCTCATTCTTCAGCTTATAGAAGATATTCCAAACATAGTTTTTCAGCAAGATGGTGCTCCTGCACATTACGAATCTGAGGTATGCTAGTTTTTTAATGTTACATTACCAGACCGATGGATTGGTCGCTCTCAAAAGGAAGACAGACCTCTGTTGCGCCACCACGATCGCCGGACTTAACTCCTTGCTATTTTTTCTTGTGGAAGTTCCTCAAAGACACAGTTTACTACCCTCCTATTCCTCAAAACCTGCAAGACTTAAGACAGTGCATAACAGAGGCAGTCCAAACCATAACACAAGAAATGTTGCAGAGTGTGTGGGCGGAGTTAGAATATCACCTGGATAATTGCAAAGTAAGTAACGACGCTCATATCGAGCATTTGGAGTGCATATTAAAATTTTTGTAATATACAGGGTGTTTATAAAAGAACTCCTTGATTTAAAGTTTTATTAGTACACAGTAAAGTTAAATTAATAGTTATTAAACCTATATATTATTAAAGAGAATGTTCTCAAGTTTTTTTTTGTTTTTTTTTATACCTAATAAAGTTCTATAAGAGCACCATTTGTTGCCCTGGCCACGTCTAAACGATATTCAGTTTCTTTCCAGGTATTCAGCAGCATATCAGGCGTGACGGATGCTACAGCTTCAACAATCCTCTCCCTCAGATGAGCAATGTCACGGATCTTCTCGGAATACACAATGTTTTTTACATGTCCCAAAAGGAAAAAATCTAGTGGAGTCAGATCTGGGCTCCTTGGTGGCCATGCAAGTGGCCCATATCTACCAATCCACCTATTAGGAAAATGCAAGTTCAACACATCACGAACACGGTTGCTGTAGTGAGGTGGCGCGCCATCTTGCTGGAAGAAAATTGGTCCCTTTTCTTGTTCAATATCATCTATTTGTGGGAAAACGTATAGTTCTAACATATCACAATAAATATTCCCATTAATTGTCTTCTCTGCGAAGATGAAAGGTCCGACGATACGATCATGCATCAATCCACACCAAACATTGACTTTGGGCGAGTCTCGCTGATGTTCTATGAATTCATGCGGTGGCTCTGACCCCCAAATCCTACAATTGTGTCGATTGACAGACCCACTTACGTGAAATGTCGCCTCATCAGAAAACATGACATTTTCCAGGAAGTTCTCATTTTCTTCCAAAATGAAGACTGCGAAATCGACTCTTTTCACTTTGTCAGTGATCTTGATTTCATGCAGAAATTGAATCTAATACACATGTAATTTAAGCGTCTTTCGCACCACTTTATACACGGTAGACTTAGGTATTCCCAACTCCAAACTTCGTCTTGCCAATGATTTTTTAGGGCTAAGAGTACAAGACGTATGGATTCGTTCCACATTCTGTTCAGAGACTGAAGGCCTACCCGGTGACTTCCCTTTTAAGACACTACCTGTTTCCCGAAACTGATTATACCAATTGAGAATAGTTTTGTTAGTAGGTGCAACACCGCCATATTCACGTCTATAATTACGCTGAACTGTGATCACTGAACTTGATTGAATAAACTAAATCACACATTGAGCTTTTTCCTGTGGCATAGCCATGACTGTTGAATAGTGACTGGCCGGCACTCTTCCCCCACCACGCTCGCTCCAAGGTCATGCACAGGTGCCAACTGCGATCGAATATTAGCCAAAAAATCTTGACAATATACTGAACTAAAGTTCGAAAACCGAAAGTTTATTGCTGGTTTCGTTTTTTAATTATGATTTTTTTTAAATCAAGGAGTACTTTTATAAACATCCTGTACATTAAAACTTGTTAATATAACAAATTATTTTATGTAGTTTTCATGATTTTGTGACTCTTCGTCTCCAAATAAATTAACCTTATTTTGCACCATTCTTTTTGAATCACCCTGTATAATACGTATATGCATTGCTATTAAAAAAAATTCCTACACTTTTTAGTTCTCATTAGTAGCTAGCCAAAGTCAGTGCAACTTCTTTGGTTGAATCATCTTGTTATAATAAATTCATCTATGTATAAGATAATGTCAGGTGGTACATTATTATAAACATCATTTATCAAGAACCCTAATAGTTGATGACCAATTACAATTTCATGTAAAAATTGCAAACTATTGTATGTAATCAGTTTATATAATTATTTTTTGTCAATTAATTCAAGTTCATCCTTTTGAAAATAGGTAAATTTAGACTGATTGAGACTGGGTAATCAAAAGTGATACTAAATTGTTTGTTTTTTGGAAGATACTTTCTTAAATCTATAACATTGTTTTCTGTCATATTGAGAAGGTAAATAAAGAGTAGTATACTCTTGACATATATAATCTTGATTTAAAAAGGGTAAACGAAGTAAAGATATAGACATATCTGGCAAGTTGAAGTGGGATCAAATTGGGAACTAAACCAACAATTCTGCTGTTTCGGTTTTGTCATGAGGAATTTTGCCATTTTAAATGAAAAAACAACAAAAATTTCTAACCACAGAGATTATTTTGAATTAATTCCGTATCGTTTAGACCTACTTCTTACAAATAAAAACCAGCTTTAGTATTTTCTAAATTTATCTGTTAAATATGTTTATGCCACCATAAAAAAAATATATATACCAAGTTTTATGAATATTGGACAAAAACTGTAACCACAAGAGAAAATCTGTAAAATATCACTAAAAATATTTTATTTTGCTTGTTCAAGCCCATTGATAAATAATGAGTGTATGCTAATTTATTGCCATTTGGTTAACTTAACTGTTCTCTTTGTTGCTTTCTCACCTTTGTAACTTGTTTATGTGAATTATACAGAAATACCTTTCTGGTGATATCTTTTTTTATTGTGTTTAGTTTCATCATTTAAGAGAAAAAGGAAAATATATATGTGTCATTTTTTAAGCAAGAATCGTTTTATTACAAAATTTGATTTTTTGCATTTTATCATTATTTGTCAAAAAATCCCTTTAACTTTGGAAACATCCATATTTATTCTCCACAAAGTAGGAATTCAACCAAAAGGACACTTTTCCTATTCTACAAAACTATAATTTTTTTGAGCTGACAGTTTGCTTGAATTTTTTTTTTTTTTTTTTTTTTGAAAAATTTCAATTCATTGGATTGCCACTTTATCTCAGGAGTGTAATGAGAAATCAAAGTTTCATCCAGTCAATATAGGGTGGAAAAAAAATTCAGTGAATCCATTCCAAAAACAAAAGAACACCACTCATTTGCCTTTTCTTTAATTCCTATATAAGCATTTTTGGAACCAACATGGCACGAATCTTTTTTGTACTGGTATTTCACAGAAATATGTCGTAAATTGTAGATAGTGAAATATGAGGATCCTTTAGTGAACCAAATCCGTATTTAGGTCATCAACAATGAACATCTGTTTTTACCTTGTCAAGTCTTCAATGAAGATAGTTGGACATCCGGATTATAAATATCAGTTTTTCCTTCATTAAACATTTACACACAACAGTACAAATATTTTTTCACTAAATAATCGAATCCCAGGATATACTTCACAATTGGTAATTGACATAGCGTTTTATAATGTAACATTAAAACAAAAAAATCTGACACATACACAGAGACATCAAATGCACATGTAGAAACTGCTCTGTGTCTACAGCTTGTGTGATTATTCTGATTATGATCCACAAATGGTTCTTGCGTAAAGAATTACCTTCATATATTTATACACAACAGAAATAAATATCCTATATATGATCAATTTTGTTTATAAAATGGTATAATAGCAAATGACACCAGATTATTGCTCTTTCAGAGATAAGAAATGATTCTGTAAGTTTTTAACCCTACAACGGCCCCATGACCCGAACTCGGGTCACAACATCACGCATGGTTTAGTTCACCGACTCTAAAACACGTATTTTGCAATTCAACATTACGCCCACTTAGAATCGTCCTATCGCAATAAATAAAATACCGTTGGAAAGCTAATGTTCCGTAGATGCATAATCATGCAAAAAAAAATACCACAAAACGTTATAATATTCCAAAAATTGCTGAAGTTCGCATAGTTTTTATGCGTAAAATCAAAGATTTGAACTGAGCAGTTTTTAGTAAAAGCGACGCCATTTTTCCTCATACGATCACAAATCTATCTTTCTGTCAAACAGGTCGAACAAATCACTGTTCTGTAGATCACATCTTTCTCATTCAATCTGTGGTTTACAAATTGTTCTGTGTGTCATAGATTGCAAGACACAATCTGTATGCAGTAATAATAATCTGAAGGAGTGGTGCCGTAACACAGAATCCCATTGAACACAGAAAAGTTCCCACCATTCTACTTGACCATAGTGGAAACCTAACGGAACGAAATTCACTTGGCATTCGGAGCAGTTTACTAAATAAGATAATCGAATATTCAATCGATATTTTGTAACCGATCTTTACAGTATATTGTAAAGGAGATTTCATTCTACAAGTTGGTATTACTTGATATAAGGTACGGTTACTCTCTGTTTCTTGTTTTCAAGTCGGAACATAGGCATTTTTAGGCAAGTGTGTGACATAAATTGACACGGAAAGGCGTGGCGTTATGTTTTGGGATTACATATTTCTATAATTTAATGTTACAACAGTCGGTACATGATGGAATTCCATGATAATGGAAATAATGAGACGATTATTCAATTCCACAAAACAGTTGTGGAATCGAATAATCATCTCATTATTTCCATTACATATTTCTGTTTGTGTATACAAATTGTATATAAATTGTGTATACAAGTTACAAGATATGTGTTTCTATTTCTAAAGTTTATTTTTTTGAGTGAAGTTCTAGTTTTTGAATGGTTTATATTTGGGATAACCTAGAAGTATGTTGTAACCTAGGCCTAAAAGCAAATTTTCTTATATGTAGTGTTTTATTTGATTATACAAGTGTATATGTGTGTGTTATTCTTTGTAAAGTTTATTGTTTTAGTGAAATCTAGTGATGTTGTCTTAGGCCTAGCTTTAGATTGTTACTAGTTAGGCCTAAATTGTCGAGGTTTCAAACTTAACCTCACTTGTCGAGTACCACTTTTTAGGGGAAAACGTTATTTTTAAGTAAACTTTTTTGAACTTACCATCCAATAGTCTTATTTAAACGTCCAACGACGGCCGTTTCGGCTATTCAGCCATTCTCTAGTTAAGGACTATTGTCCTTCGTCATTATAAAATTAAAAACACATATTACACTTAAAAACACTTATACACACTAATTCACAAATATCAACAAATACACGCTCGCACATTTTTATTGCGTGTGGTCTGTTCACTGTCCACACGTGATTTTTACTTTGAAAATTTTAGAATTTGATTTTTTTTTTACCAATAGTTATTCACATTTATACTAGAAAACGTTTGTATTACTTGAAAAAAAAGTAAAACAAAATTTTCTATGCTCAATTGGACTTTGAAGTGAAATTTAGCTTTCAATTTTTGTGTTTTTTTTTTGTTCTTTGCCATACTGCTCCAAAAATATTTTTCAATTTTTTTATTTTTTTTTATTACACTACTATATTCTATGAACCTTTCTGAATATAATGATATATAGAAGTTGGTTTTCCATATATATTACAATTTTTGTGATCTTTTGAAAATAAATTCAACAAATTCCCTTTTTGCGTAAAGCATTTTCTGTATTTTTGAAAATGTAACAATTTTTTTTTTTACCCTTTAATATATTCACAAATATATTACAAATCTCTAGTAATAATTGAAAGAATTCCAAAAAATCTATTTGTATGTGTACATTACCATTGCTGTGAAATTCTACCCTCTGTTACTTTCCGATTTTTTGGTATTTGACATAAAAACTCCAAATGTTTTACATCTAACATTTTTTTCACTACACAAACTAAATTCTATGCACCTTTCTGAATATAATGATATATAGAAGTTGTGTATAAAATATATATTACTATTTTTTATAAATTTTTGAAAAAAAAAGATCAAATTTCCTTTTTTCGTAAAATAATTTTTTAAATTTTGAAAATGTAACAAATTTATTTATTTTATTTCCTAAATATATTCACAAATATTACACAAAACTTTTGTATATCTTGGAAAAAGGTGGTAAGCTATTGATTTTGGATGATTAAGGTTTTTCTTTAAAATGTTCATTTTTTGACATCTAACATACTTACTCCAAAACCGTTAAATATATATATATATATATGAATTCTATATGAATTCTATGCATCTTTCTGAGAAAAATGATGTCTTATAAGTTTGGTTTTGTATAAAAATAATTTTTTTTATGAATTTTTTAAGAAAACAAAACTTTTACAAAACCTTTAACATGTGCTGGTTGCAGGGTTAAGGTACAAATATAAATAATTAAAATACATTACCACTATATTTGAACAAGTACACATAAAACTAATTATTTATACATAAGTCTTTATTTAGTCAAGCAACTGCAAACTGTTCAACTTTTGCCAGCTGTAAAATCCTGCTTTAACTTGTCTGCCTCCAAAGAATCTACCATTCAAGTCAACGACAGCTGAGAAAAAATAAAACATTTATTAAGAAAAGACAAACGTTCTTTTTTAGTATAAAAATAATTAATATAAATAAGATTTTATGTAATACTGGTATTACAATTTATATTCTATTCTTCACATAAATATATTTCTTTTCCTTCTTATTTTCAGTCTAGCATCCACCATTAATTCATAATTTTTGCTATAAAATATTTTCATACACTAGTTTTTCTTCTTCTTTTTTTCCCCATAAATACACTTGATTTTAACTTGACTTTCTCTTACTTTGAGAAGCTTCATCAATGAAAATTTTCAAACCATTCAATTATAAAGGTGTATAGGATCCCATCATGTTCCCCTCATCTAAATCACTAAAGTATCTTTCACCAATCAGGATTTACTTAATAGGTATGTTAACTAGGTACTGCCTAGTGAGACATCACATGAAAATAATAGGGTTGGTAGAATGTGATGTCTGTCAGTTCTGTTTTTATAGAAAAGAGAAGACAGAACACCTCTGTGAGCATTTGAAGAGTTTGTTCGACAGTGATTCCAGCATACTTGAAAGGAGGCCCTAAAGTCAACCTGTCCTCATCCTAAGTGTTCATCCTAAGTCCTCATAAGATTTGTAAGAAGCCTTGGGTGAAATGATAGTCTTAATATAAGTGGATTAACATTTTTTTTAAATGATCAGAAATATAATAAATGTTTAATATTATGATACAATCTTTATCAGAAACTTTTTTTTTAAATATATACATGAGAGATATCTAAAAAGTAAGTTCTACTGGACTAAGGGAAAACAAGAATATACTTCCAAACCACCTTCTATTTCTACTTGATGTTACACTACTTATCAACATATTTCTGCCTTTGTTGAGGAACTTGTCTTAGCAGTGCATCTTCATAGCAATATGATATCTGTTGGAAACCATATTTTATGTTAACTGCTTGTTTGTGGAACAACAGACTAACAAGGAAATATTTCATATGTAGGAACACATGAAAATCTCTTGGTGCAAAATCTGGGTTGTATGTAGGAGTATGATCAAATTGTTCCCAAGTGAACAATGTTGTGTTGTAGCAGCCGTGTGTAGACAGGCATTGTCATGAACCGGTATTATTCTCAGGATAAACATGGGTTGTCACTTATTCTGAATTACAGTATGGTATATTTTTTCTCTTGGAGACTTACATTTATTATGGAGCCATATTGAGGCAAGAAGTTTACAATGAGAACTGCTTATCTGTTCCAAAACAATGTGTACATGATCTATCGTGTGAAATGCTTGTTGTATTTCGTTCTTGATAGCAATAAAATGTGCCACCTTTCCAGAATCTTGGTTCAATTCCATAGGTTATGTACAACACCCATATCGAGGTCTCAATGATAATATAATTCAAGAAATGATTACTTAGCTTACTGTATTGTGTCAGAAAGCCCAATGCACTGACGTTCCATTTTTGTTGTTCTATAAGCAACTTCACCATCCCTGATTCACACAATTTCTAATGCTACAGTGTAATACACTCTTTCATGACGAAAAGAACGAGAAAAATGCAGTAAAAGAGATGTAATTGTGAATTATCTGTTTTCTCTAATATTCTCTTTAACCGCACGCACAAAATCGGTTACTCGCTCTGTACCTCATCGTGCATATTTTCGTGTCCTTCATTCAATGAAAAGCCTGTTCATTGAATGTTCTCTGTAAACGCCACAAGAACAACAAGAAATTTAAAACTTAAAATTTTTGTAGTAATATCAATTTTTCAATTACAAAGTTCAATTAAGCAGATTTTTTTATGGGTTTCTGTTGACTACTACAATACAAAAACAATAAAGAGGATTATTTTTCAAACTCATATCTAAACCTAAATGTTTGTTTTTCTCAATAATTTGAAGTAATAAAATTATAAAGTACTAGAAATTTAAAACTTAAAATTTTTGTAGTAATATCAATTTTTTAATTACAAAGTTCAATTAAGCAGATTTTTTTATGGGTTTCTGTTGACTACTACAATACAAAAACAATATTAAGAGGATTATTTTTCGAACTCATATCTAAACCTAAATGTTTGTTTTTCTCAATAATTTGAAGTGAAAATCTTCTCATTTTGATCTCAATTAAAAAATAATAAATCTGTATGTTCCTACTATTTATATGTGAGTCTTCAAGCGATTCTATTATATAAACATTAGAAAAACAGGACAACCCACTATTAAGAATTTATTTTTGATCATAGTGTACATCATAAGTATGCAAAATAACTACTGTAGATTTTTATTAACTTTAATATAGTACAACTGAAATCTAACTGAAATTTTGTTTTAAAATAAACATTATCTATTTCTTCAAAAGAATTATCTATTTTTAAACCCGATTTCAGTAAACTATATAGATTAATGACTTACAAATATTATCAATTGCTATAAACATTTGTTTACCTTTAATTGCAGATTCAATCCTCTTAAATTCTACAAATATCCTAACAGCTTCTTCGGGATGAACATCTGGAATTTCATAGATGATTACTCTAATCACATCTCCGTATTTGGTGTTACATTCTTCCTTTACTTCTGGTTCCAACTCCTCATCCACTTCCCTTGGTCCTACCATGTTCTATCAGAGAAAAACAATTTCATGATTCAATAAAATTATCTGAATACAGAGGATGAAAAATAGAAGAACAATGAATGTACCAAATATTAGTTCATACAATATATAAATTATACAATTGAACTAGTTAACTATATATGACAATTTTAAAACGGCATAAATAAAAGGAAACATTATCGTAAAGTAAGTCCAGAATTACTGTTGCAGCGATTTTTAATTTGTTAACAGCTTATAAAATTACAGTAAAATTGTTCTCCTATGTTAAAAAGGTTGAGAGGAAAATTAATTCCTTAAAATCTGCTGCATAGGCAAAAAACTTATGGTCTCAAATTGGGTTTTTAAGAGAATAAAAATTTAACATTTGTTAAAACCTTTTCTATCTCTCTAACCAAATAAAAACACAGACGAATATAGTGTGTTCTAAAAGTATGGGACTTGTCTCGTATTTTCAAACTTTTTTGATTTATTATGAAAAAAGTGGAACCTTGATATAACTAACCTCGATGCAACGAATTCCTTGATATAACGAATTTTTTTAAATCCCCTTCAACTTTCCATAACACTCAATGTGTGAAAACACTGGTGTTTTCCCTCAAAATTTGAAAATCTCAAGGGTAACGCCTATCTTCAAAAAAGGTGATATTTTCAATCCAGATAGCTATCGACCAATTTCTGGTATACCTATTATTGCAAAAATATTAGAATCTTTAATCAAAAGTCAGACATACAATTTCTTTGAAAAGAATCTGATGTTTAATGATCAGCAATATGGCTTTAGATCGGGTAGGAATACTTCAGATGTCATTGGAAAACTGGTCAAGTATGTTCTGTCTGTGCTTGAAGGGAAAGGTTCTGCTAGGGCTATACTTTGTGATCTAAGCAAAGCTTTTGATACTGTGTCGCATTGTGCATTGCTTGAGAAATTGAGGTTTTACGGAATTGTAGGTCTTGAGCTGGATTTGTTCAAGTCATATCTTACTGCAAGGAAGCAGGTGGTGCATGTGGATGGTGTTTTTTCTGGTCTGGAAACTATTAAACATGGAGTTCCACAGGGTTCTGTTCTGGGACCCCTCCTTTTCCTGATATTTGTGAATGACCTCCCATATAGTATATCTTCTAATGTCTTGTCCTTTGCTGATGATACTACAATTCTTAATGGTCATGGAGATATGAATCTGCTAAATTCACTTTCTGATGAAGCCCTAAGGGAGGCAAGTATTTGGTTCAATGCAAATAATATGGTTATGAATGAAAATAAGACCCAGGTTATTACTTTTTCAACTAAACATGGAATCAAGGACAAAGCTAAACTCCTGGGTATATATTTAGACTCCGGTCTTACATGGAACTATCATGTTGAAGAATTGGGCAAAAAACTTTCAAGAACTGTATTCCTCATTAGAAATATAAGATCTCAGCTGCCATATAAATTGGTAAGAAAAATATATTTTTCCTACTTCCAGAGTTCAATTAGATATGGCCTCTACCTTTGGGGAAATTCAAATAACATTGTGAAAATACTAAAGGTTCAAAAGAAAGCTGTTATTGGCTAATGCTGGTTATAGAGAAAATTGTCGCCCCATTTTTATTAGACTAAAGATTATGACCGTAATTAATCTGTATCTCTTTGATTTACTGACACATATTAAAATCAATACAGCGGAAGACCTCTATAGGTCTAGTGTTCATTGCTATAATACAAGAAATAGCTGTCTTATTGATGTTCCCTACTGTCGTCTGACTAAGTCTACAAACAGTTTCTATGTTCTGGGATTACAGCTTTTCAATGGTCTGCCACAAAGGTTAAAAGAACTGCCAATTAAAGATTTTAAAAATAAACTTCATAAATGGCTTATTATGAATCCATTTTATGATATTAGGGAATTCAGTGGCATAAACATCCCTTAAATAACTAAATTGGAGGCTGAATGGTCTAATATTTTAACTTTTAGTGTATTTTGTTATATTATATAATGCAATAATTGTATTCAGATTGAAGCCAGAAGAATGTGTTTTTATGGATTATTTGTATGTTGTATCAAATTGTGTAGCTTGTTTGTACAAATTATAATTAATATTATTTAATTGTAAAGTAGAACTTTGACAATGCCTATTGCATTATTTAATGTTTAATGGCTGTATGTAAAAATAAAAATGCAAATTATACCTCTATACAACCAAGAAAATACTATGAAAACCTCAATATAACGAATTTTTTAACCTCGAGGAAATACAGTAAATTGATTTATTTCAAACCCAAGTATGCACAGTAGGTTTACTACAACATTGCAGTATACTGTATAATGACTGTTATATCAAGGTTAGTGTTGGTAGATTTCGTTATATAGAGCTTTACAACTGAGATTTTCTGAACCTCTATATAACGAAATATTGGCTGGCATAACCTAGATATTACGAACCTTGATTTAGCAAATTCCTTGATATAACGAATTTTTACAAATCCCCCTGACATTTGTTATATCAAGGTTCTACTGTACCATTCATTTGGATCTTATCTGCCCAGTTAAGAAATGAGAAACATATTCGACATTTGGAAAACCCAAGCTAAACAAAACAAGTTATGGGACTAATTTAGACAGGATTGATGTTGCTAGTCTCTTAAAATAGTTTATTGTCAAGTCTTCAAAGTTTTGTGCTTACTTCATATCAACCTTCATTAGATTTAAAATAAGTGTTGTACATAAATACTTACGTAGACTTTCACAAAAGTTTATTGTTGTTATATATTTTTCTAATTGAGTTTTTATTAAACTTTGAGTTGTCCCCTCAGGATTGTCCTCTCCGGGGGATTGGGGTTGCTTGCTAACTTAATTTTTCTTCTACCAAAATAAATATCCTACCTCACTTCATTTCAGTTAAAAAATTTATTTTCTCACTTCATTATTCATCTAGCAAGTATAAAGTCACCACATTATCCAAAAAACTACATTAAATTTGCCATAAGACAGAACCAACATAGTTTTTTTTTAAAAAACAGAATAGATATTATTCACGAACCCCCAAACATAAAAAAAGTGAATATTTTGAAGTTTTGGTTTAAATTCAATTTTGTTTTATAAACAAACGACTACCACACCTATGGATGTTCAATTTTTACAATAATGTCCGCTTTTCGTAAGCTTTACAACTGTGTAAGCGAATCTATAATATTTTTCGTTCATAGAATTATATTGTTCATTAATTCAAAAGTTGGGATTAAATAGGGAAGTATTTTAGAATATGGTTTTCTAATTGACTCACGACAGGGGTATATGTAATATTTTTTACAATTAATTATTTTTTTATAAATTGATTTTCAGTAATGGAAGTAGGTTGGTAATAACTCTCGTTATTTTTTTTCCAACTTACTTGTATTTTAAGTTCATATGTTAGAGAGAAGAAAAACTCGATCACAAGATCTCAAAAAAATAATGTTTACTTAATCAAATGCGTTTCAATGACAAAATCGCCATCCTTAGTAATACATGAGCACAATAACTAAACTATATTTTTTTATAATCAGTTATAGTTTAGTTATTGAAGCTGAGGATGGCGACTTTGTCGTTGAAACTTGTTTGATTAAATAAACATAATTTTTATGAGATCTTGTGTTCGAGTTTTTGTTCTATATAATATTATTTCACAAGTCAAGCTCAATATTTATATATATATGTTCATATATTGTTTATGTATTGTTCAAATTGTAATACGCCTAATACACTCTCTCACCCGCTTCCTCACTCCTAATACCATAACTCTCAAGGACATTAAATTTATCAGGCTTTCCTCCATTATTTAATATATTTAATATTTTAATATATTTAATATAATTATTAACACCATTATTTAGCTTTCCTCTCAAATCTTCTAAACTTACAATCTTCCAACTCTATGTGTGTTTCCATTACACGAACTATAAATACAATGCATGTTTGCATAGTCTCTTTTTGTAAATCTGCAAATTTTGAAATTGTAAATAATGCATTTCTTAGTTTCAAAAAACGATGTCGGTTATGTCTTATAGGTAATTTAATATATTTTTTTGGAAATGAGGTTATTTTACTTGCTACGTAAAAAATAAAGTGAGAAAATAAAATGTTTAACTGAAAATTCATGTTTTTCATAAAAACTGAACAAATTTATATCTCGAACAGAAGTGAGATAGGATGGGTCAATTTTGTTGCAAATGTGTACCATTGCCCAGATTGTTTTTGCCACATTGTTCACTATTAACTTTTAATAGTAATATAATTTTATATAATAGTAATATAATTTTATATAATTTTAAAATAAAAAGCTTATCTTAGTTAAAAAATATTTTTATTTAAAAAAATAGGTTTATAATTGTCTAATAAACTTGTTGAAAATAATGTTCCCTAACTTGTCCATGAGTGAAAGAATATAGTAAAAACAATATGAACATCTATGTAAGCAACTGTTTATTCTGAACAACTGATAAAGCTTTTATCTTTTATTTTTGAATATTCAAAATTTCATTGTGAATTTGTTTTACAAAAAATTAATATTAATTTCTAAACTTACAGAACCAGTTGTTAATTGAAAGAAACTATTACAAAAATGAATTATAATAATTATTCGAAGTTTGGGATATCGACATATCTTTAACATTACTCCTAAGTATAGTTTTTGTCAGGGTTTCCCCGTTTTTGTTCATTCTTATAAATTTCTAAAAGATGGAACTAAAGATGTCAGTGTTTACTGTGCAAAGTTGTAAGTAATTATATGTTTGACAACATTATGATTCTTATGGTAGATTTCAGAATAGATAATTAAAGTTAAAATATCATCATCTTGACAAGAGTTTCTTATATTCAGAATAGAGAAAGGTATCATATTTTACTGCATTACTACAAAATACTTACCCTTAGCAAGACTACTTTGGACGGACTTTTCATAATCTCTGTAATGGTAGGTTCAGGTTTATCAGACTGAAGACCTGGAGAAGTACTTTGACCAGGTCGTGGTGGAGTATTTATTACCAATGGTGGTGGCATCATATCTTTCTCATGAATAATCCTCCCTCCTCTTTTAGATGTTTTCTCAACTTGTAATGCCATTGAAATTCCTTGTTCCTTTTTCCCTAGTCCTTGGCCTTCCTACAAAACATATTAAAATTGATTCATCAATTTCTATAAGAACTTATACAAAATTTTTGACTGTAAAGTTTGAGCTTTGATAGTAAAGACCAAACCATCAAAACCAATAAGTAAGACTCACATTTACTACTTTATCCTTAGTAGGTGTTAGGTAAGAATGATCACTTTATTGGTATAGTCATAAACCATATTATAAATATTATTTAAAGTTATTATTTATAGTAATTAATTAATACATAAATAAATAATCAATATTTTAATTTTAGTAGTTAAAATGTGCAGAAGGCTTTTTATTGAAAATGTTGGATAGTTTAAATGAAGACTGAGGGAGTGCCCAATTTTTCATGGCTAGATTAAGTGATTAGCCTCTGGTTAGAGATCTGAAATGTTAAAAAAAGTATGGATACCAAGGAATTTAAGGAAGGATACCAAAAAAAGTAAGTAAAGGATCTTGAATTATTAATTTCAGAAATAAATATAATCCTCTAAACTACAAATATAAAACATCTAACTGTTAAATTTATACTAGATACTACTCTCTTTCTCCTTTAGTGTGCTAAATAATCTTGAGAAAATAAATTTTCCCCGTCACAAGTCTGTTTTCTTTTGAAGAAGTAACTCTTTCTTTAAAAATTAATCTCATCTATAGGATTATAATCTTATACAGATATATAATCAGCATAGTGAATAAAACTAGTGTTTACCATAGTAGCTACTACTATGTAGTTTTAGCATCAACTGAAATCCAAGTGAATAAACGAAGCTAAAACTAGATAGTTACAACTCCCACGGAGGAAATTCTGTAGATACAACTACCAGTAGTTGCAACTAGAGGTAGCAGTAACTTGTTTTGGTGAGTCACCACGCTCCCCCCTCCATGCTCAGTCATTCCTTTGTCTGTATTGCGTTGACCGTATTAGCACATGGTACCTTCACTTCTATAGTTGTTAGACGGTATTTATTAACTTTCTATTCTGCCTATTTGTTTTATTTTTGTAAATAGGGTAATCATGACTAGTAGTGAATCTTCTGACGATGAGTTTGAGAAAAGGAAATTCACTGACAGAGCTTTATTTGTTGAGCTACTTTCTGAAAACAAAGTGATTCTTCCAAAAATCTAGAGTGCCAAAAGTTATGGAAGGATTAAAACACGCTTGGGATGAAGTAGTTACTGATTAAGCCAAGCAACTGGAGTCACAGTCACTCAATAGCAATTGAATAAACCCTTTCAAAACATAAAAAATCATGTTAAAACAAAAACTGACACTAAAACTATGGGAAATAAACAGATTAAGTTGAAAGAGTGGGAGAAGAAGTTGTTGGGGGCGAAGAAAATCCAGTTTTTACCAAAGTTCAGCAAAGTTATCTGAGACTGAGTATGAAAAAAGTAGCTTGTTACGAGAGTGACGAAACGAAAGAGATATCCACAACTCAGTTGCAAAGAATTGTACTTTTGCAGCAATTACAGCTACAAAAAATACAAATATAAAAAGAGCAGAAACAGTTGGACTTACTCAACAAAACGCACTGCGATAAGGAAGTGCAAACAGATGAGGTACTGAAGTTTTGAAATAAATATTAACCTTTTCCTGTCAGAAAAAAGTGGATTATAGAATGGTTTGCTGGACACAGCTATATACTTTGTGTGTGTGTGTGTGTGTGTGTGTGTTCGTATGCGTGCATGATTATTTTCTTTCTTATTTTTTTGTTTATTTTCTATTATAAAATTTTTATTGGGTTTTTTAAAATGGGTATATTTCTTTTTTTTTTAATACAGACACTACAATCTAATTTATACAATTAAATCAAACTACAATTTTATTAAATGAAATTCAACATATCACGCTTCCTTTCCCCTTGAAACTTTATTTCAAGACTCTCGTTCAATCTCTGTCCAAATTCATAATCATTTTCGTCCCTATTTTCATCTAATTCAGGTTTTTTGACCTCAAAATTGTCATTCAGATGTGTGGCCACGCCACAGCTAGCTATAACTTTAGGTACTCTATGTAATGAAATTCTTACGCAGTTACACAAAATAGGGAACCTCTTTTTAAATTGGCCAAATAATCTTTCTATAACTACTCTCTCACTTGCATGTTTTCTGTTGAATGTACGTTGGATATTGTTTGCTGCTGGCTTGAAAGGAGTAATAAGCCAGAGAGAGATGACGTAACCTGAGCTGAACCATCATATCGTGATATGACCTCCCTAATATCACTTCGTCGCCATGTTCTTGCATCAGATCTAGGCCACTCAGCACATACACTAGTGAATTGTTCTTATGCATTACACGTAGCCTGCAGGTTGGTACTTGGATAACCATTACAGTTTATGTATTCATCACCGTCTATTGCTGGTTTTTTAAATTTTAATGTGCGTGCAGTTCAATGCACCAATGACCATTGGTAAATTATAACGAGTTTGCCACAACAACTTTGCATAGTTTATTTCTGCTACCAAATTAGGAAAGCGAATCCAGTTGTAAGCTCTTTCAAGTATATTATCCATTTCTTTGTTATATGTCTTACTGTTGTCCATTCTACACCAAAGTCTTCAGCTACACTGCTCTGGAATCCTGGGTCAGCAATATAACGCAAGAATATTTCCATCTGAATTCTCGAGCTTATTGCTTTTACTTTTGTTTCATCACTTTCCGGCAAAAATTCATTAGTTAAAACATCTATACTTTCGCTTTCAAAGCACATAAGCTGTTTGCACTTATCTACACCTAACATATGTCTATCACAATAACTTTTTCTGTTCCTTACATTCATAAACATGGCCATGGTGACGACTACTTTAAAATCCTAGTGTGGTCCCTCTCGCACTATAAAAAAAGCTAGCTACAACTAGGGTAAAAACCTAGTGCCAGCTTTTTATTCACAGCTTAGCACTAGGAATTTCAAAATTACAAGTTACAACTAGAGAGCTAGTAAAGTTGTATCTACTTTTAATTCACTCGGAATCTAGTTACAACTTGAAAATCATCTAGTGTTAGCTTTAACTACCTTTTATTCACTTCACTAAGATATATACAATAAAAAGGCATGAAAGAAGGTGAACACCATAGACAGAAGATAATGAGTCTGACAGATTCTATATCTATCTAAAATCTCAAACGTGATAATTTTCTTATAGTGTCGCAGATTCACCCATTTACATATATTAGTAAAATTTATACACTTTAGGGATAAGAAACAAAATTGGGATTGTTTATATTTAACTTGGAATTTTTTTATATACCAAATAAACATAGAGTAGGTTTTAAGTCTCATTCTCAATTATTAATTATATATTTATTTGGGTTTAATGTTATATTTTAGTTGAAAAATTAAAACAATGATTTATTTCTATGGCAAAAAATGTGGAGTTTTATAGATATGCCCCTATGCAATTTGGTTCATAATGGCTTTTGTTTCTGACAATATATAACCTAACCTAACCTAAACATTATAATAACATTTGTCTGTATCTCACCTATCACAGTGTTTTTGCAACAACAAATCTTGTGAAAAATTTTTTTTTGTTTTTTTACTATATATATATATATATATATATATATATATATATATATATATATATATATATCGCATACATTCAAACTGAAAATGGAAACAGCAACCCTACAGATGAACTCTGAAGTACTACAGGAAACCATGATTAAAAACTTTTGTGATTGCCTAAAAAGGAACAGCTAAAACTACTGTGCCAAGAAGAGACAACTAAAGTATAAACCGTTCTAAACAGAAGAGCTTATAAAACTAAAATCTGAAAGAGATAACACTAAGAAAAAATCAGAAAGATATCGTAAAGTGGCACAAATCAGTGGCAAAGCTGAGACAAAGGACAACACTGTCAAAGATCTATTCATGGAACTCATTTTGGAAAACAATCAAATAGAACTGATAACGGGGAGGCCCACAGACTCGTGAACAAAATTATTAATAAAGACTCAAAATCACAAACTAGTCCAATGGTAATTCAAAGTAAAGAGGTAACAGATTATCATAAAATTGCAAAAAAAATATGAATAAATATTTTAACTCCAACAGCCTGTCAACAGAACTCAGGACAAAAAAAATCCTTTAGGATAAAGTGTAAAGGTCGAAAAAACAAAGAAGAAAACAACATCTTCTTTCAAGACTTCCCTGACGTAGAGTTAAAACAGCCATAGAACGTGTTCAATCTGAAAACAACCAGACCCAGACAACATTTTTCCTGAAGTTATCATGCATCTGGGACCAGAGCCCTCATAACGTTAGTGCAGATCTTTAACAAATTATGGAACAGCAAGTTAAACCTACCAACCATTTGAATAAAAGTAACCATCCTAAAACCTGGAAAACCAAAAGAGCAAACCTTTTCCTATCCACCTGTAGTCGTTACCTCAATCATCGCAAAAGTCAAGGAAAGAATGATCTCGAAAAGACTGAATTGATACCTTGAGACTGAATCTCTTATTGCGGAAGAACAAGTAGGGTTCAGAATAAAACAGATCTACTTCAAATCAAATTATAAGATTTACTCAGAAATTTAAAGAAGCCTTTAATAATTGAGAAAGTGCCCTGGCAGGATTTTGAAACTGTTTATGACACACTGTGTAGAAACAAACTATCAGAACTGGGGATTGGTGATGATATAATAAATTGATTTAGAAGATTCCTTGTACAGAAAAGAAGTGAAGTGAGATATGGCTCTTGCTAACTCAGGGTATAAACAATCTAAAACAGGGCTTCCTCAAAGGCTGCAGCACAACTTTCATCAACATATATGATTATATAAGTAATCAACACAACAGAGAGTGTTAAGATCAAAATATTCTGACGAGATTATAATAGGGCCAAAAACAAGTAACAACAATCAACAACAAAGAGGTTTAGAAACCAATCTGACTCAAGCTTTGAAAACATTTCAGAATTGGGCAACAAATAACAACATAGAGGTAAACCCAACCAAAACAGTTTACCAATTCTTCACATTAAGGCACCAAAAACCCCACTGTTAACCTGTTCATAGGTAACAAGAAGCTACCAAAAAGTAAAAATACAAATTATGTGATCAAATCTTCTGCATAATAAACTGATTAGAATAAACACATTGAAAGAAAAGACCAGAGACAGAACAAGACTGATAAAATTATTAGCCGAGGGTAACTCAGGAGAGTTTTAGCGAAGGAATATATTAAGAGGAAAATCTACAATTATTTAGGTAACCTCCTAAAGCATCTGATTCAATAGTTTTTGATTAACTTACTGTCTTGTTGAAGCTTTTTTTTCTTAAGGAGTCAGGACTACACTTTGAATACTAAATACCTTAGTATATAAATAAGTTTCCTATCAAGGCAGATTTCAACCTATACTGTACATCGAAAAGTCTAAAGTACTTGTAAATTGTAAAAGACCAGTACATGTTGAAACTGGAAGTGATAATAATCAAGTACATTTTGCCTTCTAGTGTTGGGCATTTTCCCTTCTCGTACAATGTTTGACATCTCTACAGTTAAAGCCTCATATTTCGACAAAAGTTAACTAATTATTAACTTAAATAAATTTTGTGAAAATTATAAATTACCTTGAACCCATATTTAGCCATAATTTTAGCAGCAACAGATGCTCCATACTGTGGAGGGTTTGATGATGTGCGAGCAGGTGACGTATCTAGTGATGGAGCCGGAGACGACTCTTGTAATGAAGGAGGTGGAGCAATCGCAACGCCCCCACCTCTTGGAGTACGTTCTGTTAGATCTTCTTCATCACTATCACTTTCTCGCCGACCTGTCCCAGCAAAACATGTTGGAGGGTTTTTCCTCCTGTCATCTGGTGTTCCCATAATATTATTATCATGATCAAAATGGCTGAACAAAAAAACAATAATAATAAAATTGAGACGCATAAATCATATTTAATAAAATAGGTTATTCAAAAAATTTTAAAGACGCAGGAAGATGATTTCTACCCGCTGGATTCAGATCTGGAAACTACTACAGCTGGTTTCTAGAAACTAAAATAATAAATATTCCAGAGAGTAATAACTTTCTTAGATAGTGTTTATAAACCTTTTTTGTCCTGAATTTATTAAAAACTTGTAAGGAATTTACTTGGACAACTGTCATAACTTGTGTCGGTTCTTTATTTTTTTGAAGCCTCGTTAGAGGTATTTTCCTTTTCTAGTTATTGCCATGCACATGCATTTAAATAGTACACATGATGACATATAGTCATTTTTAGTAGGAAACGATATAAAAAAATACATACATGTTGAGTTTATATTGACAAATTCCCTTTGTTGTAAGACAATTACAAGTCTATTTTACCTCCCCCACCCCTCCTATTTTTTTTGCACAAATACTTTTTTGATATTTTAGTAAATGTTTAATAGAAAATATAACCCACAGAACTTAGAAAGAATCATTAACCAGAAAAAAATTAACAGAAAATTTGCCACTATATAATCTCCCATAACAGAATATAAAACAACCATCTAGATGTTTGATCCTTAAATTTTTTCAGGACTTCGAAAATAACATTAATTATTTGTTGTTATATTATATTGTTCATTAACAACTTAGGTTTTAAAAGAATATAAAACTGTGATTAGGATGAACTAATCAAATTTTAACTTAAATCTAATTTTCCACACCATATACAGAGCATATTTTTAATAAAATAGATAGACTATACAAATTTGTAAGAAATGTAAAAATAATTGCAGCATGAATCCCTGAATAAATATGTAAATTATAAATGAACAAATCAAGTTTGATTAAAATATTATATATTCAGTTTTAACAGAATATGCAAAATATGGGGAGCTAGCAAAACATAGAAATTTAGTTAAAGTCAAAACTCAACTTTTGTCGAAGTTAAATGTTGGTTGACCAATAAATAGTTGTATATGAGTGTATGTGTATGTGGGAATATATGCTACATGTCTGTTACAAGTATTATATTTTGAAACTAAATTAACTATCCAAAAAGTGATAAAAATTCATGACCTTATAATAATAACATATTGATGGAGCAAAAACATCTAACCAATCTAAATAAAATGCTGATAAGTATGTGTATATACTAAAAGTCCGATAATCTGGCAGCAAACAGTTCAGCATGTCCAAATTCTTCAGCATATCGGTAAGCTTTGGGAATACAACAGTTATGAGATGTTACCGCTATCCACTGTCAATCACTGTACTCTGTAAACCTAGCATGTATTGTTTTTTGTTTATAATTCTTTAAATAGCCTCTAAATCTACTGAAGTTCCTAAATTTTTTACAGTTATATAGTAAAAACTACATTGAAATATTTTGCAGCTTTCCAGATTCCCGAAACCTTGACTAAATTATCCGATTTTACTATAGATACTGAAAGTTATATACACAATATTTTCAAAATACACATTATAATATAATACAAATTTCCAAATGTGGTTTAAAAAATTCTTATGGAATATATTTCATACAAACCGCTTTATTAAAATTTGTTCTGTACTGTAGATTTTTTGTTTGTTAAATATATTTAATCATTTATATTATTGAAACTACTTATTCGGACATTTGCCATTATTTACACAACATTTTGAGACTATTGTTCAACTCTATCAAGTGAAAAAACCTAGAACATAACAAACATGAAGAGGGCCAACATAGCTGAGTAAACTAGGACTAAATGTAAATTAGTATACAAATGTGAAAAATCATAAGTAAACAAAACTGCATACTAAGACAAAAATGACAAATGACAAACTAATAAAAAAGGGTTTAGAGCCAATAGAGTAGTTGCTTAAGGCTTTATTGAGGATAGAGTGAACAAATTTTTGTCCCCTCTCCCAAGAGTTCAGCACTACTTTGTAAACATATTCTTAGATTTTATAGATACTTTAAAAGATTAAATAAATGAATGATATGGAAATACTACATTTAAGATAATGGTGATTATTTGAAATGGTGACATCTATATGAATTTTTTGTTTATCAATTAATTATTTACAATTTCTTATTTAAATTTAAAAAATATGTGATGTTTATTGAGTACCGCTCATAACCTCTTTTCTCATAAGTGATATTATTTCAGCTTTCAAATTATGTACATACATTTTATTTGTTATACACATTTTTGTGTATTTTGTCTTATGGCAATTATTTAGTTACAACTCTGTGTTACATTCAATTATAAATTATGATTACAAGTTATATCTCTTAAATTTAGAAAAAATCAGCTAAACTCAACTAGGTACCTATTTTTCCGGTTAACAATTTTTTCAAGGTATTGTAAGAAATCAATGATATATCAAATTTAATGATGATGGGACAAAATTTGACATGAGGTATAGATTTTAGCATGGCAGATGCAACGATTATATTTCAAATACAGCAATTAGCTAACAAGGATGGATGGTGGTTGAAATAATTTATATCTTCCATAAGCTAATAATTCATTCTAAAATTCTTCTCTTAAGTTAAATCAGAATCTAAAAATAGCTTAGTTACTTTGTTTCGTTATTATATCTCTCTCTGACTTGGGCCCTTTCATCTCGCCTTCGTCTTTTTTTCTTTTCTTCTTCTTCCTTTTCTTTTTCTCTATCTCTGATTTTTCTCAAATCTAAAACATCATATAAACATCAATAAAAGTTATTTATGAAACATAATAACATTTTGATCTACAACTCAAAACAAATACAACTGTTTCATTAGTTTTGATCTCAGAGAAAATTAAAAATTATGAAAGGCTTATATTAAAGCAAATAAGAAAAAACTTGATTCAAAAAGCTTTAATATTTTCTCTAAATAATGATTCATTCTAAATAATGATTTAAATAAATAATGATCTGTATTTACTACTTTATGTTTTGTTTTTGAAACTTTGCCTTTGTCATTGAAACGCTTTCATATATCCCATATAAGCTTTCTACGCTTCTTTCTATCTTTTTAGAGAGTTGTCCTAGATCCTTGACAACTAACAAGAGACTATATACTACTTGTTGGAAGGAAATACTATGACGTTTGTATGTAGCTATGTACAAAATTTATATAGACAAATTCTTAATAAAGTCAGGATAAAGATAAAAATATAAGATGTTCATAATATAATATTATTAAAAATAACAACTTTATATATTTCCGTTTGGTAAACATATTGTAAACATATTTAAAACTAAATTATTATTCTTTTTTAAATATTCTCCTTGATTTGAGTACATTCCTAAACATTCCCAACTTCTGCTGATACCTCTCGATTGAAATCCATTTTCAAAAGCTATTTACATACTCAGCTTTTGTATGTGAATAGCTTTTGAAAATTGAGCATCCAAAACACATCAGCAGAAGTTAAAACAATGTTAAGAATGTGAAAAGAATGTATTCAAATCAGGCATTATCTGTTGAGAAAATTGTATGTGTATAAAGTGCAAAGATGTTTCTTTGAAAGGAGTCGTGATTGGAGTTCCCGACCAAGAATTCAAATTTTATGTAAATTAAAATAAATATAATATATATATAAAATATATATTAAATTAAATACTTATGTACTGAAACATTTCAAAATAATGTTGTTTTAATAAATCAGTATTAAGATGAAAACGTAAAAGAATCCATTCAAACACGAGATGACACCCACGACACCTACCGGGGAAAATGCACAACGGTAGCGATATAAACAATTGCCTACAAATTTTAGACTTTCAACCAGATCGAAATTAATTAAAGCCATTTATCAAAATCTTAGATCTATGTTACCCACATCAAAAATAATCTAAAGAATCCCACCTATCTATAAAAACCAATATTTATACAGTAAAAAGAACGAATAAAAGAAATTTATCAATTTACAAGTGAAAATGGAATGGCCTAGAAATTTATATCGAATGGAAGGTCGCCAGTATTTCAGTGATTATAATAATATAAAAGACGCTGGGACAAAATAAATTTGACCAATAAATAGACCATATATTTATACATGAAAAACATCACTTCAACAACCACTTAAAATGTCTAAATATGTTGGGAATTGCATTAGAACGACGCAAGTCGGGGAAAATGGCTAAACTCGGTAGATAGTGTTAAACAAACGAGACCGTAAACCACGCCTACGATAATCTGATTGGGGAATCGAGTACAACGAAACATCACGGGAAATTTATAATATGCACAGAAAAACTATGATATACTGTAATTATAAGATAGCTATTAGTCAAAAGGAGTTATTTATTCCCTGTAGAATGTCTTAAACAATTTTAATGTAATAGCAGATATTTCTTGTTGAAACTCCATATTCAAGGATAAAATAAGCAAAAGCTTAAAGTTTCAAATATTTAATAGTATAAATGAGCTACAATTGTTTCGCCTTGCGGCATCGTCGGGCAACTGACGAAACAACAGAGTTGCCCGACGATGCCGCAAGGCGAAACAATTGTAGCTCATTTATACTATTAAATATTTGAAAATTTAAGCTTTTGCTTATTTTATCCTTAAACAATATTTATTTAGTAATTGTAGAGTCAGTAATTTAAATAAAACTATTAACAGTTTAGCTTTTGCAGTTTGGATCATAAATCATTTCATAGTGTTCTATACTTCCCAGTGCAGTGCAATAGGAATTATAATTATAAAAATAAAAAAACAAGAAGAAATAATCTCTATGAATAGCGTCGGTTTCAAACAATGGAATAATTCAGTTGTTGAGGTATGGCTGAACTGGATGGACGTATTTATCCCCAGCTCAGATTTTAAGAAGAATTTTATAGGGAAAATTATCAGAAGCAATAGCCTAAATGTGGAAGAAATAAGCCTCAACAGTCCTAAGGCAGGATACTAGTAAAGTAATATCAAAAGGCAGAGTGCCATCAGACTGGTGAGATAAAACTATTTCATTTTCGTTGTTTATGTCCAAGACTATATTAAGCCTAGTAGGCCATTAAGTTAGTTAATTCAAACAAACTTTTGTCACCCAAAATATTGGTGAAGAGAACTAATAAATAGAAAGACAATTTGTGTGTTAACTGTAGTACACAACATTACCTCCCTTTTCATTATTTCATCATCTTTTATAAACTTTTTATCATTTATCTTTTAATTAAATATCAATATATATATATATATATATATATATATATATATATATACAGGGTGACAATTAAGTCTGGAACCTCTTTTTTAATTTTTAAACCACAATAGAAAAAAATACCAAAGTTCACACGTGCTTACTGGTGATAGTAACGCACACATCTGCCCAATTACCGACCGGATAACCCTTTTGGGGGACGGTCCACAAGGAGTCAGACAAAATTCTTAAATAGCAGCATAGGTCGAGTTTGGTATCAAATTAAAGGTCTCACTTAGCAGAGTACAATGCCGCAAACCGGACTTCAAAAGGTGGATTCATTCAGTAGTTATAGCTGTTTGAATTTTAAAACTCGAACAATGTAAATTATTAAGTATTACAAGTAAACACCAATTTGTAAGTACCTGTGATCAAAGTAAGTGTTCAAAATGTTCCTCTCCCATCGTTTGACAATGTGGTAATCAAAGCCAGGAATAACTCCTCATCAATAATTATTACCAATAACACAACTACTGTTAGAATGTGAAAGTGGCTCTTTGGGTTTTCCACAAATTGAACTTTGACTGCAACCGTTGTTATCTGTATTTTGTTAGGAAGGTAACAGTTCAGTTGCACTGAAGCTTTCAGCGGGTTTAGTTATGCAGATGGAATAATTTTAAAAGGATCGTGTCAGAACTGGAAGACCAACAACAGTGACGGGTGAAGCCGCATCATTAGATGTTCTTCAGTCTTTCGTCGAAAATCCAAATGAATCAGTTAGATCTGCTGCAGAAACTCATGAAATGTCTCGTGAGTCAGTCAGAAAAGTGTTAAAAAAGGCAGCTTTCAAGGCGTACCGAGTACATCTGGTTCAGGAACTGAACGAAGAAGACTTCGATCGGCGGCTCGAATTTTGTGAAGTAATGATGGATAGAATTGACCGAAAACAAATCCTTTTGAACGATATTATATTTTCTGATGAGGCAACATTTATGTTGAATGGCAGTGTCAATAGACATAATTGTCGGTATTGGGACAACAGCAACCCGCACTGGAAAGAAGAGAGTCATACACAGCATCCACAGAAACTTAACGTTTGGGCAGGTATTATAGGAAATCAAATTGTGGGCCCATTCTTTATCAATGGTAATTTAAATGGTGACTCGTATCTAGTAATGCTCCAAAATGAGATAATTCCTGCACTACAAGCTGCTCTTGGTCGACAATTTCAAAGAATTTATTTCCAACAAGATGGCGCGCCACCACACTTTGCTCTCCTTGTTAGAGAATACTTGGATACAATATTCCCTGACAGGTGGATTGGAAGACGTGGTGCAGTAGAGTGGCCTGCTTGTTCCCCTGATTTAAACCCGCTGGATTTTTTTGTTTGGGGATACCTCAAAGATAAAGTTTATCGTACTAAGCCTCGAGATTAGGCGCACCTAAGAAATCTCATAGTCCAAGAAGCTCAAGATATTCCTCGTGACTACCTTCGAAATGCAGTGGATGGCTTTTACAACCGCCTAGGACATTGCCAGACGATGGGAGGGGAACATTTAGAACACTTTCTTTGATCACAGGTACTTAAAAATTGGTGTTTACTTGTAATACTTAATAATTTACATTGTTCGAGTTTTAAAATTGAAACAGCTATAACTACTGAATGAATCCACCTTTTGAAGTCCGGTTTGCGGCATTGTACTCTGCTAAGTGAGACCTTTAATTTGATACCAAACTCGGCCTATGCTGCTATTTAAGAATTTTGTCTGACTCCTTGTGGACCGTCCCCCAAAAGGGTTATCCGGTCGGTAATTGGGCAGATGTGTGCGTTACTATCACCAGTAAGCACGTGTGAACTTTGGTATTTTTTTCTATTGTGGTTTAGAAATTAAAAAAGAGGTTCCAGACTTAATTGTCACCCTGTATATGCTGTTATATTTTGAAACCCCCATTCCTTGAGGGAAGCAGGCACTGACCCCTTCCCAGAGAAAGAGAACCCCGAGATAGATATTATATATGTTTTAATTAGAGAAAAGACTCAAGAACTTGTTAATTAATTTTGAATAGAAAAGATTCATACTAAACGTAAAATAATTTTAATGTGTTTTTATATAGTGAAATTTCACTAAACAAGTGTTTATTGTATTATTTTGGAACAGAGATTCCCAGACTGAAAGAAATTTGACTGTATCAATTTATTTTTGTTAATTGTGAATTGATTATAATTTGAGCAATATTAAAAAAATAAATAATAATAATTTGTAAACAAAAAAACTGATTTATTATAGAAAACATAGTTGAATATAGACATATGAGTAGTATAATTTTGAGTAGAGAATTTAAATTTTTATTAATCAACGTTAATCATTTTCCAAAAGATATTAAACTTCAATTTAGCAATTTTAATATTTAAATTAAAATATAATAGAAGTTAAATTTCCGCTACGTTTTAGTACCTAAACTGAACTTGACTGTTTTTATGAATTTTTTTGCATTTCTAGCACCAAAGTTTGCCATATAATATCCAAAGCTGTAAAAATAAGAATACATTTTCCCAGTTATTAAGAGAACATTTAATTGTAATAGACAATATTGAACCATATTTTTAAAGTATTAACTTAATAATGTATGTGTACGTGGGAGTAAGAAAGACTGATTATGTGTGTAGGTGAGGGAGGGGTGTGTGTGTGTGTTGTACGCAGATGTTATATCTGTGAGCATGTGAGTAGGTTGTGTATGTAGGGGGGAGGGGTGATATATTGGTTATAAATTAGTTCTTAAAATTAAAATTGTATAACTTGGTATAGACAATTTGTAATTATGTACTGTATATTGTATTGTATTGTATAATTTGATAGAAAGAGAGAATGTATGTGCGAGTGATAGATGAAAAAGTGTTGAGTGTATATTTAGTTTTTAAATAGGTTAGGAATTTGATGGTTTCTGATAAAATTTAATTTAGTAATGCACATTGTTTTAAATATCTTGTTTAAAGTAATTAAGATAGGAGGTGTGTTTTTTGTTTTTAATTTTGTAACCAAAAAAGTACTTTTTGGTCAGGGCAGCGCCCCCTACGAACCGGTGCCCTGGGCAGGCTGCCCCCTTTGACCCCTCACTATATCTGTCTGCAAATGAAACACCCTATCTAAATGTAGTAAAATAATTATTAAGTTAAAATATTAAAGTATATAGCTGTTCTTTTTTTATCAATAAACATATACATTTTTAAGAACAAATAAATTTATAAAAAACACATTGAGTTTATTGTTAAATATGACAATAAAGATCCGTGTTTAGTTAAAAAGCAAACTAAGCCCCATTTAATTCCAAGTGCTAAACATAAACTAGGTCACTGAGAATGCCGATCTGCAGTGGAAGAGCCTCTACACATAGACCCCTCAAGCTCGAGACACAACACTATTACAATTTACCCCATCTGTCATTCCCGTCATGAAGGGCCACACAGACTGGGACCGAGTGATTAGGGTTAATATTATCCTATAAATATTTGAAATATCAGACAAATATTAAATTTTATTATATTCTATGGTATATAATTTAGAGCATAATTAATAAGAATAAACAATAATGTCATTAATAAATTAAGGCTTAAGATAATGAACTTACCTTTAACAACTTTTTCATAGTCATTCGGCCACATCGGGTCATATTCAACACCTTCAAAATTCCATTCTAGATCACGAGTATTTCCAGCATTCAAGTGTGGAGAGAAATTGAGGTTCCTTGATTCCTTAATGACAAAATGGCAAGCACCTGATGAGGTTTTTTGTGTATGCATACAATAAGTATATAAAAATAATCAAATAAAATCTTTTATTGTACTATATAATGAGTACTTTTTTAAACTTACTTTTGGGTAGCTTCCAAAGCTAGAATTAGAGTTTGAATCTTCTTCATCCTTTTTAGATTTCAAATCGATTACTGGAGCCAACACAGAGCCAGATTTTCGTACTTGTTCTCGTCTTGGCTAAAAATAAATTTCAATGAAAATAAATTGACATAATTTCAAAGTTACATGTTATTTTTTCCTGTTGTTAAAAAAACAATTTTCTTAGCAATTTTTTGAACAATCTCATAGGTTTTAAGTAACCAATGCCTCAATCTCAATCAGTAACCAAGCCCTCTCACTATTCTTTTACAAAGTTAAAATTCTCCACTTTTTAAATTAACAAAACAACTCTTGTATTTCATGTGCACATTTTTAATGTTTGTATAAAACTAGTAAAGATAATAAAACACAATTTTTTATTTTGTACTATCCACTTTTTATTAGTCTAGCCGACCAATGGTTTCGCCTGCTAAGGCATTGACGAGGCTGTATTACAGATTGGTCGGCTAGACTAATAAAAAGTGGATAGTACAAAATAAAAAATTGTGTTTTATTATCTTTAAACATGGAATTCCACCAAGAACCATCAGTCTCAACAGTAATGGGGGAAAAAAAAAATTTAAAAAATAAAAAAAATAATAAAACCTAGTAGGCAACATTTATATTTTTTAACATTTCTTGTAAATAAGAATGACAGTTTTCAGCTTTGTATGTATGCGTGTGTGGGGGGGGGGGTTGTGTGTGTTTGTAAATATATTAAAACGTTTTAAATGAACAAGAAAAGGGAAAAAAAACTAGTTTACAAAAAATCAATCAATTCGTTATTTATTTAAAATTATGTTCATTGAATATTTACAATAGTATTTTCTTCTATAGATAAAGTGTTCTTTAGAAACATATTTAATTAATAATATACATAAATTAAAATGAATATCCTAAGATGAACAGTTCAAGAGTAGGCCCTAACCTATAAATTATAAATAACAGAGTCTCTTTCTCGGGTAAGGGTTGGTGCGGCTTTACTCAAGGAAGGGGATGTTACATAAGAAATAAAAGTTCATAAAAAAATTCAAAAAATCAAGATATTAAATTAATGTTATAGAAATGAATGGATTATAGGGGGCTATAATGTTTAAGTTCTCACTTTAGCAATTGGTACACACATATAGTTAATCTTGTATTTAAATGTTGTGAAATTGCCACTTGGGCTTAAATTGTTTTAAATTATGAGATTTAAAAAAATGGCTGAACAAATGCATTGATGTAAAAGGATTGATCTCACCAGTATCTAGTCGCACTTTTAATATTGCTAGAATATATTACGCAAAGAAAACATTTTTACTATATCACTTGATTATTGATGCCTTTATTTCACAAAATCTGGATGCTCTTCTTGGTATTTTTTCAAAATAAAATTCTTCATAAACGGAGCAAAGCAAGACGTCTGACCTGTTTTAGGCTCCCTCAACAATTGCCTTCTTTAATTGTTTAGTCTAAATTGATGCAGAAAGGGATTCTTTTAAAAAGTATAAATATATTTCTGTGTCTTGTTGTGATTCTAAAAACTCATCAAATTTCAGATTTTTATTCTAATACAGAATGTAATATTCTACATGTTAATGGTAAGGGTAAGTAAATGCACTAGAAATGTTAGAAATCAAGAGAATAATCAATAAGGACTCTAGCTTAGTTATTAATGAACAATTAGACCTTAGTAATTCACCACTCTTGCAACCCCTATTTGGGCATAGGTATCTTCCCTCTCTCCTTCCTCCTTAACCTAACATTTGGCCCTTTCTCTCCACCTATTGTATTGTAAACATCTTGTACCTTAGTTGTAAGCTGCTTTTTTTTCAACCGGTGCTCGGAATCTCTTATGGACATGCCAGGGCAGCGGTTGATACGTGGATGCGGGAGGGGATGAACAGGGTCTGGACGAATTCAACCACTAGTAGACTTGCTAAAAGGTTAATTAGACCAAGCAAGAAACATGCGGAACAACTCATCTCTCTTAGAAGGGATAACTTGAGGTGGGTGGTTGGTCTCTTAACGAGCCACTGTCACCTCAGAAAACACCTACACAGGATAGGAATTGCTGCAGTTAATACATGCAGGAAATGTGGTTTGGCTGAAGAGTCTGCAGAACACATTCTTTTGGAGTGTGAGGCGCTAGGACGAGCCAGGCTGTACTCTCTAGGCCCTCCGGGGAAAGAGATGGAAACCATCCTAGACAACCCTATCGGTAGTATCTGTTCCTTCATAAGGATGACGGGTATTACTGATTGGGTGTAGGAAGGAAATTGGGGCGGCAAAAGACCATTAGGTCGACGCCGGTGATGCCTCTGATGGAGGTTATCACAGCCCAGTTAAAAAAAAAAAAAAAAAAAAAAAAAAAGCTGCTTTTGATAATGCCGTAGTTGGCGAAACCTTGGTCGGCACGGCTCATTAAAAAATATTGTGGAAGTACAAATTGCCTTTTATTTAATTATTAACCTATAATAACTTTATGCAAACCTGTGTTTGAGAAGCTTTTTTCAACTGCAATTGAGATTGAAACAGTTTAATTCCAGAAGACCACCCTGCAACATGATCCGATTTTTGTTTAATTGCATCTAAGTCATCATACAACGACATCGTACAGTATATACTGTATTCTTAATTTATTCCTATAACTACAACCCTATACTTCTATACACAAAAACACAATACTCATTACTCAAATACTCATTACTCAACCTCCACAAGATATTTCCCAAAAAGTGTAACCATAGATAAATGATAACAAACCAAAAGTACAACTGAACGTTCAATTATTACAGTTTTCATTTTTGACGCTAGAGCTCCCAAGTGATCATCGTAGAAACCAAAGATGAGTAGTAAATACGAATCAATCATATCTTGTTTCTTATTATGTATATATGTCGCAATGAAATTAAGACCAGACTGAATAAAAAATGAAAACGAATAACGGTGTACATGCAATACAGTAATAATATGTAATTACCGTGGTTAATCTAAGCCAACTACAAGCTAGGTAATGAGAAAAAAGACCCTTTAGCTTATGATCGAAAATTCCAAAAAATAATATTCCATACGTTCAAAATATTAACTTCACTGACTTATTGAATTAATCAATTGAATTTATACAGAGTGAATATTTTATTTTCGGCCTTATGACCAGAGAAGAGAGAAGTACAAAATAATTTAAATGTCACAGTTAAGAAGAGATGAAAAGATTTCGTAAATCAAATTTAAATTTGATTTCTGAACTATATATCATTATAAATTTCTAATAATCGTTTTAGAACAATATCTGGCGAAAGTTTAATAAGGGTATAATTATTTATGTTCTCCAGACCAGGAAAAGTAAAAGTTTTCAAAAATACTTGTAGTGAATATAATTCTGAACAAGTTAGAATAAGATAATTATAAGGTATTAAATAATCAAATATAAACAGACAATATTTATGAAACAATCACAATACCTCAAATTTTAATAAAAGAAATTCACTAATTATTCAAAGCCCTCAATCATTAATGTGATCTAAGTAACAAAAGCAGCGTTCTGTATACCTTTGATAACATTTGTGACGATTTGCAACCATAGATAACATTTTTGGTCGCAGAGACAAAAACGAAATACATTGAGCTGACCTAATATTACTGCCTGGACTCGAATGAATAATATTCTTATTCACCAATCACAGTTACCAATATACATTGGCAATGTGTAGCTCATAAACGCATGTAATATTTAAATACAGTAGTATATTTTCATAACAAGAGTGGAAAGTGGGGTTTTGCATGTTCGAGACCATATGTTAGAAGTGCGAGATTTATCGAGCACTTCAAATAATATGGTCGAGAATATGCAAAACAATTTCGCTCGTGTTTTGAACGATACTTTTCACTACACTACGGAATAAAAACGAGACATCGTTAAAAAAAAATTAAACGGATCTTGGTAGTTTACTAGAACACACTAGAGGTTTTTTAAATCATATTTTAGGCCTATAATAAATGTTAAAGGATATTTTATCAGCTGATTATTTTTCTATGTAAAATTTAATTCAGGTGGACTTATTGTAGAGGACATAATATTGGTTTGCTATTATGCATTAAATTAATTTTTTTTTTATTTAATCTTGGTAATTTACTAGAATACACAAGAGCTTTTCTTTATCATATTATATTTATTATCTGTTGAAAGATATTTTACGAGACATCGGTAAAAAAAAAAAAAATTAAACGGATCTTGGTAGTTTACTAAAACACACAAGAGGTTTTTTAAATCATATTTTAGGCCTATACGTTAAAGGATATTTTACGAGATTTCAACATCATCTGCTAGTGCAGAAAATAACATTTTCCACTCTAGAGTGGGAAAATCAGCTGTGGGAAACTCGGCTAAAGCCTCGCGCGTAAACTCGATGTTTCTCAGGTTCTAAACACATAACGAAAACAGCTGAACTCCTAGTGTAGTGAAAAATTATTTATTGTATCTTTGATCATTTTCTATTCTATTCGTTTAATCCATGCGTAGTTTGTATCTGTGTCCGAAACTGAATGTAATGAATCAACAGAAATTACAGAAAACGCTTTAGTGGTGTCTTGAGTGTGTTGTTTTTGGAATCGTTTACAAAAGTATATTAGGGGCACATATAGGCATTTATTTTTCAGTTAATTAAAAGTTTTTAAATATGGAGTGTTTATTGGGAATGGCTTTCAAAGACTTTGTTATGGTTGCTGCAGATATGACTTGCACCAACAGCATAATTGTTATGAAAGATGGTAAGGTTAGGAAGAATAAGTCTAATTAAATTTTAAAATGTATACCCAACTCATACTTTTTTTGACAAAAATAAGTTCATCCAATTTTGAATGAAATGCCACTAATACTGTTCCAAATTAATGAGGTAAATGTTGATGTATAAGCTTTGTCACATTTTTAATGTATTGTAGAATATGATTAGCAAGTCAGGTAAGGTAATTGTTTATAAAGAAAGTTCCTGCTTTCTTTTTAACATGTTCTACATACATTATTTCTTAATAATAAAATAAGTTTTCAACACGGAGCTAATTTTTTCACCGAAAAATCGCAATTTCCAAATTACAGAATTCCATGCATTTATACATCACTGAAGTAATATGATATCACAGATCATGTGATATGCTTTGAATCCTCCATAATAATAATCTAATTTCAAATTATCAATTTCAATAAACTTATGATAGGTATGGCCAGGTAGTTATATATATATATATATAAAGCTACCTGGTCAAACCTGTCGAGATATATAATATAATTATATTGTAAAGTAAGCAAATTATTAACTACAATAAATGTACGAAAGGCAACCTGGACTAACCTCCTGTTGTGTTATGAAATAGCAATCTAGCATAGTCATTGTGTAAAGCTCATGTGTCAAACCATTTGGAATTAACACCGCCATTATGTTTTAACCTATAAATACGCCTGATTTGGTAGTTTTTAGATTGTGATTTTTCAGTGAAAAATAGTGATCTGCCCAAGGAAAGCATTATTTATTCTTAAGAAGTAAGATATGTAGTAGATGATAAGAAAAAATATCCAGAAAATAAGGTGCCACCTTTAAGTAAACAATTACCATACTTGGATGGGCGACCACTTGGGGAAATAATCCACAATTTCTTTTTTTTTACAAATATACGTGTAGGTCAGGTATAGATAAATAGATATAGCCACCTTACTTAACCTTGTAAGGTAAAAATTCCCTTACATACCTATTGTAGCGCATAATTCACTTAATGGACCTTAACCTAAAAAACTTGGTTAAATTCTTTTCCCTATGAAAATGTTAACTTTGTGTTGAAAACTTGTTTTATTATTAAGAAACAAAGCATATAGATCCTGTTAAAACAACAAAATTGTAAAAAAGCAGTAACTTTCTTTGTAAACAATTACTGTAAGATATTACATTTGTAACCTTAGCTTATGAATAATAGGGTTATTGATTATTATGCACCATCAATTCTCCTGCATATTAACCTTATTTTTTATACAAAATGCAATGTCTTAAGATCATAGGCTATGTGCAAAAGGTCACAGTTTTAAACTCCTTACAACAATGTAGAAATTATATTTAACAATTTAGTAAGTAGGCCTAACCTATGAGAATTTAGGCTTTTAACTATTCACAAGTGGTTATTTTGTCTGTAGCAGCATCCTACTGTTGTACCCCCTATATTTCAGGTGTATATTAAAAAAATCATAATTAGTGTTCTATACAAGTATAGTTCCATAAATTTTTGTTCAAAAAAATCTGTGGAACTTGAAAAATTTTTATGTTAGTTAAAAATTTTGGTTTTTCTTTGTGAAAATACGGAAATAGTATTTCCAAAAATTGTTTTTCAACTTTCACAATACACTAACTATAAAAAAATTATGTAATTGTGAAATGTTCAAAAGTATGTTAGGCGTATCTCCTTTTCATGGCAAATTCAAATATATATAGACTTCAGCGTTTCCCAAAGACTTGTTGGATCCCTTAACACTTCAGTTGTTAGTAGTCGCTATAGTGTCTCCATTTCTCTTTATTATCAAATTACTTCTTATTTTTAATTACCTTATTTGGTCTGTCATGTGATTTCTTAGTCGAAATTCGACATGTTTCGGAGCTAACGATGTATTCCATCATCAGGAATAGTAAATCACTTTGAAGAGATCGTAGAACATTAAAACAAAGTATACATAAAACACTACACAATGATGTTACATGTTATAAGAACACTGATATGTACCCTATCTGTATTGTTAACAATAGACAGTTCAGCTCAACATTTTCTTGACAGTCTGTGATTGGCCATGACAAGGTGCGCACCAATACAAATATCAGTCTTCTTATAATATATGCAATTATTGTGAATGTTTTTAATGTATACTTTGTTTTAATGTTCGACAATCTCTTCAGAGTGATTAACTATTCCTGATGATAGAGCTACGGCTCCGAAACGTCAAATTTTGACTAAGAAGTCACTTGACAGACCAAATAAGGTAATTTTAAACAGTGACTTAGATATCACAAAATGCAAATTAAATTATTATCAAAATAATAGATGTTGCAGCATCTATTAAACAAGAGCTTATTAAATATGCTCTATCTGTAACAATTTGTGATAGATTCTCTTGAAATAGTTACCTTTAAAACTAGCATATTTTAGCTCTCATTCATCTCTAGTGGATTTCAACTAAATGAAATATTTGAAGAGTAATTTCCGATTGTAAAATCAAGTTTGTGTTTTATCACCCAGTTTTTAGTCAGCTGTTACAACAAAATAATTTAGTTTTTGTAAATAACTTTTTTATTCTGATTACAGTGATTATAGTGTTATATAATACATAATAGTTTTATAAGAAATAGTATAAGTTATTTTATAATTTTTTTTCCTTGGTACTAATATAAATGAAATAAAAAAAGATGTAACATTTTAGGGTAAAATAGTGAACAGTTGGAGGATCAATTTTTTCACAACTAGCTCTGATTTTCCTTTCTAGGCTCGTAATATGTGTTTGTTATAGATTTATTTTAGGAGTATTCATGAAAGATAATATTGATAGATCACCTTTTAAATCTGTGTATTACGTTTATTGTAGATTCGACCATCAATGATATGGTACAAAATAAATTTGTCAGCAATTTCAATTTAGATTATGAGTTGAGTACAAAATTTTGCCCCCTTCTTGTATAATTTAACCTAATGAGATACCATTACCCAAAAATAATCCAAAACTCTAGTAAAAAAAAAAAAAATTCTACAGTAGATGAATTGTGGGAGCATTCAGATAATTTGTAACTGGCTGAATGATACTGTCAAAACTATAGAATGTTAAAGTTCTAATTCACATTACAATTTAGTGGACACGTGAGATTGTGTGGGATCAAGATGGTATTACTCTTGAACAAAAACAGTACCTTCAGTAGATAAATTAGTAAATACCTATTGTATATCATCATCGGATTTTGCTATGAAAAATTATGAAATCATTATCTAATTAGGCCTACCTTTTATTCAAACAATCAGATCATATTTTTTGTCAGAAGACACTTTTCAAGTCCTAAATTGCATTTCTTCACTGTCAATAACACGTAGAAAACAAGGAAATCCAGCATTTTTAGGTTGAATCCAACTCTGATTATGAAAGCTTAAATGTTAATATTTATTCCTACGTTAGTCAAGTTAGTGGATGTGTCATCACTCGATGGTTATTATTAAAACATATATTTGTCACATGTGGCAAAAAAAAATTGTTTTATTTGGTCTGGCTAGGTGACTATATAGTCACCTACCCAGACCTAATGAAACAAGTGATCACACATTCACTGACTTGACTTACATAGTTATCAATATTAACGTAAGGAGTCTTAAGTTATCCTAAACTGGATTTTGTACTTTTATATGTCTTATTTTATACTAAATTAATGTATTTTATGACTTGAAAAATGTCTTCCAACATAAAATATGATCTGATTGTTTGAATAAAAAGTAAATTCTAAACGATTTCATAATTTTTCATAGCAAAATTTGATGACGGTGTACAATAGGTATTTTCCGATAAATTATGAGAATGAAGAACTGGCTGAATAGTATTGTCAACTACGTAGAATATTAGTATGACATATTTCAGACCTACATAATGAATATACAGTATCTAGGAAAGTTAGTTTAGGTAAAGTCAATTATTTACAACTTTAGGTCATATTTATAAAATTGTGCTTATTTTATGACTTCACAGAGTTTATGTGAGAGGGACTATAAATAATTTTATAACATAATTACAGTACTACCATGTTGAACTGGTCTTTTTCGTTAGTCTAAGTCAGGGGTCTCCAAACTTATAATCTATAGGGACAAACTGAAAAATCTAAGTAGGAATGAGGGCCACCGGGGTCCACGGGGTAGAAATAGCCCCTGATAAAAAAGGGGCCCAGGGGGTATTTCATTTTCAAAAATTAACATTTTAAAACAGTGTTTTATGGCTTTCTATTTATATATTCTAATTAAAATTTAATAAAGTTTTCTATGTTTTTAGTGGTTATAATTTTTAAATTAAATTGGTGAAAATTGCAGTTGAGTACTGAGTAGGTCTACCTAATATAGTAGGGTTTTTTGATTACCATAATTTTAAAGTTTACCCATAATGGAACTAAAAGTAATTTATATAAACTTTAATGTAATAATTTTAGCAGATATTTCTTGTTGAAACTCCATATTCAAGGATAAAATAAAGCTTTTGCTTTATTTTCCTTGTAATTTATATATTTAAAAATAGAATAAAACACACATTTCCAAAGAAAATAAATAGTAAAACAAAAAAATTAATTCAGACAATCTTAGGATACACATATTTTATGACAAACTTAATTTTGGAGGTTGTCTTATCCATTTCTTAGTTATTGTTTGTTTTTCTCACATATGTGTGTGAAGTGTGGAATTGTTTTGGTTGACTGACCATTACAGTTCACATTGGATTAAATTTAGATCTTCCTATTATCAAAGTTTGTTTCAAATGATCATTTGACAAATTAACTCTGTATTTAGATTTCACATGCTTCATTCTTGAAAAGGTTTAAATATAGATTGACCCAAACACTGAAAACATCCCACTTGGAAAATCTTGAATCCCCTAGAAATCATCAGTTAATGATCTGCGAGGAAAAAAAAACTGTAAAAGTACCTTAAACTCTGAATATACGACTTTTTTACTTACTAATTATAAATTCATAAATCAAAGTTATTATTGAATGCTTGAAAGACATACCTGTAGAATGGGAAAAGATCGGCATTCTTGAAACACTTGTTGTAGTAGTCCTTTAAGTTCTCATTTTAAGTTCTATCAATTTAAGTTGGAGTTCTGAAACAGTTTAATCTTTTCTGCTACCAATGCATCATCAAAGTCTGCAAGTGAGTTTGAAACTCCTCGCGTAGTTTGATGATGGTTTGTACTGCATATTGTGATGGGAATGACACACATAACATGTTTCGTTAGAAAACTTTTTGCAGCTTTACTAAGTGATCCAAATTGGTCTTCCCCACCTGACTTACAAAGAGAGACAGTTTTTTTTTCTAAAAAATTTCACATGATGGAACAAGTCATTTACAAACGATTTTTCTCCTTGAAGTATCAAATTCCAAAAGTTTAAATGAGACTTTTTCAAAGATAAAACATTTTCTGATTGAATCTGACCTGTCATTTCAGCCTATTTGCTTTTTGAATGTTTTGTTTCATAATGTCTCTGAATATTATATTCTTTCAACACGGATATTGTTGCATTACAAATGAGACACAAAGCACTATTTTTCGTTTTCAACCACAAAGTAATAGATACACCATTTTTCGTTAACTTACTGTCAACTTTCCTCTTTTTGGACAAAGACATAACTGAAATAATAGTTATAAAACACTGGCACTATACTCAAACACTGTATTTATTATAACACACTGGCACTACACTAAAATACTGTGTTTAAAATTATATAAAGCAACGTTTAGTTAGCATCAGGCTTCATCGACAACTTCACTTTCGGTATACGTTGAGTGACACTAGACTAAGTGAGTAGCACAGTGAGTCACCACGATGGGAATGGGAGTTGGGCTCATAGAGGAAATGGGAATCTTCTGGACCACTGTACCCTGGAGCTGTTTTATCACTTCAATTTAGTAGAACGAGGCCCAAATAGAGCTCTGGCCGATTGGAGCTTATGTCTAGGTGTAGCGTCCTGCTTAACTTATATAATATGAAAGTTTTTCGATCTTAGCTAATTGTTAGGACAGAATCGGTCGTTAAACTCAAGGTAGTCAGATAGGCAGCAGGCCAGACAAAACCTCTTCGCGGGCCTGGCCTGCGGGCCGTAGTTTGGAGACCCCTGGTCTAAGTTATGCCTTGAAATAGTTATGACATTAACTATTCGCAAAAATTACTAAAAATGAAGAATATTTTAACACTCATGAATTTTAACAGTCATAACTTGGTTATTCACAAATTTTGTTTTATAAAGAAAATTTATATACACAGTACACCCGTTTTTTTAGGCAATTCCAAAAACTGTGTGATAATACTGACACCTGCATTATTCTGTGTCTGAGATTGATAGTTTTTGAAAGAGGATAGAGGTACTATCTGTCAGGTATCAGAAGAGCTTCGACACTATGCGTATCTAGTAGGAATTTAGAAGGATAGTTTGTCCCGGTGGGATCAGCCTTCGGACAATGAACAAGGTAGAGTGCTGCCAGGATCAGACGACTTAGAGGTTGGAACGTTTTTCCTGGAGGAATCAGCCTTTAGACAACGAACAGAGAGGCCCGTGTTATCAAGATCAATGACAGACCACAGAGGTAATGCTCATCCCGAGGGGGATTAGCCCTCCGACATAGGGTTGCCAGACGTCAGGCTTTTAATTCATCTTCCAAGTGTCTGGCCGGACTTGTTAAAATTTTGAGAAATGTCCGACTTTTTCCTTTTAGATGGCTAAAATTATTTACTGCCTGTGTACTTATAGCAAATCCCATTGATTTTTTTCTGAGTGTATAAATGTTGACATAGCGACATTCCTCGCCCCCGGGCCGGGCCCCGACCAACAACAGGCATTGACTTCCTACTTCCTGGAAATTCCGGGCCGGAATCCCGGTCTCATCACTATCGCTCTAATTTCGTATTTTCCTTATATTTGTTTGGAATTTCCTGGTATTTGCTCAACTCTTATAAAAACTGAAATATTAAAACGAAAATACAAATCCTCTTCGTTCAGTTCTCAGTGAGCATCAGCCTAGTTCGGAAGTCAGAGTGTGTATAAGTGAGTCCGTGCAATTAAATTTTGCATTTTAAATTTTAAGATTTAAAACTATTTGAAATGTCTACGCCCAGCCCCGGGGAACCTAAAACGCAAATGTAAATTTACAGAGACTTTAAAAAGCAAATATCCTTGTTTCCGTGAGGGACGAAATGACACTTAGCAAAGTGTGGGGTTTGTGATTCTTTTGTGAATGTTGGTAATAAAGGTGCTGGTGATTTAGAAAAACATTGTGAACACTGAAAAACATTGGATCGCTGTAAGAACTTCCTCTTCTGTAAGTAAAATTAGTTCATTTTTCGCTCGCAATTTCTCACCTCTAGATACAAAAGTACAAACGGCCGAATCTACTCATGCATTTCATACTGTGACTCATCACCAGTCGTACAACTCAGTAACCTGTACGTCTGATCTGTGTAAAGTATTGTATCCTGATTCTGAGGTTGCAAAAAACCTCACATGTGGCAAAACTAAAGCAAAAGCCATCGTAAATAATGTGCTCACAGCCCATGCATTGAATCAAGTTGTAAACATTTTAACAGATGATCTACCTTTTTTGGTATTGAAACTGATGCCAGTAATCATGGTGCGATCAAATTATTTCCAGTTGTCCAATACTTCAACAAAGAAAATGGAATCGACAGTAAAATTTTAGAACTTGGAACCTGTCTAAACGAAACAGCAGTAACTATATCGAAATATGTGCGAGATGTATTAGAAAAGCACAATTGGGTTTAAAGTGTATTGCATTTTCTGGTGATAATGCTAATGTAAATTTTGGTGGGTCTGAGCACAATGAAGGTAACAATGTTTATACTCATTTAAAGAAATCTGTAAACAAACACATGATCGGAACCGGTTGTTCAGCCCATATATTGCACAATACCATTCAACACGGGACAGATAGTTTACCAGTTGATATTGAATCGATTGTTTTAAAGATATTCAACTTCTTCCATGTTTACACGGTTCACACTGAAAAGCTGAAAGAGTTCTGTGATTTCGTAGATCTGAACTACCAAGTACTTTTAAAACATTCCAGAACTAGGTGGCTATCCTTGTTTCCAGCCATTGAGAAAATAATAAAAATATGGCCGATTGACGTTAATTTTTTGTCTTAAACAAAGGTACCGACAATAATCAAAGAATTTTTTTAAAATCATTTTTCAGAAATGTATTTGTGGTTTGTACATTCAAATATTTTCCTTTTTCATTCAAAGATCTCAGCAGTTGAAAGAGAGTACAATTGTGTGATTGAAGTAAGTGAAATGGTCACATCGGTTCAAAATTCACTCCTGAATAGATTGGAAGAACATTTTCTACCTTCCCAAGTAAATCAAGCAATAAAAATTTTCAAAGAAAATTGTCAACAATTTTATGAAATATGTCTTGAATACCTCATCAAATGGACCAAACTGATGGAAGAATTTACTTGTTTTAGCTGGATGAAATTTGACAATCTAAAACAAGATATCATGTATGCCAGTCTTACTCCATGTATTGCTTATTTACAAAGTAAAAACGTTGAACCGAATGAGTCTAAACTCATTGATCAGTTTTGTAATCTCAAGATATATGCCTCCAACCTAGATTTGGAGAACAACAAAACCCCCGTTAGCCCCTGTGGTGCCAGTTCTTTAAGGTGAACTCTAATCCTGAGCTTGAAACATTTCAAAATAATGTTGTTTTAATAAATCAGTATTAAGATGAAAACGTAAGAGAATCCATTCAAACATGAGATGACACGCACGACACCTACTGGGGAAAATGCACAACGGTAGCGATATAAGCAATTGCCTACAAATATTAGACTTTCAACCAGATCGAAATTAAATAAAGCCATTTATCAAAATCTTAGACCTATGTTACCCACATCAAAAATAATCTAAAGAATCCCACCTATCTATAAAAACCAATATTTATACAGTAAAAAGAACGAATAAAAGAAATTTATCAATTTACAAGTGAAAACGGAACGGCCTAGAAATTTATATCGAATGGAAAGTCGCCAGTATTTCAGTGATTATAATAATATAAAAGACGCTGGGACAAAATAAACTTGACCAATAAATAGACCCTATATTTATACATGAAAAACATCACTTCAACAACCACTTAAAATGTCTAAATATCTTGGGAATTGCATTAGAACAGAGTTTCTCAAAGTGGGGTCCGCGGACCCCTGGGGGTCCGCGAGCTTGTATCAGGGGGTCCGCGGTGCTAGCCTGCTAAAAAGTAGAAAATAAGTTAAATTCAACCACAACACTTGAAGACCTATCAAGCTATCTTATCTTGCTATTTGTTGTTATATAGCATAGATATATAACTACAATTAGTTAGTTGGCAGTGAGGACAGTTTGTAGCAGTGATTTTCACTCTTTCAGTTGACACACTGTAGGGAGTGTAGGGACTGTACAGATTGAGCGCTGAGAGGGAAGGGGGATGCGCATTGCGATCGCGTCTTGGCAACCAAACAAAACATCAACAGTGCTTCTTAACCACAAAAATACTCTCGCATATTGTCACTCTATGTTTCTTTGACTCGTTGCCGTGGTAAATACATTGCAGTGTAGTGTTGCGAAGGTTTTTTTCTTTAGTACATTAGTTCCGTTTATGTATTACATTGTGTTTAGTGAAAACGTCAAGTAATCAGTAATGGATCGTTGGTTAAAAACAGGCACGGTTAAACGTACGAATGAAGAGGCAATGCCTGACGGGAGCCCTCCTGACCTTGCTACTCCGTCGTGTTCAAAATCCAGTGCCAGTGTAAGCAAAACTAAAAAGCGCAAGTATTGTGATGAATATTTAAATTTTGGATTTGTTCAGGCTGGTACAGACAGTGAATAAAAACCGCAATGTGTAGTGTGCTTTGAAATTCTGTCTAATGAATCTATGAAACCTGCTAAGCTGCGTAGGCATTTAGAAACAAAGCACTACGAGTTGTTGGGTAAGTCTATAGAATTCTTTAAAATAGAAAGCAATAAGTTGAAAAAATCCAAAACTCAAATTGAAAAAATTGCAACAGGTACTGCAAATGAAAAGGCGACCATGGCATCATATGCCGTTTCCTTGTTGATTGCTAAATCGGGAAAGCCTTTTAACATCGGAGAAGAGCTAATTATGCCTGCTGCCAAAACTATGTGCAGCATAATGCTGGGTGATTCTGCGGCCAAAGAAATGGGTTCGATTTCTTTATCCAATGACTCAGTTAAAAGAAGGATCGATGATATGTCAGATAACGTGCATTTTCAATTACTGTAGTTACACGTTTGAAAACCACCAAAATGTATGCGTTACAATTAGACGAGAGTACAGATTTAACTGACAAATCTCACTTGTTAGCTTTTGTTCGTTACGAATACGAAAAACGTGTCTTTGAAGACCTGTTGTTTTGTAAAGAGGTTCTTCATAACAACTCAAATGATGTGTTCGAAGCCCTTGATTATTTTGTTAAGGAACATGAACTAGATTGGAATAAGTGTGTCGGATTGGCTACTGACGGAGCTGGAGCAATGGCTGGTTGGCTCGAGTGATGCGAGTTGCTCCAAATGTCAAATGGACTCACTGCTCAATACATCGGGAGGCACTAGCAGTAAAAAAATGTCACTAGAATTGAAAACTGTATTTGATGAACTTATTAAAATTGTTAACTACATAAAGTCACGACCCTTGAACTCGCGCTTTTTTACCTTGCTTTGTCAGGAAATGGGAAGTGACCACAAACAGCTGTTTTTACACACAGAGGTGGCTGGCTTTCTCGAGGAAACGTTCTCACGCATTTTTTTCGAACTTGCTGATGAAGTGAGATTATTTTTCTTGGAAACAAAACATGAAAAATTTACTCTACGAGAAAAGCTTAATGACTTCTCTTGGCTCTGCAAAATTGCGTATTTGGCTGATATATTTACCCATTTGAATGCTTTAAACTTGAAGCTACAAGGAGCTGATATCAATGTATTCCTTGTAGAAGAAAAAATCGAAGCAATGATTGAAAAGCTGAAATTGTGGGCAGGTCGAGTTGCAAAAAAGTCCTACACTGCCTTGCCTGTTTTACAACATTTTCTAACGACATCTGAAGAAAGTCTTCCCTCTGAAGTCCAAGACATAATTGTTGAACACATGATAGATTTATCAAATGCATTGAGAAAATACTTCACTGAACCAGATACCAATAATGACTGGATGAGATACCCATTTAAAAAAAGAGATATTGCTAGTCTTTCAAGCCTCTCTGAAGGTAAGCAAGATGAATTAGTAGAGTTATCTTGCAGTGGGACTTGGGAAGTTATCTACAAAGAAGAAAATGATTTATGTCATTTTTGGTTTCTTGTCCAGTCTGAATTCAAAGATTTAGCTAACGAAGCACTCAAACATCTTGTTCCTTTTTGTACAACTTATTTGTGTGAGCAAACATTTTCTACACTTTGTAACATAAAAAGTGTTAAAAGAAATCGACTTAAGAATATTGAACCAGCATTGAGGTTGAAGATTTCAACAATTCTCCCCAACACCTTGGATATTATCAAATCGAAGAAACAACTTCATTCATCCCATTGATTTATCTGTGAAAACTCAAGAGACGATGACACAATGATTTGTGAAAGGAGACTTGATAAATATTATTTAAAAATATTATAGATAACTATGTTCATAAGTTACTAGCCTATGTTTTACTTTCTTACTTTTTGTGTAATTAAACACGTTTGAGCATTTCCGTTTTGTCATTTAAAATCCTAATACGTCGTTGTTGTACAACTCATATGAAGAATGATATCAGCACTTAAACGAGGCTAACAATGTTTTGTTCACAAACACCAATAAGTTCGTTCTTACTAGTAAACCTTTAATAACATTTGTAAGAACATTTGGAATTTGATAACATTTATTCCTAGGTATTGATTTTTTAATTAATTTTGACTAACACAGCCCAAAATAATAGTGTTAAGTAATGAAATAGACAGTAGTTCTAAAACATATATAGAAAACTGAATAAATATATAGAATTCTTGGTAAGTACATATTAGGAAATAAGATTGAAATGTATCATATAAATTGGGGGGGTCCGCAAAGTTGGCAAGTTTTCAGGTGGGGGTCCGTGGTGGCCTGGACTTTGAGAACTTCTGCATTAGAACGACGTAAGTCGGGGAAAATGGCTAAACTCGGTAGATAGTGTTAAACAAACGAGACCGTAAACCACGCCTACAATAATCTGATTGGGGAATCGAGTACAACGAAACATCGCGGAAAATTTTTAATATGCACAGAAAAACTATGATGTACTGTAATTATAAGATAGCTATTAGTCAAGAGGAGTTATTTATTCCCTGTAGAATGTCTTAAACAATATTTATTTAGTAATTGTAGAGTCAGTAATTTAAATAAAACTATTAACAGTTTAGCTTTTGCAATTAGGGTCATAAATCATTTCATAGTGTTCTATACTTCCCAGTGCAGTGCAATCGGAATTATAATTATAAAAAAAAAAAAAAAATTTTAAAAACAAGAAGAAATAATCTCTATGAATAGCGTCGGATTCAAACAATGGAATAATTCAGTTGTTGAGGTATGGCTGAACTGGATGGACGTATTTATCCCCAGCTCAGATTTTAAGAAGAATTTTATAGGGAAAATTATCATTAGCAATAGCCTAAATGTGGAAGAAATAAGCCTCAACAGTCCAAAGGCAGGATACTAGTAAAGTAATATCAAAAGGCAGAGTGCCATCAGACTGGTGAGATAAAACTATTTCATTTTCATTGTTTATGTCCAAGACTATATTAAACCTAGTAGGCCATTAAGTTAGTTAATTCAAACAAACTTTTGTCACTCAAAATAGTGGTGAAGAGAACTAATAAGTAGAAAGACAATTTGTGTGTTAACTGTAGTACACAACATTACCTCCCTTTTCAGCTATTTTCTATTTTCTCTCAGTGTTTAGCAAGCCCCTAAATAAGAGAAGGGATGATGTCGCCTCCAGTTAAAAGAGTATAAAATGTTGTGAACCTTTCCGTTAAAATTACAATTTTAGATTGACTGTAAATGGGAAAAAATGCATCCACTGTCGGCCATTTTGATATTATTATGTATATTTTTATATTAACGAGTCTGTGATTAGGTCAATGTTAGGAATAGTTGTTAGAAATAGTTGTTAAGAATAATGTAAAAACTATCAAATATAATTTTATATAATCGCACCATGACCAATAGTATGGGTCATTCAACATTGTATAGTGTTAGCTGTTGTATTAACATCTATTAAACAGTGTATTAAATTATATACCGTTGGTTTCCTTACCTCTAATTCTGTCCATACTGGGACTTGGAAATAAAATTATATTTGTTAGTTTTTACAATTATTTTATTCTTAACAACTATTCCTAACATCAATTTAAAAAAAAAAAAAAAAAAAGAAAAAAAGCCTATAAGAAACAGTGCTCATGTTAGAGTGAAAAATATAGAACAAGTCGTTGGAAGAAACTGAAAATGCCTTAAGTGTTTGGATAGAAGATATGAACCAGAAGCAAGCTCCGTTAAGTTCAGCAATAAAGGCCAAAGCTAAAAAAATATATGTCCTCTTCAATGTTAAAGATTTGACTTCTAGACAAGTAAAGGATGGTTTGAAAATTTTAAACATAGGCACAGTTTGCACAACATTAAGTTAGCGAATCGACTTCTCAGCAGATCATGCAAGTGCTCCAAAATATCCTAAAGCACCTTACCAACTTATTGAAACAGGATGATATGTTACAGAACAAGTGTTTAACACTGACATACATACTCGTTCTGGAAGATAATGTAGAATAGAACTTTTCTTTCAAGAACAAAATGTACAACTACAGGTTTATAAAGCACCAAGAGACAGGGTATCTCTTCTGTTATGTACCAACCCTACAGGCAATTTTAAGGTAAAGCTGATTATCTTAATTTATATATTGCAAATCCTACCTCTCTTTGTCAAGTCAAGATAAAAAGCAGTTGCCTGTTTTCTGGCGAGCACATACCAAAGCCTGGGTAACTAGTGCTGTGTTTCTGGAATGGTTTAAAACACAAGAAGATGTTTCAAACTAATTTTGGAATCCATTGAAGAAAATTCTGAAACCGCAGTCGCATCATTGATGGAACTTAGGAAAGTTCAGTCAAATGCCTTAAATTTCCAAAATCTCTTTGAGAAAATGCAGAAATTGCTTATCAGGTCAAAGGAGATGGTTTCGACGATATGAGATGAGAGGATATTGAAGAATTAATAACATCCCATGACAATGGTCTTGCTGAAGAAAACCTTATAGAAATTGTTGAAGAAAAATAATCACGGAATCTGACAATGACCTTGAAGATGAGACCGAGAATTATGAAACTACAGGTAAACTTTTTCTTTTCTTTTTATGTAAAACAAAAAATTCAAAATTTCTTCATTTTAGAATTCTAAATTTTTTATTTCAAGTGAAAAAGAAAAAAATTATTCTGCAAAAGTTGTAGAGAAAATTTCAAAACTTCAACAACTTGTTGAGAAACCGATAGAATGTGACTCTTCACTGATGAGGAGTTTTAAATTTAAAAAAGATATTTCTCCTACAAATTTACACTTGCTATAATTAAGTAAGTTACATAGAAAACGAGTACATTCAGTGGCATCTGATGTTATCGTTAAGTAAAACATAAAACAAACTACAGTTAAACTAAAGTCATAGCACTCTGACTGACGGTGATGTTGTTAGCTGGTTCAGGATGTTAAAAAAGAAGAGCTTATAAGGAGGAGGAACATCCCCTTTGTTAATGTAATCTACAACCTATTCATTAATCTACAGTATCAACGACATATAACCAATGCTTCAGCCAGCATCACTAACAATATAAAATCTTCAGATGAGTGTTAAACCATCCATGGTGTTCCTTCATTTCTTGTGTAAAACAAATAATACCAACACTTCTCATTTTTGTGATTTATAAATAATGAAGGTGATTACTCTAAATTGAATTGTTCTATTTTATTTTGTGTACTGTTACTGCTGGCAACAATGGTTATAAGAACATCACACCACCACTGTGTTGTAATTAGTTGTTATAATTTTATTTATTCACTTTATATAGATATTATAATTAATTTCAAAGCTTTTTAGGGCCAACACAAGAATAACAAGTAAAGAATAATAAACAGATTAATACCTATGAAGATACTTAGCCTACTCATTGACACAAGCATTGAGGAGTTATTATTGGTATTAAGACATGTTTATATCATATGTACTTTAATAGTCAGTCTGAAATTTTAAATTTAATGCGACTTTTAAGATAGGGTGCTTTTTGCTGTTTATTTTAGATGCAGACAAATTGCACAAGATCTCAGATAATCTGGTGATGGCCATTTGTGGTGAAACAGGGGATACATCACAGTTTGCTGAGTATATTGCTAAAAATATTCAACTCTATAAAATGAGGAATGGTTATGGACTCTCTCCCAAAGCTATATCACATTATACACAGCGAAACCTTGCTGATTATCTTCGTAGCAGGGTAAATAATTTTAGATTTCTGGTGGACTTATTAAGGTTTGAAGTTAATATACTAAATAGAATAACTTTATTAACCTTTATGTATTATAAATGTATATACTATAATCTACCATCTATAGAACTGTAAGAAATTGGATTAGACAGTTCAATAAAAAATTTGAAAAGTGGGACATGGAGGAAACAACAGTCTATAGTTAATAATGATTTAATGGAGGTACCCTAGATGAATGCAAAATTCATATAGAGGCAGAATTTCCACTTTTACTAGAATTACTAGCATTACTTTTCTAAAAAATTTCACACACATTTAAAAGCATTTGATCTCTATGATGCGGCAGATTGTTGGAGGGGGGGAGGGGTAGTAGTAAATAGAGCACTAAAAAAATATATATTTTCTTACTAAAATATATTCATAAGATTATTTAAAAGTTTTTTTTAGTCAATTAAAACTTAAAAATTATTGAGCAGGCAAGTAAAGCAATTTATCGGTCCTCTGCTATTATATTTTTTTAATTTTATTTATTCACCCTATATAAGGGTATCTCTATACAGTGAAGCATTGAGGAATATTAGTTTGTCATGTACACTTAAGCTATATTTTTCAGATATATTTTATAGTTTTTAAAACAATTGTAATTTTATCTCTTGTATAATACCAGATTTTTTAATTTGTATGTTTGTAGTTTTTGTTAGTAGTATTACACTTAAAAAATATCAATTTTCAGCTTTCATATCAATTCTAAATCTATGCTTACTGGTACTATATTACCTTATGTCTCAAATGTTTTCTTAACTGGTTTCGGATCCTAGCTTGTACTTCAGTCAAAATACAAAGAATTGTTACTAATTAATTAACATAAATCTAGGAATGTTTTCCTATTATTATGTCCCACATGTTTTTAAATGTAGTTTATGATCCATTTGAATACCGGATCATGTTACTCTCTGGTAATTCTAGCTTGAACGTTAGTCTAAATCCAGAAACTTGTTACAAACGGGTTTCAAATTCTAACTTATAAATACAGTAGAACCCCTCTTAACCGGTTTAGTCGGGACTGACACCCGGACCCGTTGCCCGTTTGACCGGTTAATCTGAGGTTCCCTTGAAAAATCAGTTTTCGTTCAAAGAAAGCTTATTTAATTAGGTAGCTCTAAGAATTATGCAATAAAGATGTTATTGCAACTCATTTTATTGTACATAAATGTATCGTATATATTATGTTATGTATATTATATATCAAACATGAAAAAATTAAACACTACAAAGCTTTTTTACAGATTCCCCTCTGTCAAGTCTTTTGACACATTTAACTGCATCTCAAACGAAACCAACACACACTTCCAAGAAAATTGAAAAGAAATGTTATATTTTCCATAATGTAGGCTATACTAAATTGATTCGTGGAAAAAAAGCGGCCCATCAAACGTTTTTGTCTGTGTATGTCTGCTATACGTTTTTATGCTGCCAACAATGGGATACCGCTATCGACAAAGTCGTTTGACTCGCCGCTGCTTTGGTGCCGCCAACAATGGGATAACGCTATCGACAAAGTCGTTTGACTTGCCACTGCTTTGGTGCCGCGGTGTTTTTACGCCGCCGACAATGGGATACCGCTATCGACAAAGTCGTTTGACTCGCCGCCGCTTTGGTGTTTCAATTACAATTTATTTTCGGAAACTCTCATCCAACCAGTACACTATGATATAGGCCGGTTAATCCGAGGACCGGTTAATCCGAGGCCGGTTAACAGAGGTTCTACTGTATAACTTTTATAATCTAAATATGTGGTGTCTTCTTTCTATTTTCTAATCCGAGATTGTACCCAACGAGTTTGATGTTAAAATTAGGAATTAATAAGACATTACAATATCTAAACATTACTACAACAATAACAGATCACTCTTATCATATTACTTATATTTGTTATTTAATTTGTTCATATTATTTTGTAGACACCTTATAATGTCAACATGCTACTTGGTGGTTATGATGAAGATGATGGTGCTCAACTTTATTACATTGATTATCTCGCTTCATTAGTCAAAGCCCCATTTCTTGTTTATGGTTATGGAGGAACATTTGCTTTAGGTGTAATGGATCGTTACTATCGTCCAAGTATGTATATTTTTTATATCATTTAACAATTTTTTTGAAATTTTATAAATAATACTAAAGAAAAATTCTAAATTTAAAAGACATAAGTATATTTTAAGAAATATTGAAATTAATATTCAACAGCTGTAGTATATCCAGCTGGGTTATATCCAGCCTATATAGCCAGATACAACCTGACGAACTAAGGAATGCGTAGAACCTGTTTTCTCGTCTTAGGTTGGTATACAGGGTAGAAAAAAAGTAAGAAAAGAAGCTTATGACTAATATCACTTAAGACAAATCCATATCACCCGAAAGGTATGTATAGCCGATAAAGAACCATCAGGGTACCCATAGAAACTGCACAAAAAACAATAAGGGGGAAAAGGGTTAAATGTCCAAAAGGGATGTTAGAATAGTGTAGATTCTCATGTTACTCAAAGGTGAAAAATGGAAAACCGTCCTTAAAAAAACATGAGGTTGGTTAACTATCCCCTGGCATCAGTGATAACACTTATCTCACTTGTTGTAAAAGAGGGTAGGGCGAGATTTCAAAATGTTGAGAAAACATTTTATGCAGTTGATGCCTGGAAAAAAGGGAGTTTGAAAAGGCTAATCATTACACGAGGGTTAACTCTGCAAATAAGGTGCAAAAGTGACGAGAAGTTAACATTCAAGAACTCATCCTTACCTATCAAAATGTCATTCATTCCTATGATAATTGCCACTTGGGCGGCCAGGAACCACGAATGTCAGTTGTTATTTCAATCCCGTGATTTATTCAGAGGGTACTTTATTTTCTTGGAATTTAGCCACATGATTATCTTCTAAAACGATGATGCTCCGAGGAAGGGTTTTAAGGTTAGGGGTCGAACCGGCCCTTTAATTCTCCTGGCCCCGATAGAATTAAAGAGAAAAATTAAAGTGAAAGGGTTGAGTATGAACAGTTATCGAAAAAGGATATCATATTAACCCTTTTAGGACCAACCATTTTTCAGGGGGTGTGTAAAAAGTGTAATCTGAATTTCGGCAACAGGTTTTAAAAACTGCACACTATAAGAATAGACTTATTTGGCAAGTTTTTTTAAAAAAGTCACAAAATATTTATTTATAAATGGAATTAAAATTTTTTTTTTTAAATTGAAGATAAATAAATGGACTTTTTAATAAATGAACATTTTAGCTGAAATAATATATATTTATATTTTAAAACGCCAAAGTTGGGAAAAATTTTTTAATTTCATATTTAAATTTTAAATTCAAATTTTCCTATTTTAAAAACAAACAAAAATTTTACCGTGGGAAACTTGATTTTTATCATTTTTATTATGTTCTATATTAATCCTGAAAATTTCATAAAGATAAGTACAGAAACAACAAAAATATAGAAAAATTAAAACCTAACCTAACCTATACAGCTGATCGCACAGATAGGCGCAGAAAATAAACACAGTTTGTTTGTCTATTTTAAAATATTTATTCATATTATGAGTTAATAATGATTATTACATTTATTATAAATGACATTATTTAGTCTTCAAAAATAACAATTTTATTACTTTTACCTATTTAATTACGTTGAAATTAATTTTTTCGCAAATGACGAAATATCGTCAAATGGTCTTTTACGCATTGAAATAATTTGACGATATTTCGTCAGATGGTCTTTTGCGCATATTTTAAAATTGACGAAATATCGTCAGATGGTCCTAAAAGGGTTAAGGGAATCCGAGTAATTCTCTAATTTTTAAAATATTTTTTATTTGTTTGGTTTAAGGAATTTAATATAAACCACAAATGAGGAAAAATTCCATGAGAGAGGTGGTCTGAACAGAGGTTGATTAACTGAAAAGAAAAAAAATTGGAGGAAAGGAAAAATGATATTTCGTGAAATTTTTTTGGGGTTTGTTAACGCGGCCATTGATAGTTTAAATTTAATTGATGGAAAAAAGTAATTAAAACCATTGAAATATAAAAAGGAAAATGAAGAAATGTATCTAAATTGATTGGTCGGCCTGTGAGAAAAAATTCATGGTTCACTATTGGTAGAGAAGCGCAACTATCAAAATAATGCTATAGTCGTTGGGCTCAAAAATATAATGCGATGTGTGTAACATATCAGAATACAACTCGTTTAATTAAGAGACAATAGTAAATGTATATGGTCTCATTTGATTCACAACACCCCATTTCCCATACCCCCCCAATTAATTAATTTAGCCAGCCATTATTTTAAATTACTCAATTTTAAAATTCAAAAACCTGTCATGCCACTCGGTGTGACCCTCACTGGCTGTACCGCAACAGATGCACTCTTCCACATCTTTTTTTTGCTGGCTCATAGATGGTTCACAACACACATAGATCAAATCCTTTAACAACCAAAGATTTCACAAACCCACAGCCTACCTGATATGGTACAATGCCACAAGGTCACCAAACAATTAGTTTATTTGGATAACGGCTACCGGAACACATAACCTATACTAGGCCAATGATATACTCCTGGATGCAAGATCTACAAAATCAGCTGATTCACTAAACTGGTTATTTCTAGTAGATTCTTGTGATAAGGTTTATGCAGTATGATAGTTTATGTTCTGAATTTAAATTCGAACGAAGCAAAATAATTCATATAGCCTAAATGTGATTATTTAGAAAAAGATCAATCTTAATTATTTGGATGTTTAACCCTACAGGCGGCGGATGTTAATTTTCTTCGTTTGTTTAAAAATTAATAAAAAATATTATTTTTATACAAAACCTAACTTATTCGACGTAATTTTTCTCAGAAAGATGCATAGAATTCATCTATGTAATAATTTTTTTTTTTTTTTTTTTGGTTTTGGAGTTAAGTATGTTAGATGTCAAAAAAATGAAGTTATCATTTTTCAGAAAAACCTGTATAATCCAAAATCAATAGCTTACCACCTTTTTCTAAGATATACAAAAGTTTTGTGTAATATTTGTGAATATATTACTAAAAAAAAAAAAATCAATTTGTTACATTTTCAAAATTAAAAAAAAAAAAATTTACGAAAAAAAGGTAAAATGATCATTTTTATTCAAAACTTCACAAAAAATAGTAAAATATATTTTATACTCAACTTCTATAAATCATTATATTCAGAAAGGTGCATAGAATTTAGGTATGTAGTGGAAAAAAAATGTTAGATGTAAAACATTTAGAGTTTTTATGTCAAATACCAAAAAATCAGAAAGATCGGAGGGAAGAATTTCACAGAAATGGTAATGTCCATACAAATAGATTTTTGGAATTTTTTCAACTATTACTAGAGATTTATAATATATTTGTGAATATATTTAGGAAAAAAAATTGTTACATTTTCAAAATAAAAAAAAATTGTTTTACGAAAAAAGGTAAATTATCCTTTTTTTCCCTTTTTTTTTTCCTTTTCAAAAAATCACCAAAAATTGTAATATTTATGGAAAACCAACTACTATATATTCATTAAGGTGCATAAAATTTAGCTGTGTAGTGAAAAAAAAATGTTAGATGTAAAATATTTCGAGTTATTATATCAAAAAGCAAAAAATCGGAAAGTAACGGAGGGAAGAATTTTACGGAAATGGTAATGTAAACCATACAATTTTTTTTTTAAATTTTTTCAACTATTACTACAGATTTGTAATATATTTGTGGATAAAAGTTGCTAAAAAGAAAAATCAATTTATAAAATTTTCATTGGACATGGATCATTTTTATGTAAAAAGTGAATATTTACTAACTATTTTCAAAAAATCACAAAAAATATAATTATTGTTCAAAACCCAAGTTTTTATTACATATGTTCTCACAAAGATACATAGATTTTATGTGTGTAATGCAAAATTTTTAGATGGAAACATTTTGGAATTATTATGTACGGATTCAACAAATTTACCCTGTAACCGAGGCAAAATTCCACAGAAATAGGTATATAAACCATATTAAAAAAAAAAATTAAGAAAAAAAATACCGATAATATGATAAATCACTCCGAAAACACACTCTACGAACAATAACACAATTATTACAACTTGTATATACAACTTATAAATAAATAATTTGATAAAAATCTACCTTCACAATAGCCTAGACGTTGAGGTTAGGCTAGGCTAGGCCTGTGAAAAAAAACAATAATATGAAATATCACTCTAATAAATACACTCTACAAACATTGACACATTTATTATAAGTTGTATATACATTTATATATTATGTACATACATATTATAATAAATAAATGGCTTCTTGAAACAATAAATTCACAAAACACATGGCTAGACTAGGCCTGTAAAATATGTCGGTAATATGAATTATCACTCAAATAAATACACTCTACAAACATTGACACATTTATTTTAGGTTGTATAAACAAATTAAAATTAAAAAATTGCTTCATGAAACTATATTCACTATAAAAACACAAGAGGTGTTATATTTACAACTTACCACGTTGGCAAAAAGGTTGCGATCGAACTAACAAAATGACGATATATCTATGTTTTCTAATGTACCTCAGCCTTGGTATTTTTTCTTCTACAGATGTGTTTCAAATACAAGGTTAAACATTGAAACCTTCTCTTTACAGTTATATCAAAAACGATAAGATTGTATAAAAATGAAGATCAGATTCTTCAAAACTGTCTAGACACCACAAATCGCAAACCAGTCAGAAAAATCAGAGGATCATTTCCTAGAATGGTTATTATAACTCATAACCTATATAACTTAGGATAATTTCGACTTCATAGTTCGAAAGAGAAAGAAAAACACTATATAATATTTTGAACTTGTAACATTTGGACAAATATTACCATTTCGTTAAATCATATGAACACAGAGGTTACAATTTTTAAAAAACGTCGACGTGTCAGACTGAGACGAACCAAGCGCAAAGAATGCCTACTTAGTCAAGTAGTGTTTTTCTACTGTTAGTATACTGTTAGTGTTTTCATTTTAGTATACATTATAGAAAATATAACATTTCTTTTCAGTTTTCTTCTTGTCTTTGACTGGTTATGATCTACGTACAGTATATACAGTAAATAAAAATGAGTGAGTTACGGAAACGGAAGTGTGTTGGTTTCGTTTGAGACACGGTTAAATGTGTCAAAAGACTTGACAGAGAGGAATCTGTAAAAAAGCTTTGTAGTGTTTAATTTTTTCATGTTTGATGTATAATATACATAACATAATATATACGATACATTTATGTACAATAAAATTAGTTGCAATGACATCTTAATTGCATAATTCTTAGCGCTACCTGATTGAATAAGCTTTCTTTGAACGAAAACCGATTTTTCACGGGAACCTCGGATTATCCGGCCAAACGGGCAACCGGCCCGGGTGTCAGTCCCGACTAGACCGGTTAAGAGGGGTTCTACTGTAATGATTGGGCAAAAATTTAAGGGGGGTTTACAAAACATAATGACATAATTTTAACGAGGAAAAAGGGAACTTGCATAAATCTTATAAGAGGGGTTGATTAAAAGGACTGATTAGAAGGTGCGCGTCAGGGCCAAACTGTTCTGAGCCATTGGACCCATATTTGCAAGACCTAGCTGGTTATAGTTTTAGCATTAGCCCACAAATTAATAACCGACCCACACACTGTGTGGTAATGACACTATGTCCAGTTCGCCAGTTCAGATTGTGCTGAACTCAGCTGGTATGGAGGGTTCCCCTTCCCCAACCATCAGAAATAACCATCACATGCTTGATAGCCCGGCGGTAGGCAACTGATCATGCCGCAATGTGATGAGGGCACCACATGTTATTGGAAAATTTAAAGCTGAGTTGAATGTGTTGCCAGCACAAGAGTTCTGTGATTTGCGATCCAAATTATATGCTTACGCTTACTCGAATAAAGTTATAATGAAATAAAAATTCAACTCCAGCATTGATAGTTTACCATTCAGACTAGACATGCCAGGTTTATTAAAACTCTTTTGATGTAATAGTTCTGTTATTTGTAACAAATTTAAACAATATTCTATATATGCCTATTACAACTGTATATTTATAAAAAATAGTTCTGTTTATGGTTTCATTTTAGAATTTCAAAAACCTCAAATAAGATTTCCCTATGTTAAAAAATTACTTTAATCTTCTAATTAATAAAGACTCTTTACTCTGACATACTAATTTCTTTACTTTCTTGAGTTGATTGTTGATCTTGACAACCATCTTTTTTACCACACTATGACTTAGGTTTATAGAATGTGATTATAATAAAATATTTTAAACAATCTGAATTGATTTATATTCCAGACATGAACTTGGATGAAGGATATGAAGTATTGAAGATGTGTGTGCGTGAAGTACATAAAAGGTTAATGGTAAATCTACCCAACTTCAAAGTTCAAGTTATTGACAAAAATGGCATTAGAGATTTGCCTAAAATCAATGCAAGCGAGATAAGTGCTAAACCATAGCGCAGGTTACTATTGGTAATTTATTGTCTTTTCATTTAAAAAATATATAAAAATAAAACTTTGATAAATTAAAAATTATATTGTGTTTATTTTTCTTAAATCCAGAAGATAATTTGTAACTTATATGATAATTTTTGGTATCATAATCATAATGTTATTTTTATTTTTTATATCATCCGATGAAGTGTTTATAATTATTAATAATATAACTCACTGGTTTCTCCACTACTAATAAATGTGAGATCTTTCTTCAATGTTCTATAGACTAATCACTTGAATATAGAGTTTAGAATAATATGTGTTGTATTGTTTAATGATGTGTTTACGTATATGTATGTGTAATGATGAACTTCATACAATATGTTTGTGTTAGTAATGTATTAAGTTCATTCACTACAATAATTAAAACATATATTATATGTGTTTCTACATAATAACAAGACTCATTAAACAACACAAATCATGTTACAAACTACATGTTTTTGACCGTCTTGTATTGAAGCTGAAAGCCACAAATATTAGTGATGGAGAAGATAGATGAATATTATTAATTATTGGTAATTTACTAATCCTTATAAAAATCAACAATATAAAATGTTAAAATATTTTGAGTAAAACTATACTTGAATCCATCAGTCCTTTGTTTTACATGTCTGAAATTTAAATTCTTATTATTAGATCATTTATTCAAGAGGGGGGGGGGGGGAGAAAAAAAGAAGGAAAAAAAAAGTATTCATTTTAAAAATCTCTTCAGTTCAAAAAAGTAATTTTGTTGCTAAATTATATTTGTAATGATCTGTAGAATTGATGAAACTGTTCAACTGATAGTAATGAAATTTTGTAAGTATTTATTCTTGTTGATATATAAGAAAGACTGCTATAATATAAAATTTGGTAGTCATCTATCTTTAAGCAAATATATAATTTTTTTTTCTTCTAAAAGGTGTTTTTTAAAATAAAATTTTATGTTTGGTTTAGGATAAATTTTAACAAAATTTAATAAAAACATGTATATTTTGTATTTAATAGGGAATCCAAATTTTGAAGAAAATTAAATCAACGATAAAATAAACGATGCAAAGTTTCTCACTCACATAACTCAGAAACCAACCAAAACTATTCATCATTAAAAATTTCAATTCAGTAATTGTCTGTCAAAAAGTGAAAATGAACCATGGTCTCTGTCTTTATAGAAAATACTATAGGCGATAAACTTCTTTCACTTGGACTGTAAACGTACCTTCAGTGTAAATGATATTTAATTAAAATTGATCTTTTAGATATGGCAGTCAAGGTTAATTATTCCTAAACTGTTGCACACAAGTTTGATCATAAATCTTCACATTTCACATTTCAAAATCAGTGAAGCTGATTTTGAGAAACTACCTCTTTTATAAGAACCCCATGGTTGATTAATTATTTAGAAAAATTATGTTCAATACATTTTATTTTATCCTTAAATACTACATATAAGCAAAATTTGAAAAATATTTATAGCCGATTTTGAATTAAATTGGTTTTTTCTCATGGTGGCTATCCCAATTGTTGAATGATCAAAAAAAGGAAGAAAAAACATCCCGAGATATGGCCATATATCAAATTTGAATAAAATCAGTTTAAGCTCTTGGTGTGTAGAGCAATGCACAGACATCACATAGACAGATATCATTCCTAAAAACAATTTTTTTTTATTCAGAGATAGGAAGGATATCAAAATGAAAACTCGGAGATTGATTTTTTTAAGCCATTGCATATTATTGTATACCATTAATATAATATTGTATATATTACAAAGTAAAAAGTAATAAAAATATCAATTTTTTAGATGATGAAAGGGGGGCAGATAGAGTCCCCTGATAAATGGATGCATTTATTCTTAATTTATAAAGACCACTTAGCAAATCAACAAAGATAATAATTTCTTTAATATATTGAACAAAACTTGTGGATAATCACCCATAAGTCATTAAACACCAATTTGCACAACGACAAAACATCTCATCAAGACACATTTTAGTGACTAAGTTATTCTGAGTTGCAATCAGGACATCTTCTTTAATTTTTGACGACAATAATTAATTTTAATAATTAAAAAAGAAAATTTTTAAGTAAATAAAGTAGTAGTAATAAATGAGTAGGTATGTTTGTTTCTATGGTAATATTGGTAAGTATATGTATAATAATTATTATTATCCATTACTTAGTTATTCATCTCGGAAGAGGCATCTCCTAAACGTGAATTCTGAAAGAATTTTGAAAATAAAATAAAATGCTTCATGTGATATAATTTGAATTTATATATAACAAAATTATATTCAGTTCAACTTAAAATTCATTAAAGAATTTGTTTATTTAGTTATGCTTCTACTTTTTTAACTGTTCTATATTAGTTCATAGAGTTCAAATAATGGATAAATTAGATATCTTTAACACGTTCACTGTGGGTGACGCGCATGTGCGTCACTTGTTTCCAAAGCTATATACGTATAATGCACTTGTGCATTGTTATCAGTAAACTGGTTCCAGCTAAATCCTGACCTTATCAGTTTACCAATTGTGTTCTTTCACTTCGTGCTGAAACAGTGTGATGTTTGCTTTAACCCTTTATTTCCTTAGACGTTATTCACAACAGAAGGTTATAAGTGGGAGAGTGAACATAATGTTATATAATTTCACTAAACCTCTAATTTTATTCAAGTCCCACCTTTGGGGAACTGCTTGATAAATAATTTATTAAAGTCCTTATACTGCCAAACACCACAATGCCTCAAGAATAAAATACTGTCTTTAGTATTTTATTCTTAGATGTTAGGAATTACTTTAAGATTCCTTTATTACTTTTATTGTTTAATCAAAACTAGCTCTTTTTTCTCTTATTGCTTTAATTTTAAAACTCACTCTCAGGGAGTGTCATTTGAAAGAGTTATTTTGCAGAATCTATTTAAAATTGTGAAATTTATGAGAGCACAAATTATTTTAAAAAACACACTTAATTCTAAGCTGAAAACAACATAGGGTTAATTTAAAATCCACACAACAAAATGTTATCCAGAAATAAATTTATATTTTAATTAAAAATTCCTTCTTTACTTCTATATATTATTCAAGGTTTCAAATCATAAATCTTCTTGACTTTAAACATATTACAAAAATTCAACATAAATATCAATGACTATTATTTCTCTAATTATTATTAAAATGTATATATCTTTACTAAAAATATTAAAATCAAACTTTAAAAATAAAAAATACATTGACTGTAAGACATATATATAAAATAAAAAATAATTTAAATTTGATAATTTTCCCCAGAAAGTTTTTTAATTTATTTTTTATTTCAAAGCGAATATTTATTCTAGAACGTAACTGTGGTACCTTGTAAACATATTTATAGCTGTTTTCGGCTTCTGTTAGGCAAGGCTGATTATAGTTGTTCTGGTAAAGGTTGAAGTCTAGTTGATGTCAGCTAGCAGTCTTCAATTACGTTGAAATCGGTTGTGCTGTTGTTAAAGTTGAATGATTGCAGATTGAAGATCTTGTAGTCGAAAAATTTAAAGATGAAGTCCAAGTTTGAATCAGTGTGGCTGTTTGTTGTATCTTGCTATACCATTTGAAATGCGCTTCCAATAAAACTATCAGTATAGTGCTCATCACATAAAGATGATTACGGATGACTCTCCTCCTGGTGCTGGTTAGAGATGTTCTCCTACTAGGAGCTGGATAAAGAGTTGTTCTCCTTCTAGAAGCTGGATCGAGAGTTTTTCTCCTTTTAGGAGCGGTATAAAGAGTTGTTCTCCTACCAGGAACTTGATAAAGACTGAAGAAAAATTCTTTTGAAATGGACCTCCAAAACTTATTCCCTGTTCCACTGGTACCAATTTCTATGAACATTTCCCTTTGATTTATGACGTTTAAAGTTGATTGATTTGGTTTATTTCTTCAAGATTTCACTTTAGTTAGTTTTTATTATAACCCTTTTGGTTATTTTAATGTTTGTTTTACTTTAATTAGTTATTGATTAACTAATTATTATTTAGTTTATTTGTACGTGGGTTGCCAGCACTGCTTTTGCAAAATCCAAACACTTGACTCCTCCCCTATTGTGTGGTAGGGGTTGCTGCAGGTTGATTTCTGTAATGTCTGATTAACTGGAATTTAATTTGTAAACTTTCTTGAAAATTCCCATATCTCTGGTTCTAACAGGAATTCTGGAAATCTGTAAATGTCATTTTGTTCCTCTTGACTTCTGGATTCCATACAACTTTGATTTAAAGTTGTAGGATGATAACTTTCTAAGATGTACCCTTTTTCGTTTTTCTTGATTTTTTCTTTGACCAACTTTTGATCGGTTCGGAATTTCTTAATTCTTCTTTTTGGTTTTTGTAGCCTCTGCCTTAGAAATGAAGGAATTCTTTACGTTTTTAATTTATTGATAAGTTATTCATTGTTGAACTTTTTCGATGGTCAAAAACCCCCCCAAAATTAATTATATATGTACCTATTTTGGTATCATTATATTATGTCACATATCCTTAATCTATTTCCATTATAAAAATTTTAACTTATTATTTAGACAAAATTTTAGTTTTTTGTCTATGCATTTTTTTTTTTGCAAAAACTATTAAACTATTCGGTTTAATAAATATTTTCTTGTATTTCCTTTGCTAACCAGTTATTCTTTATCATAATATGCTTTTATATTCAAAATTTAAACAATTAAAAATTTAACATAGGAAATTGCATGTGAATACTTTTTGTAACAAGTCGAATCAGATTATTTATTCCAGTCTGGACCTGTAATGTCACACGATCAACCGAGCTATTGTTCTCGGTCGACCTGTTGGCTCTTGTTAGCTAGCCCCATCCCACTTCCCTTGCGCTTTGAACGGTTCATTTTTTAATTAAATTGACAAAACTTTTATAATTCTACTTTTCTTCAATTTAAACTAATTTTTTCTGTACGCATTATTAATTATTTATGGATATTACCATTTATTTATGTATTCTTGATATTTATTGTTTTAACTAAAATTTTGTTTTACAAAAATTTTTATTTTTGTTTTTGGAACGATTTTGGTAAAAAACCCAAACCGTTTCAGTGCGAATCTATAAACAGTGTGCTACCTACCTTCCTGTCCGTTTCGTTTTTAATTTCCAATAATATTTGTACTTGTACGAGTAGTAAACATGGCTGATCCTACACCTGGACCTTCTCGTGATAGTACGTTTTTAACAATAAGTGAAATAGATAGATTTAACCAATCTGACTCAGAATCTGAAGCTTATAGTAGTGGGGACAGTTTTTTATTTTATTATTATTTATTTCTGTTGCTGTTGACAAACAATTCGCATAGCAAGAGTCACATAAAAAAATTAAAATTAAATTTATAATAATTACAATAACTTATATTACAAGTAATTCACAAGTATTTTTAAATACAGTTTACATTCCTGCATTAGTCAATCACATATTTACAAACATATAATTACACAATACAATATAACAAATATATATTACATACACACAAATACATATTTAACAAGTAAGGCTATAACTGAGACAAATGCAGGGCAGATACTGGATCAATTCATTCATAAGTCATACCCGAAATTAGCAGAATTGGTTTTAGTATTTCTGGCCAGATATTCTTCCACAGAGTAGAATGCATTTTCTAGAAGGTAGCCTCTGAGTGAACTCTTGAAACTCTGGATAAAATCCGTTTTTTAAATTTTTTCCGGTCGTTCATTGAACAATTTAATACCCGAGTAATATATTCCACGTTCAAAAAATTTTAGTCTGTGGACAGGATATTACAATAGTTTTTGACGGATAGGGTATTTGTGGTGGTGCTGATTCACTTCAAATAAATTATGGTTGCTCTTAAAGAAAATTAACGTCTCATTGATATAAATACACGGAAAGATTAAAATATTATGTTTTTTGAAAAAATGAAAACAATTGTTTATACCTCAGATGAAACATTGAGCGTAAAATTCTTTTTTGTAGGCGGAATATTTTTATAGACTCTACAGAGTTCCCTCAGAATGCCACCCCATATCTTAGCGGAGAGCCAATATGAGCAGAATAAACGGCTTTTATTACTTTTAAACTAGTCACAGAGGAAATCATTCTGAGAGCAAAACAAACTGGCACCAGTTGCTGAGCCAAACCTGAAACATGACTTTTCCAATTTAAATTTGCGTCTAGGGTAATGCCAAGAAATTTAACATTTTTTGTGCTCATGATTATTTCTTTACCTTTTTTTACATGTAGGTTAGGATTTGACTGTAGACCAAACTGAATTAACTTTGTTTTTGTCACATTCAGTTTTAAGTTATTTACAGAGAACCAATCTTCCGCCATGGATATTGCTAACTCTGCTGACTCAGCCAAATCTGCTTGATCTTTGCCCACCACTGTTAAAGTAGTATCATCAGCAAATAACACTGCCTCTGCTTGTCCAAAATTTTGAGGCAAATCATTTACATAAATAAGGAAAAGCAATGGTCCCAATATTGACCCTTGAGGAACACCACGCAGGACTACTTCCCATTTAGAATGGTGAGAGTTCAGAGCACTGTCAGTATAGATAACTCTCTGTTTTCTCTTATAAAGATATGAGCTTATCCAACTGCTTGCCTTCCCACGTATACCATAATATTCAAGCTTTTGTAAGAAGATCGAATGATCTACACAATCAAAAGCTTTTGAGAGGTCACAGAAGACAGATGCGATTTGAGTTTTCCCCTCTATAGCATCTATCACAGTATTTACTACCGAAAAAATGGCTGAGGAAGTTGATAGACCCTTGCGAAAACCAAACTGATTTTTGTTCAATATATTGTATTTAGTAAGAAAAGAAACGATTCTTTTCATCATTGCTTTTTCAAATATTTTAGAAAAAACTGAGACAATAGTTATAGGACGGTAGTTGGTAATTTCTTTAATATCGCCCTTTTTATGAATAGGTTTTACAATGGAATATTTTAAGTGTTCTGGAAATATTCCAGTTTCAAAAGACTGGTTTATAAGTAAGGCTAGTGGCCTTGAGATAACATGAGCACTGGCTTTAATTACTGATGTTGGAATATTATCCCAGCCAACAGACTTCTTGTTTTTTAAACTTAGTATAATTTTGTAAATTTCTGAAGGGCTTGTAGGGCGAATGAACAAAGAGTTGTGAACTCCAATTTCCTTTTTTTTAACAAACAGATTGCCTAACTCTCATTTAACTTCAGGTTCAGTTCCTCTGCGACATGTATAAAGAATTTGTTAAAACATTCTGCAACGTGCATAAGTTGGTCAATTACCTCAGCACCTTTTTGCAGAATTATATCACGATTTTGTTTTACATTAGAATTTCCAGTTTCAACTCGAACAATATTCCACATTGCCTCTGCCTTGTTCTCAGAATTTAAAATATACCTTAATATATCTCTTATAATAAATTAATATCTCAGCAGGGCAGTTTTGGGACTTCAAAATTTCATGCAGAGCACGCTTTCTATTACAGGAGACTCTAATGCCTTTCGTTATCCATGGAACAACATTGAAACGTCTGAAAGGTTTGAACCTTTTTAGAGGACATACCTCTTCAAGATATCTATTTAATGTTGTCAAAAACAGATTGTAGTTTTTATTTATATTATCCAGGGAAATTTCCAACTCAGAAAAACTATTTGTGCCCAACCGAGAAGTGAAGAGATTTAAATTTGTCTCATTAAAAGTTCGTTTGTACAACAGTTTTGTTTTAGTTTTACAATGTTGTTTACATGCAACAAACTGAACTGAAAGTCCCCTATGGTCAAACCTGGTTCGTGCATATCAGCTTTTTTTGGTATAAAATTTGTGAATATATTGTCAATACATGTTGATGTAAATACCAATATTTAGTACAGTGCAGTACTGTCAGTTTCGTAATAAAGTGAACTCAATATTTTAATTCAATGTTAAGTCTTAATTTATTACTGTATCAACCCCATAACGTCTTTGTAACACAGACTGGCGGTCGAAAACGCAGTCATTGATTTCAATGGCAGCGGGGGACGCTCTTGTTCGCCGGTCTGTCTGCCCATGTTATCCGAGTGTCCTCTGGTTCACATTAGCTCGGATAATTGGGGCCCTACTGTATGTCACATACTCAACTTGGTCAGCCTAGTGTTTTTGAACAGTAGCACATCTTGTAGTTTGATTGAGCAATTGAAGTTGGTTGTTAATAAAACTCCAAATAGTTTTAATATTCTTTGGAAAGATGTTTTCAATATAAAAATTAATAATTTATGTAACAGTAGGTACTGTTAGAAATTATTTTTCTCTACCTAATTTTGGTCTTAAAATTTCATTTGAACCTTTATTATAAATGAGAGATATTTATTTAATATAAATTGATTAATGTTCAAATAAAATACATATAACAATCAGTGGTTCAGCTTCTTTATAATTCTAAGATAGAGCAAGCTGAATATTATTGTGAAATATTAAAAAATTCAAATGATCCTACTTTCTTTTATGTTTTTTTATTTAAATTCATTTAAGAATACACTTGTCGGTTTGCTCACCTCTCTTACTGTAAGTACCAACTATCATATTTATGACCATAATGTTCCCAAAGCTGATTCTAATGAATTCCGTTGATAGTTCCAATCAATAGACAAGTAGGGACTAACGGCTATCATCGTTCAATTATGACTGACCCATGCTTTTGGTCAATCGACAAGCAGGGTCTCCGGCTATCACTGTTCAATTATGACTGACCCATGCTCTTGGTCAGTCGACAAGCAGGGTCTCCGGCTATCACTGTTCAATTATGACTGACCCATGCTTTTGGTCAATCGACAAGCAGGGTCTCCGGCTATCACTGTTCAATTATGACTGACCCACATTTTAGGTGATGGTGGGTTTATATATCTTGATAAGGTTACTGAAGTAGGTATTTTGTCTAGAATCAGCTATTTCAACACTTTTTGATATATTTCACAACAATAGATTGTGTGTCTGTGTATTATCTTGGAACTTAAAATAAAAATTATATTTTAAAGTTTTAGTTTTTATGATTTTACCTAACAACTATTCTTAAAAGTACCCATAAGTTTACATTCGGCTTACAACATAGAGTGAAACAGTCATGCAAACTTAAAACTTGGTTGAAATCTTTGATTCCCCCCCCCTTCCAAGATCTTTGACCCCTAATCAACCAAAATATTAGAACAAAATTACAATGATTGATCTTTGTTTTTACCCTGAATTTTCCTCAAATTCCATAACCACAGTTATATAATAAATCATATTATTATTTTCATTAATATGTTCAAATTCTCACATTCATGAGAGTTTTGTATTATATTAATTATATAACATGGTATCAAAAAGTATTTTAATTATGAACAAAATTATCATTTGGGTACAGGATAATATGAAGATTAAAACAAAAGTTTTATTTCATAATTTATTGGAATAAAAATTACATTCAAATTTTTGAATTATTCTTTCGGCATTTAGTAGGCCTTACTTATGAAGTTAAAATATAGAACAAATATACATATTTTATAATTTTATTTACTTGTATTATTAATTTTCCTGGAGAAGAAGAAATAATAAATATCTATATGTTACATGATTTATTATTACTTCACAAATACTTTATTTACAAAATTATATTGAATTCATGCCAACAAGTTACATAGTGGAAACACTGGTACAGCACCTGAAACACAGTAAATAAATCAAATTTATTAAAAAATATATTTATATATATCAGAGGTCCTAGAATCTATAAATATTGATTTCATACAAATAATTGTACAGGAACAAATTTTAACATTTTACAAAAAAATTGTTATTTAAAATATAAGTTTTCAATTAATGATTGAATGTACATTGACACTTAGCAACAACTCAATATATAACAGCGGTAATGAGAATAATTTATACATAAAATTTTAAAGGCAAAACACCTCTCGGTCATGATGTTAAGGAAAAAGAAAAGGGCTTAAAATAATGCCACTAGCCCTCGAATATTCTAACAGCACCATAGTTGAAAGAGAACAAGAGTTGGTCAAGAGAGACCAGATGGGAAAGATAAAAAGAGACCTAACCTAAAAAGAAAGATAAAAGAGAAAGACCTAACCTAAGACTCCAAGAAGAAAGGTTTATTCCAGCTAGGATACCTTGGACTATGTGGGTCCTTGAGGGGTAAACTAGAAATATGACACTAACACTTTGACTGCCAAACACCGATATTTCAGCATTAGCAATAATATAGTCTGCCAAGCGCCAATAACTTGAACAGTGAGACTAGGTCAGTGCACGATACATTCATACTTTCGTATTTTTTTTGACCCATTATGAAAAAAATGCACTTATTTTAAATAGTTGATCTGTAAAGAACATTGATTTAAAAAAATAAAGAACCGTTTGTATGAACTGTAAATATAGAGTGTTTTCTGAAACGTATCTGCAAGGAGTGGAATTACATATTATGGGAATATAGTTTTTTTTAAATTATAATTTTAGTTTTTCTATATTATTTTTATGTAAAGACATAACATAAAGTGCTCATAAGGAAATAAGGCGAATTGTTTATAAATGAAAAGTTGAACAACTATTGGAACCATCGAAACTAGGTCATTTTTTCCAAATACATATAAAAATAATGTATATTCAATTCTAAAAAGTATATTTGTAGTTCAAATTTTGTAGACCATTGCATATAAATTACATTGGTATTGTATATTACAAAAATAAACAGGAAAATAATTTGAAACAACCTAAACAGATAACCAGGTTTTGCTAAAAACTAGAATAAAATTTATAAATTTGTTGTTTATGGTCAGAAATTACTCAAATTTCCAGATTACTCTTGAAATAGTATATATTTATTTTATAGCAAAAAAAAATATATATAGACATATATATATATTTCCAATTTTTAACAGTCATTTCAGCATGGTAGCTTAGTGATGCTCTATGCTTTTGAAGGCTGGTTGTCTGCATCACACATACCAAGAGACTGCCTAGCACTCAAATATTAGTAGGTCAAATTTATCTGGCGATCAAAGGGTTAATAGGTAATACAGTTAAACCAACCTAATTCGAACTTATGTATTTCAAAATTACGTATAATTCTAACTTTTACTCCCTTGACATTACTATATACATAATACAAAAATTGTTTGTAAATCGAACATTTGTTGAATAATTCGTAGTTAAAATCAACAAAATGCATTACGAAAATGATGAAAATAAACCTGTAATATAGCCAGAGTAACAGCGTTAAAATATTAGCACTAATTTAAAACACCCATATTATGGTATGGACCATCTCTGTGAATGGACAGAAATGTAAAATATCAAGGCATCACAACGCCTTCCACAGTTCGTTGCTGTCGAAAAGTGCTGCGCTGTAGGTGAGTGCGGATCTAGGCTGTACTGTATTGCCAAAATCAGCTTAGAAAAACTTTCTACGAAATTTAAAACAGGCCTACAACAGTATTTCATTTCAAAGAGAACTATAGGGAAAAGGAGTTATACTATTAGATCAATTAGAATTTCCTGTATCAAAAATGTCTGGTACGAAAAAACCATATGTATCTCGGTAATTAAATAAAAAATGGAAACCAACTCTTCTTTATAGTATAACAATAGCAGTCGAGCAAGATGTCATCTCAGAATACGAGTTGTCATGGCTACTACGGCAGCAAGCCCTCCGATTAGTTGTGATAATTTCTTTGATGATGATATAATTATTTTGCTAAATGCACTATGACTGTTACATAAATTATTTAATTATGTAAATAACTGTTAAGAAAAGTATTTAACCCTATCATATCTTTATTAATTTAATTTTCAATTTTAAAAGTTGTATGTTCCCAAATATATCATCAATTCATTTTCATAGAAGAATAATCATTTCATAAATTCACTTCAAATCCACACGAACTTATGTGCACACCTACAAGAAGTAATACAGAAAGCCTGAGTTTCGAAGTATTCGAAACGCCGATTTGAGTGCATCCAATTCACCATTGATGAGGAAGGCCTACAAGCGGACAGACATGTTTCGAAAAAGAGAAAAAAAAATTCAAAAACCAGCCAAATAATTCTCAACATCCAACATACTAATCAACGCCAAGAAAGTACAAACAGTGCAGTTTCAAAAATGTAGTGATTTTTTTAAAGATAGATATTGCAACAAATTTCTAACCCAAAATAGATATTAAGATGCTGTAGAATTAGTTGTTTAATATGTTTTGTTTTTTGCACATTGTTGTTCATATTCATTTAATTAGCAAACATAACAAAAAAAAGGGTACTTACGTATTAACGTATAACAATTCAAAATAATGTTGAAAAGTGGATCTATACAAAGAGCATAAATTTGGAAATTTATTGATCAAGAAAAGTATTATATGGAGTTTGTTCAAGTATTTCATTTTTTTTTAAATTTTATTTCATTAACTTATTTTAAGTATATGAATTAAAAAATTTAAATTAATTTATTAATATATATATATAAAGGATCTAGTAAGCAAATCAGTAAAAGGAAGAAAACATATGTGCAAAACAACAAGTAAAACATGTGATGGAAAACAACAGTGAAAAGGAGAAAGAAGAAGAGAGAAATATTCATTCCTGTTTGGATGTGTGATATAGACAGTGCAGTGGGATATATTTAAGGTAAAAGAAGACAAAAAATGGTCAAATAATTAATCATAACGAAATATTTAAATAATTGTGGAAAAAAGAAATTTTTTTATTATTAGTCTGGTGAATAATTTAAGAAGGAAAAGTGGACATGTTATAATATGTAAAATACAATTCAAAAAGTAAAATAATGGTGAAAATATGAGAAGGATTAATAGTATTAAAATAAACAATAACCAAGAAACAGTTTTGAGGAAAGAAAATATTACAGCTATTGGTGAGATTGAACTAGTTTTTTTTTTGTTAAAATATATATATTTTTTGTTTAATTGATTAAGAAGAGAAACTGGAAGTGTTGATAAATTTTTTTTATATATATATATATATATATATATATATATATATATATAAATATATATATTGGAAATATATATATTTTCTTTTCTTTTTTTTTTTTTCGATAATACATTTTTATATTTATTGACTGATTTTTTTTTTATGTTGTATTTGATTTATTATTTTTTTTTCTATTATTAATGATTTCTTGAAGATAAGCCGGCACCAACCAAACCCCCGAGATAGAAAATAATAAAATTTAGAAAAATTCAATATAAATAAAATAATAATAATGAAAGTTTTATTATATTGGCGTCCAACGTAAGGGCTTATTTCAAGGAAGCTTAAATAACTTCTCTTAGATTAAGTGAACAATTTAGTAATTTTAAAATAATTTTGTGTATTGTATAATTTATACAACTATTGAAAATGGATCGACAACCTAATTATAACCTTAGAAGACAAATAACAAAGACTCAAAAGGCAATTGAATCAGAAGGGCTGCCAGATATAACTTCATCCCGACGTAACAAAGACGTGATTGCGGATCATGAAGAACACAAGGGGGGCGTCTCGCAGGAAGGTTCGCGGCTCCCAGAAGAAACTGGCAAACTCACAATTAATATAGAAGAGGAGTCTGAAACCATGAGTACTATTGAGGTTAATCAAGAGTCGACGAGTCAAGCTATGAACGAACCATTATTTCTATTTTTGAGCCAATTAAAACAAGAGCTAAAACAAGACTTTAACCAACATAACCAAGAAATCAAACAAGAGCTCAGTCACCTAAATAAACGCTTAGAATCACAAGAAGCACGACTCAACCAGCGTTTTGAGTCTCAGAACAAACTTTTGGAAGCGCAAAACAAGAAATTAGAAAATTTTAGGGAGGATTTTCGATCAAAGACGGAACAAATAAAGATTGACATGATCAAATTAAACCAACAGACCAAAGATGAGGTTACTATAGAGATCCGAGCGGAATGTAACCTTGTAAGAACATCATTACAGGAGGACATAACTAAGAACATGGAGACTAACGAGGAGCAAGGTCAAAAGATCGACCGAATAGAACAGCTCGTAAATAACAATAATGTCAGATTCGAGACCTTGGAAGAGAAGATACAAAGAAGTCACTCTACTTTACCGTCAACAATCCATGTGACTTGTGGAGGCGCTACAAACAACATGATGGACATTAATATCCCGAAGTTCCACGGGAGGGAATGTAACCCAACGAAATACTTTGAGAAAATTTATAAATTTTATATAAGAAAGGTTCATAAATCTGTGATAACAGAAAAATGGAAACGTACCATAATTAAATTTTATCATTCTTATTTAAGTGAAGATGGTTGGAAGTTGGAAAGGACAGGTTACAAAAAATCTAAAGTGGCTGTTAGACTGCGTCTTTTAAAAATGCTATTGGATTCTCAATTTGATCTCAGTTCCAAATTTAAGTCTGATATCAACAAATTAATAACGGCAGAACTTCGTCTGGAACCTCTTGGTAAAGATAAAGGAGAACAACAGTATTGGTGTCAATTTGATCCTGTTATTAATATACATGTTTATAAGGAAGATACGGATGAAGAGTCATGGAATCTTGTTGCTAAAGATCGTGAAGGATTAATTTCATTAATATTACAACTGTTATCAGATGAAGAATTAATTGATGAGATTTCTACAAATGAAGACAGTAGTAGTCAAAAAATTGAGACACCAATAACCGATACAGGTCAACAAATAATAATGGTGTATCTGATAAAAATATTAATACCGATATTTTAGGTTAATAATACCATCTAAAATAAATCAACATCATTTTTCATTGTATGTTAATTTCCTGAAAATCCCAAATACTTAGTATTTTCAGGAAAAATAAACAAAGGGATATTATAACAATTCAAAATAATGTTGAAAAGTGGATCTATACAAAGAGCATAAATTTGGAAATTTATTGATCAAGAAAAGTATTATATGGAGTTTGTTCAAGTATTTCATTTTTTTAAAATTTTATTTCATTAACTTATTTTAAATATATGAATTAAAAAATTTAAATTAATTTATTAATATATATATATATATATATATATATATATAAAGGATCTAGTAAGCAAATCAGTAAAAGGAAGAAAACATATGTGCAAAACAACAAGTAAAACATGTGATGGAAAACAACAGTGAAAAGGAGAAAGAAGAAGAGAGAAATATTCATTCCTGTTTGGATGTGTGATATAGACAGTGCAGTGGGATATATTTAAGGTAAAAGAAGACAAAAAATGGTCAAATAATTAATCATAACGAAATATTTAAATAATTGTGGAAAAAAGAAATTTTTTTATTATTAGTCTGGTGAATAATTTAAGAAGGAAAAGTGGACATGTTATAATATGTAAAATACAATTCAAAAAGTAAAATAATGGTGAAAATATGAGTAAAGGATTAATAGTATTAAAATAAACAATAACCAAGAAACAGTTTTGAGGAAAGAAAATATTACAGCTATTGGTGAGATTGAACTAGTTTTTTTTTGTTAAAATATATATATTTTTTGTTTAATTGATTAAGAAGAGAAACTGGAAGTGTTGATAAATTTTATATATATATATATATATTGGAAATATATATATTTTCTTTTTTTTCTTTTTTTTTCTCGATAATACATTTTTATATTTATTGACTGATTTTTTTTTTATGTTGTATTTGATTTATATTTTTTTTCCTATTATTAATGATTTCTTGAAGATAAGCCGGCACCAACCAAACCCCCGAGATAGAAAATAATAAAATTTAGAAAAATTCAATATAAATAAAATAATAATAATGAAAGTTTTATTATAAACGCCACCGCAGCAACTTTGCGCACATATATATATAAGGTTTGGCCAGGTGTTTATGTGTGTGTGTGTGTGTATATATATATATATATATATATATATATACACACAAACACATAAACACCTGGCCAAACCTTATATATATATATATGCGCAAAGTTGCTGTGGTGGCGTTAATACGTAAGTACCAAAAAAAGTATCATTATCATTTAGATTTAGGATATTAAATGAACACTTTGAATAAGGAACTCATACAGCCAAAATACATTAAAAAATAATAGTAATAGTGAATAAATTCATTTAGTAGAAGTAAAAATTTTGTAAACGTTTCATAATAATAATCACCAAGTTTAGGCCACATTAGATTCAATAATGTAATATATACACCCAATTCACACACACAGATACACATTTCAATATGATAGGCTATATCCTAAATAAGCATTCAATTATTGGAAGTTCATAAACAGATAAAAAAGAGTTACTTAAATAAGGTTGAATAAATAAAGTGAAAATTATAAATAGAATAGTGAGCGACATCCATCTTTGTTAGTTACATTGGTTTGCAAATCAGAACTAAATGAATTTAAAAACAGATGTTCTGAAAGTAAATCAAATGTCATTGACGCTAATTCAAAGCTATTTGAATAATATAAAAAAGGAAAAAAGTATGTTAAGTAAAATTATGATTGTTTTAAAATAATTACAAAATTAAAATAAATCTTAAAAATAACATAAATAGACATAAATTTAGGCAGTTTTAAAATATAATAATCTCATAAGAAAATTTGGTGAACAAGGTGAAATACCAGAGAAATAAGAGGAGGAAGAAGAAATAAAATTTTGAAGGCGAGATGTTATAAACATCGAGTGAAGAAGGGGGCGATTATTCTTGCTTGGATGCTTAGTAGATCATTATTTTATTGGACTCTTAGAAAAAAGTTAAAATTTACATTTTTTGTGATGGAAATTAGAAGTAAATATAATGTGTGCACAGAGAATTGATAATTGTTGGAGGACATAAACAGATTTGCTGTATATTATGTGTGTTGAAAATGAACTTGAACCGAAATGTTAAGTAACCTAAATTTAAAATTTTATTAAGGAAGTAAATAATTAAGACTCAAAATTTAGAAGAAATACTAATTGAAATTTTGTAACCTCTTTTTTTGTGGATAAGTTATTATTTTTAAACATAATCCAACCAAAAATATGCAAGTATATTGAAATTAAACTTGACCCATAGAAATCCTGAGGAGAAAGAGATCTCAAATAATTTGTAAATTTTAAATTATGTATGATTAAATGAAGTATTGTAAATATAAACTTGTCTCTGATTGTTTCATAGTATATAGAGAGTAAGTTCAAATATAAAAGTTTGCTACAAAAAAAGGTTAGATAGATGAATTAAATGTAAAAATAAAATCTCTTTTGTTAATTTTTTTATAATTTGGTATCTAATGTGGGGCTCGATTGATTTTAGGCACATTGTAAGCTCGATTTAAGGTTAATATTAAATCAAATATTTCAATATATATGCATCATATGAGAGTAAACAATATAATAAGATTTCGGGTTATTTAAGATTGAATAAACTGAAATTTAGGATGTAAAATTAAATAAGTTATAAATTTAAAATGGAGAATAAGGGTTTAGAAATGTTAATGAGTTAAGAAATAATCCAAAGAGGACACAAAAAGAGGAAGAAAATAAAGATAGGCCTCCTGAGCAAAGAAAGGTGGATCACCAAGGAGAAATAGTAAACATGAAGGAAGGTGAGAGTAGTAGCTTAAGTGGGAGCCGGAGTCAACAAAAATATTGCTGTTTCACAGCGCCTTCACATGCAAGAATACGGTAGCGCCACTATCGCCGTGGCCACTAGTACTACTAGAAACCCTCAAGCTAATAGGAGAACATCATCCACTATCGGCAGTAGTGATGTCAAAATTATTGAAAACATTGATGTTTCGATATATATAAGTTCATGAAACGACAAAATGATTACAGAACAAAAGCCATATTTAGAACAAATAGTGTGAACAAGATATTTTTTCGCCATCCCTAATCGGCAGTCGGTAACCAATAGTGTAGTACGGTACAATCATTCTTATATTTTACTGTGTCCTGCTGTCCCGTACTCGCATGCCGTACACTAACCCGCGTGGCCTCCAAAAAATTCTCAATCATTATTTTAAAGAATCGATTAAGTCATATTGATTGGTATTCATATATTGAAATAGAAACTATTCTTAGAATATTAGATTATAAATAGAAACATATTCTGTAAAAATATGTAACAATAATATAAATTTCTAATTGCGTTGCTATTAAATTAGAAATAGCCGCCTTGTAAAATTTGGGAGAACTGTAGTAAATTTTAACAACTCACTGTTAAAATTCAATTAATTACCGTCGTAATTCTTACAAGACCAGAGATTCCAGAAATCATATTAGTCCGTATGAGAAAAATGGGGAAATTTGTAGGCATTCATTGAATAACATTTGAAATAGTTATTTATTACTATTGTTCTGACAAAGCTAATATGGTCTGGCAATCACTTGGCGTAACTCATATTGATTTCTCGCAGAATCCCTCTTCTTATTCTCAACGCTGATATTTCATCTATTAACTTTTCGCTGACTATATTCACTTTACAACGTATTCTTTAACTTTAACTAATTCACTGTTCGACATATTTCTTTTACTTTTAATTAAACTGTTCGATGTATTTCTTTTACTTTAACTAACTCACTTCTCAACGTATTTCTTTTAATTTTTATTAACTGTTCTGAGTATTTCTTATGCTTCAACTAACTCGCTTCTCGACATAATTTCTTTTAATTTAATCACTTTCAATTTCGACATATTTTTATTTTATTTAATATTCTTCGCGATTACATTCAAATGTTTACCAATTTCACAGAAGATTTTACAATTTATTATAAAAGTTTTAACAAAATTTTATGAAGAACAATTAGCCTACACAGTAGAACAATCCTGAAAAAAAATATCTTGAAGAACAACCTTGTACCAAAAACTTCGCAGAACAACCTTGTACAAATTATCTTGAGGAACTCCCTTGTTTCCTTCTCTCGCACCTATATTTATAATTTCCTCGTTTTCAACAACCACACCACGGCTTTATTTTTTCATGGGTTGGATTCAAAGTTTAATGGAATTTAGAAAGTGACGCTTTCTTCCTTATTGGTTAATTTAAACTTTGTCCGTTGACCTCTTCTTACTCTAACGTATCTCTAAATGAGTTCCTTGCCTTTAAACCCTTCAGTTTTTTTTTATGTAAGGACTTGTCCATGAGCTGTCAACTCTTTTATTTGTTGTCAAATTGATGGCTTGCCATCACTGACCCTAGTCAGCACCTTTTCGTTACAGTACAGTATTTAATAATGATTAAAAATTGTGTGTTTTATTTACCAGAACCTTTTTTTGATAAAACTGTATGTGAATAATATAAATACTGTACAGTACACAGTACTTTTGATCGATTTGCCACTATATGTGGATTTACACGGTTACTTTAACGCATCTACTGCAAACTGTACTTTTTTTTACTACTTTGGATAACCGCGGCTCTACTGTACTTATAATATAAAAATTTATTTACATTTAATGTGCATTAATACAAAGTTTACAAAAGATTCATATTTTTTAATTGCTCATTAATTAGTTTGAAATTTCAGGCTTACAGTATCTTCTCGATATTGTGTTATTCGAGAGTTCAACATTTTTAGTATTATTTGTACATAATGACAGGGTCAAGATTAACTAGGTTGAAGCAGTAAATTAGCATTTCTTGTTCATCGTTCTAATAAAGATAAAACTAAATTAATACAAACAAATTCACCTTTCTCATGATGATAGACTATGATTTTGTATAATTTGCTGCAATATAATGATATAATACAACCAGCAGGAACAAGGAAACGCCAAGAACGTTGGCAAAAACAGAAAGTTGCACATCTGTAATCATCCTGCAATAAAACAATAAACTTAAATATGGTATCTATAATTTTATATTAGAAAACTATCAATAATAAAAACTCTAATGGTATCAGTATGGGGGAAAAAAAAGAGTTGGTTAAGAGACCTGGTAGGAAAAATGGGAGGGTTCAAACCCAAGAATACATGAAAAAGTTATAGATTCAGTTAAGATTTTTCAGTACTGCCATGTTCAAGATTACATGTAAAATGGTGTAGACCTAGTTAAGATCCTCGGAATTGTCATGCCCATACTCACTATATGTGAACCTCTGAAGGCTGTGCAAATATTAAATAATATAAAATAGTGTACAAAGTTCATAAACTAAAACAAATATTGTTAAATTTGACGTGTCACTAAAGATTTACTAAGGCTGGTTCCAATCATGCATAGCCTACTAAATTCAGGTTCTCAAGCACTGTTCTAAATATTATTTTATTGATGGTATAGCAAACATGGATTATATATGAAAACGTTAATTTTGTTATTTATTTTGAACGCTAATTTTATTTTATGTTGAACCAAAACATTCTATTACACAATCAACATTGGTCAAAAATATACAGGTGAAATACACACACACACACACACACACACATATATATATATATATATATATATATATATATATATATATAGTTTACATTAACGCCTAGTCTTTGTTCATGTTTTACTCAAAACAAGATTATGATATTTCCTTATTTCTAAAGATGAAAGCTATCATTACTATTATTAGTGAATGAAAGTTTACTGTACCCATACTATATAACACATATTTAAATTTAGTGAATAAGAAAATATTGTTTAAAGTCTCACGTTGAGTTGTCAAATTTTAGAACAAAACAAAAGCTCTACCTTGTGATGATAAATTTGTAACAACTCTGAAATGAAATTATATGAAACAAAAAGTTTAAATTCTCAAATTTATTAATAACAATAAAATAACTTCAATAAAAAAAATTTTAAAAAAGTTACAAAATTATTTTCTTCAAAATGAGAATTGAATAAATCGTTTTTAAAACAGTTTATCTTTCAAAATCTTAATTATATATTTATCAACAAAAATGGTTCAAAGTTTAATTAACACAATGTTGTCTTTCTCAAAATCTATAAATATACACATAAACAATATTCAATTAGTCTTTCATCTATTAAGAGTTCTTAATATTGGGGTTTGTGCTGGTTTTTTCCAATCTTTAAATTTAGCCAACTGGTAAATATCAGTTGTACCTCGCTCTCGATATTTTCTATATAATTATGAAAATGTAAAGTAAATCAAATGTAATGTAATGTAATGTAAATATAAACCTTATAATCAAAGGATCAGATCATTTTATTTGTTGGAAGAAACGTTTCAAGTTCTAAAATGCATTAGTTTAGTAGAAAATGAGATTTATAAAAGTACGAAATCTACCTTTGTAGGTTATGAATGCCAACATTAATACTAATGACTACGTTCATCAAGTCATTGAATATATATTAGGCATGTGTGTTATAATTTAATATTATGATGTTGTATGATTGAAGAATTATGTCTACTATAACAATGGTTTATGCTAGGCCTAATGTGTTTCATTGCTGTTTGTAACATAAGAAATTTTCAATGTTAAAAACTAATTACTTTAGGTCAGGTGGCTCTCTCTCTCTCTCTCTCTCTCTATATATATATATATATATATATATATATATATGGTACTTACATATTAACGCCACTGCAGCAGAAGTTGCGCTAATGCGCATGCGCCAATAAAGAGCAAACTGGTTTAAGGGAAGCAGAATTCCATTTTTTTCAGCTTTGAGATTCATATACTTTCATTTTATGATTTGTCGCAAAAATTTTAGGCGTAGATTGGCGGCACTTCACTTTTAAAGCTCATGTTTATCCATGATCTAATTTCAAATTATTAACTTCAATAAACTTACGAAAGGTTTGGCCAGGTGATTATATATATATAAGGTTTGGCCAGGTGTTTGTGTTTATATATATATATAAATATATATATATATAGCTACCTGGCCGAACCTGTCGTGATATATAATTATATCACAAAGTAAGCAAATATTGGCGCATGTGCATTAGCAACTTCTGCTGTGGTGGCGTTAATACGTAAGTATATAAGGATCAGACATTGCCTAGGTGACTACACATATTATATTGTCACCTGAACAGACTTCACCTCTAGGTAATTATTTACATAAAAGTAACTTGTAACTTTCGGGAGGGGGAGGGTTTATCTTCTACTACATACCTTACTTCTTAGGAATAAATAATAATTGCATTGCGAAGGTCATCCTTTTCAATGTTCATTCAACAGTTGTGTGAAGTAAGCTGATGCAAAGCAACTAATGCCATTGTTTTGGGCCATATCTAGTAGCCTAAAGTATGAGACGTGAATGTGAACATTAGCCATTATGTACAAACTATGAACCAGTAGATTGTAAATTGTAATTCAACAGTTAAAAAGTGACCTCTGCAATGAAAACATCGTGTATTCTTAAAAAAAAATAAGGTAGGCTATGTAGTTGATGATTAAAAAAACACCTCAAAAATTACAAGTTACCTTTATGTAAACATGTACAATCAATCGCCTATGTCATTTACGTCCTGTTGCGTAACATACACAACTTAGATGCTACTAACAGTGAAGTCAAATTTATACTTTAATATAGCATATTTTTTAATAAACAAATGCATTTTTGTCACATTGTCTTACGAAACTAAAAATTATCTGATTGTTTGAAAATAAGGTAGCGATAACACTAACTTGACTAATGTAGTCATACATATTTACATAGGGTTTCATTATTAGCCCTCAACCTAACAGCAGCTGTATTCCTTTGTTTTCTATGTATTATTTAACAGTTAAAAATACATTTTGGGACTTGAAACGTTTCTTCCGACAAATAATATCTGATCCTTTGATTAAAAGGTGAATACTTTACGTTTTCATAATTCTTTATAGAAAAATCCGAGGACGAGGTACAACCGATATTTGCCACTCAACTGGAATGTAAACTACCAAAAATAGTTCTGATTCTTCAAAATAACTAGTCTAATTCTGATTTATTTTCACACACCTACTTAGATGACATTCATATTTAGGTATTTTAATTAAGTATTTTATTAATTTAGTACAAACAACTTTAAAAGGGAAAATACAATTTTAGCACACTATTCACTTTTAAAAAGCGTAAAAATTAAAAGTACATACCAACTTTTTACCTAAATATTTATCGTCTTACCGGTATTCATTCTCGAAAGGCTATGCACAAGTGTGATGTGATAGTAGTTTTAAATTTGATTGTGTTATTAAACAAAATATAAATTATACAATAATTTGAGTTTTAAACTCAACATACCTGAATAAATGTAGTTAGAGTAAAATAATTCAATAATAAAACGCTATAACGCTATAACCTTTGAGTAAATTTGTGATAAATTGACACGCCACATATATTCAGTTCCAGCGTTTCAAATTCCAGTTCCAACGTTCCAAAAAACTGAATATCCGATAATAATTATTACAGTAGTTTATACAAACATTTATATGTATTGGATTATTCCATTATTGTAAACCATCGTACTACACATGCGTATAGGACTATAAAAATAATTTCTCAGTTGAAATTATATCAATATAAAATTGTATAATTTTAAATAATATATACATGTATATAAATTATGTTGGCTATATGTATGCGTAATGTAATTACGGAGCGATAGTATAATCAATATCCTTTGAAATATGACTGTAGAAAAGTGTGAAAGTGAAAAGCAAGAATTAGGCTTTATGCTTATATACATTTATTAAAAAATTTTAAACAAAAACGCCTTGCGTAATATATAAGCATAGAACAAAAAACAACTTATATCTAATCAACCTCTCTTTAGTTGTATAAAATACGATAACAAAATTTCATTGGCAGTTGCGTAGGCTTACCTGAGATGTTATCCAAAGTGGTTTTATCAATATAAATTAACTTAGTAAACCTTTGGGCATTTTATCTGTGGTTCTGATAGAAACTTTGTATATAATGTACCCTACTCTATAATCTATATTGAGCTTTGAAAATTAGGAATTGGGATTGTTGGAACTGTTGGAAGTGGAAGTTGAGTAGAGAAAACTTCCTGATAGTATGAAGTTTACTATTAAATTTAATACAATAATTTTATTAAATAGTGTAGGGACCTATTTTTATTAAAAGTAATAGGTAGTTTTTTGTTTAATGTAAGTTATTTAAAAAATGTTAATTATATTTAGAGGAGTTTTTTAAATCAAATTTATAGTTTAATAATATGAGCTTGGTTTAATAATAATTTAACATGGTCTTGTACTCTTTGCCATTTAAATTTGATCTAGTTACTATATATACATTTTTAAAATCACTAGAGAAGATGTTATTTCATACTTACTTTCCTTACAAAAAAGTGGGTTTCATTTAATTTGTTAATTTACTAGGTTTGTGCATTTTTGTTGCTCTATATCTAATAAATTTTGTAAAACAACAATGCTGGAATTTAGAGACACTTTTGAAGGAACTGACAAGACTTGTCTAAGGAATTTCTTTGGTTTCCTATATTTTCTAGTGATTTCTGGGTAATTATGCATTGAAGCTTGCCCTGAATGTAAATATCTAATGTATGTTATTGTTTTTTTATTATTAATAATTATGTAATCGTTAACTATTTAGCCCTACATTGTATTTAAATAATCAGTTCATAATATATGTCTGGCGAAATGTTTAAAGTCATAAAATTCATTTTTTTTACTGTCAAATAACATTCAAAATAAGGTAATCTATGCTGTTGTTAGGTTATGAAGTGCTAACCAATTAGTTTATGTACAAACAATTATGTCCATCTGTGTCGGAATACACTTTTCAAGTCACAAAATACATTATTTTAGTAGAAATTAAGAAATATAAAAGTACGAAATCCAACTTATTTAACTCGATAACTACGTTCGTCAAGTCAGTCAGTGTCATTGTGTGATTGCTTTTTGAATCTTACATCACTCTTTGAGACCTAATAAAGGAACAGAAGGTAATAAGACCTAATACAGGTTTAAGAAGGTAACTGTATCCTAACTAGACCTAGTAAAGGAACTACAGATCTGTAAAGGGAATGTCATTATATATATATATATATATATATATATATATACATATTATTATGAAGTATGAACTCTTACAGCGTAGTGCTGTTTAATCTGTCAAAAGACATGTAAGCACATGCGTCCCACGACACGGTAATATGGGAACTCATACGGTCTGGAATTTGCCATTACAAATGATATTAATAGGCTATTATATTTATAATATATGTTTTAATAATAAATATTGATCATGATACTTGGCGAACAGTCATAAATATTATCATAGGGTTTCATTATCAGAGCTGTATTTAACCTAATCCAGGTTTGGTTAGTTTATTACAAATGGAAATCCAGCTCTGGCTATGACCACGTTATTCAAGTTAATATATTATTGTTTCATAAATATGCAGGAGGGTTGTCCGATCGTATTAAGTGCGAAATCTTGACAATTTGTCTTTAAAATAGCATTTTTTCCATCAATTCGATACTCCTTTTCAATGCAAGGGTTTAAAATGGCTATTTTAGATCAAGTTACTTACTCCAGATGCAATATTCAATCTTGTATATTGAGATGAAAATTAATGAACCTCATTGTTATTTATCATCTGTTTACTTACACTATTGTAATAATTATTAATTTGTAATTGTGTGGCTTTCATTTTTAAATATATACTTTTAAAATAACATTATTTAATAACATTTTTTTAATATAAAATTTCATTAATAGTTACACAAATAATTAAGGTTAAATTTGTCAAGTTAATATAACATCACATAGGCCTAGTGTGGAGTAATGTTGTGTTTTGTCTCTTTATAGTTTTGTAAATTATTATGTTTAATAATTGTTGATTTAACTTTATCAACAAAAATGTGGTTGTAGGACAGGTTAAGTTAAACTTTTATTTAATATTTGTATTGTAACTAGGTTATATGAAAAACAATTTATGATCTCTGATAAAAATTTGTTGAAGGTTGCTTTGTTGAAAGATATATATTTTATCAAGAGCATATGCATATAATTGTGGATAGGGATTCTCCGTACCATAAAAATATACACCCCTCACACATAAATGGTTTTATAAATAATTGCATGTTGTTAAAATTAGCCTATCCTAGCCCAGTTTATAGGGTTTGATTTTAAAATTATTGATAATATATTAAGGAAACAGAAACTAAAATATCATAGGAAAAATTCCACGACAATCCAACTGGTAGAAAAAAGATGTAAAAAATACAATAAGACTAAATAAGTTTATGTGGTTCGAAGAATCCTCGTTTTCCTTATGGTGAATATTGGCATAGTGCTCCTTGGACATTTGAAATAATTGTGAATATACACAGTATGTATTAGGTAATTGTTAAGAACAGCGTACCACGGTAACATCTAATTTTTATACATAGTTTTAAAGTGCACAAGATACTTAATAAGAAAAAATAAAGCGTGTGAGCATCCATAAATAAGAAATATGTGAACTTGAAATCGAAAAAATGAGGTTAATTTACCTCTTCACACTTATGAGATATGTAACATAAAAATTTGGCCTAACCTAATCTATTCGCGGTGTTATCGTAAAAATTAACATAAGCTAACCGAATCTCTAATTTAACTTTCTAGGTAATTATACATTCTAGTCTGCCTTAATTTTTATTTAAGAAAATTGTCGAAATCGTGTACTACCTACTTTATTTTGAAACAATTAGTTCATATTTGATGTCAGAAAACAGTTTAGAAGTACCAAAATTCATTAGTTTAGTAGAAGAAAATTAGAAATGTAAAAGTTCGAAATCCAGCTCAGGTTACAAATGTATATGTTCATCAAGTTAGTGAATGTGTGAACACTTGTTTTATTAGGTCTGGCTAGATAACTACATATATATATATATATATATATATATATATATATATGCACATTACAGCTTAATATTATGACGTTGTATGATTGAAGAGTTATGAGAAATAGGTTTAGCTAGGTAATTATATAGTCACCATTAAGATTAGTAGTGTGCCAAAGACAATGATGTTCCAGCGCTTGAAGCAGTTTTTATAACGATGGATTGACGTTGGAATGCGGAAGCTGCAGAAAGAGTCGGGATCAAGATTTTACATTGGTTTACAATTATATTTCACACTAAAGTAGTCTAAGAAAATTAACGAAGGTTTTTATTGAAATTCTAGCGGATTTCATTAAATAAATAGGTATTATCATTTCATAATTTTTTTAAATTATTCTGTAAGACCAATGCTTGATGTAGAATTGGTCAATATGTCGGGTTCCCACGTGGTGTAAATTATGAAAGTTAGCCATGTATGAAACAGACCCTTGAGGGACACCATATCTAACTCCGTCAGTTTAGAAAGCCTTCCCGCATAAGGTAGTAACGTTATGTCCTACAATTGTGTAGCCATTATTGGCAGCAATTTTTTTACATCAATACAATCAAATGCTAAACCTTTTACATTTCTTAAACAATAAGTTGAAATCAACACAGTTGAATGCTTTGAAAGGTCAAAAAAATACTGTACTAATAATTTTCTTACTTCTATGTGGAAAAAAGACTAATATCTCTTGTATATATTAATTAACAACTACATACGTACTACTACAAATATTATAGCTACGAAGTTATCTTAACATTTTTACAGCTTAACAGGTTTGTTGCTGCTGTGTTAGGTTCAGCAGTGTGTTTCTAAATTCATTACTCAACAGTGATGTCATATCTAGCAGTCTCAGCAAAAGTGACAGATCTGACATCAAGTAGGAATTTTAATGGTTAGGAACGAAAAGCACCCTTTATTTATAGTAGGAAGGAATGCTCAAAATGTTGCTAAACAGAATTAGGAATGTTGCTCATTCACAACAGAGTTAGTAAAACATGTATTTGACATCTAACAATTTTGAATATTGTAATTATTTAACATTAAAACCGTTCCTAAAAATAATATCCTAGGGGCCAAATTCCTAATTCCAATATCTGACATTTTATTATATTATGATCTAAATAACATTATATATAAATTTAATGTTACAACAGTCGGTACATGATGGAATTCCATGATAATGGAAATAATCAGATGATTATTTAATTCCACAAAACAGCTTTAATTGCGACATATGTTTCGCCGTTAGGCATTTTCAAGCAACTAAATATCATTATAAACCTGCATTTTCTTGCTCTAGAAATATAGGAAAATTAATTATTAACAATAAGGATAAGAGAGATAGTTTAGAAAATAGTGGTGTGTATAAAATTTCTTGTAATGATTGCAATTGTGAATACATAGGTCAATCCGGAAGGTCAGTTAAGATTAGAGTTAAAGAACATGTACACAGTTGGAAGTATGGCAAATCTAATTCAAATTTTGCAAATCATTTATTAGACACAGGACATAATTTTGATCCTAAGTTAAACGTTAAACTTCTGCATATGGAACAAAAAAGTAGGAAACTCAATAACCTGGAATGTTTAGAAATCAATAGATCAATTTTAAAAAACCATACTTCCAACTTAAATGAACAAATACATCTTAACTCATCTCCACTATTGAGACCTATTATGTAACCTTTGTTTTCTAAAATACCCCCACTCCCATCCCACAGGTTAGATCATTGACATTTCTTTTGTCATTTCTCAACCACTTTACTCTTTTAACCTTTCCTTTTGTATCACATTTTTAGTTTAGACTTGTTTTGTTTTCAATTTAGTTGCTTGAAAATACCTAACGGCGAAACATATGTCGCAATTAAAGCTGTTTTGTGGAATTAAATAATCATCTCATTATTTCCATTATATATAAATTTAACTACTGAACAGAATAATATAGGTGGCTCCATATTTGTAAGGATTACCAATGGTAAAATTCAAGTAATAACATTAAGCTATAGCATAAAACAAACAACCACAAACCATGTTATTCATCCATATATTTTGAAACTTGTAAAGAATATTTAACTCTTTGTTTTGTTTCAAAAAGACATCACCTTGTATTCACGTTTTCTGATAGGTGAATTTATTCATTAGTATTATTGACATTGTATTATTTCTTCATTACAGTACGAGTAGGAAGGCTTTCTTGTAGGCTTTGTCACAAGGTAGGAAATATTTCACATTTTTATTCAATGTCTACGGAACATCAGAAAATTTGAGGCTATGAGGTAGTATATAAACTATTAGTCTTTTCAATCTCTTTTATTCATCCAACCCATTCGCTGCGCTTGATTTAAGAGCAGAAAGCTTATGAAATTTTGTAATTTATCAATGTTTCCCCTCAATTGCTCAAATCCGATATTTTATGTTTGTAATCTCATCTTCTTTCTTCTACATGTAGACTATTTTTCCTTGCCTCCTCGATCAGAAGTTTTTAGAAATCTCTATTGTATTTACTTTATGAAATTTACAGAAGAGGGAAATGCCAATAATTATGCACTAGGTTAGTCAATGTTACTACTTATCCAGCGGCCCATTTAAAAAACTAAGTGTGTGTTTGTTAAAAAGTTTTATATGCCTCTAGATTTTCGCAGATGTCATGAATCACGAATCAAAAATAACAACCCATAAAAAACATCACAAGTGAGAAATAAAACTTGGTAGCCCATACAAAATATCTACCTGCTGCAATAAAGCTTAATAATTACGTTGATAATGTAATAGAAAAATAGGCTAACAAGTCTAGAAGAAGATTCAGACTATGAACTGTAGTTCTCAAACGATATAGGCTATTATCTGTGCAAAATATACTTTGAATTTGTGTATAATACCGATTGTTTTAGTGATATAGTAATGTCGGCTAAATTAGGAATAGATTTGTTAAAAATTGTTATGAAAAAATATGACTTTCTTATTACAACTACCACTTGTGGTGGAAATGTGTAACAATAAATTTTGGAGTTGAATCATATGTTATACATATTTTTTGAAACGTATCAAGTTTATACATGTAAAAACTAGCGGTTTAAGATACAGTATATATATTTTTACTGTTGTTATTGTGTAACTTACTTAAAATTATATACAAGTATTGTTTACTAGAGAGTAAATTATAAGTTACTCGGGACATTTCAATTGATTAAATCAAATGTTGATTTCAGGTAAAAAAGAAAAGATATTGGACCCTTATATACGATGATCTCTCTGAATCATTCTATTATAAGCACATAAATTCTGAAGAATTAATTTAATTGGAAACTGATTTCAATGGCAATATCTTCAAGCTTGGGTAAGTACATAATGGATGGTTTAGTATGAGCTATGACACACACACACACACACACACACACACACACACACACACATATATATATATATATATATATATATATATATATATATATATATATATATATAAATTATAATCTATTACAGAAAAGATAGGTTTAGTATGAGCTATGACATATATAGAAGTAGTATCTAACCAAGGCTCGTGTTCTTGGGTAAGTACAAAACGGTAGGTTTAGTATGTGCTATATGATAATATAGAAGTAGTATCTATCCGAAGTTTGTTCTCTTGCTTAAATATAGTCTGTTAGGTTTAAAATGAACCATGAATATATCATCTCCCCAGAGCTGAAGCTACACTTGCTGTACTGGTATAATGTGATACACATAATAAGTATGTAGTGCCATATTTAGAATTATAAGCATTTTATGCCATAATAATTTGAATATATCATAGTACAGGTAGAAGATATACTTTAATCTAGGAGATCCAGATATTACTTTGGCGACTGACTTTAACCCTGTCCTTTTAACATTGACATGAAGATCCCCAACAATTGGATTTTTTCTTCAGCAGAGGAAAATGATAACTATTTTAGAAATGTAACACTATTTCCTTTGATCAAACCCATTATAAGTCAAAATCAAGGTAAAGTAACTTGTTTTAACAACAATATTGACCAGATTAAAACTCTGACCAGTATACATGCGGCCACATTACTGGGACAAAAACTTTTTTAACAGTTATATCTTCATGACAAGTGCGATTCTCATACGAAAAACATATATTTTCAGTATTTTAAATATTATATGTTGTTGATATGTGGGCAGTTAAAAAGTGTTTTAGCTACCCTGATGATGCTGCCGGTGGCAGCGAAACATATAGCCTAATAATTGCTTCAAGTAAGTACTACATTTGACTATAACAAAGTTTATAATAAATTTAAATAGTTCGAAAGCTAAAAACAATAATTAAAGTAATTCTAAAAAACCTACCCTTTCATATATGGTTTCTTAATTTTAGTTGTGATTTTAAGGAGTTTACTAAATTGGTATCAATAAAAAATTTCAGTAACCAAATTTGGGTTATAAATTAATGAGGTGAAATAACTTCTAACTTTTTAATCAAGTGAATCTTTGTAGATTATATTTAAATTACCGAAATGTTTGCGGCTTCTTTTTTTATTTCATTCACATTCTTGTTACCAGCATTCGATAGTGTGCTGGTATCCATATACCGGATAATGAAGGGGAGGGGGAAATGGTGACTAATCATCACAGTCACCCCCTCTAGCCAAAAAACAAAAAAAGGGTTACGCCGTGCGCGGGATGAGAGTGAGGGTTCGGACAAGGTATACAATGGTAGTTAATATCTTACAATGGTTTCACAGAAGTGAAGTTCTGAGAATAATCCCCTGCTCACGAAAATAATCTGTAATTTACCTTAAACACTTTGGTCGAACCAGTATGCTCCATCTCCAGGAGTGTAGAATAGAACCAGTATTAAAGTCATTCCCTAAACCAGACTGTAAAAAAAGTGAACAAGACAGTAGATAAAGGAAGAGGAATAACAAGGTTAGAGAAAGTGTAAAAAAGGAGGGGGAAATTCTCCCCCGGTGCCTAGACAAAAAAAATATATATATATATACTAAGCATACTAAGCATGAACTTATAAGGTAGGTAGTTTTTTTTTTTTTTTTTTTTTTTTTAAATAAAAGGTAAATATCAAAACATATTATGATGTGATAATTGTGGTTAAAAAAAAACTGGTGGTATACCTCTTTTGGAGGGGGGGGGGGTAAAATATTAAAAAATTATGGTAATTATATGAGGTGTTACAAATAAGGTGTAAGCCATTTGAGACATGTCGCTCAGTGCACAAAAACCTAATTATAATTTGGAAAATTGGGGTTTTGGTTTTTGTTTTTTATTTAGACATGACCCAAAGAACCCGAAACACAAAACCAAGCCCATTTCACTGCTACCATTCTGCAATAAAGGGAGGCCCATTTTGGGGGTGACGTGGATTTGCTTAATTATGGGTTGCCAGGTCGTCGGATGGCATGCTAAAATTAATATAAGCACACTGGGCTAATCTCAATCTAGGGTAGCCATTTTTGACAATCTAATTCTAAAAACTAATATTCTAAAACTAAACTAATCAATACTAAAACTAAATATTAATTTTAACTACACTGTATTGGCACAACATGCCAAACTAACACCAAAGGCCTAAAATGGCCATATGTTAGTTCAACTTATACTATTACGATTTCAAAAATCCGATGCACCGAGATATCAACCCTAGGACTGAACTGGCCCTATTCCTAACGGTTTAGCAAGGCATAATTAATAAAATGGCACTATAAGAAAAAAAGTAGATCGACACAGCCTAGACGTCTTCTCTCACTGGTGGCTGAAGCACTACTCCTGTGTTATCTAGTCCCTCGCGTACATGGATAACGAAGGAGAGGGGGGAAATGGTGACTAACCACCACACTTGGGTTAAAATTTTCTAACTGAGCAGTGATCTTCTCTCCTCCTCTGAGTTCAAAGCTGGACTGACTAGGTGTCCTTTTTTCATTCAACTTTCAAAATGTTTTATTTTCATCATTTATTATTTTTATTTTAGTATTCAAAATCATTATAATTTTATTTATATATATATTTTTTAAATAGCCTAAAATTTTAGATTTCATTACACCATGTGCCAACCAAAATTAACATAAAGTTTAGCACCATGTCGTTGCATGACCCATAACTTGCAACATGGCTGACCTACTAAGTACTGTTTACTTCTATCCACACATCTTTATCTTGTGTTCAATAATCAAACCTAACAATATTTAATCACTTAACCATTTTTGACATTTATCTCCTCATGAAAACACTATTACAGTAGAACCTTTGTTAACCGGCCTCGGATCAACCGGTCCTCTGATTAACCGGCCTATTTCATAGTGTACTGGTTTGATGAGAGTTTCCGAAAATAAATTGTAATTGAAACACCAAAGCAGCGGCGAGTCAAACGACTTTGTCTATAGCGGTATCCCATTGTCGGCGGTGTAAAAACACCGCAGCATTGACACCCATCGGTATAACAGACATACACCGGCAAAAACGTTTGATGGGCCGTTTTTTTTTCCACGAATCAATTTAGTATACATTATGGAAAATATAACATTTCTTTTCAGTTTTCTTCTTGTCTTTGACTGGTCAATTTTGTAACCTTAATGAGGTTGATGTATTTACTATTCATTTTATAAGTCTCCTATTTATTTATACAATTACTATAAATAAGTGATTCTAATAGTTTATCTCTGTTTTTTATTGAATTGGTCTAGTAAATAGAAATAAGCTTTGCACATTTATTTAAATCTAAGACTATACACTCCCTATTGTTATGAATCACTAGGTTTTCTCCTATATTCATATTCTAAGGGTTTAAATAACATAACATATTTGGTGGCTCAGATTGTTAATATTAATTTATTCCTTGTTCCTTATAGTTATTACAATTTATCAGGAATATTCTTATTCCTATCTGATATTTAATCCTATAAAATATAGTTTAAAACATAATCTGTCCTAATCAGACCTTTAAACCTTCAATCCAGAGCAATGGCAAATTATTGAATATAACAACTCTTCTTTTCTAAACACATGAATCTGCTCACCTTTTCAACATAGGCCGTGAATCTCTATTAACTGCCACAGAGCTTCTTTTGTAAGTACGTTCCTGGGCCACATTTCTCTGGTGACCAGCAGCATCTTGCCGTCCCCGCAGATGTCTTGGATGCCACTCCCCCCTGGGCTGGTCTCTCAGCTGACCAGCAGCGTCTCCCCATCCCTGCCAACATCTCGGATGCCACTGATCCTCTTTCTAGGTCACTAGCATTTTAGATAGAGCTTCACTATCCATGACCTGCTAATGACCTGCAAGCTAATCAATTGCAACACTTTTTCAATTATTTCCCAATAACTACCACTTGTCTGATATTGAAGGTTTAACTGGTGCTAACATTTGACTATTAATATTTTTTAAACTTATGGTATAATTATTATTTTCTTATCCTAAATCCTAACACTATCCTTAACTGTACCATAAAAATGTATAATAAAAAGTGTTTATATGCTAGGAATTAATATGAATTGTAATGATACAGCTACATGACGGGTAAACCTGGACCATTCATGGACGAACCATTCATTTTTCTTGTCGGAGAGTTCATTTGAAATGTCATTAAATGAATTTTATTTTTAACCATGAAGAATTTTAATGTTGAACAAATAATGTAGCTTCAGTATAGTCAAAGGTGTTATCATCATTAGTATTATATATAATAACTCAATAACATATACAGGGTTATCATAAAAGAATGGTGAGGTTTTGAACATGATTTAAATGAAAACAGAATTACTTTCATCAGTTTTCGTTGGACTCTCTCTTCTGTCATTCTTCTTCAGAGACTCACATATAGTGACTACGGGTGTGACAATCCCATGCACTCTAACTAGATCTACACCTTTCTTCATCTAATCTTCGGTTAGATCTCTTCCATATTAACCCCTTAAGTGTTTTATTTTTTTTTTTTGCCTAAATCAACCCAAAAATGCCTATTTTTTTTATTTGATTATTTTAATGTTTGTTAACTTGGAAGTTAAAAAATAGGCATTAAAAGAAAATATAAGCAACATCAAAAGTATAAATGTCATGTTTAATATAATTTTAAAAAATTCTGCAAATACATTAAAAACACATTTACCTAACAATTAAAAAAAAGTAAAATGTAATAAAACCATTGTTAAAAAGAAAAGTACACACAATAAAGATTGTTTACAGTTTCTTACTAATGTTTAGTAATTTTTTTGGGTGTGATATATTTTAATACATGGGGCAGCACACAGCCCAACATCAAATTCGCTGCACTCCTTGAGGACATATCGCGACTCCTTGTAAATATAATGTTCACGGCGGATCCAAAGAGAACAAAAATAAAGTGGTAGTTTTATAAGTTATGCTCTAGAGAGCATGCCAACACTATCTAGCGGCAATACTAGCAACTACAACGTAATATTACGACAAAGAACGAAATAGAATAGGGCAAGTTAAGAGCGTCGGCTTTAGCCGACAGCGGCACTTTTTATCGATATTTGTAGCGTCGGCTTAAACCGACATAAACACTTAAGGGGTTAAGTCTCTCTTCATCAACCTTTTATCTCTCCCGGCCCTGACACTAATAGAGTATTTGAGGGCTAGTGAGCTCTACTTTATTCTATTTTTTCTTCCTTATTTTTTAAAGCGACGATGACTGCGAAGTTTTTCGCCTTTAAATTAACAACTCTTCTGTTATTCTATTAACATGTTCATATTATTTTATATGTTTGTAAGAGAAGCTAAGCTAATTTTATATGCTTTAAGAGCTTTTAGTTAAAATCAAGTAATTTCAGTTCGTAAGTCTGCGTTTTTACAAACTTATCATTAAAATGATTGTTCTATTTTACCTAAGGTAGGGTTACTATCTATTCTGTGTCGTACTTAGCGGTTACTTCTACAAACGTGGCAATGGTTAATACAAATGAATCTAGCCAGACATTTTGAGGAAAACAAGAAATCTCCTTTTTATTTCATAGAGAAACAAAAACATTATCAAATACATCTCTAAATAAACATTTAATTTAAACCCTATCGTGTGATAGAATACATGACATGTGCTAAATTAAAAATGAAAGTTTTATATGTCTTTTCACTAAAAAGAAATTGTTTCCTAATGATTACTTAAACTTCATGATCATCACTCTACTCACGAATGTCAGTCCATACTGTACTAGTCTCCTTCAAATCACAACCACTTACATAACACAATTTTGTCGTGATATTTTAGTCTGTTCAGCCATCTTATCTGGTTCCTCTATATAAACGACATTACTCTGTGGCTCCTGACAAAAGCTGTTCTCTCTTCTGAATCCTGACAAAGACTGTTGCAAGCCACGCTTCCTTCTTGCTTGGAGAGACGCTCTCGCAAGGCCTCTTGGGAAATCTCTCCAGGGTTCAACTTCCTGCTTACAAACACTTTGCAACGTTAGTGATATCTGTTTTATTTGAAGGTTACAAGTTTATCTCACTTCACACGCACAATTTGTATTTTATAGTTTATTAGTAATAATTAGGTTATTATTGTTCATTAGAAGATTGTTCAAATACACTTTATAATTTGTTATTATAATACAATGCTTATCATTTCTATTATTTTATTATTAGTTTATATTTATTATTAATGTTGAATCTTTAATTATATTTTATTAATTACTGGTTGGAGAGTGTCCCATGCTTACATGATTTGTTATCTCAATATAGGAGTTGACGATTTCGATTAAATTTTGGTCATGTGAAGTTATAAATGAGTTATTTTTATAAACTTTTTTTAATTGCTCAATCTTTTACTGTAGATAGCATATCCTACTTTCGATATGTTTGATCATTGGCCAGGTTTCTGCTCCGCCCTATAAGTAAAGGTAGGTGAATAAGTAAATCATTATATACAGGGTTATCATGAAAGAATGGTAGGGTTTTGAACATGATTTAAATGAAAACAGAATTACTTACAGCTGATGTTGTTTATTTATCTAAATCGTCGTCTGAAAGTTTTTTTTTTCACATAACTAATAAATTTTGATATGTGCGCCATTAGTCTCTCGGCAAATGTCCAATCGATAATCAAGTTCTGCCCAAACGTTAGTTAACATGTCTTTGTTAACGGTTGTCATTAAAGAAGAAAGGCCCAATATCAGACGATTTTGTATCACACCACCCCAAAAATAACTTTAGGCAAGTTGTGTATTATCTCAAAAATTGTATGTGGGTTTTCAGATCCCCATATGCGTACGTGAATTGTGTCTATATGTGTGAGCAGACCGATTGATATGTAATGTAGCTTCGTCTGAAAAAATTACATCATCTAAAAATGATTAGTTTTCATCAATCTTGTTCAACATTTCAACAGCAAAATTAAAACGTTTTTCACCATCATCAGGTTTCAATTCCTGCAATAGCTGGATTTTATATGTTTGTAATTTCAGTCTTTTGTGTAAAACTTTGTGGATAGTTGTTTTTGAAATACCTAACTCTAAGCTTCATCGAGGTATTGACTTCTTAGGACTTCTGATTGCAGATTGTCTAATAAGTTCAACTTTTTCGTCTGATACACTTGGCCTACAAGATAATTTCTGCTTTTGAACCGATCCAGTTTCTTCGAATAGTTTGAACCAATGTCGTTTGTTATTTTCATGTGGTGGATCTTTTCTGTATTCACATCGAAATGCGTGTTGCACTGAAATTATAGCCATGAATTCAGCCAGCAACAAAACACACTTTGCTTTTTCTTTATTAGAGAACATAACACACTCCACACAGAACACTCCAGAAAACACAACACACACTACCACAACAAGGCAAGAACTAATTTTGACGTTACAATAGCTGTTAAACAAACTTTTGGGTTATAGGCTATCAGCGATACCTCAGAATTTCTTTACTGTCTTCGTATGAATTACTGAAACCCCACCATTCTTTTATGATAACCCTGTATTATATGAAGCTGGGGTATCCTTGAGGGACACCACAGGGGGCACTTTTTCAAATTCATAAATAATTCATACAATTTTTAACAATTATAATATTTTGTTTTTCATCTTTTCTAATGTTATAAATCGGACAGTAAAACACTAGGAGAGGTTACAACAGAAAACATCACAAATATCCAATGACGGTCAATAAGTTTAGTAATAGCGGATCTTTTCTAAACAAAAATTGTAACATAGCTAAGAATTATTAATTTGAAAATGGTTCATAAGCTGGTTATTTATGAACTTTTCAATTTCTTCACAAATGCGGAAAGAAGTACAATAGGCTGATAATTTTATAAATCATTCTTGTCCCATCCCCTTTATTAATACACGTTTTATATCTTTTAAGTTTACCCTGATTTAACATACTTAATTACATTTAGTGGTGTCTCATCCTATCACATTGATTTTGTTGTTTTTTAAGTGACATTACAGTTTTCTGAGGTCAATTTGACTTTAGGTCTAAATTTATATTTAACCAAATATTCATATTTTGTAATTTATTGATGAATTTTCCAGATAAGGATTTAAATTCAGGTTATTTGTACTTTGCAATGTGGTTTACTTAGTTTGCTTTAAATTTTATTAAACTGATTAACAGGCAAAAGTTATACATTGTAAGCTATTTCGAAACTTACTCTAAAATGAATTAAATAAGGTTAAACGATTTTTTTAAATAACTATAATAATACTTTTTATTCCAAACGAAAGATTTTAACATGGATCAGATTCATCATAAAATTAAAATGGGGCAAAATTTGATGAAATGATAACAATATAAGTTAAATCTTGAGAAATGAATTGGAACTTGATTGGCTTGATTGAAAAAAAGAGGAAATTACAAAATCAAATCTTGTAATGGAACAACAAAACAAAACAAAACAAATTGAAAATTATTCAAAGTTCAAACTAAATCATAAACACAGCAATACCAGAAAATTATACAACACTGGAAAATTGGTGATGACTCAAAAATGAATTCATTAATAAATTATCTTTCTTAAATGTTAATACACAAATTCACAGATTATTCAAAGAAATAGTTTGTTCATATCTATTTAAATGTCTATATATATTAACTATGGATATATTTAGCTGAGCATAATTTTAACACAATTCGTTCGTTGAGTAGTGAAATATGTTGTTATATTTACAGTAGTCTCTACAGTTGGATAGACTACGAATAACACTTTACACATACAGTGTGAGTCAAAAGTATGGATACACCTTGGTAAATTTTAAATGGATAAAGATAGAAAAATGAAACTCAGAACACCTTTCTAGGAAATAAAAGTGAACTTTTTAGTCACTATTACAACTTTGCCCATTTCCCCAAAATGGAATTTTGGGGGGGGGGGGGGCAGCTCAAAATTTTTAAATGTAAAGACCCATTAAGTGACACCTCATTTTAAAGTCCTTGATTAAAGAAGAAGAACAGTGGAAACCAGAGCTTTCTATCTCAACCCAGTACAAAATGGCAGCTCATTTTGGGGAAATGGGCAAAGTTGTAATAGTGGCTAAAAAGTTCACTTTTATTTCCTAGAAAGGTGTTCTGAGTTTCATTTTTCTATCTTTATCCATTTAAAATTTAACAGGGTGTATCCATACTTTTGACTCACACTGTATATGAATGGAAACCTAGATATAAGTATTTATTTGATATTGTTAGTCCTCGGGAGCTAAATGTTTATTTTCTAATATCCTAATCAGTTTATATATCTAATAAGACTGATACATCTATTACATGTAATAAACCTTTTGGTTTATTAACAAATATCTAAATATAACTAAGTAAGAGATAGATCTTTTACTTTTACAGTTACAGTTTACAGTTACAGATATAATATTACAGTTACTTCATACTTAGAAATGAAATATAGAAATATGATACAAATATTAACATAATTTTATTTAAAAAAATTATAAACATAAAAAAAAAACACAAATTGTTAATAAGTTATGAATAAATATCCCTTGGCTACTAGTTTGGCAAAACGTTTATCAACACTTATCACTCAAGTTCCTGAATGTACAATTCTTCACTATGGTTCATACATTTATAGGTTCAACATATTAGAGATATACATATTTATATTTAATTATTTAGTCTGATTTATATTTAAAATGTTTATATATTTATTTAATTTGTTGATCTCGGGGTAAAAGGGTTGGTGCTGTCTGTGATAATTGGGCTCTTATCAACAAGAAAAGGAAAGAAAAGAAATTATTTTAAACTTGAAGAGTTCTTAATATTTATTTTATCTTGAAGAAAAGTGAGTTTACGTGTGGTTATTTCATAATTATTGGGCGCCAGACTTTCGTCGTTATTTAACATAGAAAAAATGAATTTAATAAATTTATTTAATCTCTAGGGTCGTAAGTTCTTTTATTAGTGTACTCACAGTGACTTTGGATTTGATCAATGAAAACACTTGTAGCTGAAATTAACATAAAGGTTTATTAAACATTAGTTCATTTGAATTATACATATACATTCAAAATATGTATCCTAATTAAAATTATTACTATTACCTTTGAAGAAGGGTTTACTATTCTTAAAATATGAATTTATTTTTTATTTTATTTAGTTGCAACTTTTAAAGAAATATTTTAAAAGATCAAGCAGACTAAAGCATCTGTTACTTATTATTGAGTTTACTTTATAAAAAATTTAATATCAATAGACATCTATTATCTATTCATTTATTAAACATAATTATTAAAATATTTGATTATAATTTTATAAAATAAAACATTTTAAGTTTCACATAAAAGACAGATTAAGTTCTTTGTATTGAATAACACATTTTTTACCAGTCTGTTGATGTCGATTCTTTGTCTTGTAGTGATGTGAAAAAACGTGGCATCGAAAATGAGTCCCTTTGCGTTGTCGACTTGTAGAACTAGCTTGATTGAAATGGCTACAATTACACCTTGCATTTGTACTTTACTAATGTCTTTCAACGTAATTAGTTCATTGTTCGTTTTTTGTCGGACACGTGCAAATATTGCATCACCACTTTGAATACGGAAACTAGACTGTCCAAAATTACATCTTAACGTCTCAACTTTCCAACTAAAACTGTTTTTATACAAACTATCATAAGTCTGATCACTACAGTTCCCAGAATGAGACTCAAAACTGTCTATAATGTTTAAACTACATTTTGAAAATATTTGTCCAAACTGAAAACACGTCTCACTTCCTTGAAAGTTCTACTAAGACTCCTCTACAAGGACTGCAGGACCACGTTTCTCCTACCTATAACTGGAAACCGGTCCTATGTTCCTCTGCTATTTCCGCTGTTATTTATAGTTCACACACCCCCGCCTTTTCACACAGATTATCAATTATTTGTAACAAAAAACAACACTTGTACTTAATTATTTTATACTAAAATTAAACACTTGTAATCAACTATGCTACACTAATATTAAACATCGTTATTTATTATGTTGTCTTGAAAATCTATCTTGTTTCCATAAAAGAATTTACCGAAGACTGCATATCATTTCAATGGCTTCTCCCCCCTTCTGTACTTTCATCACACGCGTTTAAATATATAATAAACTCTAAACTCTAACTCTAATTTTTTACATTATTACAAAAACCCCACAAGATTTGTATTACAATACACGTATTGTAGTACAAATCTTTCTATATATATATATAAAATTCAATTCGAAAGAAAAAATCAAAAAAATAATCTTCAATAGATTTTCAAGACTCTTCATTTCAGAAGCTAACGACATAAAGAACAAATAAATACCTCAAATGTATTTATTGTAAGAAAGATTCTCTTTTCATATAAAAATAAGAAATTTACTTACTAAAGATTCTACTTTACTATCCTAACTATTTATTTAGTTATCATAACTCATCAATATTAAACATAAATCCATTAGTGCTAAATTTTATCTTTATTTACATAAAGAAAACCCATCATCCGCCTTCATTTCAACATCCGTTGACTAAAAGCTTTCCCATCAATATTTTTTGTTGACAGGATGTGTCACTCAAATCTTATCTCACAGACTGCCGTCTGTATACTTTTTCCACGTCTCACCCTTTGCCAAGATGCAATTTTCTACATCCTTATTGAAAATCTACATTTATCTCTAAATATTCATCTGAATAATTCTTTCAACTCAATACAACCAAAAATTAAAACTTCTCATTTTTATTTAACATCATTACAAAATTATTTACTTATTACTCAAAATCTCTTTAATTTACATTAAAACTTTTCAATTATAATCTTATATTATTATTTATTTTAGTTTAAATCCAATAATTATTTATTCTTTATCAAATTCTCTATTACTCTTTGTCTTGCTGGGATAAAATGTTAACTACTGATTTTAACAATTACTAAACTCTTTTCTTCTACTAAAATTCAAAATTATGACATCATTATCATCAAAAAAATTTAATTTACAAAACTCATCTTATCTATTTCAAAATTACTTCTTTACAATTGTATTATCTCTTAGTACCTTATCTTAAAAATTCCTTCTATCTTAAATCTTTCATATTTCAATAATTAAAGTTGCAATAATCCTCAAAAAAAAAATTCTTCATTATTTATATATGCAGTCCCGTGGGTTACCTACATATTATTTTATAAATGATCTCTTCATCACATCGTATTTCCTTTAAAAATCATAATAATCGTCGTATTTCGTAGAATTCCTTAAATCTCCTCTTATTTCATTAAAATCGTCGTATTTCTTATCATATCATCGTAGTACTCAAAAAATCTCTTAAAACTTAAAAATTACCATTAATGCAACTAACTATTTTTTTTATAAAAGCTTCTCAACAGAACAACTTCGTATTTTTAATACTACTTTACTTAACACTTCTGTAAAGTCATCAACTTCATATAAAAACTCAAAAATCTCTCATTTAAACTACTTCCCATTTATATCTCCTTAATTATCCATTATTTAAATACAAAAACTTCCTAAAAAAAAAATTTACATTGTTTCCCAGCTAACACCTTATTTCATTAAAATCATCAAACACCTTTATCAAATAACTACTTAACATCATCTATTATTTCAAATTCCATTATTATTTCTTAAAAAAAAAACGTTACTTATTTATCCTTTCTATAAAATTCATTAAAATCTCTCTAATTATTATTAGTTTACTACTTTTTCTTCTTAAAAAACCAAAACTTAACCTCAAACTATTTATTATTTAAAATCAAAAAAACATAAAAAACTCTATTATTATTTGTCTTGGCAAATTCTTACATAGATTCTCAAACTTCTACAAACTATCCTTCATTTTCCAAACCATAAATCACTTAAAACTAACAATTTTTCATATCATATTATCAACTAATCTTTATTATTTATAAACATCAACATTCAAATTATCATTTTACAACTTAACCTCAAGTTACATATTCTAATCGGCTAATATATTTACTTTTTTACAAAATTATTCATTTAGTCACATAAATACTCCCTATTCTGTCACGTCCGGTTTTATTCATGTATATATACAGATTGATCACGTCTGTATATCCTACAATTTGTTTTCATTCAACATCTGTCTAAATTTTTATTACATGATATTTTTTCATGTAATAATGTCACACTTATTTATGCATTTTTCTTCCCTACTTACCCCACTACAGTCCTTCTGACCGCCTACATTTTACCGTGCATACTTCTAATTGCTCTATAGACTCTTACACAAAGTAACATGTTGTGACTTTGAAATGTGCAATGGTTGAATGCAATATCCCTACTAAATTCAAGATAAGCCCACTACACACTCCAACTCCACAAAACGCCCTCCATGCAGTCTCGAAATTGCCTCATTCTTGCGAATAAAACAATTTCTTTCTACTACATAAACTCCTGCCTACCTCCCAAATGTTCATGTTTTTAAATGCATATATTCAAAAAAAAAAAAAATTTTATTTATAAAAAATTTCATTAAAATCGGTTCACTCGAAGTTGAGATATTGTCCTCTTTATCGATTGTATTCCTAACATCGCAGATTTATTGCTTGAGTATTCCTTTCTACATACCATTATCCAAATTCAAAAAGAAAATTTTATTTTAAATTATTCTAAGTTCTTTATTTAGGAATTTACATTTTTCTCTATAAAAGTTATTCAAGTAATCAACCTTTTATTCTAGATACTCTCCTTTAATACTAACTATCTTTCATTTAAACATTTTTTATTTAAGAACGCTAGTTATTTCATGATTACGAATCAAAAGTTTTTATTTTCCAGAACAGTATTTTTATAACACACTGTAGTTCAGTCTCAATGTTATATGCAAAGGAATTTTAGGCCTGGTCATTAGAAGTAAACAACTCTCCCCTCGGTATATGTGGCAATCCTTATCTGTCAACTGATAAGGAGTCGGCTGTGAAAATCTTTTGGTTTGCAACTGGATCTCAACTTTCGTCACATTATTAAATATTTAATATTGACGTCTACATTTAATATTAAATCTCATTTCTTCAACTCTAAATATTATTAGTTCCTACAGATTCACTAAATCTTTCCTTCTAATCAACATTTTAACTTGGCACGTAATCTTAATATTTATTCCTTTCATAAATATACAGAGTTATTTACTAACAAATCTTGCGTCTTTAACTTAGCAAATACCTAAACGTTTCTTAAACTAAATCTCTTAACATTTTAAGCTTGGCCTATTATTTTCTAGTACACACATCATTGTTATTTCAAATTATAAACTATACATTGTTCAAATTTAAAACTATTTATTAACAAAAATCTTAATTAACTTATTAACATTGTTTTTCAAAATCTAGTCCGTGCCTTTATAAAAATGTCTTTACATTAATATTTATTCATTCCAAAAACATCACATATAACCCAGTTATTATTATTCACTTTCTTTCGGTGATTCCCCGATTGGTGAAATAGTTTGAAATACATGATTTCTTTTCTGATAACATTTCCTATACTGATTACTTCTGTCAACATAGACAGTCTTTTTAGGCTAGTCATAACAATAGACCCTAACTTAACAAAAGATCTCCCTCTATTTCTCTCTCTGAGTATTGACAGAATACCTTTCTCTTTATCAGACATAACATCACCCCTCCATCTCTCAAATATCTCAGCATCTAACGACCTAAATTTGTCAGCTGTCAGCTTGGGAATCTCAACCCCACAAGACTCGCACATTATCACAAATACTTCTTTAATACATACGTTTTCATATTTATATTCAAAACTACTCTTTTCACCTAAACTCTTATTTGTCTGTTCTTGGACTTGAAAGATACTCTTAAATTTTAGCATTACATATTTTTTAAATTCTACATTCTTATGATACACTTGTTTTTTAAAATAAACATCCAATTCCTTTATCGTAATATTATTTGTTTTTACCTTGTTTTTCAAATTACTTATACCTATTCCAACCCCACCAGACACATTAATTTCAATATTATTTTTAATTTCTAACTTTTCCTCGTTACAAATTCCATTGTTTATTTGTTTAAAAACATAATCATTTACATAATTATCCTCTATTATTATTAAGTCATCTAAAATCTTATTTACTTCATTAAAATTGTTAATTTCAACTTCAGCTACTGCTTGATCTAAATTGTTATCTATATTATTAATATTTTCTATCAAAACACCTTCTACACTATTTATCTGTTCAAATTCTACTTTTTTCTCACAATAGTTTAATTCAAATTCTACTTTATTATTATTTTCAACAGCATAGATACTCATACCTACATCACTCGTTATTTCTTTCTGCACTTGACCTAACCTGTCCACTACATTAATTCCCATTTGTTTATTTTCCCATTTAAAATTGTATTCTAATTTTACACAATCTGGTTTTAATTCAAGCCTAATTTCTTCAAATTTTTTACACATTGCTTCCTTTAAATTTAAATTTTCTTGTCTTAACTCTAACTTAGTCTGTTTCAAATCATTGTCTATTTTATCCAATTTAACATTATTTTGTTCAAGTTTAACATTAAAATTTTCTAGTTTAGCATTAATTCCAGCTTATTTTGATCAAATTTGTTATTCAACTCTAAACTACTCTGTTCCAATTTATTATTAAAGTCTTCAAACTTACTATTTATTTCCTGCTTCAACTCTAAACTATTTTGGTCAAACTTTTTATTTATACATTCAAATTTTTTATCATTGTCTTTTTTAAATTCTAGATTATTTTGTTCAAATTTAATATTAAATTCTTGTTTTAACTCTACATTACTTTGTCTTGTTTCTTTCATCATTTCTTCTAACATTCTCATTACTTTATCATCTCTATCTACTCTATCTTGCTCAATTACCCTAACCTGTTCAACCCTTACTTCCTTATCTGAATTTTCTTCTGTAGTTTCTACCCCTAATATTCCTACCATTTTTCTATCTATACTTTTACACCGTTCTTTGCTATTTTGAATCCCATCACTGCTAAACCCATTAAGATCTGAACCTGAACTACTATTTTCGTTCACACTTGAACACCTACTGCTATTATTATCATTATTATCTAAATCTACATTTTGGTCTAAAATATCTTGTGCAAATGGTTGTTCTATTTGTTCACTGTTTTGCGATGTTTTCCCTAAGTTCTCTAAAGTATCCCTATATTCCAACTGTTCTATCTCATCTAAAGAAGTTTCACTTTCTAACCCTACCTGTTCACCATTACTAACATTTATTGTTTCTGAATCTTTCTTATTTTACAAAGAATGCCCTTACCTTGTTAAATGTTTTCATTGTACCAAAATCACTGCTTTTTCGACTATAATCGCTCCAAGGTTGGGAGCCAATTGTAATAATTTATAATATTGAACTTGATGGTGTTCTTAAGTTTCTGTTATCTTACAAAAAAAATTAATTTATGATTGATTTTAAACTTTGCTCGGTCATTAGGGCGCCAGGTAATTTTATGCTTACCAATTTTGAAAAAAGGAAGTTAATTGTTATTATTAAAATCTCTCAGGGTCGCAAATCCTTTTTAAAGTGTACTTCAGTGGTTCTCGGTGAAATAAAAAAATCTTATTTTGATGAGCTGAAATTGAACATAATTTTATTTAATTAAAATTATACATATTTTTTCATGGTACATTTCTTAATATTATCTAAAATCTCTATATCATGAATTTAAGATTATTCTGCCTTGAAGAGGCTTAAATTCTTTTTCTTTTATGACTCTACAATAATAGTTGCAACTTTAAAGAAATATTTTAATAGTGAGCTTTTATATTATTTTTTATTTAAAAATGCAATTAAGTTTTCTAAATTTACTACTTACTATACAATTATTATTCATTAAAACAAATTTTAAGATATTCATACCAAAAGTTCTTTTATGTACAAAATTATTATGAAACACTCTATTATTCTTTGTTACCGCATATGGGCTTCTGCAGGGTGAGAGTCTTTTTGTGGTGAGCTTTCCTCATCTTGAACTGCAATCTCCTTGTAGACACAGTTAGTACGCCTACGATTAATTGTCTTTTTAAGTTCACAGTATTACGCACAAAGTTCATCGTTCTACTAAAAACTATTGTCTATAAATTTCCTCGAACAAACATACCTCTTACAACGTCAAAATCCATCTCTAAACTTGTTAGATTATTAACACTCAATGTTCTAAAACTTCTTTTAGACAGTAACATTTCTAACTAACTCAGATGTCACAGTATGACTCTTCTTTTATAGTTAACACTACATTCTTAAAAGTTTCTTTCAACACCAAAATACGTCTGAGCATCTCAGATGCTTTCTTAAGACTGGCCAAAACCACATGTGTCTTTGTCCAGCTTCCAAACCAAGCGTCCTATTTAATATGCAATGTCTGCTAGAAATGTTCTCACACCTAGCAACACTGACACGGTTCAAATTATTTTGCCTAACACAATACAAATACTACCTAAATTATCATTACAAATTATAATTAATATTCTATTCATGACATTATTATTTTGGAAACCTATATTTAAATTTTGTTACCCTAGTTTTAACAAGTACTTTGAGTCATTCTTTTGACTTCTGAAGTCCCCCACCAATTCAATTTCAAAATAATTCTCAAAATAACCATTTTTTGGTTATCTTAATTAAAATTACCATTTTTTGGTATTACATGTCTTCCTCCAAGTTATTTACTTGACAATCAATCAATATAAAATTTATTAACTGTTGAAATAATAGGCCTAATAATATTTAAAGAAGTTAAATATAGTTTATAACTTTAATTCTGTTTTTGGATCAAGTATAATAGTTTTAGGGATAAAGAGGTAAATGAAATATGTATACAATTTTTATTAATGGCTGTTTGAAAATTTCTTAAAGTTTCAATAATTGTTTGGATCTAACCCAGTTATGCAAATATTCTTTTTAACAAAATTTCTTGATGTTATCATAACAAAAAAAAAAAAAAATCAGTTACTATCACTCCCGCACAACACATATAGGTAAATACTGATTTACTTTATAATAGGCCAAATTATATTTTGGTATTTGAACAGAATAATCAGCCTGAGCTCCTGAAAGCCTCCTCTCAATCTAATAAAGGTCCACTGCCTTCCTTTTTTTTCAACAATTAAATTATTTTCCATAAATTAAAAATTTTACCATCTGTAAGCTCTCACAGCCTTACATATCTTTCATAACACTTGAAGGTAGTTGTTTTTTAATGTAAAATTTTGAAAGTGGATTATTTATTTAATAATGATATAATTTTGGATATAATAAAGAGATATTATTAAAACGTTATTATTTACATAAACACACTACAAATAACTTCTCTGCATCTAAATAATTAGTTTTTATACAAGTTACATATTATACTACCTACTTGCATATTAACTTATTTGAGATTATTTAATTCCTGCTGCCAGCTGATTGCAAATACTGTTATCATGAAATAATGCTATATACACAAAAATTAATTAGGGAAGGGGTTTGTGCCGGCTTCTCCCAAGTGGGGTTGAAAAGCAAGAAACATATACACAAATAAAATAATGTGGATTATATCCTAATAATTATAACTAAATGTAATCACAGTTATGGTTCCTTAAATAAATTTTAAAAATGTTGAAAATGAGAATGAATGTGTGGATAAAAGTTGAAAAGTGAAAATCAATTAGTTCATTTACTCCATGTGATCACTTCAATAATATATATTACTGCCTCTTAGGCTCAACGTTCAAACATATAAAATAAGAAATTTGACTTGAACCCGAATGGTAATAATAATGTCTAAAGAAAAAGATTTATCTCGCCAGATTTACTAACTTTGTTTTGCTATTTCCTTCTTATTATCACCTGAAATTAACTTTGAAGGATTATTTTATTATACTGCACTGTTTATTTTATCTTGCTGGATTAAATGGCTAGATACAGATAATATTCTCTTCAATGGAAAGCATTGGTTTTCGTCCAAGCCTTCTCCAACAATGCTGATTTCTTCTTTCTTCTACCAAAATTAGTGTCAGAGAAGTTTTAGAGGCCTTCTGTATCTCATAAAGTGCAAGTGTGTGTGTGTGTGTTGAGACCTAATGAGAAAGGCATTCGTCTCATTGTAAATTTAAAACATTTAAATTGCCGCGCTAAACACGATAAAGTGGGAATGCGATGGTGCGGTGACGTCACGCAAGGCGAAGGCAGAGCTTGGCTTGCACAGACATGAAAACCAAACTATGGTAGTTCTTATTTTATTAAAAAAACTAAAATATTAAGTTAAATAATTATTCAGTAGAGTCAGTCGACTAATAATATCAAGAAATAAATTTAAAAGCACCTAAAACAAAAAAGTTATTCAAGAAATTAGGAAGGCTCAAAAACCTAAAATTTGAAAAAAGGGGAAATTCAAAAATCATAGAGTCATAACCAATAGAGTAAATAATAATAATCTGAAATAAAAAATAAACAATAATAATAATAACCAGGGGAGAATGGACTTAGAAAGTCACTCTTGGAGAGTTTTTTAAGTTTTTAAAGGTGAAGGGGGGATAAACCAAAAAATAATAGTAATAAAAATTGAAAAGACAACCGTAGGGAACAATAATAAACAATCAGAATCAGATTTTAATTTAAAATGGGGGAGTTATAATAATAACAAAAAGTAAAAAGTTAAAGCCTAAAAGCGGTAAAAATAAATGTTAAAGGGGAAATAAAAGGAAGGAATAATGTATATTAATTATGTAAAAGTGTAAAACAACAGAGCAGAGGTGAAAATTGATAATGGGGGGGATTTTATAATCAAATAATACGGCGCTCAAAAACTCACGACTTTGAGGACCAATAACTCGAGAGCCAAGCGAGCTACGACAAAAAACTAAGAAGATATTTCCGTCATAGGATCAGAAGAAGAACTTTTATTCAAAAGAATTGTGAAAAAGGACTTAAATCAAAAGTGAAAAAATAGACATTCGGGAAAAGTGAGATAACTCGTAAACTAAACGGGCGAAAACGATGAATCGAGTTTTACAAGACCCTCAAGATCGGAAAGAAGAGGAATCTGAAGAGAAATCGACAATCGGACCAGCTGTTCAGAAGTTACAGCAAGTTGTACGTAAAAGTGTTCATAATCACAAATTGCAGGAATTAACAGGAAAGTCGCGCAAAGCAGCTCTACGTCACAGTTCAGATGTTGGACCTCACATGGCCAACCGTCATCACAGAAAACATAAAATAATAGAAAGATCCAAATATCTATTAAAAGGATTTTTAATAGAAAATAGTGAATAAAAACTATTCAATAGGTAAAAACTATACCTAGAACAACTTCTAGTATAAATATTTCAGAGCAAAACAGCCAGAAAATACGAAATATACAGAAGAGACATTTCTTCACGAAAGGGAGAAAAAGTGGTTACCTTTTGAGGGAATATTCCCACAGAAAGGGAGAACCAAAATTGTCTGTCGAAAGACGGATACTCTAGTACCAGACTCCGAGCAAGGAAGACGTTACTTTAGTCACTCTACTAAATTATTCTAAATTCAACTTAGCAAATTTTAACATAAATATTTAAATCAATAGTAAAAGTAACTTAGAAAAATTTTAACTAATTTCGAAAGTCAATCTGCAAGAAGATTCATCTACATTGAAGGCGACTCAGCAGGGATTCGAGATTACTACCAGCAGTCAACAACTTTGAAATATCCAGGACTTGGAGAGAAAATAACTTGGAGACATCATAAACCGATTACAGCAAATAACTTCAAAACTACGAGAGCTTCATGTTAAGTGTGAAGGTACACTAAATCTAAGGAATAATTCGTAAAGAGTAAATTCATTGGGGAAATTTTGAAAAATTAACTTCATTAAACTCAATTCACTCTGCTTTGGTGTAAAAATAATTTCAGACTTAAATACGACTATTTCAGTGCAGGAAAAGCTATCTGTAGTCCTAGCTGAAATAGTCTAGCTTTTTTCAATTTGTGTTAGTAAATAAGGAATTTCTATTAGATTATTTGTGTCATATTTTGTTGTTTATTGTTGTGTTATAAAATTTTAAAATTGTTTTAATTCGTGTTGAAGATCAATAAGACATAAAATTTTATTCTCGAGTTTAATTCTCTTCATTTACCATTCTGTTTATTGACATTGCTTTTCTAAGATAATTCAAGAGTAAGAAATTAATTACTATAACTGTGCTCTGGTAAATATAATAAATATAAAATTTTGAAGAAATTATTATCAAAATTCAGGAGCCGATTTCTTCCAAAAGGCACTTCCCCAGAGAAAGAGAGTGTGAAAAGGAAAGAAGTAAAATCAGTGAGCGATAAAATAAAATTCAGGGAATTTTTGTATAATTAAAAAAGTGTAAGTTAATGAGCACAGTCTCATACTTGCAAAAGCCAAGGTTTGCAATAGCTTTGTAATAATTGAAAAATATATTAGCAAAAGTAAGTATGATGAACTTGAAGAGTTCTTAATTTTTTATTATTTATAATGATATACCAAGCTTTATGGGCGCCAGGTAGCGTTAGCTTACCAATTTTGAAAAGAAAAGAAAAGAATTTAATTAAATTTAACCTCAGGGTCGTAAGTTCTTTTATTTGTGTACTCACAGTTATTTTGGTTCCTTGAAATGAAAACATTTGTAGCTGAAATTGAACATAATTTATTGAATTAAAATTATACATACATATTCATGACACATTTCCTACCACTTATATTTAAAATCTCTGTTTTAAATTTTTTAATATATTTTGCCTTGAAGAGGCTTAAATTCTTTCTTAAGACTTTATATTAATAGTTGCAACTCAAAACAAAATATTTTTTATAGTGAGTGTTTTTATATTCTCACATAGCAAAGATTATGATTATATTAAAATGAAATTAAATACTCTAAATTTACTAATTGTTATACAAAAATTATTCATTAGAACAATTTAAAAAGGTTCATAGAAAAAGTTCTTTTTATATAAAAATGTTTATGATCCTTTGTTACCGCATGACCGATCCTGTAGGTTGAAGATGTCCTTGTGGTGGGATTCTCTCATCTTGTGTTGCAATCACCTTGTAGACTCAATTTATATATTCGATGCTCAATTGTCCTTTCAAATACACAATATTGTTCAATAAATTCATCACTTTGTTAAAAGATATTGTCCATTACTCTCCTCAAACTCCAACTACGTCCTACCACGTTAAAAACTGTCTCTAACCTCGTTAAATCATTACTATCAATGTTCTAAAACTTCTTTTAGACAAAAAAAAATGTCTCTCACTAACTCAAATGTCATAATAGGACTCTACATTAACAATTTTCATTACATTTTAAAAAAGTTTCGCTCGATCTAGCGTTCGAGAAACATGACTTGTCCCTTCAAGCGGTGGATTCCAACTTTCATTAAAACACGACCATCGCCTCCAAGCTCTGAACTCTGACTGTTCATCAAAACTACGAGATGTCTCACTTCCGAAAGTGTTTTTCCGGTTCACCGTTACAAAAATTTTACACACTCCCTATTTCTCACTCAAATTTACAAACACTTTATATTAAACAATTTATACTAAATTTACACATGATTATTTATTTTGTTGTTTTGAAAATCTATTTTCCTCTTATAAATGGATTTACCGAATACTAAATGTTATTTAAACAGCCTATCCGCTGTTACTCACCCGCGTCTTTCAAACATACAACAAACTTTAATTTTTTACATTATTACAGCTTTGATTAGAAAAAGGGTAAAAGTGAGCAACTTGGTCTTGTCCGCGATTGTATAGAGACAAGAACTCCTGACGAGGGACATTCCAAAGCGAGGTTCGAGTTGCGTGGAGTAAGGGACGCGGCAATTGACGTCAATCGTAGGGGCACATTCGCGACAAGCCCAACGTGGGGCTCGAACTCGCAAAAGAGGCAAAGGCCATACGCGGCAGGTGACCGTCAATGGTAAAGGGCATTCGCGGTAGTGTGTGTGTGTGTAGCATAAATTTATGGAAAATGACATGATTCTTTTATATTTTTCTTTTTTTGAAAAAAAACTAATTGCTTATTTGAGAAACAGAGTTTTATGAGGAAAAATATTATATTAAACGTAACAAAGGTCAAATAACTGCTCTTATTTTAAATCTAATCAACTATTTATATAGCAGTATCATTATTATCTACTGAGATTTACTTTGTTTAATGAAAATAATATCCCCAATCACTGCATTAGTTGCCGTTCATGAGCGTAGCTTTGAGTTCTGCATGACGGATGTCTAACCCAATCCTCCATTTTTTATATCTAATGTCGACGTTGTTTTTAATTTATAGTAAATTTTGATTGCCTCCTGAGTTGTTTTGCTGACAATTTTTTTTATATACACGCTGGTCGTGTTCTTTTTATTTGATATGCTTTAATATCCTTGATATGTAGGAATTATGAATTTAGGCTCTTCGTATTCCTGAAAGTTAGGTTGTTGTACTCTCGTCTTTAAATTAGGATATCTATTTAAAATCATTGTGTTGTGTTCAGGCGTCAATTTTCTTGGGTAGATTGGTTATTTTAGATTGATTTAGATATGGATTAAGGAAGAAGGAAATACCATCTGGAAATAATTTTAATTTTCAGATCAAAAATCCAAATTCTGCTTGGTTGTTGAAATTATTTAATCTTTTTAGGCGAAACGACCGCTAGATGTTGTATTTCCTATAAATGCTTAGTCTGGAGTTGTTTTGCATTTTGACAACGCTCGATCGCATGTCACTATTATCAGTATAACACTAGCCAGAGAAATGACTTTCGATGCAAACAACATCATCTCATTTTAAGTCAGAAAGGGGCCCATTGCATGGGGGTGAAATTGTATAATCAGCTTCCAAGTAGCATGAAAGCAGAAAAGAACTATGTAGTATTTAGAAGGAAAGTGAAGGAAGTGCTTATGGAAAAAATGTTTTATTCTATTGGACAGCTTTCTGAACGAATATTCAGAATAAAGGTTCTATTTTTATATATTATATTTGGTGTGCTGGTGCATTGAAATGTACAGGGTGTTTATAAAAGAACTCCTTGATTTAAAGTTTTATTAGTAAACAGTAAAGTTAAATTAATAGTTATTAAACATATATATTATTAAAAAGAATGTTCTCAAGTTTTTTTTTCATACCTAATAAAGTTCTATATGAGCACCATTTGTTGCCCTGGCCACGTCTAAACGATATTCAGTTTCTTTCCAGGTATTCAGCAGCATATCAGGGGCGTGGCGGATGCTACAGCTTCAACAATCCTCTCCCTCAGATGAGCAGTGTCACGGATCTTCTCGGAATACACAGTGTTTTTTACATGTCCCCAAAGGAAAAAATCTAGTGAAGTCAGATCTGGGCTCCTTGGTGGCCATGCAAGTGGCCCACATCTACCAATCCACCTATTAGGAAAACGCAAGTTCAACGCATCACGGACACGGTTGCTGTAGAGAGGTGGCGCGCCATCTTGCTGGAAGAAAATTGGTCCCTTTTCTTGTTCAATATCATCTATTTGTGGGAAAACGTATAGTTCTAACATATCACAATAAATATTCCCATTAATTGTCTTCTCTGCAGACGAAAGGTCCGACGATACAATCATGCATCAATCCACACCAAACATTGACTTTGGGCGAGTCTCGCTGATGTTCTATGAATTCATGCGGTGGCTCTGACCCCCAAATCCTACAATTGTGTCGATTGACAGACCCACTTACGTGAAATGTCGCCTCATCAGAAAACATGATATTTTCCAGGAAGTTCTCATTTTCTTCAATACTGTCCAAAATGAAGACTGCGAAATCGACTCTTTTCACTTTGTCAGTGATCTTGATTTCATGCAGAAGTTGAATCTTATACGCACGTATTTTAAGCCTCTTTCTCACCACTTTATACACGGTAGACTTAGGTATTCCCAACTCCAAACTTCGTCTTGCCTACAATGACTTTTTAGGGCTACGAGTACAAGACGTACGGATTCGTTCCACATTCTGTTCAGAGACTGAAGGCCTACCCGGTGACTCCCCTTTTAAGACACTACCTGTTTTCCGAAACTGATTATACCAATTGAGAATAGTTTTGTTAGTAGGCGCAACACCGCCATATTCACGTCTATAATTATGCTGAACTGTGATCACTGAACTTGATTGAATAAACCAAATCACACATTGAGCTTTTTCCTGTGGCGTAGCCATGACTGTTGAATAGTGACTGGCCAGCGCTCTTCCCCCACCACGCTCGCTCCAAGGTCATGCACGGGTGCCAACTGCGATCGAATATTAGCTAAAAAATCTTGACAATATACTGAACTCAAGTTCGAAAACCGAAAGTTTATTGCTGGTTTCGTTTTTTAATTATGATTTTTTTAATTCAAGGAGTTCTTTTATAAACACCCTGTATTTTAATGTAGTAAGGATGAATGTCATGACACCTGCTATGAAAATTTACCTGTTTTTCTTTTAACATTGTATTTGTTGGGCCAAGGTATTATAAATTATCGTAATGTATGTTGGTATGTACTGTTTTGGTGTGTTGGATTTATTATGTTAGTGCATTAAGATTTATTGTATTGTGATATGAATGAAGGCTGTGAAGATTGTATATTTATCAATAGCAGAGTAAATAAATAAATTTCATATTAGACCTGCTGATCATACTTTTTACCTAAAAGACCCTGTAGGGGGGGTGCAGGCTATCTGCATCTGTTGAGAGGGGTTTAGCGTCCCTCGGGGAACCCGAGCTATACAGTGGTGATACAATAAAACATCTTCTCCAAATATACACACACATATAACACTCATACATATTTTAGAATTCGTAGAGGCTGTTACACTACATAATTCACTATGGATATATAAACATTACATTCATATATAGTGATTAGTTTTTTTTTACCATGCACAGTCGTAGCACATTTGGGAGTGTTTACTAGACCAAAGCATGACAACCTTTGAATCTGGTAAGCTGATGTGAGCTTGCTCTGCCGAAGACGTATTCACGGTTTCTGTTCAGTAGCCAGCCACTTCGGCCCTTGGTCAGGAAGTGTTCGCAATGGGGAAGTTTTTGATCGTCCCTCTCCAGTTGCGGGTCTGGACTGATGCCCATCCAGTCTGGTTTAAGAGGGTACTCTGGGCGCCAGAGTTTTGGGGTTTGGAAATGATCGAAAGTGATCCAAGGGTGTACCCAATCCCAGTCTCATCTGCAACCGTCCAACATGATGTGCTGGTAAATTCATACATGACCTAAAATCTAAATCAGTTTCTGTTCTTACAAAGTCTTCGTCTTTTGTTAAAATTCAAAATAAAAATACTATAGGCAAACCCAGTAAGTAGACCGCTGGGTGTAACATCCAAGTTTCTAGATACCAAAAATAAGGGAGGGGCTGGTTCTCCAAAACCCCTCCAAAAATCATCTCAGCCGTGATGGCACCTTTGCAAGCTGGTAGAGAGAATGGTCAATCGACGCCTTGTTTGGTACCTCAAAAGTAACCGTCTGCTAGTAATGACCAATGTGCCTTTAGGCAGGATCAATCATCTACTGATCAGATGGTATCTCTAGAGTCTGCCATACAAAATTCCTTTTTCTTGCATGAGGCACCAGTGTTTTTTTACCTGAAATATGCTTATGATATGGTTTGGCAAAGAGGTATTGTAATACTTTAAAATCATGGGGTATAAATGATAAAATTCATGCTTTTATAAAGAACTTTGTTAGCAACAGATATTTCAGAGTCCGTGTTAGAACTTTGTTGTCTGATGGTTATCACTTAGAAAATGGTGTTCTTTAGGGTAGTGTACTGAGTGTGACCCTGTTTGCTGTGAGAATCAATAGCATTACCGCTAATGTGCAGTGCCCTGTCCGCTGTTGTTCGATCATGGATTGATTATGGCTCCATAGTCTACTCATCCGCAAGACCATCAACCATTAAGAAGCTTGATTCGATATATAACTGCACTGCGTATTGTTTCTGGAGCATTTCCTTCGAGCCCAGTTTCTAGCTTATTTGCTGAGACTGGTGGACATCTCTTACTCGGCAATGACAGCAACTACAAATAACATATATATGTAGTCTCCGCTCCAAACTCTATCATCCGGCTTACAACATCCTTTTTTAAAATCCTTTGGCTGATAGATATAAATGTCGTCAAAATTGTACTGCCCCATTTGGCATTAGAACACTTAGAATACTTGACAATTTAGGCCTTGTACTTCCTCCAATGAATGAGAATACTCCATGTTTTATTCCTCCATGGCTCATTCAAATGCCAACTTTTGATTTTTTTACTGTCCAGGTTCATTAAGCACAATACTCCTGATGTAGTGTATCGTCAGGAGTTTCACTATATACTTGATGAATACCCATCTAGTGAAATTATTTTCAATGATGGTTCTAAACTGGAGAATAAAGTCGGTTGTGCATATTACTCATCCGGTCGGACGTATATGTATGTATTACTCTTAGCTTATAGTGTATTTTCTGCCGAACTCTTTGCTAGTTTGAAAGGCCTTAATATCGTTCCATCTGGTTTCCGTCACTATCTTTTGTGTTCCGATTCCAAAAGTGCTTTACAGTCTATCCAGAATATGTATTCTAAGAATACCTTGGTTGAAAATATCTTGTGTTCCGTACACAGACTTCAGCTACAGGACGTCAGAGTATCATTTTGCTGGGTACCTGGGCATTGGGGAATTTCAGGAGACACAAAAGCTGACTAAGCATCAAAGGAAGCTACAAGTCAGATACCAGTCACAGCGATGTCACTCATGGATTTCTGATGGGACGGGGAACCCGCCACAATTTTTTCTTTTGTTTGAAGGATAGGTGAGTGAGAAAGTTTTTGCACTACATTTGAATTCTTGGAAGTTCAGAAATGAATATCAATATCAAAAGTATACTTACTTGTATTATATAGTTTGTATTAGGGCTACTACGAGTTGATAGTTTATATAGTAGATATTATGTCCTAAATTTTCAGCTTAATCTATTTTGAGTACTTTGGATTTAATCCATTGTTAAATATTTTACATAAATTTTTAAAATATTAATCACAATAGCTATATAGTTACATTCGTACTATTAGTGTTAAATATACAAATATTTTTCATGGTTCTAAAAATATTTCTTAGAAATATGTGTCCTCCGGATGTTAAGCATATGATTTATTTTTCTTTGGTACAGAGTAGGATAGAGTATGGTTTGCATAGTTGGGGAGGGACTTACATTAGTAATCTAATACCTATAATTAATATTCAGAAAAAGTTTGTCTGGATGATCCTAAACAAAAGTAGGTTGGAACATTCAAAGCCATCATTCCTCTCTTTACGAATATTACCTTTAATATACTTGTACATTTACAAAGTACTTAAGTTATTTTTTATAAAAAGTGGAAACAGGCTACTTTCTGATGGGAGGAGGATACGGTTAAGAAGTGCAGAAAATTTTGCAGTGCCAAAACCTTTTAAAACTTACTTTATGAAGACTTTTTGTTTCCTGGGGCCAAAATTATTTAATCTTCTGCCTGGACACATCAAAAGTGGAAATTCAATTTCATTTTTGTGTGCGAAAATTGAAAAGTTGGTTCTTTGAACAAGAGGAGGTTGAACACTTGTCTAATGTATGTAGGTAATAGTTATTGAATAGTATAGTGACCCTTATGTATTATTGCTCTTACAGATGTTTTAGAATATATGTGTCAATTTTATTATGATTTGGATATTTACTTTTTTTCTCTTTTTATAAGTAAGAACATGTGAAATTGTAGAATGTGTAGAATGCTTGCCGATATTTTTGGGAAAAAGGTAAAGAAAACTCTTTGTAAATTATAATTATTGTTTTAGGAGCTATATCTTTTTAGGTTAATTTTGTCTTACTGCTGTCATATTTATTTTTTTTAAATGTACGAGTATGCTTTAGGGGAGCCTTGTTTTTTTTTCCTTTGTTTTTTTTCCTCTTCCAGAGAAATGGGGTAGTTTTTTCTCTGAACTATATTATATTTTTTATTTAAGCAAATGTTTTTTATACTTTTAGTTAAATTTAAAAAAATACATTCATTTTTTAATATGTTTATAGGCCTAATGTTACTCATTTAACCTTTGGAATTGTATAAAAAATCTCTTGTATGTATTTAACGGTATAATGTTTAAAGAGAAAAATTTATACGTATCATGTAAATAAGTGTTATTTCAAAAATATTTTGTCTGAAAATTATTGTTATTTTTATCGAAGACAATTTTTGTAGGATATGTCTCAAAATTGATTTAGTATGGACTAAAATTCGGGTATTTTTGAAATGTGGTTAACGAGTAATGGTAAAGAAGGGGGAAGGGGAAAAAGAAAAAAACATTACGTTAGCCGCTGTCATTAAAATTTTTGTATCATATTACAAAAGTGTATTATATTTCTTAGAATGTTAATTTTTTGCGCTTTTGGTATGGATAATTGTGAAAGTTCATGTATCATTGATAGGTTTTTAAATAAATAGATTTTGTAAAAGATAATAAAACACAATTATTTATTTTGTAATATCCACTTTTAATTAGTCTAGCCGACCAATGGTTTCACCTGCTAAGGCACAGCCTCGTCAATGCCTTAGCAGGCGAAACCATTGGTCGGCTAGACTAATTAAAAGTGGATATTACAAAATAAATAATTGTGTTTTATTATCTTTAAACATGGAATTTCACCAAGAACCATCGGTCTCAACAGTAATGGGAAGGGAAAAAAAAAATAGAATTTGTTTTTTGTTTTTTTTTTAAGCTCAAGAAAATTCCTAAATATTTATATTTACTACAACAGTGTTCAGTAGCGTTTTAAAATCCACCCCGATTTTTATTTATTAGCCAAAATTTATACCCAAATTATTTTTTTGAATTAATTTATTGTATATACAAATTTACAAAAGTGTTTTAATTAAATGTACTAGTTGTGATGCAATAAAAATGAGACATCTATTCATTTTATTTTTACAATTCAAAAATTATCTGTAAATGAAGTTTAATTTATAAACTGTATCAACTTTATAAATTGTAATTATATTTCTGTAAATATTGTTACTGTAAGTAAAAAAAACAAAGAAATTAAGATAATAAAAAATAAAATAAATTAAAAGTTAAAAAATACTTATGAAATGAAGAAATGTTCTCATTTGTTATTATTATTTTTCTTCTTGCAGGTTTGCATGATGTTACACAGCAAAATACAGAGAAGATAGTAATACAGGATTGGTTGAATGGGAATAATTTCTCACAAACAAGTTTGGGTTTTGTACCATTAATTGTTCATGCTGATGTACATTATTCTGCTCCTGATGTAGTAAAATCTAACCAATCAGATATTTATGAAGATTTTGTTTCTGTATCACAGATTTTATGTAGAAAGAAACGAGTCAAGCGTATTAAAAAGAAATGTAGAAAGAATTTAGATAATTTAGATAATTTAGATGCTATTGAAACATACGAACAAAGCAAAGCTAGTGAAAAATCTTTGGATGTGAACGATACTTTTGATAAGATATTTCATGATGGTAAGAAAATGGCAAACATAATTAAGAGAACTTATCCTGGTAAAGTAAAAAATAAAATGAGAACCAATGAAAAGGTTTTACCAATATACAAAGATTTATTTCTAAATAAGTCGAATGAAAATGATACCTTTAATAATAATCCCATTGAAAGTGATAGAACTGAAAGTGGTAAAGTAGATTTTTCTTCTGGAAGTGGGGAATTGTGGTCACCAAAACAACATAAAAATAAAACTTTTAAAAAGAAAATGTCCTTAAATCGAAATCTTATGTCACGCAAAATACGTAAGAAATATTTTAAAAATAATTCCCAGCACATTGTTGAAGGTAGAAGAAATTTTAAAAACAAAACAGGTAATGAGAATAAACTCATTTCTAAACACAATGATGAAATTAGTCATGGAGAGTCATCAAATAAAGTAATAGATTTAAACACGACAGTATTAACAGAAACTATCAAATATAAAACACACTGTGATGTGAACATTAAAGACTGTTTAGTTAATGTTGGTGAAAAAGATGTTGGCTTTTTAAAATGTGATAATTCAAGCAACAACAACAATAAAGTAACAAGTTCTGCAGTACTGCCATCAAGAGACTTACTCCATAATAATAGTATTTTCAGTAATAATCATTGTAATTACAAGTCCACTGGAGTATCTCAAACAGAGTTTGAAAAGTTAATCAACAACAAGCCGATTGTTCTTGCAAAGCGGCTTGATATACTCAAATTTCAGCATCAGGATGATAAACAAGAAAAAAATGTAGAAAAAGTTGTGAACTTATCAAAGGATATATCTAAAACAAGAGTAGATGTTACCAGAAAATCACTTTTATTAAATAATTTAGTACAAAGAGATAAACATATACTATCTTCAAGGTCACGAAATTCAAAAGGAAAACTTGTAAACTCTACTACTGATATTTTTGTTGAACATAAAGATTCTGTAGTTGATAATTTACAAACAAACCCTATGAAAGAACCAATTAAGTTTAATAAAATTGTTTTTAAGAGAAAATTAAGGAAATATGTTGAAAATCAAAATAATCAAAACCATAAGAATATGTCAATTAACGAAAGCCACACGGAAAATGTGAACTCAAACAAATCTTTAAATATTTCAACTAACTTAAAAGAATGTTTGGGCTCAGAATCTCCTAACAGTTTGAAAAAAACAGTATTATGTTTACCTAGAATTAATACTATTGACATTAAAAGTTCTAAATCAAAAGCATCAGAAGGAACAAAAATTAATAATAGTGCTGTTAATGAAACATTAACAAAACCTGATGGTGTTATTTCATTTAAAAATCAAGTAAAAGAAAATTTGAAAATTCAGTTTGATAAACATAAAGAACTTCCGGAATTCCAATACAGTGTTGGTCCTAAAGGTAAATTAAAATACAATAAAACAATTGTGAAAACACAAATCCAAACAAAAATACAATGTGAAGATTCTACATCAATGAGTGAAAGTGATGTGATTCAGAATAATCTTACTTCTAAAATAAAAAATAAGAGGAATATAAAAAGAAAAGTAAATATAAAAAATAATAATAAATCTATAACCAGCCATCTAGAATCTAATATTGATTCTGAGCTTGGCAAAGTAGCTTCTACAACTATTGATATTAAGAAATCATTGGGAGATGTAGTAAAACGAGTGCCAATGGTTCTTGTGAAGCCTCTTAAAATTTGTGAATCTAAATCTCAATTTATAGATAAGACTATCCCATTAGTAACAAGACTTGATATTTTGAAAGCAGGTAAACTTCATAACAGTAATTGTGAAACAAAAAATAAAGAATGTACAAAGACTTCGAGAAAACACTTTAAAGCACAGGAAGAAAATCTCAATCTAAAGGTTTGTCAGGCCAGGCAAGAAAAAGGGGTTTTGGTAACACCAGTTAAAGTTAGTGTACTAACATCTCCAGGTTGGTCACGATTGGAAAAAACAAAAAAAGATTTCAATACAGCGCAAAAAGCTAGATTAAATATACTAACTACTGGTAGCAAACTGTTAAGATCAATTAGTAGATTGAATAAGTTTAATTCAACTTTAGGTTCAAGTTGTCAAGATGCATGTCAACATATTGAACGAAAATCACCAGTACTAAAGAGTAAAAGAGCAGTTAAAAAATTATTTTATAAAGATAAAAAAGGATCACAACTGATTATTGATGTAAATAGTCAAAGAAACGGATCAGAAATTCAAGAAAAAGCAATTGAGAATGTAAATGATTTTAATGAAATTAAAAAACACACACCTGTTAAAAATGTTGTAGCCTTACAGTGCAGTGTTCAAGGAGAAAATGTTTCAATTTTGAAAAGGAAAAGTACCGATATGATTCCAAATTCAAATATAAAGAAACAAGTTAAAAAATTAGAGATTAGTTATAAAAGACGAAAGACAACTGGAAGGTGTGAAAGAAAAAAACCTGATTATTCAACACTGATACAAATTGGCAACTTGCAAAAAACAAGGTAAGAATTTTTTTAAAATTATTGTATCAAATCAGATAAAAATTTAGATTATGGAAAAGTTATTGTACATTAATTTCATCTACTATTTTTCTCCATAATAAATAAATAATGTTGTTAGGGTTGTAAATTAGATTATAATCGTAGAAGCAAAATGGTTCTTAATAGGAAACTAAGTTTCAAAACATTAATGTAAATATATTAAATCATGTCTGTAGGTTTTTCAGTACTGAAAGTGTACTCAAGTCAGAAATTTAGATTTCCGTGCAAAAATACGTTATAGTAAAATACACTGACTACTTTTAAATTAAAAATAAACATCTTAAAAGGAACAAGTGATGTGTCCAAGCTGTGGTGAAATAATACTAATTTCCATAATTCCTAATTGAATCTTCAATAAAAATCTTCTTGCTTAACATCCCAGTGATTAATAAGCTTGTTTAAGAGTTCAAATTAGTCATTTATTCAAACCTTCTTCAAAGTCCAAAAATAACAATTTACATATTTTAAAATTGGACAAAATAAATAAAAATCTGTAAAAATTGGCTAAAAACTTCTCACACTAACTTTTTTTATTGCAATTTATATTTACTAGCTCTTTGCCCCTAGAGAGTTCATTTATAGTGCACAACTCGAGGTACTCTAGCTGGTACCTTTTTCATCTAGCCTTTTTATTAGATCCCACTCTCTTTCATCTTTCTTGTTGGTTTCTCTTGAGAAACTCTTGTTTTCAAAGGGCTATTAGAGTATTTGGAAGCTGGTGGTTCCTATTTTAAGCTTTTTTAAGACAATTATGATCATGAGATTTTTTTCCGCCTTTAAAACACAAGGGAACAAAATTAGAGGTTCTTGTAAAATAAAGTGTTTTTGCCAAATTTAGTAAATATTTTAGAAACCCTTAAAATGATTTTTAGTGTTGTGACCACTAAAATGAAAATCAATTGTGGGAAATGGTCTTCATCACGACAGTTGCATTGGCTATTTACAATAATTGAAATTACGTATCTAAAATTAAGCCCTCTTCCTCTTTTACAAGAAACATATTTTTTTTAGGTCTTGGAACATCCTTCTTTTTAGACAGAATTAAATTGTACAACTTACTTACTTTTTAAAAGGCTCTAATCCACAAACTGTTCTGTTTTCTTTTTTCTTTTGTAATCCGACTACTCTCACTTTTATAAAATTCAATTTCAGAATCAACGATCTCCGCTATTTGACTCTCATTTACATTCAATTTTTACAGGTTTTGAAATTAGATAATAATCAAATTAAAATTCTTTCTCAGTGGCCCTAAATTTATTGAAAAACTGAGTTTAATCGAAATCACAAAAATCTGTTGGGGGATGGAGAATTGTAGTGACATTCCTCAACTGAATGCAAAGGCACATTATAATGTTCTTTCTCTAACACTGCAACTAATCGATTTTGGTAATGAAATTTTAGTTCCGATATTTATTCTATACATTAACATTTTCTCACAAAATTTTATTTGAACTTATAAAAAGACATTTTGTTTTATAAGTTATGTATAAATTTAATGATACACAAATATTTTGTGAATATCTTCCTGCAGTAAAAACCTATATGCAAAGTATATTAACCTACCATCCCTTACAATGTTAATCCAATGGACTCATTTTCCTAGATGCAAAACCTGTCAAATCCACATGCCAATAAATTAGTTTTTATCTATAAATGTGCACAATATAGGCTTAAGAACGAAAACTTTTTAGGAAAAAATGAATGGATATATACACGAAACTAAAATAATAAAAGGGAAAAAAATGTTCCCGTTGTGTAATATGCCAATACATATAATTCAAATTTTTGCTACTTTTAAACTCTCAAGATAAAATTACTGGTGAAAACAATATGTGTTTCTTCCCAACTAGTTTGTTGGGAATTTGCCTTCTAAATATGTGGTGTCCATCTAACAAAAATCTCAAATAAGAATTTATATTCAATGAAAAATACATTACGATCAATGATTTTTATTGATACACACGGCAACCTATGAACTTTGAAAATACCCTCAAGGGTTCACTGTAGTTAGGACTGGTAATGGCAATCTAGGAGGATCCTAAGTGGATCTACACTTTTTTCATTTAGTCATAAATTACATCCCTCTCTTTCATCTTTTCTATTAAGTGTCTCTTGACTAACACTTCAGTTCTCTTCTGACCTTGACAATGTTAGATATTCTAAGGCTGGAGTCTTTATTTATTTTTCTAAGCGATGATGACAAAGGTTTTCACCTTTAAACAAGAAGAAAGAAAAAAACTCTTGCAAATAATACTTCTTTTTGACTTTCTCCTTCACATACGGTAGTGAAAATTATGTGATGGGTATATAATATCAATTTGATGTTGAATATTTTGTGGAAATATCCTTTTCGAGGTGCTCTGAGCTTCCAAAAAGTGGTTTTTGAAACGATTCTGTCTTTTGTCTATGCAGTGTTGTACAGCCCAAACTAGTTGATCAATTGAAAATGGTTTTTTTAAAATTAAAATTTGATAAAATGTAGCTTCTAAGGACTTAAACAAAATATATTGTTGGTCGCCATCTTCTAAAAATTTCCTGTTTCCTGAAATGAATCCTGACCAGCATCAATTTGTTTTGGTTTTTCCATGAATCATAATTTGTGTTTATTTATAGTTTGATATATTATGTTAGAGTTGTGGCGTTTATATACAAAAATTGTACTGCACTTGCAAAAATTTGTTAAATATTGTAAATTAATTTTAAATAACGCAAATTATCAATTTTTTTTATTATGTTTCTGTACTCCTACCTACATGCATAGAAAACGTGACATGTTGTAAGCTGGTATATTCCTAGGTTACAGTATCTCGATAGGGACATAGACTCTGGATTTACCACTGAGGGAAATATAGTGTAAACTTGTCACTCATAGGATCAGTATTTAGTGTCTAAAGTAAACTGTCATGTGTTGAGCTAATAATTGCCATTATATTTTTGGTTTATTGTTAAATATTAGTTACTATATTTTATAAGTTTATGTTTTATTTTATAATTATTTTGAAAAATTATTTCAAGTATACCTGAAAATTTAGGATCTACTGCGATCAAGTGTAAATACTTATTATAGAGTTTGTTTGAATCACCATTTAGTGTAAACCACTTCGGCGAAAAATAATAATATTTTTACCTGTATATTTATTACTAAAGTGCTTCATAAGTAATGGACGACCAACTCTATTAATTCCAACAGACATCAAAAACTAAAAAAGTTACTACACATTAATTCACTGACACTGACTATCTGGAATTCATTACATACAGTTTGCAGAATTCTATAAAAATATGCCTGATCTTTTATAAAAATTCTTATGAAGATTATTTTAATTTCCCTTTGATCTGTGATAAGATGTGAACTGTGAGTGGTGTATATGAGTGAACATTTTCGTAATAACAGTGGAACCGATTTAAAAAAAAAAGTTTTCTCTCTTCATTGAATAAATTTAACTCATACTTTAACACCAGTTTGGAAACTCATACAACTCATATTAATAATTCCAGTGACTAGTACTTCTGCAGAAAGATATTTTTTTCCTCTAAATTGTATAAAACATGTTTGTGTAATTCATAAACTGAAAATTGGCTGTCGTCTTTATCAATTCTATCTATTGAAAAAAATTGTTCCAGATGTTAAAAACTCTTCCAAATTTATGATGTCAGACCTATTTGCAACAAAACCTAGATGCATAGACTTAATTTACAAAATGTAAATCATCATAAGTTAAGAACTTATTAATGACCAACAATACATTTCTTACAATTAAGGTAAGATTTCTTGTCATTCAGTAGTATAATTTATTACTATTGAATATTTTTGAATGTTGAAACAAATATGGCGATGTGTTATTGCAACAAACATTACACAATTTTGGTAATTATATTGTGAACTGAAGGAAAAGATGGGAGAGATTAAAATGAAACGTATGCATAAGTTGCCAAACCACTAGTATATATTATTGTTTATCACCATCATATGATTGAATACAGTGCTGATTATTGATATATTCAATAATTACACCCATGGTTCATTTCCCTTTTTAACCGATAACTTCCAAACTGGCAATTTGGTAAGATGACAGTGTATAAGTTTTGTTTAGGTTCATTAGATGCTACATTTTAGCCAAATTTGATCAAAATCATTAGAGCCAATTTTGAAAAAAAATAAAAAAATCCTAGTAGTCTTATGGCAGTTTTCTTTAAATTTTGTTCATTTTTGGTTTTATGTATGGGTTTTAAGGAAATTTTTTGTATAATTTATTTGTTAACTTGTGATCATGGTTAAAAATTGAAAAATTCATCTTATTGGTTATACATTAAAAGTATTACAGTAAAGTAGTTTGGACTGGGTCATATGTGTGAAATATGAATAATTGTGAACTTTCTTTCAAAGAAGTCGGCTATATATATATATATATATATATATATATATATATACATATTATGTAAAAAAAAGTCATCTGTTATGTATGTGTGTGTATATATACACAACATACATACAGTATGTCCCACGAAGGAATTTACATTTTTAAACAAACACCAAGTACTTATGGGCCTACCAAATTGTAAGATTTCTTTCATACATATTGGAAACATTCCCAAAAGTGTACCAATAAATTTTTACGCTGATATCTGCAATAGAACTGCAATAAACTGGTGGCTGTGGATAGAAATGCAGGTTAAACAACAGTGCCTGCCGCCAGTGAACAAGATAACATAAAAGCTCCAAGTGTTTAAACAGCTGGTTATTTTTAAACAAACAGCTGTTTATTTTATTTCAGATCATTGCATTGTTGACAACCAATGAGGATTTTAAAAGGCTAATTCAAAGAAGAAATGCTTAACATCCCTAGGAAATTCTTCAGGAATGCCTTTGAGGCTTTTGTTAATCGATGCTACCAGTGCGTAGCAGTAGATGGGTTTCAAATTTTAATGATTTTTGTTTGTTATTAAGAAACATGTTTTATCATTAAAAGAAATTTTATTATTTGTTATGTTGAGGGAATTAAATTAAAAAGTTATAAAATCTATAAAAGAATAAAAAGTTATTTTATTGCTTGCTGTCGTTTAAACCATAAATCGCTGTCAACAGCCACCATTTTATTTCTATTGTAGATATCAGCTTAAAAATTTGTTTGTTCACTTTTGGATATGTTTTCAATATTTAGGAAAAAAATCTTACAATTTTGTTGGTGCATATGTACTTAACCCTCCCAGTGTCTGTTGTAAAATCTAAAATGCCGCACTGTTTTTGGCTAAAACACATGATTTCTGTTAAAAATTCACCAAAAATTCAGTTTTAGGCCTAGACATATAAATGATGCATCAAATTATTCAGAAAAGTATAGGGATTATTGTGCAATAAATAAAAATTACATATCTTTGCTGGAAATTTTGAGTGTTCTCACCCAAAATTAAAAAATGTTTCAAAATTTTTATTTTTCAAATTTGACCACTATCAGAAAACATACCTACACCTATGTTATAAAAATTCCAGAATAGCCATTTTGTTCCAAATTTTATGTAGTTTCAGAAAATATTTACTTATATAGGCAATATATACACACATACAACGTTTGAGCACTAAAACTAAAACTACGTACACTAAAACTCGTAATTATCATCGCTACCCGAGGAAAAATCAGGCAACGAATAATCACTTTCAACTCCATCCTCAATATCACTGTCACTTTCTAAATCACTACCTTCTTCTACAACAAAACTATCAATATCACTTACTTTTTCATCAATAAGTCGGTCAATTTCACTATCACGGCATAAATTTCCATCCATTTTCAATAACAAACAATCACTAAACACGTAAACAAAACAAAGTCCACTTAGGTTAGTTCAAACACCGAACAGCTGAGAAGTAACTGAGAGATTATTATACCATCTGTTGCCGAAAATACTAAAGCTATATACCGAAAGATGAACCGTTTTCTGTAGAATCGATCGATACCTCATATAGTAAGTTTAGCAAAAGTTGAGCTCGAAAAACTGTAGTTTTGTGACGTCGCGCACAGTCGTCGCTGCAGCGACTACTAGCACGCATCTTACCGCACTCGGAGGGTTAATGGTTGTTTAAAAATGTAAATACCTTCGTGGGTCACACTGTGTATATATATATCTCACTAAAATAACCTAACCTAGTAGTGTTTATAACATAATTTCTAAATGTATAATTTTGTAAACTACTCTTGTTTAAAGTACTGTGTTATAATTTATTGTTTATACAGCTTAGGTTCTTCTGAAGAGAAGCAGAATATTTCAATGCCACTTACAACAATGACTGTAAATCCTGTAGTAGATGTGTCTGTCCAGACATCTCCAAAAATTTCTTTGACTTATTTACATTTAACTCAAAACAGTAAAGAGTGGAAAGGAAATAAGTCACCAGAGAAATGTACTTCTCCTGATGTAGCTGATTCTGAACTATTGTTTTATGATTCTGATAGACTTATACCAACTGTTGATGTTTGTGATATAAGTGACAAAACTAAAGATTCAGATATTATCATGCCAACTTGTAAAACCGCATTAAATTTACAAGATAAAAATGTGTCATTCGATGTTATTGACGATAATTGTAATACGAATGAAACATATTTTGATGGTCCAACTGACCATAATAATGTAAGCTCTATTAATAATATAAATTACTTTAAACAAATTAATTCAAATGTTGATAATTTAAACAGACATTTTCTAGATGGAAGTGAAACTACAGAGAAAGAACACACTATTGTTTCTAGAGATCTATTTTCAAATGAATCAGTTAATTTCTTAAGTGAAAGAATTATTGATACTCCCAACAGCTGTTTAAATAAATCATGTAAATCAAATAGTTTTTGTGATCGAATACCTTTTAAAGAACTAAATTCTGTTGGCCAATTAAGTTTTGATTTATCTAAAATCAACAATTATTCAGATAGTATATTAAAGAATAAATATTTATTAAATAGTGGCCAACTTGATAAAATTTCTTTCACATTTAGAAAAAACTTAAATCAATGTGATGAATTACCAAGGTTAGATGCAAGTCAACAGAAATCTAGTAAGCTGGATTTAAATCAGATGAATGAAATAGAAACAGTTGAAGAGCTCTATTTTCTGTGTAGCTCTAGCTCTGGTTCACCTGTTAATAATAAATTAAAAAATATATCTAAGTCACTTGACAATGACATGGAATCGCCTTTAAAAAGTTCAGATTTTGTATCTGGTACTCCTGATGCTTATGGTACTAAAAATAGTTTAAACACTATGGAAAATGTATTTCGGTCCATTCAAACATTGGACTCTCGTGTTAATAATGAAAGTATAATCAGCTTGTCTACTGTGAATGGTTCACCTGTTAATAATAAATATAAAAGTATATCCAAGTTACTTGACAATGACATGGAATCGCCTTTAAAAAGTTCAGATTTTGTATCTGGTACTCCTGATGCTTATGGTACTAAAAATAGTTTAAACACTATGGAAAATGTATTTCGGTCCATTCAAACATTGGACTCTCATGTTAATAATGAAAGTATAATCAGCTTGTCTAATGTGAATGGTTCACCTGTTAATAATAAATATAAAAATATATCCAAGTTACTTGACAATGACATGGAATCACCTTTAAAAAGTTCAGATTTTTTAATGGATACACCCGTTGCTTATGGTTCTAAAAATAGTTTAAGCACTGTGGAAAATCTATCTAGGTCTATTCAAACATTGGACTCATGTGTTAATAATGAAAGTTTATTCAGTATGTCTACTGTGAAACTGGATTCTCTAACTAACACAAGTTTAGAAGGAGACTTGGACTATGATGTCATAGTTTCTAGATTGTGTTCAGATACATCCAGTGATCAAAACATATCTCTATTGAAAAATGCTGTTGAAAATCTAAAATATACTGTGAATTGCATTTGTCCCATCAATGAAGAAAAAAAAACTAGTATTGATTTTTTTGAAAATGTAACATCAGGATCAATTCAACTGATGAATGAACTAACAAACAAAGTCACTAGTAGTAATAAAAAAGGCACCACCTGGTCTCAGATTCATCAAACTGATAATGTTCCTGGAACAAGTTTGACAGAATTAACTAATAGTATAAATACAACATTGCTAACAGAGGTATTGGACACACAACAACAACAACATTTAGGGGTAAGTTTAGTGGTTATCATGATGTATTTGCCATGATATAAATATAATTATTTAGGTCATTTATTTAAATCCTTGTAATCCTGTCAGTCAGGGAGAAAAATAAAATGTTAAAACTGTCTGCTATTTTTTTTTAAGACTTGTTTTTGATCATAAAAAAATATTTTCATAATTATAGTAAAATTGCTGGAAGAGACGAACAGGTCAGAAAATGACCCTTTTCGTGTATTTATTTCATAACTTTTTTGATATCGGTCATTTGCCTTTGTTGAATTGCATGCATTATAATTACTCTAATTTTTGTTGCAAAGACTTTACCATAAGAATTAAGGTAATTAACTTTTTTCGATTAACAAAAATGTTTTCAATTAAAATTTGTTGTTTTCAAGTGGTAGACATTGTGTGAGAATCAACTCATTAGTTGTCTGGCATCCCAATAACTTTGAACAATTCCTTAATTGGTGTTGTTCAGCATCAAGCTTTATATACTCAAGAAGGTGTTTCTTATTCATGGGTTATAGAATTTCCTACTCATCTACACTTTAGCGAGTATCGCTAAGGCTCAGGGCTTGGCGATCTTGAGGGGACCTAGCTGGATCTATACTTTTTTAATATAGACTTCCGTGATATCCCTCTCTTTCATCATTCCTATCTGGTCTCTCTTAACCAGCTCTTGTTCTTTTCTGATCCTGACAATTAAGAGTATTCGAGAGCTAGGGGGTCTTTATTTTATCTTCTTTTTTATTTTATAAGGTGATGATGACAAAGAGGTTGTTCACATTTAAAGAACAAGGAAAGAAGAATCCCTACTCATTTAAAAGTTTTACAGCAAAAAAATTTCTTATTATCTTTTTTCATTCCTGGAACTGCTAAAAAAGAAATAAAGACTTTATAGAGAAGGATAATTTGAGTGATGGAGCTTTTTAAATGTGTTGGTATGGAACAGGAGTTTCACTATAACAAACATTTTGACAAAAAAGACACCTCTTTTATTCCAAAAAAAAAAACAATAGCCATAAGTTTCATTATCAGACATTCTTGTTTAAACTTCTTCAGTCTTGAGGATGACAAACCCTGCCATTGCATCGACTGCTACTTCCATGTTATGTCCAAATGTGAAATCCAGGCGGGTTTTATCTTCTATAGCAATATTGATCAAACAATTCATATTCTTTATTTTAGTAATCCTTCAAAATTCAAGCAATACAATAAGAGACTTTTCTGGGTGTGTTGTTTAACATCTTCGGCACCATGTTGCACACAATTTTTTATAGGCCAATTTTCCAGCTACGTTCGTCATCATGAATGTTTGTTTCCCTTTTTTGAAATAAGTGAAACCTATGTCTTACTTTTGCATAATTCCAAATCGGCCTGTAAACATCACAAATTTAATGGTGAATTTTGGCGTCGTGAAATTTTTTTTCCATACAATGGATTGGATATAATACATTGGATTATTGCTCATACTTTATACTTGGCGGGATCAATAATCGTAGCACTCCTTATAAATGGATGAATGAACAACTAAACTCAAATTAACTGAACTATTGTGGTAACAACTGATTATTGAATCACATCTGTTTGTGTAGAGTATGTATGCGCCAAATATAAACCAGACCTCACTTATAAACATTCCTCATGTACATATATATTTACTTTGTAACTTTTATAAAACATTCGATTCCCCTGTGAAGATTTAACCGGCTTTTGAACTCTACTAAGATAATCATATGGTTGATTTTGCATCTATTTTCATGTGCAGGTAGCTAATGAAATAATTTTTGTTGTAAGACTAGTAATAAAATATTATGTACCAAAAATTAAACAGCTCATACCAAATTAATTTTGTCTGTAGACTTACTCAAGAAATACAACCTAATTAGATTCAGTGCTTGTGGAAAGAAATATGAGCTTTACATATTTATGAAATAAATATGAATGTAAGGGGGGAGGATTGTGAAGATAGGTTATTCTTTATTCGTATATTGAAAAAACAATTAATAACGTTGATGATGTTACATAATGAATTCTATATAGTTAAATATATTACTTATTCGGTAATATTAATTTTTCATCTTATTCAAACGTGTGTTTTGTTTAGGAGGAATGTGCACAACTGGAAGTACAGATTCAAGCTCTGGAGAATGAAATAAACACAAAAATGCACTATTTATAACAATACCTAAAGGTAAGACATTTAGTGTTATAGAAGAAGTATGAAAGACGAACATTTTAGTATATAATTTATATTTAAAATATATTGGATTAGACTTATTAGTCAAACAGAATTGAAACAAAATATATACCTTTAAAACATAATCATAAAACTGCAATGTGGTCATTAAAATTGCTGGTGTACGAAATATATAATGTGTCTAGAATTAACTCAAATTATTGTAAAGTAGACTTACCGCCATCTCTTAGTAAAATGATAGTTCATATACATTTTTAAACAACCACCAAGTACATATGCGTCTACCAAATTGTAAGTTTTCTTTCTTTCATATATATTGGAAACATATCCAACAAAGTGTACCAAATTTTTACGTTGATATCTGCAATAGAAATAAAATGGCGGCTGTGGATAGAAATGTAGTTTAAAGAACAGCATCTGTCAATGAGACTGACATTGAGTGGCATCTTCGTTTGGTGTTTTTAGACGAGTCTAAATTTTATCATAATGATTTAGTAAGTAGACACAATGTTAACTACTACAATACTACAAATCCTCATTTTGCAGAAGAAAAGAAACTTAGGTGAAAGGGCATAGAGTTTGGGCTGAACTGTCAGCTAATGGAGTTCTTTCCTACAACATTTCTGAGAGGACAATGACAGGGGCTAGATATCAAATAGTATTGAACACTCGCGTTATTCTGCATTTAACCATCGAAGAAACCCCGCCTGCACCTAATAAGAGGGGGTTGGCATCCCTTGTGGTCCCCATTCAAACACTCACACAACACATAGACTATCATCCATATAAGCGCACACCCATGTGTAATTCATAAACTGAATATTGGCTGTCGTCTTTATCGATTCTATCTATTGAAAAAAAATTGTTGCAGATGTTAAAAACTCTTCCAAATTTATGATGTCAGACCTATTTGCAACAAAACCTAGATGCATAGACTTAATTTACAAAATGTAAATCATCATAAGTTAAGAACTTATTAATGACCAACAATACATTTCTTACAATTAAGGTAAGATTTCTTGTCATTCAGTAGTATAATTTATTACTATTGAATATTGAAACAAATATGGGGATGATTTATTGCAACAAACATTACACAATTTTGGTAATTATATTGTGAACTGGAGGAAAAGATGGGAGAGATTAAAATGAAACGTTAATATTCAATAATTACACCCATGGTTCATTTCCCTTTTTAACTGATAACTTCCAAACTGGCAATTTGGTAAGATGACGGTGTATAAGTTTTGTTTAGGTTCATTAGATGCTACATTTTAGCCAAATTTGATCAAAATCATTAGAGCCAATTTTGAAAAAATAAAATAAAAAATTCCTAATAGTCTTATGGCAGTTTTCCTTAAATTTTGTACATTTTTGGTTTTATGTATGGGTTTTAAGGAAAATTTTTGTATAATTTATTTGTTAACTTGTGATCATGGTTAAAAATTGAAAAATTCATCTTATTGGTTATACATTAAAAGTATTACAGTAAGTAGTTTGGACTGGGTCATATGTGTGAAGTATGAATAATTGTGATCTTTCTTTCAAAGAAGTCGGCTATATATATATATTATGTAAAACATATATATATTATGTAAAATATATATATATATATATATATATATATGTAAAAAAGTCATCTGTTATGTATGTGTATATATACAGTATGTCCCACGAAGGAATTTACATTTTTAAACAAACACCAAGTACATATTAAAGTACATACATTAAAAAAATTAGCCAAAAGTTTTCTTAATATTAGAATTATTTATTTATATTGATGAATCGTATGTTAAATGTTATAGTTTGTTGTATGGTTTTAGGAGCACTTTTAACCTTATTCCCAAAGGCATTTCTGATATTGTTTGGGGTAAAAAATGGGGGATATAGTATCAGTGAATGTGTTATTAAAACCCAGCATTATTTTGACAAGCCCCCAAACGACATCAATGTTCTGGGTTATGTTGGGGGTAAATTTCGAAAAAAATTAGCCACAGTTTCTTGTAAAGTTTGTTTTAATGTTGCATTACGTTAAGTATACACTCATAGTAGCTCCTATCGGTTTCCTATATAATCCACAATACTTTAATTGCATCGAACATTAGAGACATGACAATAAATGTCCGCAAGGTAACAATGCCATCTCTACTGACGATTAATAGCAAATTTTCCACAATGCTCACTCATATACGAGTATATCGGTTCTTGGGGTGGTAGTAGTAGTAGTAGTATGTTAGTGATGGTGGTTGCTAAGGTTGTGAGGATAACAATAAGGGTGTTTACTATATGAAAGCGTTGTAAAATATTTATATACCAACATCTACCTAACGATCATTTGATTTGTTCCTCAATTGGGTCTTCATCTGACTCCCAATCTTGAAAAACTAAGCGGCATGCAAAGGAGAATGTACAATCTTCATACCCGTGATAGAATAACCCTGCTTCAGCTAATACACAACCATGGTGTATATGTTACATACTCTGGAGAATATACATTTTTTAAAGATAAATTATCATTCCACATCTTTTTGATCTTCTCTCTTTCTCTCGTTACTGAAACAAAAAAGAAAGGAGAATATCATTGCTTGTCCTCTGTGTTTTCACGCGTTTGGTACAGTCACGTGGTATGGTGAAGCTGTTCCTCGTGCCCACATTACAAGCCTGGGTAAGCAAAAGGCTCAACCCCTTGTGTAAATAGCTCCAATCCATCACTATTCACTGTGACCACTACTACATTACAAAATTGTGGTTCCCAAATTATATATTCATGATTTTTTTGGTGTTCTTATGTTTTGACTCCTTGCCATTCATTCAAAATTTATCAAGTCTTTCGACTGTGCCAGTGACCTTTAATCAGTTTTTACAGGAGAACTAACTCCACTCCAGGGACCTTCAATCAATCAACCTTACAAGCTTTTTACGGCCGTGCCAAAGAGTAACACATACATAAAGATGCTGATCAGGTATCTTCATACCGTCCCCATCTCTTACTCAATTTAGGCAAGGATAAACTGTAATAACATTTTGCTCTTTTTAGTGCACATTTACTATCTACATTACTATTATGTTGAGGTAATAAACATTTAAAGTATCTGTAATTGGAGAATTTTTCCTCTTGAGGCAATTCTATGATGTACAGATGGAATTGTTTTAAAAATTGTGTCTTTGCCAATCCTTATTGTGTTATAAGGTACACTGCCTTCATCGCATCTGATACAGTGGTAACATGATTGCAACCACCATACCGTTTTCTGAGCTGTGTCGTTAAGGACAGAGGCCAGTTCTTGGACTATAATTTTGTTGTCATTATCTTGAAAAGCTTGAAATTCAATCACTGCTGTTTACATGTTTTTTAAACAGCATGACTTCATCGTACAATTTGTCCACTTCAGGGAGTGTGCTAGATACGAGCTCTTCGCTGGCCAAGATCTCAATGATATAGGAGCGCAAATTTTTCTTGATATAAAATATTTCGGCGTTACATCTAGACATGAGCGGAATACTCTCACTGTTTAATGTCATAGAGTGCTGTCCGTCGCACAATTGAACATATTGTTACCAAAAAGATTACATACTATTACGTCACCTCCGGCACTAAGATTGAATTTACATGTTCCCTTGTAGATGAGAACAGCATTAATAGCTTTTAAATGGATGAATAATTTGTCAAGTATTTGATGATTGAAGGAAACAAATTTTCTACCCGCTTGTACTAAAAGGCCGAGCCCGAAGTCCATGTGTTGGAATAATCTGGTTGTGATAAATTTAGTACAGTTGGTGTTTATGAAAGGAACAGATTTTAAAAAAATTTCCAACAGTATGTTAGGCGGTACCTGACGCTTGGTAGGAGCTTGCTTCATGTCCATCTTGCTCGGTTCCATGGTCTCGAATGAGCCGTGAGCATCTCACACCTTCCTCTTACCCTCATTACTACTACTACCTTTCCACCACCATATCCGCGTCCAATTATTATTTTTAAAATTCCCGCATAAATTTAGTTATACTGTCGTCAAATTCGGGATCAATATGTTCGAGAGGAAACTGTATTCGTGGTTCATCGTCGAAATCGAATTGATAGTATATTACGTTATCAATATCTTAATCTTCACAATCAGTGAATAATGGAAACAAAACTCGAGCATCCACCAAAATATGTAAGGTATATTCATCGCCACCGATTTCACCCGAAGAAATCAGACGCATTACCGATGTGTAGACATGTCTAAATAATTGGTCCTCATCGATATGAAACATTATTTTGTCATGGAACAAACCATCTTCGATGAATGCTTTGTTCAACACTTCGTCTATACTATCCGATCGAAAATTGAATGAATAGAGACTGTCTCTGTCAATCAAGTCCTTTAAATCTGATAAGCTAAATTTTTTAGCCACGAGCCTGAAGAAAGCGTGGACGACTCCTGCGTATGTGGTCTTGTCTGTTTGGAACTGTGTGTGATAAAGAACAGGGCTTCATTCGTAACCTCGTCCAAATTGAGGCACGGAGACGGTTCATGCATGTAATACGACTATTGAAATCTCGTGTACATATTGTACATGGTCGCCACATCACCATGCAAATTGTCATAGGCAAAATACAGTAAATATAAGTACTGTTTTACATTGGTATTATTACATCTGTCAAACAGAGCTGCATCCTTTTTTATCTAATTCTTTCTATCTGTTTGGAAAGCTACAATAACATATTGTGGTTTTTCCAGCTGATTAGCCGTTTTGATTGTCCTTTGAGAGTTTATTTGTCTGTGGGAGGGTTGGAAATTCCCAAGATTAGAAAGGGACGTGTATAGGATTGTCTCGTTCGATCATTTTAAAAATTTTCATTCTATAGGCATCAGTTACCGTCAGATGAGGGACTCTTCAATGTGTACTGATTATTTCGAGTTTTATTTTTGCCGCATCGTCACTGTATATTACATTCAGATGGTCGCAAAAGTATGAGTACCTGTTTTATGTTCACCATTATCATCTTGTAATTTTTCGAAAAACCATCAACATTTTTATGGGGATACAGAGAGTAAAGTCTGTCGCCATATTTTTCTCACCAGCTCCCATCCTCTATCCTGCATATCCAAGTTTATTCTTCTCAATTTTCCTTAACGACAATACATTCTTCAGTGTATTTACAATGCCTACATTTTACGTTTAATCCACCTCACTAGCAACTATCTCATATCATATATCGTTAAAAAGAAACTACGCCGTTATTGACCAAAGCTACTGTCGCAGGTCCACCGGCCACATTAGTTCCTCTGACTTTCAAACGGTGTCGTGATCATGTTGATGAATAAGTATACAAATTTCATTGTTGTTATTGTATGTACAAGACGCATAAGGCCTGTGTGAATGGTATTCTATCCCACTGATGATATCATTATATTCTCCTGCACTATCTATTGCCATTAGATCCATTTTTCACTTTAAATCTCAAAGCTGAGAGAAAACTAATATTTCTAGCTGTTAACTCTGTGGAGTTTGAACATACAGTGATTTACATTCTCTATTAAATATGAGACCCATTTCAATGTAAATGTAATCTGACAGACACTGATTTTTCTCTGAAATTTATAGGCACTTTGTCCTGATCTCTAAGGCTTACGGTGATGTTTTCATGTTTATAGGTAAATATGTTATAGTCGTCGGTATCTCAACAATCTTGTACCCGGGAGCCACTTGTGTTTTAAACTCGTGTATATTGTGGGACTCTTTTCCATTTTGAAATGACCTTGTCACAATATTATACGGAACTCTAATCACATTTATGATATTGATGGGCAGCAAGATTTGTGTTTTTGGTTAGGTTAGGTTCCGTCTTAGAACACTTAATTTCTGCTTTAAGTATGTTATTTGGCTTGAGTGAAAATAGATTCTCCGGTTAAAGCTGTGATTTGATATATTTTTCAATATCTTCGATTTCATACGAACCTGTCTGTATAGTAACAGTGACTTCATAATTATCATTTTGATTTTTAACCAGAAATAATTTATTATTAATTCTACCTTCGATATTGGAAATGGAGTTGTACACAGCAAAATCGATGAGACAGATTTTCCACTCTCCATTGGTTCGATCATCCAGTGAAAGTATGAAATCATCCAAATCACATGAAAGTGTAGAACTATATCCATTTAAAACAATGCTCATGATACTAAAAACTGTATGCACAAATGTTGTCACTCTGAAGTCGCTTGTAATTATAGTGAACATTAGTGGCGGAACCAAAATATAGTCAGTTCGATTGGAGGTCTAAGATTTCCAAAACTTTCATAGTACTCCATTTTGTCACTGCACTTTATATAACATACCCAATGTGTACCTTCACCCGTGCTACTATTGAGGTTTATAAAAGCAGATTCGTTTTTCAACAGTGGTCTCAGGGGAAGGTTATCCCTCATATAACACTTCTGAAATACAATATCCTCAGTTTCATGGTGTATTTTTCTAAATCAATATTTGTTAAAGGGCGTTCGGTAATTAATCAAATAAACTTTCTTTTTTTTTACTGATCTTTTTGGTTCTTTTCAAGCTACAGACCCCTGTCTTTCAAGCTACGTCTCAAGACCTCTGTCTTTCAAGCTACGTCTCCAGACCCCTGCCTATTGGATACAGTTTGTGATACAAATCCCCACTCATCATCGTCATCATCATTTTGTAAGTTTTGCTTGTTTCAACTTTTTTCCATTTCCTCTTAATTTTTTTTTTGCTTTTATGGGAGTTGTTACAGCCCACGCTGCCGCCGGTTCATCCATAGGCGCATTACTCGATTTGACTTGGCTCCAAGCTCCAATGCTCGGAATCAGTGTATTTGCTGTACTCTATGTCGTGTGCTTTACAAACTTCATCTAAAGTATTGAATCTTTTATCACCACAAGCATTAGCTCTTAGCTAGTTTTGTACCCAGACCACAATAGTTTTAAGACGGTACATGGAGATCAACAAGCAATAGATTGCTAGCCTTGTTTAAAACTTTATCACCATCAATTAAAATTCTGGAAATGAGACCACTGCCCTCTTAGTAGTGGCTCTTTTTGATCTCATAGGTTCAAAGTATATATATATCTTACATTTGAGGCTCTTCAATATCAGCGGTCCACAACTTATACCAATGGTTATATTTTCCCTCAGTAATATCGACGTTACTATATTGCTTTTTAATCATATGTGCAGATTCAATAAATTATTTTCGAAAATTGTCCCAATCATTTTTGAATCTCTTTAATATTTCACCTTCGATTACTCTAATAGACTGTACTAATTGGCCTCAAGTGATGGCATCTCTATATGAAATATGTCACCAATATTACAAATATGTTTTGTAGTGATATCAAGCAGTCTTTACTTTGATCTTTGACTACTGCATGATCTATAATCTACGACTTAAATTCTTCAAATTGATGAAAGTTGATTGTATCCAAGTTGCTGGAAGGCACCTTAATATTGATCAGTTTTATACCACCACAGTTTCATCCATTACTCGCTGACGGTAATACATTGCTTTTGTCCACATAATGTTTGTTGACCTCGTCTTTCATGTTTATCGGGGGTTTGACGTTGCATATAATGCTTTACTTTAGCGTATTTCAAGTTAGACCATCCCTGTTGTTTGATGGTGTACCAATATCCTGTAATCAATCATTTTTAAAGTCTTAGCCTCTATTAAGTTTAACTGGAATTAGCTATTGAGATATTCTTTTGTCACAGCATCATCATTGTCTTTCGGCTTAGATAAGCCCCTATAGGTCTCCAGCCTGTGTCATATTGTTTCCTTTTGTCATAAAACATTAAACACTTTGTCTCTAAATGATTGTAAATGATTACCCTATCACTTGCAGAGTGTGAAGTGGCCACATATCATGTAACAGTTTCCCTTCTATATCATAGTCTCCCTCGGGTTGAAACGGTTTGGGTTTTTCACCAAAATCGTTCCAAAAACAAAAATTTTAGTAAAACATAAAATTTTAGTTAAAACAATAAATATCAAAAATACATAAATAAATGGTAATATCCATAAATAATTAATAATGTGTACAGAAAAAAATTAGTTTAATATAAAGGAAAGTAGAATTATAAAAGTTTTGTCAATTTCATTAAAAAATTAACCGTTCAAAGCATAAGGGAAGTGGGATGGGGCTAGCTAACATGAGCCAACAGGTCGACCGAGAACAATAGCTCAGTTGATCGCGTGATATTACAGGTCCAGACTGGAATAAATAATCTGATTCTATTGTTACAAAATGTATTCACATGCAATTTCCTATGTTAAATTTTAAATTGTTTAAATTTTGAATATAAAAGTATATTATGATTAAGAATAACTGGTTAGCAAAGGAAATACAAGAAAATATTTATTAAACCGAATAGTTTGATAATTATTGCAAAAACATGCATAGACAAAAAACTAAAATTTTGTCTAGATAATAAGTTAAAATTTTTATAATGGAAATAGGTTAAGGATATGTGACATAATATAATGATACCAAAATAAGTACATATATAATTAATTTGGGGGAGGGGGGTTTGACCATCGAAAAATCGACAAAGATCAACAATGAATAACTTATCAGAAAATGAAAATAAATGAAAAACATAACGAATTCCTTCATTTCTAAGGCAGAGGCTACAAAAACCAAAAAGAAGAATTAAGAAATTCCGAACCGATCAAAAGTTGGTCATTGAAAAAATCACAAAAAAGGGTACATCTTAGAAAGTTATCATCCTATAACTTTAAATCAAAGTTGTATGGAATCCAGAAGTCAAGAGGAACAAAATGACATTTACAGATTTCCAGAATTCCTGTTAGAACCAGAGATATGGGAATTTTCAAGAAAGTTTACAAATTAAATTCCAGAAAATCAGACATTACAACAATCAACCTGCAGTAACCCCTACCACACAATAGGGGAGGAGTCAAGTGTTTGGATTTTGCAAAAGTAGTGCTGGCAACCCATGTACAAATAAACTAAATAATAATTAGTTAATCAACAACTAATTAAAGTAAAACAAACATTAAAATAACCAAAAGGGTTATACTGTAATAAAAAATAACTAAAGTGAAATCTTGAAGAAATAAACCAAATTAATCAACTTTAAACGTCATAAATCAAAGGGAAATTTTCATAGAAATTGGTACCAGTGGAACAGGGAATAAGTTTTGGAGGTTCATTTCAACAGAATTTTTCGGAAGTCTTTATCAAGCTCCTGGTAGTAGAACAACTCTCTATACAGCTCCTTGAAGGAGAACAACTCTTGATCCAGCTTCTAGTAGGAGAACAACTCTAACCAGCACCATGAGGGGAGTCATCTGCATCATCTTTATGTGATCAGCACTATACCAATAGTTTGATTGGAAGCGACCTGGCATTTCAAAACGGTATAGCAAGATACAACAAACAGCCACACTGATTCAAACTTGGACTTCATCTTTAAACTTTTCGACTACCTACAAGATCTTCAATCTGCAATCATTCAACTTTAACAGCAGCACAACCGATTTCAACGTAACTGAGGACTGCTAGCTGACATCAATTTTGTCGCAATTGAAATTACCCTAATTGGTTAATTATTGTACTGCTATTTGCACATGTTTATCCTAAATTATTCCACTACTAGGCAAACTTGGATTGGCAAACTGTAAAATTAATTGGATAAGTGATATCAAAGGTTTGTTTTACATTGACACATTGTGTAAACATACTTGTCAATCATATGCAATTAATATTGGTTAGTTAATATTGGCTTTGAGATCTTTCGAAATTTATCACCTATTCTCAGTTGTGTGTCCATACTGAGAAAGAATATGGAAGCTAAATTAAACCAGGACCTTCAATTAGTCTTTAGTTCTCGCCAGCTTTATATACACTCTTAGTATTAATATGGTTATCAATTCACTTGATATACTACAATTTAAAGCAAGATGTCTATAATTAGAAGAATCGTATAACCATTTTTCATCATTTCATTCAAAAGTGATCAAATTAAAGATTCAGGCTGAGCAAGATTATAGTTCAGAAGAAACATTAGGTGCAGAAGTTGACAACAAATATTATATAATTAAAGCGGGTCAAGAGAGTTTTTTGCTTGTGCTACAAATGATCAAAGCTCAATAAACCCACCTGTTGGTTCATCCTTAATTGCCTACCTCGAGTTAATTTACCTAAAATAAATTTAACTCCTTTTTCAAGGCCAAATCAAAGATTGACCTAATTTTAAAGATAAATATGTTCACTAATTTATACATGAACATGTCCAACACTTTCTAATATCGAAAAATTTCAATATCTTATCTTATCATGTACTAATGAAGCACTGCAACTTGTTAAATCTTTATCAATTGTTTCTTCAAATTATTCAATAATCTGGCAAAAACTTTTTGAACGGTATAATAATCTTTGTGTTATCATTGGACAATATTTAGATCAAATATTCAACTTAAACCATTACAAACCAAATCGGCATTTAAACTGTGTCCATTCCTGGACTCTTTAACACAAGGTCTCTGTCTTATTAAAAATATTAAACTATTCGATCAGTCAAAATTTCCAACACTCGCAAATGTTCTGACATATCTACAAGATCATTGCAAATCATTGGAGGCTTCAGCGAGCCTGAATATGAGCTATCCTAAATTAATATTTCAATCTCAAGTAAGGTTCAATTAAGACACCTGTTTGAAAGGCCTATGGTAATTCAAAATTACCTAAGGGATAACAAATCCATTCCATTTGCCTCAGGACCATTTGTTGTTAGCCGATCTTCTAAATTGTGTTCTTATTGTTAAAAGGATCATTCCATATACATTTGTGAAAACATTAAATTTAACTTCCAATGATAAGTTCAATTAGATAAAATCAAAAGCGGCCTGTCTGAATTGTCTCAGTTTTCAGCATAAGGCACCTGAATGCAATTCAAAGAATCGCTGCCAAAAATTTGGGAAACCTCATCATACATATCTTCACTTAGATTCCTATAATCTTACTACAAGACCAAATGCAGCTACATCAGAACAGCAACTTGAATGTTCCACTATAGACTCGGCCTAAGCTACTGTGACTACATCTACCATATTCAAGTACTGTACAGCTTTGTATCCAAAACACTCATGGTACCTTTTTCATAGGCTTCATTCATAACAGGGCGATGTGTAAAACAGCTAGCACTTCTTCAAAACCGTATCCAAGTCCCCATCTTTGGCTTGGGTACTACTCCAATCAATCCAAACAAATATATTGTTAACTGCATAGTTAAACCATGTTACCAGAATCATTAAACTTCAAACTGTAATTCTCTCTGAAGTTATACATTCACTTCCTAATAGTTACTTAGTGGATCCTGACTATCACTCTCCTGATACAATTGATATTCTGCTTGACTGTGATTTAAATGAAGATGTCTACAGATGGTTTTAAACTGTTATTTGATGGTTAAACCTACTGATAGCCCACTGTTTTAAACCATTATTATATAAATTATTTGCACTTATCAACTAGACATATATCTTAATGTCTATTTATATACATCACTTTACATTTGCTGTTGTCATTTCATTTATACAAGTTATGCTACGGGTTTGTAGCATCAGGTTTTTTAAAAATATTCGTTTAATTAAAACCCCTCTTATTTATTTTTACATATACTTTTACAGAGAACATATAACACTAAATTTACATACAAGTTCATATACGTTGAACCTTATATGGAGTTCACTTATACTAGATCTTTCTTGTACCTAGGATGAGCAGAGACTAACTAAAACATGGTTACAGGCTTAAAGAAAACTCTGTATTACATATAACTAATCACTATACTAAGCTTGTTTATCCCTTACATGTACAATTTTACTTCATATAACTTACATCAAATTTTCTCTACTTTATCTCATTATTCATAAAAAGTGAATATTTACCTAGGTTCATACTTTATTATTATCATTGATTTTGCATCTATCCATCCTTTGTCATTTAATTTTCTATCATGTCAATTGACTTATTTCTGTATCTAACCTCAATGGTAAGCTATAATTTAAACTCCTATAATGCAAAATTAATTTTACTTTAGCTGCCAAATTATATATAATAACATTAGTATAGTACTTTTAATATAGGTTATATTAACATTTAAATTGTATTAATAATTTTCTAATTGGTTAGCTATCCCTATTGATATCTTTCCATTAAATTTGTTATATTATATTATACTTTTACATTCTACGATAAAAGACCAGGGTCAAAAACTTCCATGAATTCTCTCCGAAGGTTTTTCCTGCCCGCTTGATATCGACACTATGCCGTGATATCAGCTGATATTCAAATCTGGATTGTGATCCAGATTTGGATTTGAATTGATCATTGACACACTGTATTGTTAAATTATTCTAATCAAATCTTTAATAACAATTATTACATTTCTAATTGTTCTAACATAACAATATCTCTCTAGTTTAGAATTTAATAGGGCACATAGCCTATTTATTTAGATTTGTATGGATAGGAGACACAGGCTTACCGTGGAATAGTGGTCATTGGTATTACCTACTAGTATACAAGTAATAAAACACTAAAGTTCTGAATTATGTCAAAAATCTATCTCTATCTGAAGGAGATGCGATAGAAACAAACTTGTAGATCTCGCCAAATCCGTAACTGATGGTTATCACCATTTAGCCACAATAGACCTCCAAAAAAGTTTACACCAAATTTAAAGTTCCGTTCATTTTTAATTTTGTTCGGGGTTAAAAATAATACTTTTTTTTGGAACTTCCCATCAGTTACAGCCTAATTGCTATAAATTTCCCAAATTTAAAGTTTCTAACTCATCTGGAAGAAGGTTAGAATTCAACCTACTTATATAAAACCCATTTAGAAGTATTATAACATACTTAATAGAATATATATACAACCCCTTGTACGACTCACTATATATAATGAGATTAGATTTTGTGTAGACAGGAGACACAAGCTTATCTTAGAAAGTGGTCCTTGGTAGTGGTGGGCGTTAATGCTAACAGTGGTCAACGTACACACCAGTTAACGAAGAGCGTGATTAACTGTTGAAAAGAACTGCTAACGTTAACCTGCCACACAGAACAGAAGACCAAGTGTCTTTGTTTGTTCAGTGTGCAGTGCATGTGTTCAGTGAGAAGTGAGAAGGCTCTGTCTAGTCATCAATAATTGTCGCCTGTTTTGAGAATCGGATGAGTCTATTATTCGCCTATATTTACACCACACTATTTCCGTATTATCCAGTCGTCGTTTTATACAGTTTTAAATTTAGTAAAAAACAAACAGTAAAATAGTAGGATACAGCAGAAACATATGTTGATTCGTTGATGAATAAACGTTGACGTTAATTGATTCGCTTTAGTTGCTCAACTAAACTAACAGACGACTAAGAGGCGTACGTGTAGCTGGGTGCGCACGCATCGAGTGGGCTGCTGTCGCTAACAAACAACAACTGATACGTCACCTGCAAGCACTATGCAAATGATCAACGTTAGCAATTAATGCACTTCTTCATCAACTGTGTTGATCGTTGACGATGGTCAACGTTGACGGTTAGGTGTTACCCATTAACGGGCACAGCCCTAGTCCTTGGTATTAACTAATAATATACAAGTAAGAAAACACATACAAAAACACTTTAATTTGACTGCCAAGGCCCCAGCCAAACATTGAAATAAATCCTCATTATGGTTCTGTTTATGTTGAGTTTCTTTATTTTGTTTTTTCTGCTTTGCATTTGAGTAGACTTTATAATGACATTCCCTCATACCATTGTTTTTTGTACTGTGTGAGGACCTTTCATGAAAAAGGTAAGGAATCACAAGCCACAGGAGTCTTGAAACTAATGTTTTATAATGGATTGAACATGTTTCAGAATTATTCAAACTCAGCTTTGAGATTTTCTGAAACACCTTCTGGTGTGGACCAGAGTTTTTTGACACTGAGGTCTTAAAAGAGTTACTACAATTCTGTCAGCGAATAGTCTTTGCTTGGCAGACGGTGTGACTTCAGGAATAACGGGTAAATTATTTTTTTGGCTGAATTTCTTTCATGTTAAATTTTTCTTTAGAGGCTATTTTACATATAGCCAAATGTCAAAAAGATTTGTTGAACAGAATTGATAGTTCTGTCTATGTTATTCTTTTGTTGATTATTTTGTAATATTATGTTCTTTTTAATTATTGTTAGATTTTCATGTTAAGTTTTCTTTGCTATGGTTTGTTTTTAACTATTATATTTAAATAGAAACCATTCATAATTAATTATTGTTTTGACTTGGTTTTTAACAATAATTAAAATATTTACTGTAACTAATTTGTGTAGAAAAAAAGCACAAACCCAATGTTTTTAAAACAACTTTAATGATTTTGACTAAATTTTGCTCAAAAAGCTTTTAAGAACCCAAATAAAATATATTTCTAACCATAGTAAATCAGGAGTTATTTATCAAATATGTTGTTAAGTGTTATATTTCTGAAAATTAACTCTACATTTTGGTGAAATATTTCGGGTAATAATATAATTCAAAGAAAATACTTATCAGAAGGAATTAATTGTAAATATTTCAAATAAATTATTATCACCATCACTTAAAATTCAATTTTTCATGCAAAGATAATTTAATAAAATAATGAATTTTTAGGTTCTCTTTAGTTTTCCAATTTTCTTGATATCGTCAATAAAGATGTTCTCCTGCTTCTCGATCTGTCGACCCTGTTCTTTTGTTTGTTCATGATTTAGGTTTATTTCATGTGAAAGAGATATTCGTAGAAGGTTATTTTCTTCAGCGACATGATTTCAGTTATTGTTTTGTAATCGTTCTTGCTGAAGGCCGGGTCGTTTCTGAATGACTGTAGTTTTTCATTATAATTTTAATCGACTCTCTTCTTTGGTTTGTTTGTTCAATGTGTCACATTCCTTCCTGAAGGCCAGATGGTGAGACTTCACTTCGCTTCTCAGTTCTTCATTGGCAATTTTATTTTGTTCTACAAATTTTTTTTAAAGTTTTTCATCCATTTGTCCAATTTGGGATCTTACATTTTCTTGGATTTTTTCCAGATGTTGAGTAACAACCTGGAATTTCACAGCTTGTTTGGTAAAATGTTAGTTTAAGTTATTTTCGAGTTAACTGAGACGTTGATCGGAATGCTATTATTATCAAGTGTTGATTAAGATTACTAAATTGTTGGGTTATTTGACTGAATAAGAACTCGAGTGTTAAGGATTGTTTTTCTATCTTAGGTGGTTCTTGGTTCTTGGTTTCGTGATTGGTGGTAGTTTCTGCCAATTCGCTATGCTGACTAGCCCGAGGGTCCACAGTTACCGGTTCAATTCCCTGTAAAAAACATAGCCTAACCCTTACTCTTCTTCCCTTTCTATCCATTCCTCTATGAATACCCCTTCCAGCCGGCGGTGATGTTCATCGGGTAAACACGACCTTTCCAGCGTTTCGCCCTCAATAGTGTATCCTTGTTCCTCGTCCACGTATTGTTCCTCGTCTTGCTGTATGCCGAGACGCTTGGAAGTCGGGGAAGCCTTGTGATTCTTTAGCTTTTTGTTTCCTATTAATTTTTTTCTTATGTTGTAACTAGTTTGTGAGTCCATAATTATGTAGTATGCTTAATTTTATTAATTAAAGTAAGTTACTTAAATTAATTGAAATCTTAAAGAATATTAAGAGAAGTTATTTTAGGTTAATCCTGGGGAAAAGCCTTCACGTTGAGTGGGCAAATATAACTAAACATAAATTTTAATATGTTAATATTTTTGTTTGTTTATTATGAGAACTTCTAAGAGAAAAACAGCAATTATATAAAACAAATTACACAGAAAAGAAATTGGTAAAATATAAAAATATTTTAATTTATGTATTCAAAATTATATGATATTATTTTAAAACAAAACAAAATTCGAAATCGATTTAAAAAAATGAAAGAAATAATAGTTATTTAAATTGTCACTTTCTTCAAATTAATAAACATTCGTTGCATATGAATCTTTACTCTCGGCTATTCAGAAATAAGTCGGGTTATAGTTCGATTTACCAAAACTCTATTCATGGTACCAAATCTTATCTCTGGGGGTGGTAAAGTGCTGGCTTTTGCCAAAATTCATCAAATTATTAAAATAAAGTCATTAATCATATAAATGTTCTATCAATGTTCAAATAATTGAAATAATAAATATCAAACTTTTAATAGTCAAATGTGATTCTGAACTCTCGATGATGGGTAGAATAAAACTCGAACACAAGATCTCACAAAAATTATGTTTACTTAATCAAACGGGTTTCAATGACAAACTCGCCATCCTCAGTGATGTCATTGTATCATAGTGCTATAAATGGGGAAATGTGTTGATTTTGAATGTTACTAATATTTTGTTGGGAAATGAATTGAAATTAGGCGATTTGCTAGTATGATACTTTTCTTGGCTACCGCTAGATGTCGGAGAGTTCGTTGGTTTTAACTTCAAGACTCTGTAAAAGAATGTTTGAATTTATTTTATATATAACTCATTTCGAACTGTTACAATTATCCCTCTGGCTACTTTCCCAGAAAATTTCAATTTATTTGGGATTTTCGAAGAATAAAACACGACAATGAGGAAGAAGGTTATTATCTGATTAAAATTAAAATTTTATGTGGTTTATTCATTTGTTGTTTTGAGACGTCATGTGAATGGGATTTCCGTTCGTATGAATAGTGGTTATCAGTTGATTGGTGTCATTGAGCCATATTTGAGGTTTGTCATTATTGAACATTATACCCTTGCCCCTTAAACATTCGGTCTTCATATCTCTAAATGATGTGTGTATTTGTTACATAAGCCAGGAATTTTGGAAAATATATCTTCGTGTTGTTTTAATAAAATTTTCAATTGTGTTTTCTGTTTGGGCTCTAGGATTTTCTTCTCGTGTAGGGTGTTGTCAATTAAATTTAAGTATTGATTTTGATGTTTTATGTCGGTGTCGTTCTTATTACATTTGTTTTGATTATTGTTATTTTTATTTTCATTTATTTTGGCTTCTTGGCTATATTTATATTCACTTGTATCGTCGACAATGTAACATAGAATTCCCTCCGTATTTACTTCTTCAAACTCCTTAATAAATATTTCATTTTTTATTTTAAATGTTATTTTATTCTTCGAAAAGTTTAAATCCATCGGTAATTCCTTGATCACATCCATTCCTATGATTACATGTTTTATTAAATTTGGCACCATTAGAGTTTGCATCCAAATATGAACTTCGTTTATTTTGACATTTATCATGATTATTTTAGCTATTCATTTTGATTTTACCCCTACAGCTGATTGTGGCTGGTAATATTTCATATTCTCCTATTGTTTTCCTGTTCTCGTTGAACCATTGTTCTGATATACAATATACATTAGAACCTGTGTCGATGAGTGCTGTAACTTGGTGTTTTCCGATCGTGATTTTTATTTCTGGGCATTTATGTAACTCTGATATATTAGTTTGGTTATTTTCTGGTTTTCCTTCGTTGAATAGAAAATCATAGTCTGCTAATTACTACTTTCATTGGCTGTTGACATTGTTGTTGATTATCGTTGACATAGTTTATACACTTTGACCTATTTAGTCCGAGGTCGTCGTTTTGCACATTAGGAATATCATATAGCGAACGAGTGGTGATGATAGATGTGTCTTGCTCTCGGTCAGTGGTGATATTCTCGGTGCTTATTAGTTTTGCGAGGTCGTCGTTCTCTCCTTACTCGAAGCTCTTATGTTCTCGACAACAGCGTGGCAAACAATAATTTGTTCTGTGGTTGGGTAAGAGTTCCTTCTTGGTCTGGTCAGTGTTTTTGTATATCTCCTCTCAGGTGATTGTTGTCTTGCGTGTTGCCGCCAGGAATTGTATAGTTTCTGTTGTCTCTCCTTGTGTATTTGTCTGTGTTGGAATGTTGTTGGTGATAATTTTGGTGTTAGTATCGATTGTTTTGTGGTGGTGACCTTCGCTGGAAATTCTCGTGGTTATAATTTTGTTGTTGGAATGAGTTTTTCGTTTTGTGGCGGTTTCCTTGATCATTTGTTTTTGTTGAAGTGTAGTGTTGGTTTTTTTGTATTGTTGCAATTCCGTGAACAGTTTTGTTGTTCCTTTATGTCTTCTCGTTGTAACAGATTTTCAAAATCTCGTACGTTATTAATGTTTTGTATGCGTCGTGTGTCTTGTACTATCTCCTCGAAGTATTCTACCAAGAATGTGACAATTTCCTCATCTTATAATGGTGGTTGTATTGATCTAAGGGTGATGACCCGCTCTACAAAATATTCGGCCCGTTTCAAAGATCCATTCTTCCGGTATTTTTCAACTTCAAGTCTCTGTTTGATTCCGCGTTGTACCTCTCGACTCCAATACTTTGTTTCGAACATTTCTCTAAATTCTTCCTACGTGTTGACATCTTGTTTTACTAACATGAACCACCTTGCGGCATGGTTGTCTAAACACGATTTGATTAAATCGACCAACTGTTCTCTTGTCTCTGGTGCTGTTCTTCGCCGTTCATAGTACTTTTTAATTTTTCTTAGGTGCTCCATCAGATTGTTCTCTTCCGTGGAATTTTGGTGTAGTGGTTTCTAAATCGTATTGTACTTCGCGGCATGTGATGATATTTGATACTTGTATTAGTGTTTTAGTTGTCCGTACTTCTTCTTCGATCAAAATTTTATGTCTTGTTTAGTCATCTTATCTTCTAAATTGTCAATTTTGATTCCGATATCTTTGTTCGTATGTTTAACCTCTTCGATTACGTTCGTAAAATTTTCGTGTTTAGAAATTAACATCATATCTTCCTACCGATTTTCTTGCTGCTGTTCGTATAACTTGGCATGAGTTTCTTCTTAAAATTTCGTAAACATTGTGTGAGTTTCTTTTCGCCATTCTTCCCGGAATCTTTTTATATTTTCGGTTTGATAATCTAAATGTTGTTGTAGTTTCGCCTCGAAATTTTGGTTCAGATTTGTCTCTAAAATTTTATTCTGTTCGATTATATTGTTAATAGCTTTACTCTGTTCGGTAAATTTATTTTTAAAAGTTTTTGTTAGTCTGTTTTCTAAATTTTGATTCTGTTCGTCCATTTTATTTAGGAGGATGCTCAGCCATAAATGGTTCCTCACTCCTTACGGGTACTTCTTCATTTCTCGCTTCAGTTGGGCATTTGTCTGTATGTCAAATTGTTCTACTAAAGTTATGTCCTCCGTCTCTTCGAGGCGTTCCTCCGATTCACCCGTGGGATCTGTGTTACCGTCATCCCTCGTACGGTGCGATTCCACAGTGTCACGGAAATCGTTTGATTCACGCCTCCTCACTGTTGGTTTAATGTTTTTTCATAGTATATAGTTCTCCAAATGACTCATTTTTAATTTTTTAAGCTTAAATTTAACTAGCCTATAACTATTTCTTAAATCTATATTTTGTTATAGAGAAATGATTATATCACTGGATAAAGCCCCACGTTGGGCACCATTTTACAATATATATATTTATTTATTTAATTATGTGTTTTTACTCTCAATTGTAAATGAACACACAAGGGTTTACAAAGTAAACAATCAAATTTTGTTATAAATCAAATAGCTAAAAAAAAACTATTTTAAAGAAACTCCTTAGAGCAGAAGTATACCATAGAATCAATATTATGTTTCAGACTGTTGGAAGATCTTGCATAAGTTAATTATCTTAGAACAATTATTGACCACCATACCACTCTCTGCAGCTCAGTTCATGCTACTACCATAATAATTTATTAAGATATAAAATGTATAAATTTCTGTAAACATTATAATATAACAGTATTTTAAGGTTTATGTTAATATATCAGTATAACTTTGAATTGTATACAATTTTATACTTCCATTAAAAGTTTCCCATGGAAAAATATATAATGTAATTATTAACCAGATATAATATTCATTACATTTCAGTTAAGAACATTTTAATTTGATGTAAAAATCAAGATATTGAAATGGCTAAAAAGCTACTGTTAATATTAGGTAATTTTCTTTAAAATTTTTGCTCCAGCTACCCTCAGGGTGATGCCCAATTATTATTTCACTGGGATTTAAAAATCTGAATAATAGTGAACACAAATGGTACAAGATTGTCCTTTATTAACAAAATAAATTATTTCATAAACATAAAAAATATCAATTAACAATTGTAATTATTCAATCTTTTAAGACGGATATTAACTCAGTCAAGTCTACAACTTTTATTAACTCTTTTATATTACAAAATCCACATTAAATTAATTAAGTTCTATTACAAATCTGTATCTGAATATTTATCCAAATTATTTCATAGTAATTTTTGATAACCCTCTTTCCCGGCCTTTTGTTTAGTAAACTTGATTGTATTATTTTTATTATTCAATTATCTTAAAACTTACAACTACAACAACAAATATATACAAATTTCCTACCAACTAATACATCCAATCTCTCTCACATCAAACAAATCATAAATTTTAAAGCAAATAAAAAATATATAAATCTTTCCTAATTATCCTTTCAAATTATCCTCAAGTTTATATTAAATTTATTGTCTTTCAATTTCATTTACACATAGAGACTGTCTTAATATATCTTAGCCTATTGTTACTTTGTCTCTTTTTCTATTCAATTAAATCTTAAAATATTTCACTTAATAAATGAACAAGATAAAAAAAAAAAAAAATCAATCAATTTGTTATTTATTTAAAATTGTGTTTATTGAATATTTACAATAGTCTTCTTCTATAGAGTGTTCTTTAGAAACATCTTTAATTAATAGACCTGTACATAAAAGAAAATGAATATCCTGAGCCGGATATTTTAGTTGTAGCCGGCACGCTTGAAAATACCGTAGCGTCCTTTTTGAGAACTGCTGAGAGAAACGCTGAAGGAGCAAGATGTGTTTTTTTTTGTGTGTGCGCGAGGAAGAGTGAATTTTGCAGTCATATCGACCGAAGTTGAATGTAGAAATATCGGTAAGGAAACACATAGTGAACAATTTGACTAAATTATTTTCATAATAAATTAAAATTTAAATAACTTTTCTTTTGTATAAAAATTTTGCGTATAAACAGGATTTCTTGGCCAGCACAAGCTCCCCTTCCCTGTATTTTTGAAATATATTTTGACGTATAAATCATTTGAAATTTGTATCATTAATCAACCAAAAGACAATCTAATTTGATGTTTAACTTAACCCAAAACTACTTACCTAGCAAAGAATTTGTTATAAAATATAATTTTTTTTTAAAGTAATTTCCCTTAAAAACTTACCTTTTTATAAATCGATGTATGCAGTTTTATTAGTGATTTATTAATTTTAACATAATTAAAAAATATAAATATTTTACCTTAACTTAAAAAAAAAAATTAATAACTTTTGTTTATGATCACATATATTTTTAATAAAACAGTCAACCGACATGTAATATCATAATTCAACTATATTGTACTTACTTTTCAACCAATAAAATTATATATTTTTATTTTATGATATAAATTAATTTTGCTTGAAATTTATGAAAATTTAAATCTGAGCAACATATGATTTATTAATTATTTATTTGAATATGAAAGTAAGTAAAAAACTACACTTTTCTAAAGTTTTACAAAGTTAATTAAATTTATAAATTTCATCTTAAGTAGGCCTAAAGAAATCAACTTTCCCTTTCATATGGCATACTTTACTAATGTTTGTACTGCCCTAGCCTAAAATGTCTCAATTTGTAACTAAAGTAAATTATTAGAACTAAAATCTATAATTTTCAAAAATTCGGATGAAAAAGGTTTTAAATATTTACCCACTTCCAGATATTCATTACAATAATTATAATTTCTCATAGGGTAACCCACAGAAACATTTCAAAACTCATAGTGGAAGTTGGAAGTCATCGTTCATAAGAAATCTATAGTAATGGGGGGGGGGGTGTTTAAGGTTTAAGGCATACAATCAAAACAAGTGTAGGCCGTATTCAGTGTTGAAAATTATAAACAAAACTATAATATCAAATCATCTGAGATGTAAAAAAAAAACAACATATTTTAAGGGCTTGAAATTGAGACTTATTTGAGATAGTGCAATATGTCACATTAATGCTAAAAACATACGAGGTTGTTTGTGTCAAGTCGACCAACAACTTGACATATCAACCAATGTTAATAGATATAAATACACAACAATCAAGCGGTGTCTTTGATGCTTCATAATTTTTATATTCAGACATGTATATTTTAAGCCCGACAAACAAGGTACGCGACATTCTGAGAAAAATTCATCAAACTAAAAATTAAATATTGAGTGATTATATAAAGATAATTTATTCAGTTTAATTATATTATTTTGTTTCATTATTATAGGCTTAACACTGGATTTTTTAAAATTTAATATTTATAGTGCTATAAATTATTATTTTAGTAATGTCATATAGACCTAGTAATATATTTTAGTAATATTTCTCATTGAGTTATTCCATATTGAGATGTGTTCCCATTGCGCAAATGTGCAAGTACAAATTTCAAGAAATTTGGATTAAACTGAAATAATTCTTTCAAGAAAACAGTTGTATGCTTTTTCAAGATGGAGGATGGAGTAATGTGGTTTGTTAGGTGAGAGCACTTATAATGGTACAAATCATTAAGATAGTACATAACCTGTAAAACCTAATGTTGCTATTAACCCTTAGGTGGGCACGCCGGCGGCAAATTGGCCGCAATATTTTATTTTTACATCTTACGGTAGGTATCGATGGATAAAAATTTTCTAGGCTTTGAGTATTTGTCAATATCACTATAAGTAACAGGAATTCTATAAAAAGAATGCTATCTTATCTTCAGTCCATCTGGACTGGAGATAAGACATGAATGCGATGTAGTCAGTCTGCCGCGGCGTGCCCAATCGTGTAACTGCTCTTGCTGTGTTTTAGAATACAAAGTTGCTTTTATCCTTCAGGTAGTTTTATGACTAGCGTTTTAGTTTAGTGTTTTCATTCTATATACTTTCTCCATTTTTATACGTTCTCATAAATAAGTGATTTATAGTGTTTTTTTATGAACTTCTTTGCTGTACAATAATGGATCGCTATCTCAATCGTAATGAAATTGTCAATCAACTAGCTGACCTTTATCTGATGTTTCTGTAAAATATTTGTCATGTTTTTTATATAAAATTTAATACTTTTTTAGACCAGTGTTTATAATTCATTAACTGTTGTCTATGTTTCAAATATTACATAACAAAAGATGAGAAATTAAAATTAAATTTTAAAAATAATAAAATAAATTACTATAAAGACATTGAAAAATAGAATAAATCATTAAGGAACAAATTATAATAACAAATAACATAATGTGATGACTTAAAATTAGTTTACATGTGGACAAAGCGGAATTACGCAATGCGGCCAAATTGCCGCTGCGAGCCCGGTCGTGTGACCTCGCTAGTCGAGCCCACCAAAGGGTTAACCTAGAAATTATTACTCACTTCAAATATGTATTATTCCAACACAATTAGTTATAGGCGTATAAGTTAATCTAATACCTAAAGTCACTTCGTTAAATTCAATAATAACAATATGATATAAGAATATTGTAAAACTTAATCAAAAAGCCTAAAAAAGAGAGGTTAGTTGAAAGTAAACAAACGAAATTATAACTAACTGATAACAAAACTAGATTAAGGTTAGGCTAGTTTTAATCTGATAAATAACTTAGAAATCAGTTGCAAAAGTATAATAGAGTTATTTTAAAACATCACAGTGCACAAATAGGTTAGAATAAGAACAGTAATCACAAATTCATTTATTAGTCTTAAAGTTTACGCATCCCATTTCATTTTTCTGATGAATTTAGTAAAACAGTTTATTTAAAATTCTTATCAATATACCGATCGATGAGTTTCTACAGATTAGTAGTAAGTATAATAATGATATTAATTAATTGATTAGGTACTGTAACTATAACATTTTTGTAAGAACTTTTTTAATTTTAAATAATTTTGTAACATAAATTCATGATTGCATATTTAGAGTGATACATAAAGCCAGCATGAGTGCTCATCTCCGAGAGTTAAATTTTGAACTTATGCAAATTTCATTGTGCTAACCTTGAGCTATAGTCGAGACAAATCCTAACTTTTTATCTTCTAATTTTGAATTCCCAAGTTAATAAATAAAGAGTAATTCAAATGAACAATCAATATTGTATGTATTGATTTCTATTACTGATTTGAATAAATTTAGCAGTTTGTAAATCTAAAATAATTTATTGAATTTAGATATTTTTTATATGCTACATCAACTTAACTAATTCATTGGGGGGAAGGGGAGTAACATTCTTTTACTATTTAAGGTCTTTATGACTCTTGATGAACAAGGTGTAGGGGACCATACAGAAAAAAAAAGCAACACCATCAACCAGGCTTGAACCTGTATAACCTTTGACGGGTTACTAGTTTGAACTGTAGAGAGATAAACATGCACCTTGCCAAATGAACTACAATGTTCTGTACTTACAGAAAGAAAACAAATGGTGTCTAAAGATAGTACAAGTTGTAAAAAAACTAAACCAACATTTAGTTTTTTTAAGCTTTTATATCAGATTGAAATATTTGACTATTTATGTACTGTTGATAATTTATTATAATGTATTACAAATCAACTTATAAAACAGTAATATTAGCACAAATAGAAGACTAAATTTGTTTACACTTCAATACATTCTGCTGCAGATATTGTTAAACTTGTTCCATCAGGCTCTATGTTGAGTGACTGTATCATGCAGTTCTGTAAAACCATTGAATAACGCTTTGAACGTAAACCACCTAAATCAGGTATGTCAATTCCTAGACCTAATGCTAGCGTAAAACATGCGTTGGTATCAGCTAACATTGTCACCTGCGACAAGAGATATTTTCATAAACAATACAAATAAAACAGATTCTTGTTAATTTTAATTGATTTTAAACATATTTAGAATATGTAATGAGAATTTAATTTAATTTCATATTAATTAATTAATTTAATTCATAATTTAAATTCGGTATATTATGTAAATATTTTAAAAAATAACAAAATTTGTGTATAATAGTAGCATTTTTCATTTCATTTCATTTATTTGGTTGTAGTTGACAATACAATTGCATACAACAAGTCTAAACCTTTACATCAATACATAAAACGCATAAAAAGCATATAAAGGGTAATTTTATGAACACATTTTGTTGTAATTTTATATCTTTGATGCCCATATATACTGATGATACCTATGCTTGATTGCTTGTATCAGACTTAATAGATTATTAATAAATAAAACTTTGTACAGAATTTTGTAATGTGGCCTTCTCTTCTTGATCGCTTAAATCAATGTGAATTTAAGTCCAAATTATAAACTAATAAAAATAAAGTCCCGCCCCCTCTACATCTCAGTTATCAATAGACGATTATTATCTGAAATATATTAGTATCACATAAACAATCAATATCATCCAATAACAGTTGTTCCAAAGATAAATTAATATTTTGATACCATATATTGATAACCCATTACTGCTGTTTAAAACAGATCAGTTTGAACTTTTCAATATATCTTTCTATATAATTTAAACTAGAAGTTAAAAAACTTCTAATGAAACTGCTGAATATAGTGGATTTTTACACTTGATAAACAAATAAGAAATTATATAAAAAAAAAATTTTTTTAATGTAGTTTTAAAACTATGCAATGCTTATTACATAAATTTTTGGTTGTGTCATTGTATAAACTGTAATGAAATAAAGTAATGGCCTAGGATTTAATTAGTTGATTGTTGTTAGTTTTATATATATATATATATATATATATATATATATATATATATATATATATAATAACTAACAACAATCAACTAATCAATATATATATATTGTTTTGTTTTTTATTGAAGTTTGTTAATTTGTGAATTGAATATTGTTAGTTAAATAATGTAAGTTTGGCCAAGGGCCTATAGAAATGTAGATAGAAAACATAACTTGTTAGTTATGAGCTAAAGTGATTAGCCTAGGCTAAAATGAAATAATTTTAACTTAAAATAAATTCAAATAAAGAGGTCCATACATTCTAGATTACATAATATATCAAGTTTAAAGAACATCACATGCACTAAAATAATAATAATAAATGCCATTAAATAGAGTCTCAGTTCATTAGACAAATGTTACAGTAAGCCTAGATTGCAAATTATAATACATTTCAACTTAAAAAAAAAAAATTCATTTCAGACAAAAATATATTTATTTATTTATTTATTACAACACATACATTTAAAAGTATGAGTGCCTGTGCTTTATTCATAGAATGGTGTCCAATAGAATACAAATTCATCAGAATTAATAAAATAAAATATAAATCTAAATTCCTTTTTTTTTAAATCCACGGTTACGAATTGTTACAAAATTAACTGGCACTAAAGCAAGTTAGGAACAAATCAATCATCATCAAAAGTGGTAGTATATCTTTGGGTTAAAGACAATTTAGTATTGCAGTAAAATTACCAATTACCTTTCCTAATAATTTAATCAACATAAGATATAAAATGAATGAATACTATATTAAATATACAGTTAACATATCATCTTCTATTGCCACTTTTCTAAGTTTGTAGATATCAATACCAATTTATAAAAAGGAAATATACTTGATAAGTTTTCATGTATACTTATCTAAAGCCATATCCACAAGAAAATCTGAGGTTGTCAGTTATAGTTATATATACTCTTTATAACATATGGCTGGACCAATTTTAATGCTGGTCTCTCTTCCTTTAATGATCTAGTTGTCAATGCACTAAGAACTACAATTGTTAAATTTATAAGCCTGCCGAGTATGGCATTATGGTTTTCAGTTTGGTTGATTCAAATTTGTTTTACACTTCTAATATGAAAGTGTATGTTGGTATTCAGCCACATGGTCTGGTGTGAATCTATTTTCCAATCAGGACGCAATGTTATCCTCAATGATTGGTTTACTTCTTATACCATCTTGTTGAAAAACTTTGCACAAAAAGGACTTACTCTAGTAGGGACAGTAAGGAAAGATAAATCGTTTCTTCCAAATGATTTTGTAAACACCAATCTTAGGATTGTTAACACTAGTTGTTTGCCCTTCAAAAAAAATAATAAGACCATAGTTTCCTACATATCTAAGAAATATAAGCGTATACTCTTCATTTCTATGACTCTAAAATTATTGAAAATATTGGAGACTAACAAAAACCAGAGATTATAATTTTTTATAATAAAACTAAAGGAGGCATTGATACTGTAGACCAAATATGTACTCAGTATAACAATTCAAAATGAGTTATAAATAAAATAATTTCAAACATTCTTTTACAGAGCCTTGAAGTTAAAACCAACGAACTCCCTGACATCTAACAGTAGCTAAGAAAAGTACCATAATAGCAAATCGCCTAATTTCAGTTCATTTTCAGACAAAATCTTAGTAAAACTCAAAATCAACACATTTTTCTGTATATAACACTCTGTTTTCTATCACAAAATTTTTTCAAGTAAATTCATCTATCTAGAAAAGACGGTATTCAAAATTCACAAAACCATTTTATAACACGAGAATATCAATTTGAAAATCGGCATAAAAATTATTCATTGTAAAAAATAAATTTGTTGACCTACACCACATTATGAAATATTTACAGATCAACGGGAAAAAGGGATAATATTCTTAAACAAACCATATTTTTTATATTTCTATATCCAAATTATTTCGCACAAAATCTTAAATACATATGATAATTAATTATACAATACAAAGTCGGCGTATGTTGTGTTTTATAAGTAAAAGACCTGACATTGCATTTTATTTGTGACGTAATGCCACACCTATCTTATCAGCACTATTTCCGATTGGTCCTTGCAATTTTGTACGTTTCAATTAGTTCTTCTGCTTAACACGCTCAAAGAAATATGCAAATTATATAATTTATTATAGTATTATTATTAAGAGAAATTATATAATTAATAAAAACAAAAAAAAAAAATTCAATTTCCTATCCTAAAATATTATATCAAAATTTATTGCACCTATTCATACCCATAGAAGAAAAATCGTCATACAAGCCAAAATCACAAATCAATCACAATTAATTCAGGGCTCAAGTTTCAAGCAATGGATAACTTAATAGTATATGGAAAAGATTGTTGAGGAAGGCCTGAAGCAGATCAGACATATTTGAAAAGCCAGGAATAAAAAATCCAGATTTGGCCGCACTATCCTTCAATTTCATCCAGAATAGTTTGTCAGATGAAATTTTAAATAGTGCATTTTTTAGTAACAGTGTTTTCTATGATAAGTCGAGAGGGAGAATATATAGAAAACTGAACTTGGTATACTTGTGATATCATTCTATTTTATGATATTTATTTCAACACATTTTGATTCTAAATATTAGAAAACCAGTAAAAACTATTGAGCTGAGGCTAGAACAATATAACTGTTTTTTTCCTTTTTCTTTTTTTTCCATATATTTTATGTAAACTGAAATAGACAGTAATAAATAACATTTGAGTAGCCACGAGCCTAATGATTAAGAGAATATTAATGATATGAACGAAAATAACTTTGTGATGACTTAATAAATTTGAACAATTCAAAATAATATTTTGAAGCTTATAATATCAAATAACCTGAATTTTACTTTGTTTTTAATAATTTTGAAATTGTATGATATTTGTTCATATATATATTTTAATAAATAAATAAAATATTAATATACTATCCAAATATATGTTTTGTTTTACGAGTATAATGTTTCACGCAATAGCAGGTGTTAGCCACTTACTTTGTTTGTTTGTTTTTCATTTGGTCAATGTAGCTGGTATGAATAGTTACATTTACCATGTAACTTGAAATAAAATTACCTTGAAGAAAGTTTCTGAAAAATTTAGCTATGTATCTTGTGAACCCTATGATACAAAAACACGCTACTACTATAAGACTTCCCTTACAGATCAGTAATGTATGTACACACCTTGGTGGTATTGAAGAGCCACCAAAAACTAGACCTGTAGCAGGTAGGAGGGGCTGATGTGATGTCTGTACTGACAACAAAACAAGATACTTTGTCATTAGTGCCTAAAGTGGATATGCCTTACACAGTAATGTGTTGCAGAGAGTGTGATGAAGTTCAAGAACAGTAGCAATTTTCATTCTGCCTAAAACAGTCAGATTTTTTTCTAAGAACTTTAAATATGATACTTTACTTTTTGTTTATAATGTTTACTTTTACTATTATTATTCCTTTTAGAAAAGTTTTATTTAATGTATTAATAAACACTTCAATTTATAGTTAACTGCCAATGATTGTATATAATAATTATTTATATCATTTTATTTTGAGTGAAATATTGTCAACATACTAAACTATAATGTTAATTAAAATATATTGTCATTTACCTATAGTTATTCAAATATTTACACCCTTAAAAACAAAGTTTTCTTATGTGATGTGTTACAACCTTAACACTGATGTTTTAGGGGTTCACCTACCAATTTAGGGTTAAAAAAAGAGAGTTTTTTGTCAACTTTTTTTTTAAAATTTCTGTGATTATTTAGGTCCTAAATAAAAATTGTGTGCTAATTTTCTTGCTTCATTTGTGCTCAAAGATATGATCTAACATAAATTTAATAGAGAGGTTGCATAGTGTATTTATAAACCTTATCATTCCTGTAATGAAAGTATCACTGAACTTAACTACCATAACAAACACATTCACAAGGAACAGCTGATCACAAACTCAGGTCAACGACCTGATTAAACATACTACCACGATGTGATGTCACAAACCACATGTAAGTTAAATAAAAATCAATACTATTCAACACTTAACAATAAAAAATTACTAATTTTCAGTATTTGTTTCATGAAATTTAATTGTCAAGAAAAATAACAAGGGGATAATCCAACATTTCGTTATTTCATCTAACCTATAAACAATATTATTTGAAATATTTGTCATTTTTTTAAAAAGCAGTATCCAAATGAACTACCACGGCACCTAGCGACAACTAGGAGCAACACTAGATCTACATTCCAATCATATCAGAATCACGACTTTCAATCAGAAATTTATAAATTAAAATTATTTCCCTATATTTTTTACCTATATCCACCGTCTCAAAATATCCCTTCTATCTAGGAAAATTATCAAAAAGACCTAACATGGCTACTCAAAACAAGTATCTCAATTTTAAAAGCACAAATATTAAGAAACTAACATTTGCAGTCCCCTGGCCAATTTCTAATAATACATGAAAATGAAAACTCTACAGAAGAAAAGAATAATACCATCATGTTAAGCTAAATGTTTAATATCCAATAAGTCATATGTAAAATACTGAAAATTTATGAATAATTTCCTATAAATCAAAAAACCAACATGAAACCACTAAGAAATATGGCCGAGAATAAAATCCCATATCTTGTTACGTTTGGAGACACACCTATAAAAGGAAACGAACTTGTTGATTGGTCAATAAAAAATCCCATTGATATTAAGTTTCATGAAGCCAAACTTCTTTGTTCTTTATATAATCTGAATATGTAAATTAGCTAGTAATAATTTAAGTTGCCTAAAAAGTTATTTTATACTTTAGTAATCTTAACATAATGTATTTAATCTCATGAAATCTGTTTTTTAAAACCAACCATTGATACGGTAGAAGAGGATTGTTGGCACGGTCTAAACATATTTTGAACAAAATTAATCAAAACCATTATACAAATATTTATAAATTACCATTTTGTGTCTTGGTCTAATGAGAGGTAACTCGAAGTTTGCAATAATGTAAATCTTGTACTAAAAGCCAAAGATGAGTGAATGTCAAATTTAATAAAAATCTGTTGAACTATTGCTAAAAGTCAATATAGACAAATATTTTGTTAATTTTTTAAAAATAGTGTTCCTCAAAACAAATACATCCATTAAAAGTTAAATATCATTCATTCTCTTCCATCGTTCATGCACAAATAAATATTAAATTTTCTCTATTACATGTATATGTTATGGTAAACCATAAAATCAAATTCAAGGTTAGGTGGACAAAATTTATCCGTAACAAGGTTCATTTGTGTGGTACTTCATACAGATACCACTGTATTCGGATCATAAAGATACTGGTGGAATAAAAATATGAGGAACAGATGAAATTATGTCACAAAATAATATACATTTTCCAAAAAGTCTTGGGGTTAGTTAAATATTTTTTAAACTAGAATAAGACATAAAATTGAAGCTTGAGAAAGCATATGAAGTAAACTCCTCATTTCCTATGAAAAAAATGGGATGTTTTTAAGTTAATTTTTCTAAACCAAACCCCATTAAGTGATTCCTTGTTTTAAAAGCCTTGTTAGCATAAAATAACTGAGAAAAATAAAGGTTACTATCGCTATATTGTTCCAATCTACCTAAAGTGGCTACTAGTTCAATAGTTAAAAAGGTCAAAATTTACACTAAGAAAAATAATATTTTTAGAAAATAATTCATATTTTTCCATTCATATAACATATACAGTAGAACCTTGATAGCAAGACTGTCAAGGGGATTTGGGAAATAGTCTTGTTATCGAAGGACTCTTCTAGTTGAGGTTCGTACTATAAAGGTTATGTTGACAAAAAATCTTACCATCAAGGTCACTGTTTTTTTCTGAAACCCTTTTTTTAGCAACTGCATTTTTAATGAACCCTCACTAGCATGTTTTCTTTAAAAAGTACATTTTATTATAATTGTAACAAAGTATGTACTGTAATGAAGGGGAGGAAGCTGAGTTTTCATGTTTAGACCTGAGCATAAGACATCGTTTCCTTCAAAACATCCGTTCCGTTGAGTCATTGACCGTGGGAACTATGCTCTGGGAAGGGTGAATTCGTAATATAAAGAATTTATTTCGCAAAAAGACGTGCTACAGAGGGTTAAAGCAGCAATCTGTATAGGGACAAAAATCTGTGTTATTAAGGTTTTTTAAATAATAATAGTCATGCTATTTATAGAGGTGTCTTTAACATTAAGTGTTATTAAATCCCAGGGGGATTAGAAAAATTCACTTGTTATTGAGGTAGTCATGTTAGCGAGTTTCTACTGTAATTAAAATTACTGTATATTTAAAATAAAGACCAAAAGCAATTATTTAGCATACTATGCAACTTATAATTTTATCACTAAATGTTAAAAATTAATTTTCGTGATCAAATACAGTTAAGAAATTATTGTACAATTTTTTGCCTCATTATTTTTCTCAGAGTAAATGCTAAAATAAATTGACCTTTTTGAATATTTAACCTGCCGCTATTTTAGTGTGGAAAATGATAAAGAACTTGACATGATTAAATTTGAATTTTTTTAGGTTTCCCCCCCAAAATCCAATTTAAAGAGGAGGGATGAATTTACCTCATTTACCAAATAACGATTTTTTAAACCAGAAAATATTTATGAAGATTTTTATCTTTTCTAATTTAAAATTTATTTAGCCATCTCAGGACTTTTCTCCATACCTTGCACAATGCTCTCAATGTTATTTTAATTGCAACATGAACTAAATTTTTTTGGCAAATTCTCCCCAGCAAAGCTGGATTACTCAACTAGTTACCTAATTACCTATATATGCTTTATACTTGCCTTGCCTTGAGCATTCAGTTGTTTCCCCCAAGCTGTCATAACATATGGGTCATTCACTGATACACATACAATTTCATCTACACCCAAACATTTCAGTTCGTGAGCCCGAGATATATATCCTGGCAAATGTTTCTGTGGAAACAGTAATATTATTTTATATACAGAATTAGACTGTTTATAGTTATTATATACATATGTTTTGCTTATAAAAAGTAATAAATCCAGTGAGAGATTAAAATACTTTTACAACTATAGGGCAGTTGTTTGGAAGGCCCTTTCCTCTACACAATCAACACAGTGAATACAGATATCTGTTTGGAGAAGCAGTACAATCATATTTAATTATGTTCTATGTATAATTCCAAGGATTCAATCGGGCTCTGTTAGGACAGTCTCTATTATTCATTTGCCAAACCTTTCAAGTCAGAACTCACTTATAGGAAAGCAGACTGAGAGGTAATTAAAACAGGAAAGTTAGTATGGTACATCAATAGTTCCCAAACTTTGGAGGGAACTGGTGTGTATGGGTTGAGGCCTAGGTTACTTGAAAGATACCCATTGGGGTATATGCCTCCTAAATTCAAGCTAAAGTGTTAGAGATTAATAGTTATGTACAGGTAAATCTGAGGCAGGGCTACAATTAAACCCACATTCACATTTACACTGACAGTCAGGAAGCTATTAAAGCACTTTGTAAATATTATATTTTAAACTCCAAACTGATTTTAGAATGTAAAACCTGGAAATACTATCCAAGATGAACATGGTGACCCTCCACCTGCACTAGGGACTGGGATAAATAGGCATTGAAGGTAATCAGGAAGCTGGCTAAGGAAAGATCCAAGAAAATTTGTTGGGGATCTTTATGTGGCAGGTTAGAGCGGTCATCAACATGCGAATTAGCTCAAAACACCAGAGGAGTTGGAATGGTCTAGTAGGATAGCAAAATATTTATGAAGGAAATTATATCTGCCAGTGGAATCACACTGGAGTCTTCTAGTGTGATTCCACTGTGTTTGGCAGGTAGAATCTAGATTTAAACATTTCAATTTTTAGATAAAATTTTAACGGAACCAGCCATGTATACCCTATTGACAGTTGACAAATAATATATATATATATATATATATATATATATATATATATATATATATATATATATATAGCTGATTATTATTGTATTTTGATACTTATCAAACTAATTATTGAAAAATATATCTACGTTAATTTAAACAAATAAATATAAATACTCTATTTATAAACTAATTAAGAAAACCAAAATCACAAATAATCCAATAACTTATAATAACATGCTCTTTTCCAAGAAGACACTAAAGAATTTTGAAGAGTAGTGGAAACATGAATATGTTTTTATTACTGAAAACTGATAAAGTAAATATGATGACAAAAGTTACCTACTTTATGGTTTTTAGTTTCAAATACAAGTAGCCTCTCTCTTAATTATTGGTAATCAATTTAACTGACGGCACAACTGCTGGATAGGAGAAGGGACAATTGATGTGACTACTGGTGGTCTGGATATACTCCTACTTCATAATAAAATTTTAACTTTGCATTTTAAAAACACAAGCAACATTGATTGAAAACATAAGATTGAACAAAATAATCACATTTTTTGCTTATATCAGTAAGCGTGTTCCAGCACTCACAATTTTCATTTTAGATAAGAAATTTCAATAGATTAGCCTAAAATTGTGTCACACAGGAAGAAAAGGTTGCCACCGTGCAGATACCTCCAGGTTTGAGTTAATAATTGTAATTTGAGTACAAAACTTCTTTGGATATCATTAATAAATTTTGAAAAGATAATTATGGTTTAGTGAAGTTAAGTTGAATATCAATGGTTAAAATTATACTTAGCCCATTACTATAAGCTAATATTTTGCAAATAATTTCTTTGGTCATAATATAGCTGAAGTAAAGACTCTCCATTCAATATCATATTATAATAGAATACAAAGTCTTCAATATTTCTATTCCATGTGTGTGGAGCAAATTTATATTGGCGTGTGTGTGGAGGATGTCTTTAGAGTGATTAAAAAACTATTAATATTAAGTAAGTTCTGTCTTGCGTCATCAAACAGTGTTCTCTGAACCATTATATTATCATAAAAAGTAAAACATGTTAGCCTACATTCTTTACAATTTCATTTTGTCAAAAACAAGATAAATAAATAAAACTGGAAAACATAAATCTTAAAAATATACATGAAGTAATACTAATTTAAATTGTAACTGTGAACAAATAAATTTAATTTAATGATTTTTGTGTTTGTTTCTTATTCGTCTCAGTTTGGCTTTAGTTTTTTTCAAGCAAAGATGAGCATTTATTTTAAATATTTTAGTGTAGTTTTGATAATTGTGATTAATCCTAAGTAGAAACATATTTGGTCATTTATGGAACAGAAAATAAAACTGTGGGAGCATATTGACAAAGACAAACCGGTGACACATCTATATAACAAATTAAGTATAGGTAAATCACTGGAGGTGACCACAGAAAATCGATGCAGAATTTGTACATTTAATAATCCATAAATATAATCTCCTCTTAGAGTAGAATTCAAATGCAAGAAACGAGTATGTAGATGATGCGGTATTGTTTGTATAAAAATACAATACTTTAACTTAAAGAAAGAATCAAAGTTGCTCTCTATTAAAATATCTTAGGCACACTTATTTTCACTTTTTCGCCAATAACTCCCAAACCAGAATTTTTGAGAAGACCATGATTTACAGATTTTAAGATATTGGAGCTACGTTTGATCAAAATATATAAGCCAAATACCATTCACTGACCGACTGACTCATTACGATTTCTCAAAAACTACTAAATAGATTGCAATGAAACTTGGAAAATAGCCTCCTCATAGGTAATAGGTGCTCACTAAGAAATCTTTTGAAAAACTTTTGCGTTTAAGCATATTAAAAAAATTAAAAAAAATCCGAATCTAAATTTTTCTCAACTGCAAAGGTGAAACGAGCTGAGGCTTCATACAATTCTTCCTTTTCAAATGTTTGATCCTTATGTTATACAAAATACGCAAAAGGTTAATGTTTTTAGCTAAAAATCGGCTCTAAATACAAGATTTAAAAAATCACTAAAAACCAAAATGGCGGCTGGCATTTCTCTTTGACCGATGGAGTTGCTTCTTTCAACTGATTAGATTTGAAATGTTTACAATTTTTCTCATATGTTAAAATGTTTTTTTGTTTCAGTATTTACACAAACATGTTTATTTCATTCAATCTATAATAATAAACAGCTTGGTAATCCTTCAGCCTGAGAGGAAATCCAGGAATTTAGTTTACAGAGAGGTCCTAACAATTGAGTAGGGGGAAAGAATCTGAGGGATAAATTAGATAGAAAAGCCTTGACTGTTGATAAAGTGGAAGTTGAAACCTACCTTAATATCCTACATGCTCTCAACATTGCCAATGTAATTAAGTAAAAGTCAAACTTAGTAAGTAAAAACTTTAAATTAAAACGATATATTTAAAGCTTTTTCATGTTAGTAGTTTACAGGAATAAAATGTTCAGTGCTTTCCTAAATAGCATAGTTTTTTTTTTCATGACCACAGTAGGATAAGCACGGGTATTCAACGAACACTTAAAAAGAATACAATTACGTTAAAAAGACTGAAAATACCAACCATAAAAATCTAATGGTGTCTGTCTGTGTGTGAGTGTGTTACTCAATCACATAAAAACTACTGGACCCATTGAGCGGAAATTGTACATGGACATCCTTAGGGTCCCTGGTTAACACATAGGCCTATTTTTATTTAGAAATTCCATCAGGGCACCACCCCACTGGCCTTGAAAACTCCATAAACACTCAATTATCCACATGTTAACCCCGTACGAAGAATGGGTACTCTGCTAGTATTATTATATATATATATATATAACCTAAACAATATTATAGCTAATAAAATACAACTAATTACATATATTTATAGTTTTATATAAAGTATGTATATATATTAATAATACACACAGTATATAAGTTTAATAAAATTTACATACCGCTGAACAAGTGGGTGAAAAAGCACCTGGTAATCCAAATAACACAATTCTTCTTCCTCCGCATAAGTCTCTAATATTTATAACTTCTTGTGGTGAGTTGCCATATAAATCAACATATGGAATTGTATCGCACACCTTGATCATACAATTATATTACAAAATGTGATGGTTTATTGACCTGTTTCTTATAAATAGGCCTAACAATCAGTGTATATTGAAAAAATGATCATTTGCTCTGCCTGTATGTTGTGTATTTGTTCCTATTAACCATTTTGTTTAGATAGATTACGATCACATTTCTCACAACAATTTACCTTCATTCACTATTGTGACTTTCTTGTTATAAAAATAGGATAGCAGTGATGGGGAATTAATTACATTTAAATACTTTTTATAGGAATATTGATAACCTATGCAAAGCAAATTTGATAAAAGTTTAAATGTATTTACAGAGTGAACAGTGAAGCATTTCCCTTAAGGCCCTCTAAACCTGGGCTTCAGGGTAAATAATTGATGGGCATACAATTTAAAATATAAATAATAATAAATCAGAACAATATTTATCTAAATTACAAATTTAAGTTTGATTACATGGTCTAAATGAAGTAAGTAGCCTATAACCAATATTTGTTTTGAGTTTAGATTTTACAAAACTTTTAAATTAATTTCACTTATTTAATTACTTTCCTAATGGAATTGGTAAGGTTAAGGTAGCCTAAACCATTTTTTTTTGAGAGTTGAGGCAGACAAAATCCCTACCATGTCAAATTGATAAATGCATCACAGAGTGTAAACATATTTAAAAATTATAATTTTGAAAAGATCAATGAAGGCCCATAACAGTTTTAAATTCAAAAGAGGTTGTTTGGTGTATCCTAATTCCAGCATATGAAAGTACATATGGTTTACTATGTGTTTATGATGAATACCATAAAAATACAATTGTATACAAAGCAGTTCTAAAGGTAAAATTATTAGAATGAATTAACTAATTGTTTAAAAAATAAATAATAGTGAAATTTCAAAGCTAATTAGTATTGAATAAGTGTAAATATAATGTATTTCAAAATTTGTGTGACATTTTTTATTCTTTATAGTGTTCCTAAAGATCAAGCAGTAACCTCTACACAATAACAATAATCAGACTGATAAAAATGAATTTTTCTTACTTTTATGATTGGCATAGGGCTATGTATTCTCATTAATCCAGCTAGAGGCTTTATAGCTTGAACAGCTTTAATACGTGCAGCCTGAATCATTATGAAGTAGAATAATTTGTATCACTTGTGTATTCTAATTTTGTTTTGTTTCTTTTTTACAGTTCAATTTTGGGTTACAGTACAGTTTTAAACTATGTTGTGAGTGTATAAGCCAAGCGCCACTAGTCAATGCCTTAGAGAGCGGCAATGCAATATAAAAAAGATTCTGAGGGTTTTTTATGTCCTACAATTCTCTTCGATTTCTATGTACATTAGTACACACACATATATATATATATATATATATATATATTTATATATATGTTTTTGGAATGTTTTTCTTTATTCATTTTACTATTAAATTGTCAATAATTAAATCTATTAAATTTAGCTTATATTGCACATGATATTGGCCACATCATTTCTCATACCATAATTAATTAAAGCAAAAATGAAGACATAACGCAGATAGTCATATTAAACAGAGATGTCCGACATCAGCGGGGAAGTAAGCTGAATAAAACAGAAAGAAATGTATTATGAGACATTCCAGTCCTGTTTGGTGTATAGAGATTATAATAGATAAAGACTGATACTATTTAGGTCTCATTTTATAGTGGTGTCACTTCAATTGTACAAGTCACGATTGTTCTATTCAATAATATGTAACATATCTCTGTTTTCTTTAATGATTATATTATAATGTGTTTGTCTTATCTATGGCCTAAACTCAAACATGGTAACTTTCCAAAAACTAATATACCTAAAGACTCACAAAATTCAGTCCTTCGTAATCTAACAACACGTATCAAAACTTCGTTTAAACAAAATTTTACCTTTGTGAGTTAAAATATGTTGAACTATTTACTAGTTCGAACATGAACTATTATTTTTGGACCTTTTCCATTTTGAACAACGAACCAATTATAATAACTTTTAAACGCGAAAAACTATAAAAAATGATTTCTAATTAAAAATACTACTCCCAAATCTTACCAAAATCAAGCATGTGTTTTTAGCTAATCTCTTATATTTTTATTATCTCTGTGCTGACATCGTATATCAAGCCCTTTAAACTTCCAAAGTTCGAAACCTTATATTATTGTGGTACTTGGTGGCAATGTGTTAATTTTCAGTGTAGTACATTAATATTGTACATTACATTGTTCAACCCAATAACTTTAAAAAATATGAATGCTAACAAAATTGAATTAATTAAGAACAACATTAGAAGTTATCCAGACTTTCCAAAGCCAGGAATATTGTTTTTGTAAGTGCAACAAACAAAGTAATCTTAGAATTATATAAGTGTAAAATTTATCTAAAAAATTTAAAAAAATGCAAGATATTTATATTTGGTATATATGTAGTGTTCCTGTCCTTGATAATTACTGCCATATTTTGTATGTAATATTTGATTACCAGATTATATTTTAAATAAAGTAGACTAAAAAAGTAAGTAATTATAAAGGTGTAAGTAAATCTGCAAACCAGCTTAACATTAATTATATCAGTGCTAAGGTCTTTTTGTAGCTTTCTAATGCTCACCTAGATTTTCATTATACATATTAATTTGTTTTTGGGTAGTTATCGGATTTTTCGATAAAAGATTATGAAAACAAAGTGTTTGTTAAATATGTAGTGTTCCTGTCTTTGCGGTTTTCTTGCTAAATGTAGGAGATTCATATTTCAAATATCTCTTTTTGCAACATTTCGATACTCCTTTACTACACATTTCACTTTGAATGACTTCTTACAAATAAATAATGGTTTTCTTGCGCAGATCACTTTTTTCCACTGAAAAATTACTATCTAAAAAGTCTCAAATCCGACAAATTTAGAGGTTAGATATAATGGCAAATGTTCACATTTACATCTCATATGTTACTAAAGACATTTCAATCTATATATCCGTGATCACAGATTACGTGATATGCTGTGAAACTTCCATATTAATAATATAATTTCAAATAATTAACTTCAATAAACTTACAAAAGGTTTAGCCAGGTGAAATAAACTTTTGATTGGTGATTCACGAACAATACATAATTACCACAATATCTTTGCGGTACCAAAGATAAAACAACAGTCTAGTACAAAGAAGTAAATGAATTATGGGAACATGGATCTGTCTGGATGATATTGTGAAAACCACCGAATGTTAAAATTATAAGCAGTAACATGTAGGAATTAAAGTTTTTTGGTAGGGAAAAATTCAAAATATTATTTTGGTATGTTTCTCTTATATGTTTTACAGTAACAATATAAGTTAAGTGAAATTATACGATTTTCGGGTGGTGGGAGATGTTGATGTTCTGTGACAAGTTAACATGAAATGAAGACAGTGTTACTGTTAAACAAAAATAGTGCGATCTAAATACTTTTATGGTACATAGATAAATTATGAGATTTTGTAAATGGCTGAATTAGTTATGTAAAAACCATTTAATACCAGTCATTTCCTATCATATTTACAACCTACACAAAAAATATTTAACTTTTAGAACAAGTTAGGTTTTAATCCGGTATTTAGCGTTAACAATTTAGCCTGTAGGTTATATTTATTTTATAGTGCGTTTTTTCTAACTTTGCAGAGTGTAAGTTATTATGTGTTAAACTCTAAATGATTTTTATAATGTAGTTGCTGTTATTTACTGCGGCAGTGTTTTTGTGTTGTCGTAATAGTGGATTTAATACTACCATCTTATAACTTACTGCTTTCTTTTGATAGCCAGATGAGAAAATTAGAAATCATTACAAAATTAATCATAAACTGTATATTTTTCATATAATAATAAGTATGTAAAGCTGCCAGGTGACAATAGTTTTTGAGGTTATGTCACTTGTGAATAATGATGCACAGCAGAGAGAGAGAGAGAGAGAGAGAGAGAGAGAGAGAGAGAGAGAGAGAGAGAGAGAGAGAGAGAGAGAGAGAGAGAGAGAGAGAGAGAGAGAGAGAGAGAGAGAGAGAGAGAGAGAGAGAGAGAGAGAGAGAGAGAGAGAGAGAGAGAGAGAGAGAGAGAGAGAGAGAGAGAGAGAGAGAGAGAGAGAGAGAGAGAGAGAGAGAGAGAGAGAGACACCTACAATACTCTCTCCCTCTCTCTCTCTTTCTGCTCTTGTTACCTATTCTCTTGTTTCCTTTAATGTTCTTTAACTGGCTTTTCTTCCGTAGTCTGTTGACTGATCCCGTTAGCACAGACTTCTCCGTTTGTTGTCTGTCAGCTGATCTCGACGGCACTCATTCGTTTTCTGAAGGCTGATCCTCTCGGGACGAACTCCTACCATCTCATCCTATTGAATACGGATATTGTTGAAGCCCTTCTGATACCGAAACAATAGTACCTCTATTCTCAGTCTACAAACCAAAATCCTAAAACACCCAAAAAAAATTGGTGACCCCAACATGATTGCAGAGGATAGAAGATTCCAACTCTTCATCAACTCGCTGCCCTACAAGATCCTAATGCAAGTGGCCAACTTAGCAAGACAAGCCGTAGATCAGCCTTAAACTACATTGAAGGAGAGGTTGACTATAACATTCAGCCAGAATCAAGAACATCACATCCTACACAATTTGGAATAAATTATTGGAGACTTGAGACCCTCTCAGCTCTTAAGCGAGATGCAAACTCTAATGAGCAACACCGTTGGCAACGAAGTCCTGAAAACAATCTGGCTCAGAGCCCTTTCAGCTCACACAAAAGGTATTTTAGCCATCATCTTAGAGAATGTACTTGAACAGGTCACAACAGTAGCTGACAAAATCCTTGAAATTAGCGGAGTCAGTACAGTCACAGCAAGGTCCAACACACAGAGAGAGAGAGAGAGAGACCCAGGGGAGTCACCGCCAGTCAGCCACAGTAAAGATCGAGCCTGTCGCTGGAACATATTACCGCTGTATTTTCATTACTGACTGTCAGACAGGGAAGGATTTCTTATACACTGGCGCAGCCATATCTATCTTACCAAATCGTAACAAGATTAGCTGGCTATCAACAAAGTATTCCTTATATGCCGCCAATGGGACACGAATAAGCACCTATAGCTTAGTGTACTAAGGAACTTGATCTAGAAATAAGATGCCTTTTCGCCTGGACATTCGTCATTGCGTTTATTAAGTATCCTAACCCGAGTCCTTGACCCATCCTAACGAGATTTGGCTAAAGTGTACACGGTCTCCAGCCAGCCGGAGTTTCCAGCTGGTCAAAAGAAGTGAGAGACGGTCACAATTCTTTTGGCTCTGATTGCCTGGCTATAGTGAATAACTCGTTTAGTATTCATAGGATGACTGCTGTCAAAGTGGAGGTACTGTAGGTGGTTTGTTGGTTTAGCATGGATGCCAGTTTGTATTTTGCTGTCCTTTAGTCGTACATTGATGTTCAGAAAAGTAACTTGTGAAGTAGACATAGTCCAGGTGAAATTTAGAATAGATATAGAGAAACCAACTGTACAACATGCAGCAATCCACAACGTTGTCACTTTTGATGACTGTCTCATGAAAAAAAATTATAAAATCACTCCCTCCAGAATGTAACACCTCAGAACTAAGAAGATGGGAACAGTCATAAAATCTAGAGAACCCCCTAACCTTAATCTTAGATAATTTTTCCTTTATCCTTTCCCAACAGGCATAAGGAAAAAAAAATGTCTGTTGTTCAACACTCATCAAAAATACATCCTACATTAATACAATCCAGTCTTCTTTTTTACCCCTCTACTGATTGAGTAACTGAACAGTGTCTACGGAATATTTCAGAACTTTGTGTTTTTTCTTATTTGTATACTATTAGATTACCTAATAGTACACCAAGACTACTTTCCAAGGTAAGCTTGTGTCTCCTATCCATACAAAATCTAAACTAAATGCTATGACCCCTTAAACTCTAACCTAAAATTAGATACTCCGTAAGTTTAACATTGGATCTTTAGGAGCATACGAATAATTCTGATGGGCCTAGAATGTCAAAATTACACAACTTGGATCAAAGCCATTGATACCAAATAAATATGTATAGGTTTTTGAAAATTTTAAAGGCGTTAAAATCTAATAACAATATTGCTGGAATTCTTTTAAATATATAGATTGAAAACAAATAAAACTTAATAATGGATGAAACTCAGTTGGAAATACATTTTGTTTTTATTATGCTGAAATACAAAAAAATTTTTTGAACAAATGTTGGTAATTTACTAGAACACACGAGAGCTTTTCTCATCATCATCGAGAGCTTTTCAATCATCTCACTTGGTTAGTGAACTTAATAACTAGTTTAAAAGTTGATTGCTAAAGTGTTTCAAGACATATAAAACTAAAATTTACGTTTCAAAATATATATTACTTAACCTAGAGATAATCAATAAGTATTCACTTCGCGCGCGTAGTCTCTACGTACCCAATAAATTTTTCACTACACTACGGAATAAAAACATTGTTGGAATGTTAACGGTTTATTAAATTAGAAACATGTTTTAAAACCAAGTCTACTATTTTAAATGAAAATTCACTTTAATTGTACAGTTTTTGTTATTAGAAATAGATATTCCTTTATTAGGAATTTTATTCATTACATTCAAAATATTGTTGTTTGTTTGATGATCACTTTCCTCATCACTTTCGACAAAAATATCATCAATCTTGAAATATTTATCGACCTCTTGTTTACTTGTGCTTGCTGAGTCAAGGATTGCAGTGGAGGTAGAGGCAGTTAATGGAGCAAACAGTTTTTTGGACACATCTATTTTTCTCGCAATTGAGTCTTCTACGTATCCCTCAGCAACAGTAGAAGATTTCCAGCCCCCATGGCGTTTTAGTGTAAGCAAGTCACCCCCTCCTTCAACTAGCATGGAAGCTGATGTTCGCCGAAGAGCGTGTCCTGTGTATTGTTCAGGGTTTTCAAGGCCTAAGTACTTAGCAACCTTACATGGCACGGCTGCAATTGAATTTGCACCAACATTTTGAGCCACACATTTTCCATATCTATAACCAACAAAAAACCTGTCGCTTGTCATGGACGATGGACGCAAAGACATGTATTTGCGAATTAACATGCAGGGTTTGTATGGGCATCCTTCGTCAGTTATGGCAAAACTTCTGTGTACAGGCGTTTTTCCATCTTTAACAAAAAATGTAAAGTAATTACCATTGTCTTTAACATCATTAAATTTCAAATTTAATAAATCATCTTTTCGGCACGCTCCGAACACTCCAATAGTTAGAATGACTTTACAAAGCAGCCATTCCTTGTCATCAGAGTCAATCAAGAACTTGGAAACTTGATCAGCGGTAAAAACCTTTGATTTTGTTGGTTTATAATAATCTGATTTTCGTTTCAAAAAACTAATGCTTTTTGAAAAGGTAGAAAAATCTACATTTTCAAAAGATTTTAAAACTGCTTTTTATCATTGAGAATTTACTCCACAAAGTCGTGGGCTTGTTAACCTTTGAAATCTCTGACAAATAAACCAGCATAATGTCATCACTTACGGTTCCACGTTCTACATTTTCCGTCTCCAGCCACGAACAAAACTTCTTGTACTCTACATTATATCTCTCCTTTGATTTTTTAGGAAGAAGATCATGAATCACTTCCTCCGCTCTTCTTTTCAATGACGAGGGAACAGGCACTTCCATTTCAGTTGGTGAAACGATAGCAAGAATGTGTTTAGGTTATTAAGTTGTTGACAATGGAAAATTTTCGGTTGTAAACAATGTTACTTTCGGTAGTAAACAATAGACAGCTGTTGAAAATATGATGTTTCTCAAGTTGTAAACACAACGAAAACAGCTGAACTCATAGTAGTGTAGTGAAAAAAATAATAATAGCCCTACAAAATAAAGTACACTATATGACAAAGAAAATATTTTATTTAACATATTAGAACTGAAATGTTTAAAATTACAGTATGTACTGTCCAATAAATATAGTTTATTTAAAAACATCCCCAATCTTCTTTTATGTCAATAATTTGGATGCCAAATCTCTTAAAAAAAAAAAAAAAAAAAAAAAAAAAAAAGAAGAAGAAGAAATTGTTGTGATGAACACCATTCTGGTTGTCTCTCTTACCAATTATTTGTGGCAGTCTTGAATGCACTAAATTGTACTGCATGGGATGGTTCTGGCTCTTCAGTATTCTCATCTCCGTTATGTCATCTGAGTTAATAGCATCAGCCTCCGTAATGATGTTACATATTTTTCCTCATCATTGTAAATTTGGTAGCATAGCTCATCACTGTCACTGTTAAGCTATTTGTTTGTGTCATCTAAGTTGCAATCTTCAAAACCAGGGATTGCATGACAGAGGGTGATAAGATCTTCTGCTCTATTTTCATCAATTATTTCACTAGTGAAGTCATCGATGTTCTCTCCAACCGTTTTTTAAGTTTTCTTCTGTAAGGCTATTCAAGAATCAACCAATATAATTATAAGAGTCATCAACGTTTAATTATTTTTAAAATGTAATTACTCTCTCCCCGTCTTTATCAGCAAGACAAGGAGCAGTTGTCAAAGTATTTCTTTCCTGTATATTTTTTTTTGTTTTTTGCAATAATTCCCTGATCCATCATCTGTAGGAGGATTGTCTCAACATTCAACTGGAGAAATATCACTGTAAAGTTTTCATTGACTTTGTTCAACCACGCAATGTCTGGATGTATGAGAGCATTATCAATCAAAAGGATTACTTTCTCTGTAACTTTTCACTTGGAATGAAAATGTTCGTGTACCAGTTTAAAAAGATATCAGACATCCAAGCTCTTCTGTGCCCCATAATTTGTGCTACCAAGAAGGTCATTCACTTTTTTACTTTTACTGATCATCAGTTTTGGAAGAGGATGTTTAGCTTGTCCTATGAACGGCCCTTAAAACTGCCTGGGTTCTTTAATTTCAATTAATAATCAAGATCAGTGGTTCAGTATTTTATTTAAATCTTATCTTTGGTATGAAACTTATGTCTATTTGCCTGATACTTTACTGCTATACTTTATTACAAGACTTTAATACAATAATTTAAATACAAAACTTTAATACAATAATTTAACTACAAAACTTTAATACAATAATTTAACTACAAAACTTTAATACAATAATTTAACTACAAAACTTTAATACACTAATAGGAATTTAATTAAACAATAAAACAAAACCATATTATTTATTCAAAGCCCAGAAGTATTCCAACTATTATTATATTTTAAATGAAAGAAATTATAAATGTTTTTATTGGTTACTTTATGTATAGAAATGCTTGCTTACGGTTTGTCAAGTAGATTTCCTGGGCCATCTTCCACCACGGCTAGCCACACAGCCGTGTATCTTCCCAGCTCCAAAAAGACAAGAGAGAGCTCTAAATCCTGCTGATTGCTTATATACCTTTTGTTGTCTTGGTAACCTAGTTGAGTTTGCAAGTCAAGCATTTCAACATTTTTTTACTTGTTTCACAATAGTTGGGTCATTCTGAGCTTTGTGAATATGATTTCTTCCTAATATAGCCTTAATATTATCCTAATATTAACTTATTCCTAACATCACCGGCGCCTACTAGACATAGTCCCGATGTCGTATTACAAACCTACCCACTTTTTTATACAACAAACAACAAACAAATAATATACAAATAATAAATAAACTAACAATTTCCTATCCCTATCTTTTTTATAATAATAAAACAATTGCACAAATAATAAAAACAAATAATCTACAATTCTTCTATGATACAATATCAAAATCTAGTCACAAAATATATGATTTATATTTAATTCAAAAAAAAAAAATATACCTATATAACTTAACAGGTCTAGCCAACTAAATGTAGTCAATTGGCTACTTAATCCACCAATCTTTCTACATTAGTGTAGTCAAACCTGCAACAGGGTAAAAACAATTAAACATTTTTGTACCTTATAAATATAAAATACAAATATAAATTTTCTGTGGCTTGATGTCCTGTAACCTGAGCAAGCATTTCATATCAATTCACCAAAAATTGAATGGTATAATTTGAGAGGAAAAAAAACTACTAAAATTTTGACTTATTAGTTGGAAACCTTCTGGAATTGGCTTTGAATGTACTTTTATCTTAATTATTATATTCTTTAATTACAGTATTTAAATATAATACTACTTTTAGATTTACGTTTATTATTATGACTAAATTATATCCATTTATTAATTTCAAACCTATTTTATTATTTATTTTTCAACTTGTTTGGTTTTTGCTGGGTTAATTTCTTCTCTATAGATCTCACAAAACATTAAAAAAAAATCATCTATTATCTTTAAAAAAAACTCCTTTTACATTAATATTACCTCATAGTGTCTCATCTCAAAACTCATCATTATAGGCTTCTCATAACTTAATAATTTGATTGCATTGACCTCTTATAAAAACTTCTTTAATTATTTATATCACCACATATAAATAATTGTGCACACCACGTATTTCATCGTAGTCAAACTTATTATTTCCTCGTAGATACCTGTAATAAGTTCATTTAAAAAACTCAATATCGTCGTAACCTTCGACGCTTCCTCATATTTCATCGCTGTAAAAAAAACTCATATATCGTCGTAGAAACTCATTTAAAACCTTATGTGTATAGTGCCCCTTGGCTCGCTATCACATTTCGTCGTAAATCTCGTAGAACCTCAATAATACGTCGCAAATTCTTCCTATATCATTGAAGAAACCTCGTAGATAAAAAAAAACTTCTTGTTAAACTTAAAAGAAACTCTCAATGCAACCAAATTACTTTCTTTAAGGAAAACCTCTTTATAGACTTCATTTCTCGACACTACTTTTAAATACTTTTGTACACTCAATTCTCCCTTTTTAAAGGAAATCATTATCTCTTATTATCTTATAAAAAAAAATATCTCAATTACTTTAAAAAAAAATTACTCACAATTATTTTCCCAGCAATACCTTAGTTTTTATTAAAACATCATCATCTCTTTTTTATTAAATTACTCCCTTTAAAACATTTTATGTTAAATTTCTCAATTATTTACTTTAAAACTCTTCAAAAACCCTTACATCACATTATTTATTAATCCCTATTTATCTAAATCTTAACGTTTATTAATTTTCCTTTAATTATTTTCACATACAATCAAAATATTTCTAATTTTAACCTAAACTATGCATTCTTTAGAAAAATTTATTTATTTTATTTTATTTATTTTTTATTGGTGTTCCTACACAAACAAAGAAAAATTCAACACCTGACACCCATAAATATCCGTTTCAGCTACTTAGTTCACCGAAAAGAAGATACAAATTTAATGTCAAGTTTGTTGTGAATTTTATTTCCGAGAAGTCTTTTGACGCAATAAGTACCTAAGAAACAATGTAAATAATCAACAATGACTTGTCAGCAGTCTATGATCTAACCGCCGTGACCTAGTGCAATGTAAGTTGTTGACACGCCGTTTATGTAACTGTTTATCATTAGTGGAACAAATTCTCTATAGCTATACTATTTCTTTTTAATGGTTTACATTTTTGCGATAAATTGCACACTTTGGTTTAGCATGTCTAAATTTTCGTCGTAAACCTTATTTGCCATAGAAATCGCATAACAACTTAATTTGTTGTAAAATCCTCAGCATTCACACTACACACCTTGCCAAAGGTAAGCTTTGAATACTCCAAGGAATTTCCCTACTCAGCATGTTATATAATCTTCACATTACACTTCATTCACAATAAACCTGACCTAAGTATTTCCTTCAGTTCATTGCCTATGAAACACACAAGACTAATTTAAACTATTTACTATAGACGCTGACAATGTCAAATGTTTCAAAATGCATAACAACTATCTAATGTAAAAAAAAAAAATAATAATCGGTCACAAATTTCAAAAACAACAAAGCAACACACTAACAATAATTAAATAGTAACATTCAGTTTATAATTTTTAAACTTCTTACATCAAAAAAAAATTTGTATATCAATTTCAATAATATGTTTTTAAAGAATAGTGCACAATTTTAATAGGTATTAATTTTTAGTAAAAACTAAAAGAACGGCCGATGCACCATTTGTTATGAACGGCCTAATAGAATATGCCTGGGTTCTTATCTTCAATTAAATATCAAAATTAGTGGTTCGGTAATTTATTAATACATCGATACAATGTTATAATGCAAAACAATAACTGGAATCCAATTGAAACATTTACTCAAACTGATAATTCAAACGAAGTATTAATTACTCAAATAAATTACATAAATCAATTACTCAAATAAATTACATAAATCAATTACTCAAATAAATTACACAAATCAATTACTCAAATAAACTACATAAATCAATTACTCAAATAAATTACATAAATCAATTACTCAAATAAATTACATGAATCAATTGTTCAAAACTCAAAAGTGTTCCAACTATCATTATATTTTAAATTAAAGAAATTACAAGTCCTCTAACTGGTGACTTTACATACACATACAGAAATGCTTGCTTACGGTCTGTTGAGTAGAGTTCCTGAGCCAAATTCCTGCACCACGGCAATCGACCTGCCGGTATCATCAAGATGGAAAGACCCCTCCCAAATCCTGCTGATCGTTTATATACCTTTTGTTGTCTTGGTAACCTAGTTGAGTTTGCATGTCAAGCATTTCAACATTTTTTTACTTGTTTCACAATAGTTGGGTCATTCTGAGCTTTGTGAATATGATTTCTTCCTAATATAGCCTTAATATTATCCTAATATTAACTTATTCCTAACACTTGCAAGATATAAATAACTTAGAAGTGAACACCAGTTTATACACTACTCATCCGCATTATAAATATTGTCTAAAATAATCCTTATTTCTAATTTTGTTTCAAAAATCAAAGTATTGTGTATCCTTTTTATAAAAATTGACGATGCCATCACAAACTACAATACCATAGTAACTAAATAAAAACTTGTTAACAAAACGTGGGATAACTAATATATACTGTATGGTAACACACAAATCTTCGTGGCACACAAAGTACGACTGAGTATAAAAATAGGTGTAAACTACGGGGTAGTGGTAAGAGATGAGGTTATGATGTATAACCTAAAATATATTGTGTGCTTGTTATTTTGCGGTTCTTTAACGATGCGACAAAGAAGATTGTCGTGAAATTACCAATTATTGTAGCTAGGTTTATTTATGCCTACTGCATTCGGATGATCTAGATTGCACTGTTTTTCACTTTTACTATAATTTGAGTTAGTTTTTATAATTTAAATCTATTATTATTTATTTTAAACTTATTTTAGTATTATTTATGTATAAACAATCTACCATCGTATATCATATCTAAAATAATTTTTTAATTTGTTATATTTTCAGAGATATTTTTTCAATTTTGAACAATGTAACTGCATTCAAAGCATTGACTGAAGTTTTACTGGACCATCTTAAAGAGATTAACAAATTTGATGTGATAGTGGGATTAGATGCAAGAGGTTTCTTGTTTGGACCTCTGCTTGCACTTCAACTAGGCATTCCATTTGTTCCAATTAGGAAAAAGGGAAAGCTTCCTGGTGAAGTCGCACAAGCTTCATACGCATTAGAATATGGGACTGTAAGTCAGTTATTTCTAACTTCTGTACACTAAAGTATAATTACTACTAAATTTTCTGTATATATATTAATACGGCAGAATATAAAACATACTCTCATTTACAGAAAATTTTATGTCGTATATCATGTATATATATATATATATATATATATATATGTGTGTGTGTGTGTGTGAGTGTGTGTGTCTTGATTTTTTAATTTTTATAAGTTTTTTCAGTCACTTTATCATTTGAGTATATAGTTGGCGAAACCTTGGTCGTCACGGCTCATTAAAATATATTGTGGAAGTACAAATTGCCTTTTATTTAATTATTAAATTTGAGTATATCCTTAAGAGACGGCAGGAGTCAAGCCGGTCGCTCACTGGTCTACTCCGCGCTTTACAATGGGGTGGAAACAATATATGTGAAAAATAATGAGAACTGATTAACTGAATGTTAACTGTTTCGATCATATTATTTACTACCACCGTTTGCACAAATCAATATGCATTAGGTTGAAGAAAATGTATTTTTTATAATTAATTTTTTGCAAATACAAAATCTATTTCTTCATTAGAATTTCGTAATTTTTAACCACAATAATTCAATTCCCATTGTATACACAATTGTAAAAAATACTTTTAAAATAGATCTCCTTAAACCTTAAAATTGTTACATCGGTTCGACCGATTGCTATTCCAAAAAAACCTATTTGAAGTAATTTATTTCCTAATTTTAAAATCCAGTTACAATTGGCAGTCGTGTAGACAGCGGACGCAGGTCGCTGTAGTTCAGTGTTCATCCCCTAGATTCCACCACCGTCAGTTTGGCTAGGCAGATTGCAAAGACTGCAGACGTCCTGGCAAATGACTAGCGTTCAGCGTTGTGTCATGTGACAAGTTATAAGTTTAGGAGACGATTTGATTTGGCCTAGTTTAGATATTTTTGTAAGTGAGATGGGAAATTTGAAAAGGTTTCCCTGCACGAGGAAGAAAAGAAGAATTACTGCGTGTTTGGCAGCCTTCAATAAAAGAAGAAAGTAAGTAAATATTTACTGTTCTTAACACGCATTTAATTTATATAAACCATATTTGTGTCAAGATAATCGAATTGATTTAAAATAATCCCGGCTTACACGACTGCTGAAATTGTTGCAAAACCGAGTTCACCCTCTTATGTTGTTTGGATTAAATATTTAAATGTTATATTTTTACTTAACATGTTTTTAAAATTTCGTTTCAATGCCAAATATTACTTTATTTTAACGGTTTTGAAGCACTGGTAGGAAAAATTGATTCTTGTAGTCTTGCTGTTGCCCGGAGCACATGACTAAACAGTCGAACCCTAACAATTAACGTTCCTACAAAACAAAACAACAATAACAACCATACAATTTTTTTCAATTAACGGAAACATAACTGTTTGAGTTGTAGAATCTAGTGTTATAAATCTGTGGTTTTGAAAAATGATCCGAGGCTTGGAGGTATACATTCCACTGGAGGTATACTGCAAAATCATGAAATATGCAGAACTAAATTTAGTCGCTCTCGTTCAAATACCTTGTCATTGGAGTGAACCCAGCCGTGAAGCCTATATGTATTTTACATCACAGTAAACAGCATTGAATTACTAAATCAATGGGTTCAATTTATATCCCAATTCATAAATATACCGAATTTTAAACAGTGTCTTAAAAAAGCCTTTTTAAAAATGTGTAATGAAAAATATAGTAAGAGAGGATCTTTCTATTTTGTTAGTCAGGTAAAATTCGTCAGCGAGAAAGATTTTCTTAAAGAGTTGAAATTATAGTTAATAAATTTAGTTATATCTATTTGTTTATTAGTGGTTTAGCTATGAAATGTGAAAGAAGAATTTTTGTAACGCTCGGGGCGCAGTCACACATTTGAAACAATGGCCCGGCCGGCAAGAATCAAGTATCACAGAGGCGGCCCATCCCATATTTTGGACGCTCTTATTTATAACGTGTTTTGTGGAAGATAGACTGTCGACATAAACAGGCGATCACAACAGTTATATTTATTATTATAAACTGGGGTGTATAACTTATTTTCCGGTGTGAAGTGTGACCGCACGCCGAGCATTATTATTGTTTACACATCATACAACATAAACCGCTAATAGAATATATATATATATATATATATATATATATATATATACCTAAACTGATTAAGTAATTTAAACTTTTTACGAACAACTTTCCCGCTGACGAAATTTACCTGACGGAAAAATAAAAAAATTTAAAGATAATACAAGGCTTAAATTAGAACTAATTCTCTATTATCTTTTTCTATTACAGGGAAGTTCCACATCCTAGCGGAAACGAACCTCCAAACGACGCAGAAGTGAAAATGCCAACTAAAGTAAAGTTGAGTGGTTGACGGATTGTAAATATGACTGATTTTTTTAACTAACTTCAAAATTTGGGAAACCATAGACCTGTTGGTTGCACAATCAGTAATATGGTCATCACTGTCGTCGCCGACGGGTGTTGGTGTAAGAGGTCATACAGGACGAACTACTCGTCATTATCTGGAGTGATAAGTGGGTTGTTTCATTCTTACTTGTTACTTGTAGTTTCCGTCCATAGGCGATAAGCGTTGGACAGGTCAAAGGTGACAAAACCAATTGGCCACCATCAGGTTATATTTTTGGTTGAATTTTTTGTCACTTGTAATTTGGGAGATGAAATTTGGAATTATCTGATAAAATTTTAAACCGGCATAGAGTGGTTCTTTTTCAAAGACAGATAGTCTATTGTAAATTGAAAATTTTGATTTGAATCTTGTATTATGAGTGGGATTTCTTTGACATAAATTCATTAACTTTTGGGTTCTAATATAAAACTACCAGTTCATAAAAATACTGTATGGGGCTGACGTAATACCTAAAGATCTAAATAACTCAATACAACGATCCAAAGCAGGTACTCCGAAAATGGTTCTCACTGCTTTCTTTTGCCAGATACAAATTTTTTCAATATTAATCTTATATCGCCATTCTTTTATAGATAATTTACAAACATGCATGCACAACGAATTTCCTTTCAAATGTAATTAACCTCAATTTGAATTTAGAATTCTATCAAAATAAATTAATAAGTAAGCAAAGATATCAATTTAGGTGTATTTCCCATAAGATTTCCGTAAGGATGAGTATGCAGGATGGCTGCAGGGGATGTCTCACTCCTCGCTCAAACATCAGTAAATCACAACCAGATTGAGCAACTTACCAACTTTTATAAAAACACATTCATAAATAACTGATATATACGGTGATCTACGAAGATATGGAGATGTTTTGAGATATAAAATTGAAACTTTGCATGTTTGCTAGTCTTAGTAAAATATGTCTATAAATAAATACATATAATATTTAATGCTGGTTCACGAACTTATGATGATAGATGAAGTATAAAAAATTGCAATATCATTTGCATTGTATTAAGTATTACAAACTAATCAAACATTTGAAATGATTATGTTTTGTGTAGTTGGAATAATTCATATTGCACCTCACATGCTGCCAATTTTCCTGAAACGTAATGTCAAATATTATACTAAACATTGAATATAATTTTTTAAATACAATTAAAGTTTTTGTAAATATAAAACTATAATTGACTTCTAATAAATGACTAAATAAATTAACATTTGGTAGTACAGTAATATTAAATCTAACTTCATTGTTATTTTCCTGTCAAATTTTTTCTTAACACATTAAAATATTGGCTTCAAACTTGTATGTAATTTCGTGTTGTTGGGTTGGTTTCAGGCAGCGATTGTTGGTTACCATAAGAAGAAGGTGCTCTACATGGGAGTGAAAAATAAATACTGTACTCCATGTGCCAGAGCAGAAACCCAAGTTATTCAACCGAAATCCCACAATTGTTGCAAAAATTGGGGGAATGGTCAAAGTTCGTCTAGTATGGAACCTGCGATAATCGCCGATGGCTTTGCGTGCAGTGAAGAAATGTACGGGTTGAAATACGCTCGTCTGATAGCTGACGGAGACAATAGTGTCTATAACAGAATAAGGATGACCAGGCCCTACAAGACAACAACTGTTGAGAAAATAGAATGCAAAAATCACTTGCTTCGGAACTTGGCCAACATATTAAAACAAATAGCGACAACATCCAATCGTGTTAAAAATACAATATATTTAAGAAAAAAGATTGATGACAACATTTTAAGATTTCGGACTGCCGTCACAAAATCAGTGGTGTGAAGAGAAAACGCAAAATTCAGTTGCAGCGTGGAAAGAAGAAATGTAACAAGTCACTGTTTCATACAACTACACAAGACAAAAACTACGGGCCTGCTGCACAATGACCGGATTTGGAAGAAGATGCAATGAAAAAGAAAACATCAGAATTTTTAGTAACTTTGAAGAAAATACCAGAAGAGATCAGATTAATTGAAAGAGCTACAGTAAACCAGAGTGACTGCGAAAATGGCTGGAAAAGAGAAGAAATATGCTTAAAGCAACAAATTTCGGCCGAAACTGAAGCCATCAACCGGCTGCGAGTCAATGATCAAGCAGATGCTATGCACGGCGTTTGACTGTCAATCTATGGTTTGGGGTAGAAAACATGAAGACGTAGCTCGACAAGAGCTAGCCAACATAATTTGGGAAAGCATTGAACCTTGTGGCCTCTTTTTTGACGAAACTCAGTTTTTCTTGGGAGCGACTCCAGACGGCCTGATTGGGGATGATGGTATTGCAGAGATAAAGTGTCCATCATCTGCAAAAAACATGACTCCAGAAGAGGCAATCTTGACCGGAAAAGTCACTTTCTGGACTAAAGAAAAAAATGGCACGATCGGTCCTGTTAACAAAAATCATAACTTCTTTTTTCAAGTACAGGGACAACTTCATGTAACCAAAAGAAGATACTGCCAGTTTGCTTTGTGGACCCCCAAAGGATTGAAAGAGATGACGAATTTTGGAAGATAAACATGAAAGCGATACTTGAATGTTTTTACATGGAATGTCTACTTCCGGAGCTAGTCGATCCACGTCATACCCGTTTCATGCCCATCAGAAACCCGAAATATATCATCGAAGAACAGGAGAAGTTAAAAGAAAGAAAAAAAAGCTTAGGTAAATAATCTTTGTTGGTTAATTTTTGTGCCTTTTGACGTGTTTCTAATGTAAAGTGTAGTATGTTTTTTAATTTTATTTTTTTGGTGTATGCTATAATATTTAATTGTTTGAATTTCAGCTTTTTTTGAATTTATATAAATGGTGATTACCCAATTAAATATTACACATTCAATTTAAATCGCAATCCTTTTTAACAATCTTGTGTGCTAAAATTCGTGTTCTTTAATTGTGGTATACTCCGTAAATAATGTTTTAGTGAGTTCCATTTTAAGAACGTTGATTCCATTTACGGTATATTATGCTGATTGTACCATAAATTTGTATATGCTTGTGTATAGTTAAATAATTGTTGTAGATTTATTTTTGCGCGTTTTGTAATGTTTCTAACTTTTACTTAAAGTGTGTAATATATATATATATATATATATATATATATATATAATGCCTTCATATAAATATATATTTTTAATGTATGCCTTCATTTAATAACTTGTCACCTTTTTTGATCAAATATGATTTTTCTTTGAATAAATAATGTCATCAGTTCCATATTAAAAACTTTGATCCTACATTATTTAAAAGTTTAGAATGAATATAAATAGCTATTAGCATATTAAATATAACGTAATCCATCTAAATCGTAGTCCTTTATGGATGAAAATCTTGTGTGTTGAATTTCGTGTTTTCGAATTGTGGTATATTCCGTAAATAGTTTGTTTGTGAATTATGTGTCCCATTTACTTTAATAACAAAACAGACTTGTATACATAAATATATATGTTCGTAATACTTATTTTACTTTTGTATCTTTGTATTACGAAAAACTATATTATTATATATTATGACATATACTTGTACATGTATGTGTATAATATGTTTTCATGTTGGCTGTTCCACGTTGAATAAAGTAGAATAAGGCCTAATTATATGAAATTGTGTTCCATATTAAATGCTAACAGCTATATATCAAATTTGAAAACCCCTTTATTAAATAAATTTGAATATCTTTTAAATAATTTGTATATCTTATGTTTAATTTAAACAGTTAATTGTTGGCTTTTTTAATATTTCTGATTAGCTGTAAATAATTTAAACTCAAAGGTAACATTTTTTGTTAATTCAGGGAAAGGAAACTAAACTTCCGTTTGGTTGGTTCATTAAAAAATGAATATTAAAACCTTATTTTCCTAATTGAATTAGTATTGTTGGAAGAGTTATGTTTACAAAAATATACCTTCATGTATGTTACACATGGATACGAGAACTAAAGGAATAATTTGTAATCATAAGTGAAGGGTTGTGAATGTGTGACACATCGTCAAGAACACTGGATATTCTATTGGTTGTATCGTTCTAAGTTCTGTTGTATATAAGACTTTTGATAAGAGAAAACTACGAATGTTAGTTTCTATATTAGTTATTTTTTTCATTTACATGAACAATTTTGGTGTGTCGGTTTTGAAATCCTGTATTTTGTTTCAAAAATTACTGTTGAATACACAAATTTACTTTACAAAATAAATATACCTTATGCGCAAATCAAATAAAGCGATATTTGTACTGCTTGACAATTTACTTTATTATTTACCCTACTTATATTTTTTGTCAATAGCCTATATTGTGTCCTCAAATGGGGACATATGAGTTTTGGAACACACTGTATAGGTTTCGACGCTCTATCAAAATTGTCATCTTGGTGCGCTTTACAGGCCGATAGCCAATATGCCAACTATAACCAATGACTACTAATAGGTTTTAGTAGTCATTGCTATAACTCGCCGAGCGCTTGGAACTGTGAAGACCGCTCATAGCGGGAAGGTATCGGCAGTGAACAATGGAGTGGATGGGGTGTGAAATGTGAAAGTTGGAGGCAGCTAAGGTTGATGTGAGTCACTGGCGGTCGGTATGACAGATTCTTAGTGCGGGTGGTGGGCCACTACATTGAAGGCAACGCCAAAAGACGATTTTCAAACTGGCTCCTGCCACCTCTTAAAGTCAATAAAGCCTCTTTGCAGTGTATAAATCCTTTAAAAAAACAATACGGTTGTTGTTGAGAGTAGCTTGGTCAGTAAACTTGTAGTTATAATTTTATTCTGTACTGTTAGTAGGACAGTATACTGATTTGCTATTAGCACAGATAAAATGAGTGACAAATGCAAGAACAGATTTTATATTAACAAATAAACAAAAACAGAATCACTTACTAATTTAGCAAAATGAGAAATAAACTCTCTTAGAAATGACAATAAATTGAAAGATACATATTTTTTAGTTACAATTTATTGCTATTGTTTTAAATTTAAGCTAGGCTTACCATATTCAATACTGCTCTTCTGTTTATTTTTCAATATAACTCTGAATTACAATAAAATATAAATCATATGAATTTTGTTTTGTTTTAGGACACTTTTGAAATTCAGACTAGTTCAATAACTAAAGGGCAAAAAGTTGTACTCATTGATGACCTGTTAGCCACAGGAGGTGAGTTTCAGTAATATATTTAAACCCTCAGAGAGTCATTTATAGTGACTACAGGCCTGATATTCTCGAGGGAACCAATCTGGATCTACACATTTCTTCATGTAGTCTTGGGGTAGATCCCTCACTCCCATCTTTCCTATCAGGTCTTTCTTCACCTTCTCCTGTTCTCTTCTAACTATAATATTATTAGAGTATTCGAGGGCTAGGGGTCGTTATTTTATATTCTCTTCTTCCTATTTTTATAAGGTGAAATTGTATTTATTCATATATTTTTTTCAATTTAATTATGTATTATTAATTTATATTTCACCACTGCTTGGTTGAAAGACTATTTTTTTAATTTTTTTTTTGTATTGGTACACTGACTAGTTTAATTTTGAATCAAAATGGTACAAATTTAAAGAAGTTATTTATGAGTTTAACAGATACCTGAAATAAAATATGTTTAACAAAAATGTTCTGAAACATATTATCATCACAGGTTGCATTATTCTAGGAAGAGAGTATAGAAATACCAATTACCCGATATGACAAGTGTCTTAATAATGGTGGAAATTATGTATAAAAAGTATAGAAAAGCCAATTACCCGATATTACAAGTGTCAATAATGGGTGGAAATTATGTAGGAAAATAATTTAAGCAGTATGCTCTTTATTGTAAAAATAAAATAAAACCATCATATTACATTTTTTTAACCTCATAAATCCTTACGGTGCATTATACTGTTTTATGATTGTATTAGTAACAATTATTTTATTACATCTTTATCACATTTTCTTTGAAAACTAACTTTACTCATATTGTCGCCACAAGGCTTTAACTCCAATTCCTTTAAATGTTCGGAAATCAGTTAAAATAGTTTTGGCCTACAAGCATTTACATTTACAATTAAATTGGTTATATATATTTTTTTTCATGGTTTAAAAATTAACATGTACAAAAATATTGTCGAAAGACAATTAGGTTTTAATTAATTAATTATATGTAAGAAAAATTTAAGGCTTTTTATTTACAACAAATCAAAATTAAAGTATTATAGTAGCTTTCTATTTATATGTACAGGAAACCTTCGATACTTCGGCAATCCATATACTTCGACACAGGAATCTGTCCACACTCATCACAAAACGCACTGTTTGAGCATTCTGCTACTTCCAGGGTTAAATTAACAAAAAAGGTTTGATAATGTATTCAAATGAAAGAAATTGAATACACGCATACAGTATCACTTTCCACTCATAATGACAATCTCGCTCGCAAAGCTTAATAGAGACTAAAAATATTATCAGGCAAACAAGTCATTAGGATAAACACGTAGAGTTGATTGACAGTTGTTACAATGTACATGTTTCTCATTGGTCTGTACAGTATTTTTAGAAGAGGGGTGGAGCTTTATTTGTGTAAATGGACCGGTTTTAGTAAGGACCCTATTTCCAAGAATTGAAGACAACAGTTTCCCATGAACAAAACTACTTTGTACATAACCCAATGAAATGACTTTCACAACTGCAGCATTTTCCCCATGTAATAGCATCTTAAAACAAGTACTACTGTATTCAGTTTAATTTCAAGTAGCTATAAATAAATTAATGAAGTTTTAGGCATGAAAATGAAAGTTAAAATGTGATGTTTTGGTAATATCGTAATACTCGGATTCACATACGGGAACTTATTTAACATTCCTTTGTGCGCTGTGTCTATTTTTACAATCCGTACTTCTTTTTTTTTTACTACTTTCGGTTAACTCGGAAAGTCGAGGCTCAGATAACCACGACTCTACTGTACTTTTAATTTTGTTACAGTATTCATTAAATTTATGCAATTTTCATATAAAAGTTGTGTTTTTATGCTCCTTATGTTATTAGTATATGTCCAATACACTCCCTATAGTTCGACATTTTGGTACTTCGACACCCCCTAAGTGTCGAACTATCGAAGTTTTATTGTTTATACATAAATTTTAAAAAAAATATATATATATAAATCAATTTTGTCTATATTTTCTTGTGCGGAACAATGTTTCATATATTTTGTACTGATAGTGGACAGGATTGGTTAGAATTTAGATGTACAAAAAACACCCATTTTGTAAATTGTATTTTTATATACGATTGTTAAACAAAAACCATTGTGCTTGTCACTATTATACCTAAAATAAGCCATTTAAAATCAATGTATCCAAGATAGTGGTTTTACAAGATTAAACAGAATTTCTACTAAGTTGAAACATACTTAAATTAAAAATACATAATATGTGGTTTAAAAATTGTAACTCCATCAACTGTGTCTTTGAGAAACACTTTTATTTAAATGTTTTGTTTTTATTTAAAAAAATATTTAAATAAGTGTTTTTCTAAGAAAAACAGTAGTTGATGGAATTCACTAAGTTTGGAATTCCTTTATTTTAATATCAAAAGGCCCCAAAACTATCAAAATTGACGAAGAACTCTTAAAACAGTATCTAGGGTAAATTATTAATTACCTGTAATCATTTCAAAAAGGAAAATAAAATACGCAAACCTCAAATCATATAGATTTAGGGTATTGTGTAAAAACTGTCATCTGTCTACAGGACTTTTTAAAAAAAACATCAAAAATGGTTTGAGCCAATATATTTCTTACATTACTTTTTTTTTTTTTAATAATGTTATTTAGGGTTTTTCCCCCATCACATTATGTTGTACTTTTAATCCCCTGATTCCATAATATAATTTTATAAAAATTGGAGTTAGGGCTGTTTTTTCCTATGAGGACAACATAAGTATCCAAGAGTCCTAGTTCACATATATAAAAAATATATTTGTTGTAATACTACAGTAGAACCCCTCTTAACCGGTCTAGTCGGGATTGACACCCGGGCCGTTTGCCCGTTTGGCCGGTTAGTCCGAGGTTCCCGTGAAAAATCGGTTTTCGTTCAAAGAAAGCTTATTTAATCAGGTAGCACTAAGAATTATGCAATTAAGATGTTATTGCAACTCATTTTATTGTACATAAATGTATCGTATATATATTATGTTATGTATATTATAGATCAAACATGAAAAAATTAAACACTACAAAGCTTTTTTACAGATTCCCCTCTGTCAAGTCTTTTGACACATTTAACCGCGTCTCAAACGAAACCAACGCACGCTTCCTTCCAAAAACTGAAAAGAAATATTATATTTTCCATAATGTATACTAAAATGATTCGTGGAAAAAAAGCGGCCCATCAAACGTTTTTGTGGGTGTATGTCTGCTATACCGATGGGTGCCAATGCCACGGTGTTTTTATGCCGCCGACAATAGGATACCGCTATCGACAATATCGTTTGACTCGCCACTGCTTTGGTGCCACGGTGTTTTTATGCCACCGACAATGGGATACCGCTATCGACAAAGTCGTTTGATATCGCCGCCGCTTTGGTGCCGCAGTGTTTTTACACCGCCGACAATGGGATACCGCTATCGACAAAGTCGTTTGATATCACCGCCGCTTTGGTGTTTCAATTACAATTTATTTTCGGAAACTCTCATCCAACCAGTACACTACGATATAGGCCGGTTAATCCGAGGCCGGTTAACAGAGATTCTACTGTATAGGCAAAAATGTTATTTGTTTCATAGCTCTTACTTAAAGGGATATGGTTGTTTCATATCTCAGAACCATAAAGTCATATTGAGATTTATAAAAGATTTGATATTTATATAGAGATTTATGTATTATTTAGCTATGGTTTTATTTTCACAGGTAGTTTAGCTGCTTCATGTCAGTTGATTTCTAACTTAGGTGCTCAAGTAGTTGAATGTCTCGTTATCTTGGAAATAGAAGCACTGAAAGGCAGAGCAAAGATTCCAGCTCCTGTACATTCTCTTTTATTACAATAATATAAGAAATTAATATACAAATATTTTTGAAGCCGTTACATTCCTACATACATTCTGTATGTATATTTATCTTTTATATACGTTTTAAGTATATTTATCATTTGGATTAATTAGGTTTGTTATCTATGTCTATTATTCTATGGTTTATAATGACAATTTTAAATAAAATACAATTATCTGTTTAAATGTTTATTAAAATTCTTGCTCAACATACATTACATAATTTTGTACTAACTCTGATTAAATTTTTTTTCTTTGACTAATGAGAAAATGATCATATGGACCGTTTGAGACAGTCATGCTTGCATAGCCCTAAAAAGTCTACCACTCTATGAAGTTTGACTTGATGCTTCTAAAACAACTGTTCAAAACATGCTTTTTAAAGTTGAGATTCCATGATTACAAAAGCCAGCTTAAAGATGAAATAAAGAAAGTACATCACCCTTGAACAAGTTGTATTTGCTATGTCAAATCTGGATGTATTGGGCGATGTAGAAAGTTTTCTTAACAGAATATTTTTTTTAGTGATGAAGAAACTTTAATTGAAAAGTTGAACCACCACAGCTGTAAAATCTGGGGCTCAACAACTACAGTATGTTCGTGATTCTTCTAAGATAGAATAATTCTCCACCTGGTGTGGAATAATGCATGGGTCTGTTCATGTTCACTGAGAAAATGGTTACAAGTGTCACTTACTTAGAAATCCTCAAACTTTGTTTTCCCACATTAATGACAAAAGAGAAAAGGAAATAAGTGTAATTTTTCACCGAAATGGAGACTCCGCATCACAATTTCGATGTAAGAGAAACTCCTAACAACAGATGTCCCGGTTGTTGTATTTGAAGGAAGGTCCTTTGTGGCTACCAAGAAGCCTCCTGATTTGATTCCTATGTACTTTTCTCCTGGGTTTACTTTAAAAATATTGTTTGCATTGAGAAACGCAGACTTAAGAAAGAGAACAAGAACAGTTACTTGGCTAACCTTTTCAATAAGGTTAACATCATATCCATTATTTATAGCCATTTTCTTAATACAAGTTAATTCTTTACAAAAGTCATAGGAATGTTAATAAGATGATGGAACATACTATGGAAGGCTGCCAATTTATGATTAAAAGGATGTTGTGATGAAGAATGTATAATATTGCCAGTAAACGTAGGTTTCGTAAAAATACTGAATTTATGCTTACTATTTTTATGGTGTGGTCTAGAAAATTTATTTGATTTTGTTGCCCTATTTCTATAGTGAATTGTATTGTCTTATTAATGGAATTTAAATAAGCTGGCAGTCTGATCCTTCTAATAAACATAAAATTTCATCTAATATCTATACTAATACTTGACTTTAGACTTAAATGGATTATTACTGTCAAAGACTGTTGATTCAAAATTGGCCATAAAAATCTCAGCTAGCAATGTAGATAAGGGAGACCCCATTGCCAAACCATTGATTTGAGCAAAAACTTTGTTATGAAATTGAAAATAGTTTTGATCAAGACAACTCTATCGATGTACAATGGTAAACTTTAGTATTATCCATTATTGATTCTACACTATGAAACAGTCTAACAGGAATATTTGTAAATAAACTTTTAATGTCAAACGTCACAATTTTTGCGTTAAAAGGTACTTTAATATCTTTAATCCAACTTTAAAGAATATTTAATCCAAATTAAATTTTAGAGACTATAAATCGTATCTGGTATGATTAACAGCGTCTAGATCAGTGATGGTCAATTAAATTTGATCGAGATTTGTTTTCAAATTTGACATAGTGCTGCAGGCCTGTCAAGTTCTCCCCCACCCTACTGTAAAAATTTCTGGCTTTGTGTGTTCTTCCCTGAAAATTATAGGAATCAAAATGGCAGAATTTGAGACCATTTTGCCTTATACCGAATTTTTCTAGTTAACCCAAATTTAAACCATAATTAATCTCTGTCATTTTAGGACTTTTTTATAATTTACATATAAGTGGTAAAACCATGAATAAACAAACTGCAAATTTGTTAACAGTTTATTATTTTTTTATTTTAAAACAAACATATAAAATTTAAACTGAATAATACAAATTCAATCCTTTTAATTAGAATAAATATAACAGAAATATTATATCCATGAGCCTTTCATTTCACCACCATCAAATAAATTACTCTACTTACCGTACCTGCACCCTAGCATTGTTTACATGAACTAAAAGATTGTGAATTGTTATTTTAAATATAATTAATAAATCTGTAATATTCTTTACCGACTTTCCCTCAGTGAGACGGGTCAAATTGACAATTTTTTTAGTAAAATCGTTCCGCCTCACTGAGAAAAAATATATATATCGGTAAATATTGTCGCAGATTTAATATTCAAAATACAATAGTACGTCTGGTATGTGCTGTACTCTGGCGATAAAAGTTTGCACTATTTGATATATTAGGATTTCATTCTCTGTAAGATGCTGCTGTCTAGTGCAGTTGTTTTAAAATATAAATACATTGAGTTAAATTATATAACATTAAAAATCGAAAAAAAAATTTAAAATTATATCTAATAAAACCGTTATGCACGAACTTTTTGCTTTTTTTTTTTTAAAACATTGTTGGTTATGCTTATTCAGCCACACTCATAGCTAAATCTAATCCAAATTTTCATTTTTAACCTTATATTTTCTACTTCTTATATATTTATATTTTTTGGGTGCTTCAAATTTTAGATAGTCTTTAAAAGTAAATAATAAATAGAAAAGTTTAGGCTAAAGAGAAAATGTAGACCTAATTTTTGTGTGTACAAATAAGATGTTATCTATAGCATAGGTCTATAGCCTATCTAACAAATCAGTCTTTCAGCCGCTCACTGAGCACTTTCACCTTTAAACAACAAGAAAAGTCGAGCGTGACAGAAAAAAAGAGCATGATGCCCAGAATCCGATTTACCCACTGCAGAATTTTTGCGCTGTGCGCCTACAGAAATTTACTTCAAAAGCATCATTGGAAGATATTTCATAACTAATCTTATTTCTATTATGGTGTTTAGATTTTGTATGAATAAGACACATAGATCTTGGAAAGTGGTCCTTGGTACAGAAAAAGAAAAACACAATAAAAGAATTAAAGTTCTGAAATATACACTGTTCACATTCTTAATCAGTAGAGAGTATAAAAAGAAGACTAAATTATTTATAGTTTAAGTTAACAGTTGGGTGCTAAATACATAATATTATTTATGTTAGTAATATCGAATTTAAAGTTGGCCATCATTGGATGCTTTTTTATATCTTGTCACCATTACCATGTGTTTTTAATCTTCATGATCACATTTTGTAGTTTACGTTAACAGTTCATCTATTTAACAGTATGGAGTTAAAATTTTTACTGGTAATAGTTAATTTCAAAAAGTCTGTAAATGAAATATTATTATCTTTTTAAAATTCTTTTACTAGTAGTTTAGACATTTTGAGGTCAAATAAACAGTATGGTTTTTTATTCTGGTATATTTTTAGTGTACCGGTAGATGATAGTACAATGTTAAAATTTACTATCAGTTAATAAACATTATTATTATTATTAAACATTATTTATTTATTGTTATAAAGTTATTGATAACAACTTTTCTAATATTTTATAACTTGTCTTCACTATGTACATGTTTTTATTTTTAATTTGGACATTTTTTGGTCACTCTATATTACACTAAAATGGAAACTTTAGTCATTTCCACAGAAAATGTCACCTCTAAAATATTTAAAATATAATTGTTTAATTGTACTACAACGAAAAAACTCAATACTTTTTTTATCAGTTAACACGTTCGCTACCACAATGTTAAAAAAAAATCGTAAATACAGACTGCCGCCGCAATATTGCGGCGGGCGTGTCCTACTCCTAGCCCAACGCCGCAGATCTGCGGCGGCTGGGCTCATTAAAATAGACTGCCGCCGCAGATCTGCGGCATTGGTTTCTTCATACTAAATGAGAAATTTCTTCGCAACGGTCTATTTTAAAGGTTAGATCGCTTAGGCACGGTCTACAGGATAGTCCGCCACATATATGCGGCGCTTGGTCTGTAGCTAGGACTATCACTGACGTCACTGGACAGTTGGCAACACTGACATACAGCATTACCTCAGTCTGTGGCGAAGGTCACAACCATTAGGACCAGTCTACAGGGAAGTTCATGAATTTTTTTGTGGGCTGTGGGAGTGACCCGGCCGCCGCATATATGCGTCAGCTGGTAGCGAACGTGTTAAACTGAATGCTTCCCCTATCTCTTTTAAAATACGCACTAGTCTCAAATCCCGAAATTTTTCTTTCAGGATCTGTTTCCGCGAGAAAAGAAATGAGTTATCCAATCCACTGGAAGTTTAGGCTTCTTTAATTTATCTGACCTGGATTGTATAACTCCTTCAACAGTTTAAGTCACCCCAAACATCTGGTACACCCTTTTTTTTATAATACTTCCAGTAACTATATTTACTTTAACCCTTTTGCTCAGAGAATACCTTTCTTAAATTAATACAATATAACTAATAATATTTCCTGTAAGCATAAAACAAGGCTGTGTGGATAATTACAAAAGACAAGTCTTTGTTTTCAATATTTAGAAATTAACATTCATTTATTTAATTTTAATAAAAGAAACAAAATCAAATCTCTTCTGACAAACAAAATAACTCCAAATTTTTAACTTATATAGTTATAAAAACATAAAAATATTCCTCTGACAAAACTTATTATTTTACTAATTTTATTAGCAGATATTGATGTGCATATCATTGGTATTGTTAAATGTTAAAATTATTACAAAAAATTAGATAAAAATGACAAAATATTTAAAAAATTGAAATTTCAATAGCACCCCTCGACCCCTTACCATTTTGCAAGTTTGAAAATTGGCTGTTTTCTCGAGTTAATTACTCAGAAACTATAAGAGATATTTTCGAATTGAAAACACCACAGTAAAATTTGAACTTTCTTCTCTCCTCATGTAAAATTTCATATCATTACGATGTATAGTTATGGAGCTACAGGCGATTTAAAAAGGTATTGCAAGTGGCGAAATGTGAAATGTTAAAATCTGGTATTTTTATTGACATATAAATTGCAATAACTCTTAAACCATTTGAGATGTCAAAGTGATTTTTTCAGGGTTTATTCTCCTTTCAATTCTGCATCCTTTGATACCCATATCATTGGTTTAAAAAAATTTTGATCTTTTTTGAAAAAACTTTAAACTGCAATTACTTGTAAACCCTTTAATCCGAGGCCGGTTAACAGAGGTTCTACTGTGTATATATGTCATTCTTGATAAGCTTCTAAATACTAATTTAATTCTAACTACTGTAATAATAATACTGTCATAGATATCATTTAATTAATGAGGCTAGTTTATTTCAGGGTCTTGCAAATTTGGCTTTTTGAATCTAGGCTCATATACAGTATCTCCCTGTTAAACACAATTTTAAAAGTTGGTCTTGTATGGTGGTTCCTCATTAAACACTTGACGATACTCGTGTTTCATAATTTAAAGGTTCAAACTTTATAAGTCATTTGTTAGGTAGTTTTGATTTAAATTGTTACTATGTCAACAGCTTGTTCTCCACTTCAAATTTTACATGCTAAATTTCAGAGAGTTTATTATTAATTTATGTGTAACGTTCCAAATAAATACCATATGAAATCGTAGCATGATTTTATGGACACAGTATATGATAAAAGTTCCATATTTTGTTGTTGTTTATGTTACATATACAAATCCAAAAATCTAGTAGAATAATCATGAAGTTTATTGAAACATATTTCCACTGTTGATTTTAAATCTAAAACCATTATCTACATTGTGATGATATAAAAATATAATGGACATTGTTACTTATCACAGCTCGTTGTACTGAATATTTTGATTAGTTTTATGTTTGATTATTTAAAATATGAAAGAGAAATTAACTGCCATTTAATCAAAAATGCATTGGCAATACATGATGAATAAAACAAAACAAAATGATTAAAAAACTATTTATATATACATTTTTTTTCCTAATACAATATTTTTAAATATAATATAAAACAAAAATTAAAATTTACATTTGTTTAAAATTTACAAAGGATGTCAAGACAAAAAAAAAAAAAAAAATCAAAGCAAATATCATCTGATAAGTAAAACTCCTTTAATAACGTTGACTTCTATTCCTGAAAAAATAAAATATGAAAAGTATAATATAAGCTATAACAATATTAATTATCTTATACAGTTTTCTTAAAAGTATGTTAATTCTTTCCTGATAGCTGCAACTTATTAATTGTTAGGTAAATCAGACATTAAAGATATCCAAGTTGTATCGGATATCTGAAAATATCCGATGAATATTGAATATCTGAAAATAACCAAGAATATTGATTAAATGAAAATATCCTAATTATATGAGACACCACATAATATTAATATCTGATATAAATTGGATATATAGTACAGAACAGGTAGCCTGTCATTTGCAATCCACAGTCATTAGGTTTCAGTGTACAGGTATTATGATATCTAAGTACACTGATCTTGTCACTAAAGTCACAATTATCTGAACCAAGGGTTATTCGGTTAATAAAATCTTCGTTAATAAAACGTTATTTCCGTCAAAACAAGTGTACAGCATCTATGTGTCCCTTAAACTCGACAGTACACTCATTTACTGTCTTTAAATCAATCTTAAAAGGAAGGTTTTGAAACAGTAAAATAACATATTTTATGATTGTGTATGTGAAGTACAGTGAGGAGAAAAATAAAACTGTCAATACCGTACAAGTGTATACATAGTTTATTTTTACCGCACATAGTACAAATTAACAACTAGAAAATACCATCTATAAGGCTACAATAAACATTACATAAGCTAAATTTTTTTTGTACAGCATATAGTCTGTAATGTATTATAAAATATGGTATAGCTTAAAACTTACACTACTATATAATAGCTATTGTTTTAAACAGGCTTTTAGAAAAAGTTAAAGATATTTCTTTGTTTGATAGGCACTTTGAGTAGATCTATCTCAAAGGTGTTTTATCATTATAATTTCCCCAGGGGAAATTTCATCTTGACGTTCTTAATAAAACAACAGTTCATCTAACATTTTGATAGTTTCAGAGTGGTTTGGTCCTTTAACTTCCTTCATTATCATCATCATCAGCTTTTTTGTCATTTTGTATTTGATGATTAGATGTACAGGCAGTCAAAATATCGTCTTCAAATAAAACTTGGTGTCCAGAATCCTCATCATTATGTATCCACTCTGAAACGTCTTCTAACTGAATGTCAGAGCACCCTTCGATGACACATCTCTAACAAATATGTGTCATTGACAGCTTCTTCATGTTTAATTGTCAATTCAGTTTCAATATGGTAATCAGGATATTAGGCCAGATCTTCCAAGTTTTGTTTAAGGCCGTAGCAGTTACTTCATCCTATATAGCAGCTGACATCTTTAATTGTTATCTCTTTTAAAGTTGCGATGATATGTCATTAGGTCCATTATCATCTCATTCAGTAATTTCCCTTAAGAGTTTTTTTGGTATAACCGTTTCATAGTTTCTAAAGGACTCTGATCCATCAGATATATGACAGATGTGACACTTGGTGCAAAAAAATAGAACAGTGATGTCACCACATTTTAGTTTGTTAGCTCCCGGTTGTGTGGAGGCATTATCAATTAATAACACGGCTTTGAGGCAGGCTTTTTTCTTGAAAAAAAAACCATGAAACTGATGGAACAAAGTTCTGAAAAAACCAGTCTTTGAAAATGTTAGATGACATCCAGGCTGATTTTTGAGATGTATAAATGAGCAGCAATGAGGTAGACTTTACGTTTTTCAACATTTTGGTATTTTTTAATTTTCCCATTAAGACCAGAGGAAGTTTATAAGTTCCAACAGTATTGCTGCAAGCAAGCAGTGTTGCTCGATCTTTATTTTTTTATAGCCCCTGGCTGCAGTATCAAGTTTGGATGGCAACATTTTTCTTGGCAGCATTTTGTAGTTTAAGACCATTTCGTCTGCATTATATGCCTAAGCAGGCGATAACTGTTGGTCTATCACAATGTTTACAAAAATTTTCAACAAAGATTTCTGCCTCGCTGGTGTTGTCTGAGAGGCTTTCCCCAATGAATCTTAGCTGCCTTACCTAATGCCTGTCATTCCTTCTGGCTAACCAGCCTACACTAGCTACATCTAGTTTTTCATTTAAGCTTAAAGCTTTTCCTTTAAGAATTGGATCTGATATCGAAATGTCATGTTTGTCGTTCTTGTAAAAACCACATGAAAGGGCTTCATCAAATGTTTGGTTGTTTGCCATTTCAGTTGTTTGTCTGTCACCTAAACTGCCAGATACAATCTTCAATACACTTTCTATTTTTGTCCAATCCCAGACATACTCCATAGTCAATACAAATGTTTTAACTGACTGACTGACTTTATCCATCTTACTTATGTCTTTCAGTTTCTTTCACAACACGTTTTATTTTTTGTGATATTATTATTTTTACTGAATTAAACCAACAACAAATACTCAATTGCATTCACAACTCACTTACACTAACAACTCGGAGTCATAATCCCCACACAACTCAACTCAAACCAACAATGAACTAAAAAAATGCAAAACTAACCTCTATAATATCAACTGTAAACAATCACTAGACACTGTGTCATTGAGCACTGAGCTGGCAGAGTGAAGCACGCAAGGATACAGTCAGAGCAGACAGTAGCAGGCCGTATAGTCCACGACGAAAGTTATAAAATCATTGAATTTTTGATTTTCGATTCGGTTAATCGGGTTTTGGATTATCGGGACTTTAGTGTATATAGGTTATTATTGTAATTTCTTATTTATACTTGATTAGTTTTAGCCTTCCCCAAAACTACTTAGATGAAGTACTATATTAATGAACATCAGATTTTGTTTATTGATATGTGTGATAGTTAAAGTTTTAATCAAAATGCTAAAAATTTAAACAAGTTATTTATGAGTCTAATAGACACGTGAAATTTAATATGTTATAACAATATGAATAATACTTTTTATTAATACAAAAATAATTCAAGAACAAACAAACAATCAATTACTATCTGGGTTATACTGGGAAGCTAAATCGAAGATGATAGGAGTCAGTTTGAGCCACTGAACAACAATATCAAAATTCAACTTCTTAGTTATTCAGTTTAACCTGTTAAGAATGGGGTTCTTTGTTATATATCTGAATTATATAGTGTTAAAAGTTGATTAAATGGTTCTTTTTGCTATAACATATATATAATTGTGTTTGAGTTTTTTTATAATGTAACATCTTTATTCAAGTACTGAATTTAGAGAAGTTAAAGCCTGATGGATCATGGAGTATGTGATGGTCAAAGCTGAAAGTTATTTCTGTCTATGACGCTAACAGAAAACGATAATGGATGAAAGGAGGTTAGGGTTATCGAGTAAACTGGAAGTACCATACAATGGAGGACACATGCGCCCCCTCCACAATATATATATATATATATATATATATATATATATATATTACTGTTTTAGGTATGATAAATTTGGGGTGTTTTTTTAAACATGTAGGAATGTCTTTTTGAAGAGGGTTTTATTCAATCAATCACTCTCCTAACACTTAGATACTTATAGAACAATCTAAATATATTGCTGTATTCATAATTTGGGATTGAAACAATATGATCTAAAAATTAATTATAGTAAATAACAATAATCACTGTTATAAGCATTTATATTTATAAAATTGTACCAGATTATTCATTTTAAAATGGCTTGGCAAGTATTACATGTTACAAATTGATGCTGGGGTTGGAGGCTGCAAGAGTAGCACCTAAAAAGCTTCTATGGAGACTGAAATCCTTTTTAAATGCTGCTCTCTTCATAGATTTATTGAAGACGCTGATTCCGAGGAAAACAAAATTAAACTTTGTGAGAAACCTTTTGAGGGTGTGGGAGTTGAGAGTGAAACTGGAAAAATCAGAGAAGGAGACAGTTGCTATATTTATACACTGGAGATGGGACATGACTGCCTTACAACCTATATGTATACACTAAAACTTTTACTATTAGATGAATTTACTTTGTGCAGAGAACCACGATCAATAATGGACAAGGTTCATTTATTAAAATGTAGGATGATAAATGGAGAACTACAGAAAACAAAACAATAATACTTCGGTCTGTGCTACGAAATGGGTTGAATGTACCTAAAAAAAGCCATTATTAAACATGAACCATATAATTTGCACTCCAAGTTGGAAAACCTAAGCTAATTTAGGGATGCAAATATTCAGTTAAGTCATTTAACATTAACGAATCCATTTCATTACTGAGTATAAAAAATTGAAACAATTTGTTTATGGCTAAATGAGATTGTATAAGTAATTGTTTTTTTTAAAGGTGGAATAATTTACAAACAGGGAGAGAGTGAAAGAAGAAGAAAAAACAATTTTCTGTGCAAGTAATCATGATGTATGGTTTGTGTGGATATGGTCCCCAATTGTTATATAAGCATCCAAATTGTAGTTACTTTGAAGAGTTGTTATTTATCAAAGGGAGTGATTTCTAAACTTTTTCGGTTCACAGTGACCCTTGTGTCGAGATTATTCCACAGCACTCAAGTCAGAAGACAATCCTACCTAATAGTTACTATCCATATTTGGTGTGATTAGGTTGTTAAGTTAAAAAAAAAAAAGAAATATGTAATTCAAAATCATGTGTAATGTATGTACAGTAAAAAGCAATAAATATGTACATTTTTGAACAATAATCTTGAATAAATAAATTATAATTAGGTATTTCCAACAATTTTAGAATTGAACTGGACACATAGACTCTAATTTACTGTTCTGGTGTACAATTTCGAAACCACTAAGTTAAAATAAAGTACCAAATGAGTTTACTTACTTTTGTTTCATTATTATCTTCCTTCGTATGTCCATAGATGCTATTACAGGATCATAATTGCCGCTGTACCGGTAGTCATTTTCACTTAGGTCTATAAAAAATAAATGTAATTATTTTAATTTGCAATTTTTGCTCTATCTGGTGACAAATCTCACATGAAACTATTTAAAATCGAAATGCCAACACTAACCAGTGTGCATGTACAACTTAAAGTCTGCTACAGACACGAGTAAATTGGCACAAAGCCTATGGAAAGTGAATAAAATAAAAGCTAGGAGAGAAGCAATAGCTACATTTTTACTGATAGAGGTTACTATGGCTTTGCAGCACATTTACCTAGTGGAACATTTCATAATTTTCCTCTAACCTACAAATATAAATTATAGAAATACTTGTCATTCTTGTTAAAGTAAAATTCCAATGAAAGAATTAACACAACCCCTAGCGACAAATTTGTGCAACAGTAGTCCTATACTAAAACTCGACTTTCAATTAGAAAATAATGAAACAAAAATATTTCCCCATACATTTGACCCTTGTTTTCCATATCAAAATCATTCTAAATTACCATAACTATCAAGGAAAATTATTAGACAAACATGTCACGATGATTTCAGGCTTCTATTCAATTTTAAATTACGAGTAGGTAGGTGAGACATTTGACAAGTCATAGACAAGTTAAGGCTCCACAATAAATTAGTTTGTAAAGAAATGGAAATTTAACTAAAGAAAATAATGGTACCAATACATAAAATGAAATATTTGTTATCTAAAAGGTTGTTTACAAAAGTCTATAAGATGTATAAATAATTCGCTAGGATTTAAAATTAAACACAAGTAATGTTACAAACTTTTTCTTTGTTTTGAGGCGAAAAACCATTTAGGTCATTATCGCCTTAAAAAAATTGGGCATGAAGATGCTCCACTTTAAAAACTTACAAATAACACATTAAAAATAATAACAAAACAAAAACTAGATAACAAACGAAAATAAACAACAACGATAAATCACAATTAACAACAATTAAAACTAATATTACAGGGCTGTAAAAGAATGGCCGACAACAGATTCAGTACATTCGAAGACATGCCCACAAAGAGAAACTAAATCGCTGATTGGTTGATTAAATCTCATTGAAATGCAATGCTCAATAAATTGAAATTATTATCTGTATTAGATGAATATGAAATTAGATACTAATTAGTTTAAATTATTTAAGAAGTTATTTTATCTTAGTATAATTTATTTATTTTCATGAAATTGTATTCACAAAACTAATTATTTAGAATTTTAAATCAAAGAAAAAAAATTATCTCATGTTCATAAATCAAACTCCAACTAACATAAGGATACAGAAGGCGGCAAATTTGAACGCTTCCTAAGTACAATGTACTTGAAGATTAATTGTTGTTGGGCTGGCCAAAAGGAGGACGCCTCCCAGACGCCAAGTCTTTATATCAAGAAGAATCAGCCAAATCCAATAATCGAGAGTAACCAAATATTCACAAAGAAAGTTAAATAGTATGGTGAAATGTATAGCCAGACACCACGTATTAATGAAGAAACTTTGAGATACTATCCAGCAAATTGGTGAGATTGAAATAGTTTTAGCTAGCCATTTAAAACCCACATATATAAATCCAAAGACCCTCATAATAATTAAGCCTAAAAGGCCATGATTATATCTTATAACTTTCTGAAGTGTTAAAGACAATTAATGAATTAATTAAACTATGAACGATACCCTCTCACAATATTGTAGATTTTCATTTCTTTATATTTGAACTTTTATTTGTGTATTTGAAACTTGAACCGCAAATATTTTAATTAATTCAATTTATGTTTAATGTTGGTGCCTCTAGCCTTAGGAAAAGCCGAGATAAGACTTAGTCCTGTGATAACCAATAATTAACAGTTATTAACCAATTATTGAACAGTTAAGACAGCATATATCACAAACCGTTCTAGAGATTGTGATGACATTAAAAAAAATTAATTTTCTTGTTTGCTTGTGTTAGACTTGAACTCTATTTATTATACATCATAATTAATGAACATTGACCAATTCTTAGTGTGTAATATTGTATTTTTTAAAGATTTGTTAAGGTCAAACAATTTAATTTTCATACAAACTTTAATTCAATAGCAAGGACTTGTGAACTTATTCATTCAAACTTAGATTCCTTTGAATTTATTCATATGCTTAATAAATCTAGCCTATAGTTTCATTGTATATTGTGTATTTTTTTCTTTTGAGTCAAGAGTCTTTTTCTTTTTGAAAAATTAAAATTTTTATTTAATAAATAACATTTTTGATTTTTTATTCATACCATATAATTTCAATCCTTTCACAATATAATAATCTCATTATAGAAGCAAAATAACACAATATAGATTTAAAATATCAACCTATTATTTTTTGGTTATGTGTACAAAGGATTTTCTTTGAGTATTACAATTTGATGCACCAATGTGTGGCAACATATTTAATAGAGAGAAAAAAATAAATAAATTTAAAATTTAAAATAAAAGTTAGTTTGTTTTTGCACTAGGTAAACAATTTTAAAATCTGACAATGCACATTGTGTCATGGAAAAAAAAAAAAAAAAAAGAAAAAAAATGGGTAAAACCACTACTGCAATGCAGTAAAATTGACCAGGACTGAAGAATATTAACAAGTTCTAATCGGATTCAAGAAGACAGATGGATTAAATTCCAAACACTGCTACAAGAAACAAACAAATATAATATATAATTGATGGCTGCAATTCTCGAGATGTATTGAGATGAGATGATAGGACATAAATTTTATTTGGTGTTTTGAGTGCCTGCTGATTACATCCTCAAACTTGGTATTAATATATACAGACAGACCAATAAGGTCTGTATTTTAAAAGGAACTACTCAATCACTGTTCCTTATTAACCGTATTGACATTTGCTGACCATTTTAAAACCTATTGTACATATAAGCCTATATGTAATATATATACAGTAAATTAGTGTCAAACTACATCAATGGGTAAGATCGGTGGACAATGTCAATTTAGCATGAGGGTAATTGCAATATTTATTGTTTTAATTACAAATATATTTTTCGGTAATATACAGAGTTGTATAATAAAATAAATTTATTAATAAAATTATTAACCATAGAAATGTGTGTTTTTTAATACCAGTTAAATTGCCATTGAAAAAAAATATAGCATGCCTATTTAATTCAGTGTAACTTGTATATAATTTATTGTCAATATGTCAGATATAAAACCAGTGCAAAACAAAATTATAAGTAATCAAGTATCTTACCTAAAGTACCTTACCTTTAGTTATGGTACTATTTATTTATTTGGTAATCTGTTGGAGTAATTATTTAAAATAGCCAATGCTATATAAAGTACAATATAAAGAAAAGTTCAACAATCAAATTCACAATTGTAATAGAGATTTGGAGATAACAAGAACCAAACTCAGAGACCAAATTAGTAAATCTAAAAATTTTAAATGGGAAATATTAATTTTTTTTTAACGCTTCATTGGTAGCCGATTTTTGTATACTGGAGCGAGAACAGTTCATTGTACTTTCCAGCTTCTTGATAACAGCGGACTATCTTGAAAACAGTATATTTGACTATTGACAGTCAGTTGGGAAAATCGTAATTAACACATCACAAACTTCTTGATATGAAATTCCCAATTACCACATCTGCCAAATATCCATACAAAGTAATTGAGCAAGGTAATCCTTTCAGTTACTCAACTCTTCTGTTCATTAAAAACAGTAATAGTGTACATTTTCAGTTTAGTAATCTTAAATGGAATGGGTTATATGTTTGACTCAAGGCAACAAACAGGAAACATATTTTGTTTTGTGAATAAAATGAATAAAGAATAACGAAAATAATTAGTACAGAATGATCAGAGAAATTTATTATATGTAAGTTAATATTTAAAACAGGTATAAATTTAGTTGTGAGAAAATTGCAACGTTAACGATTTGAACACAAAGAACGAAAGCTGTTACTAACCGGGGCATTTCAGTCCAAGCTTAACATTCAAAGGGAGAGTACGCACAGAGGATAAATATCTTTGCCGAGACAATGTGGAAATATAGAAAGAAAGTGTTTTCTTGAGTAACTAGAAATTGTTTTAAAAGTACTGTTATATAATAATGTGAGTTAGTTTCTATTGGTTAAAAAAATAAACTTTCGAAAGTGAAAAGTCGTGATCATGTAATATGGCGCAATAGACGACGTGCATTACGTAAGCCGGAAAACGCATATAAAAAGATCAAATAACTTGAATAGAATGTTTTGAACTAACGATGAAGTAAACAATTGTTACGTTCATAAAAGTGAAATAGAAAACTATATAAGAAAAGTTAATTTTAAAACGGGAGACGAGATTTCAGTGAAACAATGCCATGTGACTTCAATCCGGAAAAAAAGTGTTTTTAATTAAAAGTTATATGTAAAACGTTCAATTTAACTTTTATGGGTGAATACATGTCTGGTATAACATGCCTAAATTATTTTCTATATAAACTAAGAAATATGATTAATTGAAACTTGTGATTTATTGTTGAAATTTGAATATTGTGTCTATAGAATCGTATCATGTTTTTTGTAAAGAGAGATGATGTGTTATTGGAATATAATTTTATAAATAAAAGATTTTCCTTGTTAAATTTTTTGAATTTGATGTTATGAACTTAAAAAAGAAAAGTTTTATGAAAATAATTAAGTTAGATGAAAAAATATTAGCTTCTGAATACATAAAAATTTTAATTTAAAAATAGATTGCAACCATAAATAATAATAATAAATAAAATTTTAATGAACGTAATTTTTTGATTAATTTAGTAGGTTATATATATAATTCTATCTTTACAGGTTATATTTGATTTGTATGAATTCTGATGTTATATTATGTTTATCAACAATAAAATGTACATTTCAGAATTAAAAGGATTCTGTACTTTATTTAATATTCTACATAGTACACTTTTTCAAAAGAACTTGCGACCTCGGAGATACTTTACACTCTCTTCAAGAGTAATAATAATTTTTATAATTAATTTTTTTTTTTTTTATAAAAAACATTACAAAATGGCGCCCAACTTTATCAAATAATCAATTCTAAATAACTAAAGACTTTTAATCAGACAAGAATTAAATTGTTTCAATTATCGCACCAACGTGTGGCATTTAAAATCTCATAGTTAATTAAATTGTTTCAAAACTAACTATATTTCAGTAGCTTACAGTATAAACACTTAATCAATCACTTGATATGTGGATAAACACTAAATTATTTGAAGAATGATTGTAAACCTACATGTTTCAAACAAAAACCAACATGCTTTACCGTTTTAGCCAAAGTCCAAACTTTGATGAGTTAAAAATTCTACTGTACCACATTCTGGGGATTTTTATCTTTAGTACTGATATGAACAACAACTACCTTATTTAAATTATCTTTTTAATGACTCTGTGGATAGCTAAGATCAAGAGGTATGATGATGCTGTTTCCATACTATTCAAACACTGTATATTATCATCTTGCATAACAGGTATCAGATGATAAATTATATCACATCTATAAAATCACCCTTAAGCTAGCAAGAAAATTATCCAAAATTAACCTGACATATAAAATTATAATTATATGATTGGAACACCAAAGTGTGACCAATTCATTTTGTTGATACAACATGGTGCAATTACACGAGTTAACTCTAAATGTGGAATTATGCTTCTTCTTTTTTATATAAACTAATCTATTTCAATTTTAATTATCACAACTTTAACTTTGCTTATCATTTTTTGTTAAATGAAATTTAGGCCTTAATTTTTAACCTAAATCCGTTCCCAATTTTTGTGTTAAGAAATGGTTTTAAACTCCAATGCTTGTAAATTAATAACTTGAATTTCACTCCACTCTAAGTTGTTTAAAAATCAGTGAGACAGCACTATGAATAAGTCAAACAACCCTAAATTTATTTGACATAACTAAAGCTACTCTACATGTGAGGATACTAAAGGGACACCTGTTTCTTTGTTTAACATGTTCAGTGCGGTAGACAGGAGTATCCGCCATGGTGGGAAAATCCCACATTCAAATGGGGGAAATTCCTGACCATGTCAATGCAATATTTTTGTTGTTAGTTTGAGCTCAGCTTGGTGCAGAGAATGTTGTAAAATTGGCCTCAAAGTAAAGCCAATTGTTACTTTTTTTTAAATAGTAAAATACTAGAAATTTACTAGCATGGTACAGAACTTTCCCTAGATGTAGGTATGATCTTATTTTGAGGCAGACTTTTATTCAAGCAATAAAATACAAACACATAAATATGGTACAAGCTGTATAGCCTGTGTGAACTCCAAGGCCTAGTTTTACAATTTAATGTTTATTCTAGTGACTTGAATTTATTTCGAAAAGGACAAGAGGTAAATGTGGTTCTAAATATTATACTGGGAAAACTCAATGTTGGACATTTATTGTTCATAGACAATTACTATTATAGTATTGTATTAGCTAAAAAGTTGCTTTCAAACAGTAATTACTGGGACACTCCCGAGTGACAGAAAGTATTTATTTAAGTATTTGAAGTTACCAAGGCCAAAATCAATAAATGTGAAATATTAGCACATTATGCTGAAGGTATAATGGTTGGAGGGATAAGCGCTCTGTATCCCTCCAAATCTGAAAATACAATTCGCACAATTTATGTCAAATTTGAACAGCCAATAGAGAAACCCATATCAATAATAAAGTATAATGTCAATATGAAAGGGGATGATAGGACGGACAGATCAAATGACTAACAACTCTTGTGGTATAAGATCTTTACCCATACTCTTCAAATGGTTATGACCAATGCTTGGAAAAAACAATAAATCAGCGGAGGTGATGGTTTAAATGATCGTAAATAAACACTTTAAACATAGGCACATACACAAACTGTAAATTATTGTTATTTTATTTTTGTAAATATGTTTTTGGAATAGTCTTCGCGATTTGGTGTTACGACTTTTATTACGAGCTTGAAAAATTCTTGGCCATGTGGACACATTATGCAGTGCACATGGCAGATTTTTCTGCCACAGACTGCGGTTATACTACCGGCACCATTTTATACTAGAAATACACTTTTAGATGCATATTATGGTCAAACACATCAAATTGGTAATCAAATTTCCTCATTTTCAGCATTTTAGAAGATTACTATTTTTCTGCTGGAGTGAACATGTTATAGCAGAAAATAAATATTCCGATAAACAACAAATACACTGCAGTACCATTTTTATTTTTGAATTATATATTTAAGATTTAATTAGATTATTAGAAATATAGTTTCTTTTCCTAATAGCTCAAGGAAACCATATTTAAATAAAATCTACTTATTATTATATATTTTGGAAACTTTCAATACAAATTTTAGTCACACTGAGGTTAAAAATGTACTTATAGACAACTATACACAATTATTCAATAAGTAAAGATAAAACAAAATGTATAGATTAAAAAATATATAAATAAGATATTGATTCATAAGCTTATACAAAATCATAAATATAAAATGGCCGTTTAATATTTATTTCAGTACATACAACCTCTATTACTTATTCAAAAATGACAAATTCTCTCGTAACGTGCAACTTAAAAGATCAATGATAAGATTTTTGCCTTCAGAGTGTTTAAAAACCATCCGAAATTTACTCCCTGAAGCTAGAGTAATAAGGGTTATACATTGTATGAATAATACTTGTACATTTTTACAAATTGGTTGAATACATCAAAAATGGCAGAGCAAGTGTTATTGATGTGCTATGAACAAATTGAAGTTACAATTTGTACTGGAATATCGTAATGATAAACTTATCCAAGGAGATAGGACAATTACAATAAAATAAATATCTAAAAATTATGCGAGTGCACAGTTCATTTCATAATTCATAAAAATTGAATTACTGTAAAACATGTGTAGTAATAATATAACTTCCAAGACAGCTTACAGATATACACAGCCTTCGGATATATAAGGAAATGAAATCGGAAATGTTATTTCAGTGAACAGTAAAGCATAGAATCGATACTTCAAAGTACCATGGGACAGATTAAACTGTTCTTGATATTTTGACTCACAACCTGCACTCCGTTACATACTCAGTTTTAGTGTAATGTGTGCAATTGAATTATAGTAACACAGCCATTGAAACATCAACGTGATGATAAAATGAATAGTTATAAAAATTAGGCTATCATTTTCTTATTCATTCTTATTTCTTGTCAAGTGTAACTTGATCAAGAATATTATAATAAAACTTAATTTTACTTTAAAATTTAATATTAACATTATACTTGCATAAGATTTAAAGAAATATATTTTAAACATAACACCTACAATGTGTGTTTGATATTGAGGGAATACTTTTGCAATGAACATGGTTTTTCCTCAGCTGTAGTTTAGAAGACTTCCGTGATAATTCATTCTCACGGTGTGAAATCAACTCTTCAAGAAGCAGTTCCACTTCTTGTTCTAAGGCTTTGGTTTGGGCCTCCAATTGCAAAACCTGAAAGTAAATGAATCCTGAAGTAAATGAAGTGGATTTTGTAAAATTCATAATTGATAAATGCTTAAGTTACAAAAAGAAATATTGGTAATTTTTTAACTACTTGCATTTGAAAAGTGAGGAATGTAATTTTCAGATTGTCTATAATTAAACAAAACTGGCATGATAGGTGATAGGTGCATAGAGAAATTCTAATAAAACAAATTAAATAAAATGTGTTTTGTACTTTCTACAAAATAGTTAATTAAAATTTTGAAAAATGTACAAAAGATATTTTATTTAATTTGTTCATATGGTTTTGTATCAACTGTTAACATAGTTAGAGCTGTGGACGACACAATATGTACTTGGACTGTTCTGTGACTTGTCTAAAGCCTATGATTGTATGAATTGAATCATTATATACTCTTGAAAAGATGCAATTTTATGGTATATGGGGGATATCTTTGAAATGGTTTAGATCCTATTTGAAACATCGCTATCAAATTGTTGAAATTCAAAAAAATTAAAATACTCTTCAGAGCCAATTATGAACCAAGTAGGAGTCCCTCAGCTTAGTACTGAGTCCTATCCTATTTTTATTGTATATTAATTATTTACCCAATCCTGTGAAAACTGGAGAAATCATTTTCTTCGCTGATGATACATCAGCATTGATACAGGAATCAAATTTGGGTTCTTAAAGTGAATCTTTTTCGGAGTGTTTCAGATCCATTTCTGAATGGCTTATCTTCAATGGCTTACAAATGAATATGAACAAATCCTGATTCATTAGATTTTAAATCTAAATGGTCTAGATCTCTTGACACAAATTAGGAAACCAGTAATTTTGTCTCAGCTGATGTTGTTAATTTTCTCTTTTAAGTTATGGTATATTATTGTGGAGTAATTGTCCTAAGGTACATACTATAGTATTTAAAATTCAAAAACGGATAATTAGGTTAGGTTAGGTTTACGAGACAGGTGCATTTTATATGGGAATTTGATTATATAATAAATTGTAGTCCGATATAAAAAATAGCTCAAGTGTTACCAAGTTTAAGAGATTGAAAATTTTTTTGACAGAGCAGTGTTTTTATTCAGTGAAAGAGTTTGGAGGTGAATGAATCACAATGATGTTAATATTATAACTTACTTGTGTATTTGATGATTTGTAGTTTGTTGTTCTTGTTTAGTGTTAGTTTATTGGTAAGTAATGTAATTATTTCTATGTTGTTGACAATTCCTATGTTATCATGGCAATGCCAAATTATAATCAAAGAGAAGTTGAATGAATAAATAATAAATTGAAGAACAGAGAAGAGTTTTATGTATGTACAAATAGTATATGAAGATTGTTTTTATCTTCATTTTTTTTTAAGTTTAATGATATAAGCTAGCAAAATCAGTAAGTTTCCTCAAAAGCATGTTTCATTTTTTTAAAATAAACAGAATTAGAGTAACAAAACATTAAATTTCACTTTCTACAAAATAACAATTCTATACTTATTCCTTTTGTTAAATAAGTCTTGTTATAAATAAAATTATATTAAGTTTTGAAAATTGGGTTACCTTTAACAAACTCCTTTCGTATCTTAAGGTTTAAATTAGTTTGATATTATCATTAATTAAAATTAATATTACATGCAAACTTTGGTTTTAACTATATTTATTATTATTATTATTATTGATACCGTACTACAAATTTCAGAAAAAAATTCCAGAAATAATCATATTTTTTATCAATTCACGGTGTCATTCATATACAATAAAATCAATGTTTTAGTAATTTACTGCACTTGGACAAACTGCATGTTTTATATTTTAAATCAAGATGTGGGGGAATTGGTGAATATCAATATTATTTTTAACTACACACAGCTTACATTACCTCTATGTTTTGTTTTCCACTTTCTAAGTTTGAATGACGTTCTGCCATATCTCTAGCTAATTTCAATTCAACTTTATGCAGTAAATTATCTACCATTGCAACATATGTTGTTAATTCCATCTCCTTATGATGGTACCCTCTAGAAGCCTCATTTCTTAACTGCAACAAAAATGGTTTGTTTATATTTTTTTTTCAAACAAACTCACATAGAATGTGTAAAAACTAAACAAAAATTAAAATTAATTAAAGATAATTACGAAAATATTTAATAAATTAAAAGAATAACAAAATACTGATGATAAAAATAATATATGTGTTTTGTTTACTAAATATTAACATGTTCACTACCGATTATCAACTATAGTTGATGCCAAAGTGTTTCTACATGACAGATCCATTGGACTTGCCTTTCACCACAGACTGAGTATAGTAAATTAATCTTACCCACACACCAAACTTTTAAATTTGCTTTTAACACTTATAGGGTAACAAATGGAGGAAGGTGTGCCTGATGATCGGCTACCAAAACGTAAGACTTGTGAGAGGTGCCCTGCAGGAAGCGACAGAAAAACTCAGCACAAATGCATAAAGTGCAACCTTGCAATTTGTGGTCAATGTCAAAGAAGAGTTTGTACAGCCTGTGCTGCAGAGTGTGTTAAAAGTTGAGCAATTAAATCGTTGAAGTACTCTAAATTTAAACAGTATAATGATATTTTAATGTCTAAAAATTGTTATAACAAATATTTTGCTTTTGTAAAACTTTTTTCCTTTTATAATAATGATTTTGCTCTTGTAAACAATTTTAAATATTTTATATTTACTTAAAGTCTACCTTAATAGATTATTTTTGCCAATTTAAGTGGTTTTATATAATTTTACTGCCTAAATAATGTCTTCAAATAAAAATAAAACCTTGAAAATGCATATGACCGTCAAAATGACCGTATGTTTCCCTTAACGTTACAACAAACATGTTACCCTATAAGTGTTAGGATAAATTAGGGTCTAAATAAATGTAGTTTAGGTGATTTTTTTAGTTTTAAAAATCTCATTTTAACCTCTTTTACCATTTTTTTTCTTCGTCAACTATAGTTGGTATCAGTCTACAGCATATTTTATATTGTATATAAATATGTGGATTTGGTTATAAACCGATGTCAACTATATTTGACATTGGAAAATTAATTATTTATAAAGATATTTGAGTTAAACAAAATGAAATATAACATTGTAATACAAATTGAATGTTTATTACAAAGTCTAAAAATACAAAACGTACAATAAGTGTAAAAGAAGAATAAAAAAACATCATCAGTTATGATGATAATACATCCAAGTAAAACATTTAGAATTGTAAAAACAGATACAAGCAGAGTTATAATAAAATCACAATTTCAACCATAATGCCTGAAAATCACACAAATACAAAAAGTGTAAATAAAGGAATACAAAATATCGTACTATATGTTGACAACATGGACTAAGTTAAAACATTTTAGAAAACTATAAAAATAGAAAATGAAATGATGATAAAACAGAGTCTTCATAAGGGTCTCTCAATCTCCCTGTGCCCAATCTTGTTTCCTCTGTTGTCCTGGCAAATTTTGCACACAAAAGTAGTTCTCTTCCTAATTTTTTCATTCTGGAAACAGCGTCGATATCTGATTCTAGGATTCTTCACAAGTGAGTGTGGTGTTTCAGCCGGTGTAAGAATGCCCCGGGTTGTTGTAGGTTACAATCTAAGAAAGTATCTAATAATAATTTCTTGGAACCGTAAGTAAGTACAATTGGCATCCATGTTCTTCGAATTTAGGAATGTACCATTCCAGAGACATGCATTGAGCAAGTGAAAAAAAAAAGTTCACTTAACACCTCAGTGATTTTCATGAGGTAGAATAAAAAGATATCATTTAGTCACTTCTGTCAATGGCAGACATATTCTTATTATAGGCTACAACCATTGAAAGCTTGGTCACTACCTGGCCTCTTTTATTGGTGACTCTTTCTGTCTCAGGACCATGATTTGTAAAAATGGTTAAAACATTTCATTTGTCTTTCCATTTCATAAAAGTCACACTTCTTTTTTGACGACTAATCATTTCACCCTTTTTTCAGCTTTGCATTGATTACTATTTCAGGATTACTAGCCTGCTTTGGTTGTAGAGTTCCGCACATGTTTTATGATTGTCCGGAAGATATTCTGTCAGGTCCACACTATTGTAAAAATTATCCAAAAACACTGTGTGTCCTTTTCCAATATACTCTTCCATGAGACGTGCAATCACCTCAAATATATGACCTCTCTCTGCATTTACAAAGTCCCTTTTCGAGTATAAATCAAGATATTGAGGATGAAGCCATTAGGGGTGCAAAGTTTGTACAGTTTGATACCATACTTGTGTCGTTTATTTTTAATGTATTAAACGACAGTCTGCCTCTCCAGAGAATCATGACTTCATCCAATGATATACATTTACTTGGGCTAAAAGCTCCTATACAGCTAGACTAAACACTTTGCACAACATTTTGTATTTTGTACAATTTATTACCACTAACATCAGATTCTATGTCGTAAAAACACAGGCATTTTAAAAGAACTTTAAATCAGTTTCGAGACATTGTCCGTCCAAATATAGGGTGTACGTAAAGTTCATTTGTCAACCAGAAATGTTTTAGAGTGGGGAAATTAAGGTTTCCCATCAACATACACAATCCTAAAAACACTTTTTAAAATCTTTCACTGTAGTAGACTTCTATATCTTAAGTTAGAATATTTAAATGGAGGGTTTCCCTGAAAACGTTGACCATGTTTGTTCATCCCTGACACTAAATCATTTATTAGGTTTCCGTCAAATAAGTTAGAAAGTATTTCAATTAGATCGGTAGATTGGATGTAAACGTCTTCATTTCCTGTAAATTTATGATTATGAGGTACGTTTTGAGTGTCTTTCCAAATATTCTGACCAACTGTATATTCTTCATGTATTTACAACAAAATTTACATGATCGTTTGAAATATCATTCATAACATTGTCAACAAAGTCATTATCTGGATCATTATGTAGAGAATAATTATGAACTACAGAAACATAATAGCAACTACAGGAACAAAGGATAAGCTTAACTGATAGGGCATTACTGGTGATACCCTCAATAACATGTGGGGTACTAACATGTGGGTGCTAATATCCATATAAGTAATCTCTCTACAATACACTTGTTACTAGTAGTAGGCTCTACAATATGCTGATTACTCGTGCTTAGACCTAAAAAGGTAGTTTCTATCTAAATTACTGGTATTAGGCATGACATTTCCAAAATCTACATTATCAAGATCTACATAATCAATAGATTCGTCACTGTTTACCTCAAACTAAACAATGTATCAGTCACATAACTCCCTGTCAATCTCACTAGGAGTGTCACAAATTTTCTTTTATGGGCACGTTTTCGTTCCATATTTCACTGACACACTACTGAACTGATAATAAAATGATACCATACAGTCTGACTAGGAGATCGTTGACTAATGAGTACCATGTGATCAAGTTTAGTTAGATGTAAGCAAAAGTTTGCCAACTGCAAGGGAAAAAATATCGCACACAACGAGACTATGTGTCCAGTATAGTTTACGAACATTCCTGTTGACTGAAAAACAAAAACTAAGTCGATAAAATAGACTATACGGTTGTGAGAGATCATACTAAAGCTAAGTGTTCGCATCAACGATAGTTGAGATCGGTCCGCTGAAATCAGTCCACGTGTCAACTATTGTTGACGCCGGTCTATTGCGCAGTTCGGCTCATCACATATAGTTGACGCTGGTCTGTGGTGATGATTTTTATTTAACATGTTGGTAGCGAACGTGTTAAGAAATACTAAAGCATGATTAACCATAATTTACACTAAACAATAATATATATTCAAAAGAAACCTCTAATATATTCAGGATTAAATGGATGAGGCATTCAATTCACTGAAGAAAATGATCATAATAAATAGAAATAAACAGTGCAAAAACATTAAGAAACTTTCTTACTCACCAATCTCCAAAATCAAATAAAAACCAGCCAAAACTATTTCAAACTATGGTTTAGTCAAAAAGTGACAATAAACTATGGACGTCATTTAACAACAACAAAAATATTATAGTATTATATAGGACATAAACTGGCTCCGCTTAAGCTAAAACATGTTTTCAGCTGCAATAGTATATTATTAAAATAGAGCATTTTTGTTTTCTGACAATTATTCCTGAACTGTAATTTTTTTTTTTTCACTTGAGATTTTGCACACTGGTTTGTGTCATTAATGTTCACATTTCGGTAAAATTTGAACAAAATCAGTAGAGCCGATTTTGTTTTTAAGGATAATTTATAGAGTTATCGAAAAAATGAAAAACTTCCTGAGATATGGTTAAAATATGTTCACATACCAAATTTACACTTTAGAGCTGTATACCACTTTATAGGCAGCACCAGTTACACAGACCACTTCTTTGGATTCAGAACTTCTAAACGGATTATATGACCTGATTTTTTGACTCATCAAATAGTTTTCTCTCAATATTATGTATAATGAGAAAGTAAAAAAAAGGGGGAACTACAAGGACACAAGGAGAAACTTGTTACATTACATTATTATTTAAAAAGTAAATACTGACCTTCTTTAACTGCTCTGATAGTATCTTCTGCTGTGTTTTCAAAACCAGATATTGGGGATCTGGAGGCTGTTCTTCCATCTGCAATTCCATCTGTAGTTTCTCTTTTTTCTTCAATAATTCCAAATAATAGCTTCTAGTTTCTTGTTCAAGAGCTTCGATTTCCAATTCGTCTTGTTCTCTCTGAAAATAGTTCATGATATTTCATGGCCATCTGCGAAATATCAGTATACACTGTGAAGGTACTGAATCCACATAGTGTGGCCAAATGTGTGTTTGCTAACTAGAAATAGTTGATTAAATAAATACTACCAAAGTAGTATGATAAACTTATCAAAACATAATAGCAGACAAACATGCTTTATATAATTTAAAATTGTGTTATTCGTTTACTTTTCCTTATTTTGAATTTACTTTTATTTAATTTCGATATTTAGAGACAAACATTACCAGCAAAAATATGTTTTAGTTTTAGTTATTTTGGTTGCTCAGACCTAACTTTAGGCCCAAGATCCTTCTTAGATTTTAAGTTTTATTTTTAGTTTCCAGCATGGTTCTGGAGTATTACAGAAATAATTGCAAATCATATGAATAATAATCCATCATTATCAAATAAGTTTAAACCAGAATTAGTGAAATACTTTTGTTAATTTGAATGAATTTCTACATTAAGAATATTGTAGAGAGAACATCATTCCAATACCTATTTACATGACAACATGTACGACAGCACTTAATGATGGATTACAGTTTGAATATGTTTCCATTCAAACATATTTTTGATTCTTAATGAAACAATAAATAGAATAGATGAGTGAAATAATTAAATTAATGCAACACTACTTTCTTAACCTATGAAGTAAAGAAAAAGCATTGAAACCAAATCATATAAAAATAAACCTGACCTTATGATCAATATCAGCCAACAATCTTTCTAGTTGTAGCTTCCTTTCATTTGTCTTATTATTAAGCATTTTGTTTTTTGTCTGTTCTATCAAATGCAATTCTTGTTTCTTGAGTTCATGGCGCAAATCTGTTATTTTTCTCCTGTTTAAAATAGTTTATATTTCAGTTTCAGACCTTAGATATAATTAAATTTCTTATATATTATTGCTAATACTACCTAGAAAATAAACTTGCTACATAATTTATTCTTTTTATTCTCTCTACTGACTGAGAAAGTGAACAGTGTTTACGAAATATTTCAGAATGTTAGTTTTTTTTCTATTTGTGTACTACTACAAAGAACCACTTTCTAAGGTAAACCTGTGTTTTCTATCTATACAAAATCTAAACTTACTGTACATAAAAATATATATGAAGTGGGCATATTATTAATTAAAAATTAGATGACTTAAAACTTAGATGAATCAAATTTTTTTCTAAGCTTGCAAACCTGTTATGACAAACTTAAATTGTAGTTGAATACACCAGATTTTTACTTGAAGGTCGGTTTCCTTGATTTTTCTTGTAGCAAGATTGCATACTTGCGAATAAACTAAGTTTCAACCCAACCTTTGTTAATATTGCTTATTTATACACAGAGTTAGGAAATTTTATAATCATAAATGATGTATGAAGTTTTTTCCAGAGATAATACATGTGTATGAAGCCTCTTTCCCAACAGGTTTATACTCGTGTATACATATATAATCAAACAATTTTGTCTTCTTTTTATACTCTCAACTGATTGAGAAACTGACCAGTGTTTACGAAATATTTAAGAACTTTAGTGTTTTTTTGTGTGTTTTCTTTCTTGTGTACTATTAGGTAATACCAAGGACCACTTTCCAAGGTAAGCCTGTGTCTCCTATACATACAAAATCTAAACTAATAGGCTATATGCCCCATTAAATTCTATATTCCAAATGATTCAGTCTACTAAATAAATTAAAGAAAACATTTAGCTGGATGTATACTAAATTCAAATTATGAAATGTGTTAAGGTGAAAAATTAATTTGAAGTGTACATTCTCCTCAGGACAATCTTGCTTATTTTAAGTAAAACCTACAAGCACTAATTCACACACATTTATAAAAATAATATTTACCAATTTTTTCTGAATCTGTTATGTTATGTACACAAAATTTAGTTTGTGTAATATAGTTAATTACCTTAGAGGTTGTCCTCAGTCCGTATAATAGTTTGGCTACAGCGCTGTTTCGCCGAACACTGTCGGCTTCGTCAGGCCCGCACTAACACATAAACACATAACACAACACAACACTAACACATATAAAATCGGAGTATGACTTGTCGTACATAAATAATAAAATTGTTTGTGGCCACATTATTAGGTCTTACGTGTCCAGCTGCAGGTATGGTACTGGATCTATACAGCAGTTATCAGTATGATATTGATAATTAAGTTTAGTTGAAATGAAATGTAGACATGTTTGCTATGTTTATTTAATTTTAATTTTTGTTGTTATATCATATATAGGGTTGGAAGAAAAGTTCAGTTTGTCATTTAACATGTTGTTTGGGTTGTTCTTATATTCTGTATATATTTGGAATTCTTCTAATATATTCATTGTTGTGCCTTTATTGGTTTTGTATAATATTTGCAAATTTGTGTTTATGTCCATGTAAGTGTGGTCCTCATTAATTAGGTGTTCAGCATAATTTGATTTTTGTCTGTCTGTTGTTGTTTTTTTATGGCTAGGTAAGTGTTCCTTGAATCTAGTCTTGAACGAGCGCCCTGTTTGTCCTAAATATATCTTGTCACCGTTGTTACAGGAAAGTTTATAAATTCCACTATTCGTGAATTGGTCTTGGTTCTTGTTTGGAGGAAGTTGCTTAAATTATTTGAAGCTCGATGAGCAATTTTATAGCCATGTCTGTGGAAAGTATTGCTGATAGGACGATCTAGAATACGGTTGAATTTCAAAGAGATGTATTTTGGTTTTTCGGTGCTTGAAGTATATTTTTTGGATTTCTTTCTATGTTTATTTATTATTTTGTCTATTAAAGAGGGGTCATATCCATTGGATAAAGCTATATGTTTTATTGTAGATATTTCGTTGTTGTAGTCTTCTAAGTTCATGGGCGTGTTAATAGCACGGTGTACGAAGCTGTTGTATGCTGCCAATTTGTGTGAAATAGGGTGGTTAGAAGTATTGTATATTGTGTGGTTGGTTAGTGACGGTTTTCTGAAAATTTAAAATTCATGTTTATTATTAACTCTGGTGATGGTCAGGTCAAGAAATGATGGTCAGGGATCTGGAAGCTTGGGGTGTACTAACATTTGTTTCAGATTTGTGGGCTGTTTAAACAATACTCTGGGAGGTTCTGTGAAAAGATTCTTGGTATGGTTGGAAGCTTGTAGAATTTTGAGGGCCTTCCTTCAGTAATTGTTTAATCTCTGTAGGCCTGGATGATAATCGGTGACTAGAGAGATGGACAAGCTATCTTTTTTCTTCTTGGATGTGATATCTGTGTTTTGTGCCAAATGAATCCGATTCCCAATCAGTTTCTCACGATAACCCCTTTTTATAAATGGAGATGTCATCTTTTTATTAAATTTATGTAGTTCACTTTTCTCTGAACAAATCCTTTTGGTTCTGATTGCCTGACTATAGGGAATGGTTCGTTTAGTATTCGTAGGATGGCTGCTGTCGAAGTAGAGTTATTGTAGGTGGTTTGTTGGTTTAACATGGATGCCAGTTCGTATTTTGCTGTCCTTTAGTTTTACATTGATGTCCAGAAAGGTAACTTGTGAAGTTGACACAGTCCAGGTGAAAATTAGAATAGAAAATTTTCAAAGACTTTCTATGAAGTGATCCAGGTTTAAATGTCCTGATATCCAAATAAAAAAGATATCATCTATGTATCTGTACCAACAGAGAGGTTGATGGGGTTGCCGCCTAAGAAAATTTTCCTTCAATTCTCCCATGTAAAGGTTTGCATAGGATGGAGCCATTCTAGTGCCCCTGTTCCTTTAATTTGTAATATGTCTTGCCTTGGAATTGGAAGCTATTCCGTTGAAGAATAAACTTAGCGAGGTTCGCCAAAAAAGAAATGGTAGAATTTGTGTTGTTCTGTCGTTTGTTTAAGAAATGTTCTACAGCTGATGGGATATTGGTTTATAAAGATATAACATCTACGGTTACAGAAATTGGGTTTAAAAGCAGGGGTTGTGGTATTGAAGATAGTCTGTCTAAGAAGTGATTGGTGTCTTAGATGTATATGGGAATATTTTTTACTAATGGCTATAGATGTACGTCTAGGAAAGGTGAAATCCTCTCTGTAGCGGAATTATATCCAGCGATTATAGGCCTACCAGGTGGAGGATTAATGTTTTTGTGAATTTTAGGTAATAAATAGAGTTGCAAAGTTTAACAGAACCCTCATTTTTAAATAGCCAAAAAACATAACCTAACCTTACCAGATCTGAAAAAGCAGCAATACATTCCCTCAAAACTAACGAAAACATCATGATCCTACCAGCAGACAAAGATCAACCACAGTGATCATGAACAAAGCAGACTATATAAATGAAGCCAACAAACAAGTATCAGACAATACATATCAACCGCTAATGGACGATCCAACACCAAAATACAATAAATTACTTTTAGAATGGCTACAATATGAAGCTCGACTACTGAACATTTCAGACTCCACTCTCAAACTCTTGTTCAATGAAAACCCCACAACTCCCCAATTCTATTTATTTTTAACAATAGGTGTTCTAGGTGTAGGGCTGTTAGATTGTTCAATCGAACCATGAAGGTGAATTTGTTTCATACAAAGCCTAGAAAGTTTTTTATTTTAGACTGTGCTATGTTTTCTTGATATATTGAGGATATTTAAAAAAAACAAGAAAGTTTATTGAGTGTATGTACATTAATTCACTCAATAAACTCTATTCATACTCTATATAAATATTAAAAAAAGAATGACCAATCACAGTCAAATTACTGACTGAGTAAAGCGAGTGGAACCCTTACATAAATAAAAAGAACTGTAAAGTCGGTCATGGCCTAGTCAACAAAAATATCAACAAAACTTAAAATAACTGAAATACATATAATATAAATAAAAATATATATATATATATATATATATATATATACTAGCTGTACCCGGCCACGCATTGCTGTGGCTCATCTGGTTAAATGGAAAATAAATAAAAGACATAAATAAAGACATAAATTAAAATATGTTTATTTAAACAATGCTTGTGGGTACACAATATTTTTTGTAGTTCCATTGTTTGTGTATATATACAGATTATCTGGTTAACGTAGCAATCCGTTTCTAGATCTAAGCCACACAATTCTAAATTTTGGCCCTGAGCTTTGTTAATGGTAATTGCAAATGCCAATCGAATTGGGAACTGCAATCTCTTAAATTTAAATGGCATGTCTGTTGGAATTAAAGGAATGCGAGGAATGAGGACATCATCATTTTTGTAAGGTCCTGTCAAGATTGTTGCTTCTATGACGTTGTTTATTAATTGTTTCACTGCAAGTCTTGTGCCGTTGCAAAGCTTTGGCTGGTTGATATTTCGCAAGATGATTATCGGCACACCGATTTTCAATTGCATTAAGTGTGGTGGCATCCCTAGCAGATAGAGTGAATTTAAAAATTCTGTTGGGTAATTATTTGCTTTTTTTGCTTCTACAACAGTGTCGACGGACTTGTATGTGACTACCTCGCTTTGAATTTTAGTATGAATAATATTATTTAGTTCGTAGACGTCTTTGTTCTTGGAGGCAAGAATAGCTCGTTCATTCAGCCAATCGCAATTCTTATAATTGGTTTGAATATTGGGAAATACTTGAACATTTTTATGTTGGAAATATGGAACCAATTGAAACATTTTTTTAAATAAAAAGCTACACTATCCCAGAGTAACATAGAGTAGGATTCATTTTGATAAAAACATTTTTTATAAAATATTCCATATTATTTGTAAATTTATTTTGAAAATCGTAAAAAAATCTTTGGGCATTAAACCCAGTGTCTAGCAGCTGTAGTATCAATAAATAAACAACATTATAAAAAACTAAAAAATTACTATTGAAAGATGAAATTTATAAATATCAATAGAAACGTACTATGCCAAAGATGTGCACAACAACATAAATTATGTGTGTATGTTGCCATTAAGGTAGGTAAAATAAATTAAATATAATTTCAGGTTAGGCCTAGAAAGATGAACCAATACATATTTCTTGAATGTACCTATTGGCATTCATTACCATAGCAGCCAATTTAATAAAATAACTGATGAAACAGTTGATTCGGATGTCCAGCTAGTACAAATAATATTTTTAAGTTAGGCCTAGATTGAACCAACATATATTTCAACACACACAAACCAATAAAAGCTTGCGTTAAAATAATAATATTTAAAATTAAGAAAACAATATGTTACAATCTAATTAAAAAAAAAGAAAAGACATTAGAATTTAATAGTAGGCTAGGCCTATTTATAATATGGTAAATGATATATTTTATAAATTGAAAATTGCCTCTTTTATTTATAACAATACAAAATCTCTGTCCTAATTAATATTCCCGAGAAAATAACATTGTGTACAATAACCTGTTTTAAAAAAGTTATTATTTATGTAACATTTAGATAAGTTTTTATTTAAATTGTAGGCCTAACTGTTACAATTTTATGTTTTGTATTTATAAAGATTCTTTAATTTTAAAGTATATAAAAACACTCGTGGATTCGAATGGAATACTGTGTCCAAATTTCAAAGCAATCGGTGAAGAACTTTCTGAGATTATCGATTTTGAACAAACGCACATTTACATTTTTATTTATATAGATAGATAGATAGATTAAGTATTAGAGCCTTAATTAAAAATCTTCTGATGTTCTATTTAATAAATTTTAATACTATTATTTAGGAAAACTGAACAGTCCAGAAAAGCATCCATATAGTCTTAATGGCTTCTAAATATACACTGAAAAAAATTATTCAATTGTTTTTTTTCAACAAAGGCGTACAGAGAGATTGTTTTTATAAGTTCATTGTCTTATGCAATCTTGTTTATTTTTGGGGGAAAGATGAAATGTAATTTATGATCCTACTTATTCAAGAAACTGTTAATAATTTATATATTTAAATATGATTTTACATTATTCAATTAAAATTTAGAATGTTGAATAGGGTTAAATAAATTCTCTCAAAGGATAAAGAAAAATATCTTATATTGATATATATATATATAAATATATATATATATATATATATATATATATATATATATATATACACACAATTTCTATTGATATCGGCGAAGAAAGTCCCGCGATATTCTTCTCCAATCACAAACTTCTGTGGGCGTGTATTATTAGCCTATATAACTAACGTCTTGCTTCTAATGGTCGCCATCTTAATTCCAGATTTTCGTTCATATTTCGACAGATTATGTCTTTGTTATTAAATATTTATATGAACTCAGGTGATGTTTTATATTTAGAAATATCTACTTCGTATTTCTGTATATCTCATTTTGTCTCTAGGTCTTCTGTATTTTTATAATCGGCGAAAGATCGGAGTTATATTTTCAATTCGGTTATTTTCCAAGTTGACCTTTCACGTCTAGATAAAAACAAATTATTTAAGTTTTCTTGTCTTTAACTGTGTATTTTTATTTTTTATGGATTAATCAAATCCTTAGGCGCAATTTTAATATAGGTTTTGATTTGTTTTAGATTGACAATTTTCTGGATTAGTTATAATTGGGTCGGAAAATATTAGATTTAGAATTTGTTTTGATTCGAGTCTTATCTTTTTGCCGCTAGGCGCGTGTATGTTGACGTTTAAAATTAAATGAATGAAATTGACTTGTTTTTCTTTTTGTATTTAATACCCTTTAAAATTAAAATTTCGCAAAATCCTTTCTTAGTGAGCGTCTATGACCTCATACAAATATGCCTTTAAATTTTGGTATCAATATCTTTGTTGGTTTTTGCTCTACGTTGATTCTCTGTCAGTCATTCATTCAGTCAGTCAGTCAGAACAAAGCCGTTTATATATATAGTGATATATATATATATATATATATATATATATATATATATATATATATATAATATTAATTTTAGAGTCTATTTAATGATTGTGAAATAACAGCGATTTACATATCAGAAAGACAAAACAAATACGAAAAATATTTACCTGTGATCTGCAATTCTGGCTTCTTCATCTTTTAAAACGTTCTTGTAGACGTCTTCAAGTTCTGAAAATAGTGAACCAACTAATTAATTTTAAAATAGCACAATTTTTTTAAATTTTTAATTGATCAGGAACATCAATTAATATTATAGAATAGGCTTATACAATTTTAATGGGATAAAATGAAGAGCACTAAATCAGTTCATGCATCTAACACAACGTAAATTTGTTTTAATTATTGAGAAAAAGAGTATTAGAAATCTAATTTAACCTCCTATAGTTTTTTAGTGCAGTACCACTATTTGATTGAGTCCCATTTTGAAATCATAAACAGAATTAGCAGTTCAATCAATCTATAAACTATTAGTTACATATCAATAAAATTAATTAAACTTTGTTCATGTCTGTGTGTTTCTTTGTTTTAGCTTTCTTACAAATACAATTTATAAAGTCCATATTTTATGTACAGGTGTGAATCAAGGTAGTTAACATGACTATCTACAACTCTGTTTAAAAATGGTGCTTATTTTTAAAATGAAACATCTTGAAAACTTTTTTTTACTAAAAATTTACAATGAAATTTTATATATATATATATATATATGATATTTTTTGTTCTATTTGCAGTCAAAGAATAACTGAGATCAGTCAAAAACTTTTGGACTTACTAGGATACACAAAGGATTTCTCATGGTCTCCAATTCAAATTACATAAATAAGGGATAATGGAAAAACTATATATATAACTGCCTTTGAATATTGCTTTGTTTTTGTTACTTAATGTTAGATTCAAGGATAAAATAAAGCAAAAGCTTAAAGTTACAAATATTTAATAGTATAAATGAGCTACAATTGTTTCTCCTTCCGGCATTGTCGGGCAACTGATAATTTACAGGTATAGACAACTATTTAAACATAAATAAAGGAAACTGAAATAGAATAGAGAAATCGGGAAAGGTAGGGGGATGACCTAGCAGGTAGATAAGATAACCTAATCTAACCTTTATCTACCTGCTAGGTCATCCCCCTACCTTTCCCGATTTCTCTATTGTATTTCAGTTTCCTGTACTTATGTTTAAATAGTTGTCTATACCTGTAAATTATCAGTTGCCCGACGATGCCGCAAGGCGAAACAATTGTAGCTCATTTATACTATTTTAAATATTTGTAACTTTAAGCTTTTGCTTTATTTTATCCTTGAATATGGAGTTTCAACAAGAAATATCTGCTATTACATTAAAGTTAATGTTAGATTTGTTAGAATGAGTAAAGGATTAACTAAGGTACGAACCTTCAGTCAGAGGGCCCTCACAGTTACAACACTTACCTTAGACCCTGGATTATCGTAGTATCTTTATTCTAATAAAATATTCTACAATAGAGAGATTATTCTTTATCTGCAAACTTGAAAAAAAAAAAATAATAATAATAAAGTTTTATTTATTTATACAAATTTCAAAAGACCATGAGAATACTCCTACTGTGCGACTTAGTTATTTCAGCCTACAACAAAATTATATTTCTACAATCTCAATTATCTTTTTACTTACAAAAAAAGAAGTACCATCTATTCTTTGTTAAAAGGATAAGACATTTTTATACTACTTACTTGTTCATATCCATAAATTTTTGTCTATAAACATAATTTTAAATGTTCTAGTTATCATGAATACAAACTCTCGTTATCAAAAATTCCAGCTTTCTAGTATTTATGATAATAATAATATGCACAAATAAATTTTATATTTCATGTTTGATGTATGTCAATAAAAATAATTCTTCTCCGATTGATATTTAACTCAATAGTAAACATTTTAACTGACTGTACAAGTTTTATAACATTTTTATACATATTATGTATGTAGCATATTGTACAAATTTCTGCTTTATTAGGATTAAAAAACCTGACTACAGGCTAAAACACAGTAAAATTGTTGGATTCAATACTGTTGTTAAGATTATTTGCACTATTTGAATGCTAGCAACTGTTTTAGTTAATTATTGAAATTCTGTTGTACTAGAACTGCATTAGAAAATTAAAATTGTCATAAATTAACTAACTCACCCAAAAGTCGAACCTCATTGATTTTGGCTTGTCTCTGTTCCTGTTTCTCTGCTTCTTGCTCTATTTTCTTTCTCAATATTTCTTTCTGCTCTTGAATCAGCTGAATTTCTTCTTTTCGCATATCATTCAATTTGTCAATCTGTTTAAAAAAAATTGGCAGAATTATATTTTTGATTTGATTTTAATATTACTTTGAAAGCTATAAAAATTTACTATTGGTTGATACTATTATCAGTAAATAAGAGAACATCAATTTTTAAAATAATAATTAAAGCAAAGTATTAAAAATATTAATTTTGAATTTTTTTTTCTAAAATACCCACTCTCATCTCCCTCTGAAATAGAAAAAAAGTAGTTTTAACTCTGCATGTACTTCAGAAATCATGGAAAAATTTTTAACTAAATTTATTTGGAGGTTTTATTTCTTAGATTAACTCATCAAAATTGGATTTAATGACATGAAGTAAATTTTGGTTGAATGAAAAAATTAATTAATATAACAAATGTAACAGATATAATAGAAAATTATCTTTTAGATACGAAACATAAACGCACAAAATAAAACTTTTTCTTGGTGTATGACTTCGGATCATAAAAAAGCATCATTTATTTTAAAATGTAATTAATGTACTGTTATTGAATTATACAACTGGTCAAATGTTTATATCAATATGTAAGGTAGTTTTCAAATTTTCACTTGTTCAGAAAGATTTAAATGATAGCTAAAAATTTTAAAACTGAATTCTTCAACCATCAAAGAACTCAGATCCCCAGATTTTTCAAAAGCTGTAAATAAATTGTTCATTGGTTTTTGTTTAGTTTAATTTACGTGTGGTATAATGGACATAAATTAATTCTAAATGTACAAAACCATTGCAGAATAGTCAAACCAATACAAAACCATTGCAGAATAGTTAAACTTTGATTGTTAAGAAGAAGAGATGGGGGGGGGGAGGGTTGAGTTACTCTAATTTTTTGATGGATGAACGAACCAAGATGATAAGGTTGTGAGACAATAAACAAGTTAGCAAAATATCTATTACAGTAAACACTGAATAAGATATTTAAAAAGTTCGAAACCCGTCACAACTAACTTAGTTTTATTCTTAGGTTGATTATATATTACAAGAAATAGAAATCAAGAGACTAGGCCAGAAAGAATTATGAAAAGGAATTAGGGTGGTATGAACATTTTCATCGAATACTTCCCAGTCGGTGGGCAGAGTGAGACAAAAAGAGGGGTAGACCAGCATGGGAGAGCGGGAGGAGGAAATTAAGAAATAATTGTCTGATAGAGGCTTTGTTGTAGGTCTTTGAAACTGGTATAATGGGAGAGCTGCGAAGAGAGAATTTGATGTTTGTAAGCATGGGACATCTTCCAACCAATAATAAATAATAAAACAACAAATGTTAAGTTTAAATAATATACAAGTAATGTTAATATTAATAATATATAGAATAAACATTACATAAAAAACAAGTAAGTGTAAAGTGTTCCTAAACAATATTTAAATGATTGCTAAAACAATGTAAAACAATACAAAGTTTGAATTTCAAAATGTGCGCGCTAGACCAACTATCCGACGTTGCACGAGTCCATGAATAGAGGAAGTTGAACCCTTGAGGGACTTCCCATGAGCCTCTGCGTTAGTTTTGCCAAGCAAGCAAGAAGAAGCGTGGTTTTGTCAGTCTTCGAGAGAGTCTTTAGCTAGAGCCATCAACGAGCAGTCACGTCTGTGGAGGACTGTGGAGACTCAAATTCCACGTAGTCATGGTGGGATTTCAATATTTGGCATGATAAACCAAATACAACAACAAGACATGTAGTTTGTGAGTAAAGTGAACCAATTAAACTTAGCAATCACGATATTAGTGAACCGAAAGAATCATAAAAACTTTTACCTTTTCTTTGAACTATTTGAACACTCAAACAGTAACTTGTAATGTTATATTTTAGTCTTTATTTGATTCTCGTGTGAGAGAAATGTTATTTTCTAGTTGTTTTAAATTTAATAAAAGGGAGATTTCTGTTTTACTAGGAATGTTTGGCTAATTTTATTGTGTTAACCATGTGCCATGTTATAGGAGTAACTGCAAGTACGATTGAGATTGCAACCCTACCCTTCAGGTAATTTAAAATGGTAGACTTAATTGTAAATTTGTAAGAACGCAGACTTACAACCAGATAGGTAAATTAATTTTTGTTTAAACGCTCTTAAAGCTAAAAGATTTAACTTACAAAATGACGCCCGAACAAAGGGTTAGCTCATAAAAATTAAATTCTTAGATTAACTTATTTAACTTACATGTTACCCAGAAGAGAGAAAATAGTTAAATAAGGAAACACATATTTATTTAATAGAAGTCACACTTTGTAATCTATTTTAACCAAAATGTCCTACTCTTAGCTTATTCTGATTAAACATGGGTCATTAGTCTTGATTCATTCTGAATTTAAGTTGATATATAAGAACAAGAGATTCAGTTATTACATATAATTGAATTCTTAAAATTATAAAATTACAAATATTTTGTTTAACACAAGCTACAGAACTATCATTTCATCATTCACAGAGAAATTTTGTTAAAATATTTTTTCTATGGATAAACAATAAAACTTCAATTACCTAAACTAAATAGAGCTGGCTGATTTGGATAAACAAAATGTTGTATAAATGTTTTTTTATTAAATTCAAGCTAAAATATTAATAGAAAAAATGATGGTGAGAAAATACAAAATATTACTTTACAATAAAGTAGGCCTATAATAATAGACTGATGTCTGAATAATTTTTGTAAAAGAAATCAGACATTTTTTATGCACTATTTTCACAACGTTTTGTATGATATTTTTCTTAACTTTCACACAGGATATATACAATCAGAAAATAAAAAATATTAACAGAATGCCTATGTGTGATAATACACACATGTCCATTATCACAACTATAAACAAAGTTACACTGACACTTAGTTCATAACACTTCACACTGTGAAAAAAGTGTTTTTTAAGATAATATAATTGAAGATATTGCAACTTTTTATTTTATGAGCAAACTTCATGCAATAGAAAATTCAGACACCACAAAATTTTGATCTTTGTCAAGTTTATCATAGTTCTTACCTTCATTAAATACATTTTTTTTAATTATGCCACAAAAGATTCTTTAAATTTTGTGCTGAATTTTTTTTGCTATGCTTACAGTTCCAACTAATTGATGGTTGTATAAGCGGCTTATTAATGTAGCATAACCTTTTACATTAATTAGCCGTTTATTTTAGGTTAATTTTTTGTTTAAAATACCAGAAAATATGTCTTTAATTAGTATTCATACAGTAAAAAAAAGTTTATAATATGAACATTTTTTACCTGATTGTCCAACATATTTTTGGGGTATTGTGTGAATTCTTGATATGTACAACCTTTCATTAAACTCTGATATGGCTTGATATACTGGTTGGGGTTGTACTCAACTGATGTATTAGACATCAAACGATAGGTTTTTTTAATCAGAAGTTTGATATTTAGAGTCTCTTTTCTGTAAAAGTTCTACAACAATAAAAGAATAAATTATACATATTTAAAACATATTAAATACATGATAAAGAAGAAGAAGACATAATTACCAACAGCTCAGTTTATATTATAAAATTACAGTATCCACAAAATATAACAATTTTACTATTATTAATTAAATATAAGTCCCTTCTTAGAAAGTCTTTCAAAATTTTCTAGTCTAAATTTCACCTGAACTATGTCTATTTCATAAGTTACCTTTCTGGATGTCAAAAAACAAACTGGCATCCATGTTGAACTGACAAACCACCTATAATACCTCCACTTCGACAGTAACCATCCTATGAATACTAAATGAGATATTCCTTACAGCAAGGCAATCAAAGCTAAATTGATTTGTTCTGAGGGAGGTGAACTAAATGAATTTAACAAAAAATGACACCAATATTTGTACGAAGGAGTTATCCTGAGAAACTGGTTAAAAATCAAATTAGTTTGATACAAAACACAGATATCATATCCAAAAATAAACGTAATCCACGGTTATTTTCTATACAATAGGCGACAGAAAAACATTCAAAATACATATTCCCACCAACAACTTCATAATTCCTTCAGTAAAACAGAATTTAAAGTTAAAAGTCATCACATATGTACCACAAAAATGTAATCTACCAACTATAATACAAGTTTAGCCTATCTCAATATATAGCCGTAACCACAGAGGACCTAAGCACTAGGATGAATGGAAACGGACATTATGTAAAAATCATGGATATAGAGAAACCCATCATGGATATAGAGAAACTTGCAGAAAACCCACCCCATTACCACTTTTGATCACTACTTCACAACAAAAATTATAAAATCACTCCCTCCAGAATGCAACTCCTCAGAATTAAGTAGATTAAAAGGTAATAATGAATAAATAATGTTAGCATAAAATAACAACCCGGGACCTTTGTAAATATAAATATGTTTTCTTTTGTAAAAATAACCATGTTTAAATAGTAACCACTTAGTAACTGGAAAAAAATAGACTGAGGAATTTTCTTATTGGCTTAAAGATGAGCCAATCAGAAAATTAGTAGATCTGGTGGGGAACGTAGGGTTCGCAGGAGAAGCAGACACTCGTTTTTCAGGAGCTAAGCTAAAACATAACAGGTCTCTGACCAACTACGATAGATTGGTGGACAAGTTGTCCATAGATCTAGTTTAGTTTCTATAGTTGAACTTACCCAGTGATAGGCAAGACAAGTGCTACTCTCTTGTCTGTGACATTACTAATAAAGTTGTAAATAAATACTGCTTTACACTTTGTACACAAAAGTATCTGCATTATTAGCAAGATGTAATGTCTTTCTACAAATAATATTAATACTGACAAATTTTAGAATAAGAGCATACTTACTTAAGAGAATGAGAAAATCTTACTTTTTAAGAGCATAATTATATATGTGAAGTCCTACCACTCCCACTGAGAATACACGCTTTGACGCACTTTGGTAAATTTTCCTCCAAATAGTTAAAACACTTTTAAATAATTCAAAGTTATTAATCTAGTGGTAAATATATAATTAGAAACACTGCACAGGCGTCCTTGATATAGTACTTGGTTTAAAAGTACTCGAGATTTTGAGCAATTTATGAATATTTATAAGGAAGGAAAATTTAACCGTAGTTTGCTAGAGAATAACTTAAAAACAGAATTTCCAAAAGTGGAGTAAAATAACTTTTTTTCTGAACTATTTCTTATATATTTTGATACAATTCGAAATGCTGTGCATCCAATTAATATCGTTAACCATACTATAAAATCGGCCCATTTTGATAATTTTTTTAATTCATAATAAATAGTAATATTATCCAAAACACAACTTAGTTTATATATCATTTTTCTCAGGAAGGTACTTAGAATTTATCTTTGAAATGAAAAAAAATGTTAGATGTAAAGGTTTTGGAGTTAGTATGTTGGGAATTAAAAATGAAGTGAAAAACCAATTTATACCATATAACAAATGAAAAAATATTTTTTCAAGATTTACTCAAATTTTGTAATGTAGTTGTGAATAAATGTTGATAAAAAAAATTAATCATTTGATAACATTTACATGTTCAAAAATCAATTTTTATGATGAATAAAAACTTATTATGCAAAACACAACTTAATGTATACCATTCTTTAGAAATATGTACGTAAAATTGAACTATGAATTTATAAATTTTCTACAATGATACATTTTTGCGTAATGTAATCAATAATGAAAAAAATTGTCTTCCTGTCCAAAACTTTTAACTTAAAAATCATTTACAAACTTCCATAAAAATTTGTTTAGACTATTCAAACACTTACAATAGTTGTAGAATATAGTTGTGAAGATAAATCTGTATCAACAAAACATAATAAATCATTTACAATAAATTATAAATCAAAAAACTTACAAAACCATAATTTACTAAACTGTACTACCAAAACCACTAAACTGTACTAAACACCACTTTAACCAGATTGCTGTGTTACGACTCAACTGCAATAGCAAGGTCACAAGACACATTTGTTGACGACTTTCTTCATGTCAGTCCAGTCCTAAATATTAGTTGGACAGGGGAATTGAATAAAAAATTCGACAGATCTGAAATTCTACTTTCCAATGATATAAAGATTGTCAAAAAAATCTAAATATTACTAATAGATATTTGACATTTCGTAAACGTATCGAAAATAAAACTGGATTGGTTATTCTTGGTTAAAATTTTGTAGAAAGTATATATCTCAAAAACTATTACAGCTACGGTAATTTGGAATATGTAGTTCGAAAGAGGAAGTAAAATACTATAAAATATTGTCAACTTGTGGTACTTGGACAAGTATTACCATTTACAAAAATTATAAGATTAATGAGATTATATTTTCTTATATTGCGAAGAACTGAGAAGTGCTCCTCCATAGTGGGAAAAGACTCCAAATTACACTTAGTGATAGACTCGGTAAAGTCGTTTTACACAAGATGGCCTATTTTCAACAAATTCATGACATGTGAACAGAAAATTGCTAAATTAAACTAATTCGAGGCATTATTCCCTATGCAGACCCCACATCAAAACTAAGAACAACTAATGCCTATATCTATTTACACCAATTTTAGTTCACAAAACTATCATTTGAAATTAATACCTTCATTTTTTATTAAATCAATATTTAATATCACAAAATAACCAGGGAATGGATATGAAAATTCATTTATAGCATTAAATCGTGCATGAAACCGCCCATCAAAAATTCTTTTGGTGAAATACAGAAAAAATTCTCAGTTATCTAATTATACGAAGAAAATGACCGGTACTTTAGTGTTAACAAAATAGAGGCGAGACCATCCAATCCAGTGACGTAGGCTGCAACAGTCTGCCCATCAACAAATATTGCTTTGATTTGTCAACATACCTTCATTCAACCAGCTGTTTTAATATGGAATTACTTCCTTCGTGCACTTAAACTATTATGTAAATAATTTAATTATTCATATATTTGGAAAGAGAAGTTATTTGCTCCTTTTATAATGTAATATCAAATCTGTTTTATTATTTTAAGTAATGTGTTAGCCCAAATTATATCAATAATCCATTAAAAACCATTTTATAATCACAAATGTCCATTTCACTCACACAAACACCTGTCTACATTAAAATGAGATATTTATTTATTTGCATCATTTATGACATAAATAGTGCAGCAATGCTGCGGTATACATTTGAATTGTCATACTATAGAATAATCACTCACAACACACAATATACAATACAACAAATAGACAAGATAGAAATTTTATAAAATACAAACACAGTGTAGCAAAATGCATCCCTGTAACAAAAATACAATCTCATGAATACAAAATGCATCCCAGGCACCCAGAGATTATGAGCTGAGGTATTCCACAGTGTAAAAAACATGCCTCAAGAGGTATCCTCTGAGTGATCCTCGAAAATTCTTGAAACAACTTTGTTTTTTTTTGTATTTTCCAGAAGTTATGAAATAATTTCAAACTAGAATAATAAACGCTACATTCTAAAAATTCCAATCTGTGCAGTATATTGCAACAGTTTTTTCCTCATGAGATATTTATGGTTATGTTGTTTTTCTTCGAACATACTCTGGTTTGCCTTAAAAAGCACCAACATATAAATAGATGGAAAAGTCAAAATTCTATATTTTTCATAAAAAAGGTCTACATGATTTATTAAATTTCAAATTAAACATTACTCTAATTATTCGTTTCTGAATACAGTAAATTTTAAAAGCATCAACAGAGTTCCCCCAAAAGACTTACTCCATATCCAAGCTGAGAACATACATATGCAGAGTATGAAAAAAAAAAAAAAAAAAAAAAAAAAAAAAGATTTTTTGTATGGACAATAATGAACCAGTGAACATAAAACTGTCTTGGATGCAATTGTGTTCTTAGATAATTCTTGGATAAATGTAACTCTAATGACAATCTCAATGACAAGTGTTTTCATAAAGCAAAACTTTCAACCCAAAACGTATTGGATGATGTCCGAATGGATTAAAAACCTTAATGTAGGACGAGATAATTTTGAAAACCTCGATGTCTATGCATCAGTGGACGACCACATAGAGACATTTAAAATGTTAAGTGATGTCGAAATTATGGAGGAATTACAAACATGGAAGTAGAGGACAGTGTTGAGGAAGATGGCGAGGAAGAAGAACATGCCATCTGTCTGACAGTGCAAGAAACTCTAGCAGCTGCTGAAACACTCTGTTGATTTTTCTGCTTCAGGGAGGTGTCAGCCAACATACTCGAAGCAGCTTCTTCACACTTACAAAAAATATGTATTTTTCCAAGAGGACTGTAGAAAAAAAAAATTACAAACATTTTCCAGCAGTAGAACCCTTTGTAAAGGATAAATGTAAGTTACAATGTGCTTGTTTAACTTATTAAAAAAATGTTTTATGCTCTTTTATACTGTGTACTGCGTTATATTTTTTATTTTTATATATATATTTTTGTATTCATTATGTACTGTATATATATACTGTATACCATATCTCACTGTTCACTTATACTGTATTTGTAGTATCTGTATTTGCTCACTTTAATATAGCATCAAAATTTGGGTGGTCCCTTCAATGACGTTATAACCCAGTTACACTGTATTTATGAAATATATTTCATGATATTGGAATACTGTATTTTCAGACCATTATAAAACTATTCTGATTTAAACTGAAATGAATTTACCTCAAAATCTTCCTTTTGTTCTATACTTATTAATGATGTACGAGCACTAATATTAAAAGCTGCTACTGCCATAAGTAAAAATGTTGGATGATTGGAAAGCACATGATCCCATAACTGTAACCAATCCCGTCTACTCAACACCTGTAATCAACATATTCATCAAAATGAAACATATTAAACAATAATAATTAAGACAATGATTTATAACAAGTATTGGGTTATTAAAATAAAATTTAAGTGTAACACCGAACGAAAACTTAAAATAACTTTATTAATGAAAAACTTCTATCATAATCAACCCTGTTTTCAACTACATTAAAATAACTGAACTATGATTAATAACAATGATTAAGTTATTTATAGGATTCAATAAGTTGATTTCTTAAAGACATGATTCAATACTATATTAAAAATATTTGTTTTATTTTGTTTGATATTAATAATAACTTTTGAAATAGGTTGAATTAAACAGAAATATAATGACATTTTCTATATAGTTTGCACATAAATTTTAAATTACCCATATTCATCAATACTGTACGGATTTAGATCTATGTCTCACCATATAAATTTTTTAAATGTTTTCTACAATATTTATAAAAATTCGAAATATCCGAAGTTAAAAATAAAATAAGATCAAATAAAATCTGAGGAATGTCATCGATTCCAGATACAATCATTTAACACGCATGATGCCTAGCGGCAAATATCAGAAATGCTCGGTAGCCTGTAAAATCATCTAAAATCCCGATGTTCAACGCTTCGAAACTCATTTAAAAATACTTCCCGGCTATTTAGGCCCATAGTTCCCACCTCAGATAGATTTTAAAATATTCCACCTATCAGAAAAAATTATAACATTAACAAAATCTGGAGTTTACAAAATAATATTTGCATTAGAATTCCGAATCCGTTAGGCCAAACCAATACTGGATTTTTAGCGGAAAAGGACAAAATAAAATTAATTACCGAAAACCTAATAATTAAGTAGAGAAACAAACTTGATCTCTACTCACAAAATGTGATTCTCAAGCACACAAAATGTCTTTGGCAAATATGTAATATATGAAGCGATAATTGAAGAAATTTTTTAATCTGGAACAACTCAAGTAAAATCTAATTGAAGGTAGATATTTTTCTTGCTTTGTCCCGCCCCTCAACAATTAGGATGCTCCTCGTGATTGGACACTGCCAAATGCTACGAAATATAAATTAAGAATCTATAAGACTCCTATATTGCAAATATGCAAGTTAGAATATAATATGTTAACTTTAATAAGGAGTTATTTGAGTATTTTAACAATTTAACTACCTAAAATATGTTTTACTATGCCGGTATATGATATTCAAGAATGTAATGCCTCTCATTGAAGAGTATTTTCAAAATTCTTAAAATAACCTTCTTTTTACTATTGTTTCACACACTCACAAGCTCAACCCAAAAGAAAATCAAGATCATGGATGCTACAAAAAAAAAGGTTCCTGAATTTTTGGAGGAAAGTAAAGAGGAGTATCAGAACAGAATATAAGCCAATTTATATCCGAAGATTTTTTTAAAATCTTTGCGCCCATGTCATCAAACTTAATTCAGTTACTATAAAAGTGTATCGGTATTTTATATAAGTGTTTGTGCATTGATTCTAAAACACCATATTAACCTAAAATAATATAAGAAGAAACTACGAATTGGATCATCTTAAAATATATTTACTCACTTATCCTGATATATCCAATATATATCAGATCTTAATCTTAACCCTAACATTGTATGTCAACTATAAACATTTGTTATTATTAGACATTTATGAACTCAACTTGTGAAACCAGTGATCCCATTATGAACTATTACACACACATACATTCATAATTACAACTAAAAGAAAGACACTCATTACATTCCATCTTGATATCTAAGTAAAGTATATTCCCAGACTTTACTTACGTAATATTTAAGATTTTCTTTTATATCCAATTTTGGGAAGAGCCAGCACTGACCCTCCGAGATTAAAATGTATGTGTAATTAAATAGAATATTGATCTAATACCTTTTGAACTCTTATGTTAATCATATTATAAATTGTGTTTATTTAAACTTGTGATAATTTCAAACCTGAACTGTGAACTCAAATAAATAACCAAATTTTTGATGAATGTTTCCTGAACATAATGTTAGAAATTTTATAATTGGTTGATTTTAAAAAAAGGAAGCAAAGCTTCAGTAATAATTAGTAAATTGTGTTCATTATTTATTTAAATTTTCTTTCTGTAATTTATTTTAGTGGAATTCCAATTTTAATTATTGATACAGAAATTTATTAAATCATCTTGTTTTGAATATAGATATAACTATTTTTTACACCACCATTTTAATATTACAATTTAACGTGGGGATTTTCATAATTGTTATATTACATATTGTTATATTACATATTGTAGACTTTTTAAAGAAATACAAACCTCTGAGAATGCAGTTTCCAGCAGAGGCCAAGCATAAATCTGAGAAGAAATTTTACATTCAGTGAAATGAGCAGCTAATTTAGGATCGTGTTCTGTTAATACATTTTCTATCATGGTCAACACATTTATAGGAGGAAATGGGAAATACTCAAACCAATACTGACACCAGTTAACTGAAACATTACAAGTTCAAGAAGATACAAGTGATAAAATTCAGATTTTTTTAAAGAATAAAACAATTGGTAATTTATTTAGTTACGTATATAGTAATAATTGGTCGAGTTAGAATATCAAGGAATTAAAAATAATAACAATAGTTTTCAATATATCTCCACTTCCCTTGATGAATACATTCAAATATTACTTATGCTGCTATATTTTCCAGCAGCAATAATGAAGCAAAAACATTGTACAAACTTTCTCACTCATTCACCTCCCCAAAAAAAAAAACTATTTGTCACTAAAAATTTCAGTTCGGTAGTTGTCAGTCAAAAGTGAAAATGAACCATGATGCCATCTTGAAAAAAATATTTTTAAACCATGATGCCTCTCATAGAAGAGATTTAAAATTCTTAAAATAACCTTCTATTAACTATTGTTTCATACACACACACTCACAAGCCCACCCCAGAAGAAAATCAAGATCATGGAGGCTACAAAAAAAGGTTCCTGAATGTAAAAAATTCTTCATAAATATAAAAAGAGTGAACTATTAAATATCTTGGAAGAGTTCCAGATTTACTCTCACAACAGACACAATCCGGACATGCTACTGAATGACAAGTTAAACTTTGCTTCAAACCCTATATATGACAAAATCAATTCACTGACCAGAAAATAGAAACCATTTCAGTTACTGATAGTGAGTTGAGAACAACATGTGTGTGGATTTTAGTACATTATATTTAAACAGTTTTATAGTGATTCAATTCATAAAGTGTTTTATACAATATGACATGTTTATATGTTTGTGTATTTGTGTGTAAAATATTTGTGACAATGTACAAAAGCCTGATGATGTCTCATTGAAGATGAAACGCTGTAGTTGCATTAATAAAGGATTGTTATAGACTAAGGTAAATTACTGTGTGTATACACACAAGGGGGGATCCAAAAATAACGGGAATCAAGCAGGTGAGGAGAGGGGGTGGGCGTGACCGGTCTGCCGGAAAGGGAGTCTCGAGTCACATTGCTACAAGTCAGTGTGTGATGTTTGTTCGCTGTGAGTGGATCAGTTTGTCCATGAGAACTTTTTTTTTTAAAGACCTTTTTCCGTTTCGGCAAAAACGTAAAATGGCTGACTGCCTGGAGCAACGTGTGGCTGTGAAATTTTGATTCCTGTTGGGGAAAATGATCGCGGAAATTCTTGTAATGCTTAAAACAGCTTATGGGGAAGCTACTTTAAGTAAAACAAGTGTCTACGAGTGGTTTCAGCTTTTTAAAAATGTATAAATGTCGACTGAAGACCAGCCTTGTTCTGGGCACCGTTCAACGTCAAGAACTGACGACAACGTTGAGAAAATCAACACTCTGGTTCGTGAAGACTGTCATTGAACCATTGATCAATTAGTTGTGATGTATGGGTTGACTTGGAGTTCAATCCAGAGGATTTTATCGGAGGATTTGTGCATGAGAAGAGTTGCAGCCAAACTTGTTCCACGCCTTTTCACAGACGAGCAAAGAGAGCGCCGACTATTCACCGTACTCGCTCCCTGCGACTTTTTTTTGTTCTCCCGACTCAATAGGGATATGAAAGGTAAATGTTTTGAGACTGTGGAAGAGGCTAAACAAAAATCGCTGGATGAATTAAAGAGCATTCCATTAAGACAATGTTTTGAACAATGGAAGAAATGATTAGAGAAGTGCATTGCAATCAATGGTAGTTACTTTGAAGGTGACCAAAATTTGGTGTAAAAATATTAAAACATAAAGGAGTTGTGACCAAATTCCCATTTTTTGGGTCCCCCCTTGTATATATATATATATATATATATATATATATACTTAAATAAGGGCCTAAACTTACTTCACATTTGCCATAAATGCATCCTCAGCATAAATTGTATTTCATTAAAATCGAGCTTTTAATGACAGCGGTCTAGGGTTATTTTTGTTTTAGCAAATTATTCCTGAATCATTACTGTATATTTGTTATTTATGATTTTGCACACATGTTTGTTTGGGTCATTAATCTTTGCATTTATGTAAAATTTGGAGGAAATGATTAGAGCTGATTTTGAGAAATTCATCTTTAAGGCATCTTTTATATCTGGTCAATAGCCGATTTTTTTGCTTTCTTACTGATAAACTCACTAACAGGCATTTTTAGAAAAATACAATACATTTTATTTGGCTACGTTTGAGCAAATTTTATCAAAATCATTAAGAGCTGACTTTGAGAAAATCATAATTTTGTGTCTTTTCTGGAACTACTTCCAAATTTTAAGTTATCAAAAAAAACAAATTGAAAACATCCCGAAATATAGTAAAAATATACTAAATTTGATTAAAATTGGTCCAGATGTTACAACAGACGTCATTCCATAAACCACTTTTTTGGACTCAGAAGTTAAAAACTCAACACCAGTTAACTTACTCTAAATTACATATATGTGAGAAAGTAAAAACTGATAAAATTATTGAAAATATTTGTATCAGTATAGGCATAGTTATCAAGTTTTATTGCTATAAATAATAAAAAAAGTATTTTTGTTTCAATTCTGAATTTATCCTCATGGATTAATTATTGGAGAAAAGTACGAATCAGAATTTATTAATTTTAATTAATACAAACAGAAAGTCAACTTAAGTTTGCTAGAAAAATCGAAGACAAATATGTTTAAAATAATATCTTGATTAAGACAAAAGTTGAATGCTTTGTGTGATTAATGACACAAAATTTAAAAAATATATCTGACGGACATAGGGATTTGCATTCATGACCATTTTATTATATGCTAAATTTAAATGAAATCAAGCTAAAATTGCAACTGGTAAAGCTACTAGTTTTCAAGGATAAAATAAAGCAATAAAGCTTATAGTTTCAAAAAAATTTAATAATATAAATGAGCTACTTATTTTGGTCAAATTTGTATTTTATTCAATTCCAATTTCATTTATTATTAACATCTTTTATATAATAATTTATTGTTGACGATCATACTTTTATCATTTTAACTACTTTATTTACTATTTTTTTACAAATATATTTTATATGTCACGTAACATATAAAAACAAATCTTTTTTATATTTAAACAACACAAAAATTTATGGCCAATCCACAAATAACATCATACAACAATCCTCGCAACTAAAATTTAAAGTCTATATTTATCTTTTGTGACACCTAACAATAAACACAGCATAAACAAACAAATAACAACACACATTCTTAATATTACCCTATCCACAAAACTTTAAAAATAGTTATTTACATCCCTCTCTTTCATCTTTCCTATCTGGTCTCTCTTTACCAACTCCTTTTCTTTTAGAGTATTTGAGGGCTAGGGGTCTTTATTTTATGATCTTTTCTTAATTTGTTTTTATAAGGCAATGATGACTGAGGGTTTTTTGATTTTACACACAAAAAACAAGAAAAAATAAAACAAAACTCAACTGAATAAAAGGTGGATTAAAGGCAAAAGTTCTTCAGACTGTTTTTAAACGTCTCCCCCCCCCCCAATTAGTTTTAACTTGTTAAGGAGCTTATTCATAAGGATAACTCCAGTTTGATGTGGTAATTTTTTGTGTCTCTCAAATCTGTGCTGCCTCCATTTGATGTAATTCACTTTTATAGTATTATATTCATGTTGTTGTCTTTTGACAATATGCATACATTAAATTTTGTAGTACATAATATAAAATAAACATAAACATGGGCAAGTCAATATTGACAAATCCTTAAATGCCTGTTTGCAACATTCATTTGGTTCGAGCCAGGAGTCTCACAGCTCTTTTTATTATTACCTCTTTAATTTCCTTACACAGAAATTTCCATAATTTAAATAAAGAAAAATGTTTTAACATAGTTTTCTAAATATGTTGTCTATATGTTCTCTCTAAGTTAATTAATTATCAATAACCAAACCAAGAAACTATGCTGAATGCACTGAATGTATTAGAATGGAAGTTGTTAATCGTATAAAAATTATCATTGTGATACCTACAAGTGAAAAGTTATTTGTAAAAATAATTTTAAACTGTTACCATTAAACAAACAAAAATACTCTCAATTATTCACAGAAATTTTTGAATTCGTCTTAAGTTGTATATAAACTAAATGACTAATTATGTACCAAACTGTTACTGTATGTAACGGTATGTTACATACTGTAGGTAAACAATCTATAATACAAATGTATTCAGGAGTGATTAAAATAATACTAGGCAATATATTATGAACATACCTATGACAGACGCAACCACTTCATAGCAAACAAGCTGATCATATTTAAAGACTTTAAGGAATGGAAATACAAAAACAGGTAAGTACATGACTTGTGAAAACAGTGGAGACCAATGTGACAGACAGGAGAGAAGCCTAAAAACAACATACAAAGAATGAAAAACAACTTTATATAAACAGCTTAAACTCTCATAATATTACATAGGCATTAAACTGGTATATTAATTTTAACAAAATTTTAACAAATAATTATTTAACATTTAATCAAATAATCTATATAATTCAAACTCGAAATACGAGGTGTATCCAGAAAGTATGGTACCATTCCCTGAATTGATACTGCAATCGCATGAGCTGCTCTCTCTAGTTATTTGTTCCTGGTTCATTTTTTCCAAGAGGTGAAACAGTAAATCCTGAAAGGTATTATGAGACTCTCAGACATCTATCATGTGTAATAATTTAAAAAAGAGATGAAGTTATTTATTTTATTTATTAATTTGTTAATTTGCTCGACTATAGGGCGCCAGGTTTGCTTTAGCATACCAATTTTGAAAAAAGAATGAATTTAAATATTTAAAAGAAAGAAAAAATATCTGGGGTCGTAAGTTCTTTTCACAGTGTACTTACAGTGATATTTGGTATTTAATGAAAACACTTGTCTCTGAAATGTTAACATAAAGATTTATTAAACCATTAGACAGATATAAAGTTTGAATAGTCATATTCAACATCTTACACTAACACATCCTATCAAATTACTCCTATTAAAATGATATTGATAAGAAAAAGATCTGAATAAAGTTTATTTACTGACGTTATCTTACTTGTTGCAACATACAAAAAAAATGAATTTAATTGAAATAAGAATTGCATCCTTTTAAATTAATGCAAGTTATATTGTTTTACTGAATATCAGAAAATTTATAATTTGTTTTCTTCATAAAGTTTTAAGTTTAAGGATTTACCTTTTTTTATTAAAATTCTAATCATCTATATATTCTATATCTAATATTGTACAACACAAATTCTATCAAATTCATACATAGTTTAAAAATAAGAGTTTCTGAAACGTGGATACCAAACACGTTATTGTTTCGTTGAAAACACTTTGAATCCGTGGTTGACTTCTCCTATTGTCCAAGACACCATGATCCCGCCTCGTGGAAATGCTCTCTCCCTTATGATGACATCCTCGAATCGTTTCTCCCTTTGTTTTATAGAATTCATATTTATTTTCTATTTATTAAAATGAAAATTAATATTCATTTAAATTAAAATTTCTTTTAATATTTCTCACAAATAACAGTCTTGTCTATAAATATTATCAACTCAGCATTAACACTGAAACACTGAACGTTCATGTCTCATTCTACAAGTTTATACATTGGTTTAAAAGTTCACTATTTATAACAATCACGTTCAATACTTTGAATATGGGTTTATAGTCCTATTGTCCAGAAAATATTCAAAACTCAAACCTTTGACTCATGGAAGCCATTGCAAAGAAAAACCGCATGGTAATTCATTCTACTATATAACAAAGTCTCTCGTAAAGTCAGTCTCTAACAATTCTTTGTACACTCATTTTTCACTGTCTATACCTTATGTCAATATCAACTCTATTGTCCCTTCTAAATTATAAAATCTTACATTCTATCGGTTTTTTTTATTGTTCTATTTGATAGCACACAAACGTCGAAATATGTCTGAACCCTTCAATCACTGAACTGAGACTCTTTTTGAAACAACCTGTCACTCCTAACGCTGGACTTAGACTGCTGTTACCATGAGGCCAATTCTTACTTCCGAAAGGCGTTCCTTCCGGTTACTGTTCAACATTTTACCGCACTGCCGTAAAATACAAATAAATTACATTTTATAACAAACAAACTAAATTACATTAAAATTAAACATAATAATTCATATTGTTGTCTTGAAAATCCATTTTTCTTTTATTAATGAAGTTACTACATTTAATTTATTATTTGAATCTCTTATCTCTTTGGCTTAACCGCGTCTTTTAAATGAGTCTATTTTAAAATCTAACTTTTCACATTGTCACAAAACCCCACAAGGTTTGTATTTCAATACAGGTATTGGAATACAAAGCTTTTATATATATAAATTTCAAATCGAGAAAAAAAAATACTAATGGATGTTCAAGACATTTCATTTCAGAAGCTAAGGACCTCATGAAAGAAAATAAGTATCCCTAGTATACTTAATTTAAGAAAGATTCTCTTTTTCTTATAAAAACTAAAAAATCTATTTATTAATAATCCTATTTTACTATCTCAATTTGTTTGAGTCATCATAACTCATTTGTAAGAAGAAAAAATATATACGAATCAATTAGTGCCAAGCCTTATCTCTATTTATACAATAAAACCCATCATCAGTTTCCTTTCCAACCTTGTTGGCTGAAACTTTCCATCAACATTTTTTGTTGACAGGATCCCGTCACTCAAAGCTTATCTCCCAGACAGCCGTCTATATACTTTTTCTCGTCTCATCCTCTTTGCCAAGACGACATTTCTACATCCTTTGAAAATCTACCTTTGACTCTAGATATTCATCTGAATAATTCCTTCAACTTAATACAATTTAAATTTTAAAACCTCTCATTTTTAATTAACATTATTACAAATTTATTTACTCATTATTCAAAATTACTTCAATTCACCTTAAAACTTTTCAATTCAGACTTTACATTATTATTTATTTTAGTTTGAATCCAATAACTATTTATTCTTACTTAAATCTCAATTCTCCTTTGTCTTACTGGGATAACATGTTAACTACTGATTTTATAATTAAAAAAAAAAAACTCTTTTCTTCAACTAAAATTTAAAAATATAACATCATTATTATCAAAAAAAAATATAATTACTTACAAAACTCATCTATTTATTTCAAAATTACCTCTTTACAATTGTATTGTCTCTCAGTATCCTATCTTAAAATTATTTCCATCTTATCTTTCATATTTTAATAATCTAAGTTGCATTAATCCCCAAACAAATTCTTCATAATAAAAAACTCCTTATTATTTACCTATATTCTTTCATAAATAATCTCCTTATTTCAACGTAGCTTCCTTTAAAAATCATAATAATCGTCGTTTATCCGCAGAATTCCTTAAATCTCCCTTTATTTCATTAAAATCGTCGCATATTTCCTTTATTTCATTAAAATCGTCGTATATTTCCTTTATTTCATCGCAGTACTCAAAAAACCTCTTAAAAACTAAAATTTACCATTAATGCAACCTAACTACCTTTTTTATAAAAGTTTGTTAACAGAACAACTTCATTTTAAATACCACTTTACTCAACAATTCTGTAAAGTCATCATCTTCTTATAAAACTCAAAAAATCTCTCATTTAAAATACTTCCTATTAAAATCTTCTTAATCATCTATTACTTGTATATAAAAACTTCAAAAAATAAAATTTACATTGTTTCCCAGCTAACACTGTATTTCATCAAAATCCTTAGACACCTTTATCAAATAACTTCTCACAATCATCTATTGTTTTAAATTCAAACATTATTTATTAAAAATCGTTAATTCTTTTATTTTATTTATAAATTTCATCAAAATCTCTTTATCATTATTAATTTATTATTCCTTCCTTTAAAAAACAAAAACTTAACCTCCTTTACTCATCATTTAACATCAAAAAAACTTAAAAACTTTATTATTATCTGTCCTGGCAAAACTTACATAGATTCTCAAACTTTAAATAACTATTCTTCATATTTTCAAACCACAAATCACTTAAAACTAACAATTTTTTATCATTTTATTATCAAATAATTCTTAATATTTAAAACATCAAAACATACAACTTATCGTTTTACAATTTAACATCTAATTACCTATTCTAATCAGTTAATCAACATTTTTACAATTTTATAGAACCTTTAACTTTATTCCATAAAAACTCTCCTTCCTGTCACGTCCGGTTTACTCTCGTATATACAGATCGATCACTTCTATATATATATCCTACAATTTGTTTTCAATCAACATCTGTCTAAAATTTATTACATGAAGTTTTTTTTATGTAATAAGGTCACACTTACTTATGCATTTTTCTTCCTAACCTCTCCTACATAGGTTCTTCTAACCGTCTACTTTATACCGTGCATACTTCTAATTGCTCTTTAGACTCTTACACAGAGTAACATGTTGTGATGTTGAAATGTGCAGTGGTTGAATACAATATCCCTACTTGATTCAAGATAAAGCCCAAAACACATCCCTATTTCACAACACGCCCTCTTATGCAGTCTCAGAATGCCTTATTCTTACGAATAAAACATTCTATTTTGACTACACAAACGCCTACCTCCTCCCAAAATGTTCATGTACTCCTTAAATGCATCTACACGAAGAAATTTTAAAATTCATAAAAAATTTCATTAAAATTGTTTCATCTGAAGTTGAAATAATGTTTATTTTTACCAAGTTTACTTCTAGCATCGTCGATTTTCTGTTTATGTAATCCTTTCTAGATGTTATTATTCAAATTCAAAAAGAAAATTTTATTTTTTTTTTAAAATTTATTCTAAGTCCTTTACTTAGAAATTTTACCTTTAATTCTATTAAAGTTATTTAAGTAATCTACTTTCGTTCTTATTTACTTTATTTAAAACCAATTATCCTTTATTCAAGTAAATTTTATTCGAAAACGCAAGTTAAATTAGAATTATACGTCAAAAGTTTTTTTTATTTTCCTAGACAGCATTTTGGTAACACCCTATATTTCGTCTCAATGTCATGCATAGGAATTTATACCTGACTAAGGAATAAACAAGTCCCCTCGATATGAGTCAATCCTTATCTGTCTACTGATAAGACGTGAACCTTTTAGCTCTAACTAGATTCTATTTCCCTCTTCATTATTGAATATTTTATTGAATCCACCTACTTAATTGAATATTATTTCTTCAACACTACACGGGATCTTTGCCTCGAATTAATCTGCTTTATCTTAACACGTAAAGTCAATATTTATCTTAGTATAAACAACGCTCGGTTATTCACTAACAACCTTGCAGCTCCAATGATCCTCTCATCTAGCTAATCTGTTTTCGTCACGTTTTCTAAATATTAAGATCTTAATAAACATATAAAGTTGTTTACTGCTATAATCCAGCGTCTTTACTTTACAAATACCTAAACGTTTTCTAAAACTAAACTCTTAATATTTTACGCTTGGCTAATAATTATTTTCTATATTTTTGTCTTAGCTTACAAAATTCATTAGTACACACAAATTATTAATATTCATAACTCTTAATCATTTATTATCAAACTTAAACTTACTTATTAACAAAATCTTAACTACTTTTTATTAATTATTTTAAAAATCAAGTCCGTGTGTTTATAAAATGTCCTTACATTTATTTATTCATTCCAAATTTCAATTTATTATGACTCAATTATAAATTATACATTTTTTTACGATGGTTCCCAGATTGGTGAAAGATTTTAAAATACATGATTGAGTTTTTTAACATACTTTTAATGTTAAATACTGCTTCTAGCTTAGATAGTTTTTCTAGGCTAGTGTTTACAACAGACCCATTCCTAACAAAAGATTCCCCTTTGTTATTGTCTCGGAGTATTGACAAAATACCTTTCTCTTTCTCTCTTTCAAACATATCATCACCCCTCCTTCTCTCAAACATCCTAGAATCTAATGACCTAATTTCAACATCTGCTCGTTTAGGAATTCTAACCCCACCATTCTTATATACTAATACAAAGCCTTCTTTTACTATTTCTACATTTTTACTTTCAAGATTATATTTAAAGTTACTTTTTTCACAAAAACTTTTAATTTCTTGTTCTTGTATTTGAAAGATACTCTTAAATTTTATCATTACATAATTTTCAAACTCTACATTTTTATGACCCACTTGTTTTTTAAAATAAACAGCTGATACCTTCGTTATTAGATTATTTACTTTTACTTTGTTTTTCAAATTACTTATACCTATTCCAACCCCACTAGACATATTAATTTCAACATTACTTGTTATTTCTAGATTTACCTTGTTACCTAACCCATTATTCATTATTTTAGAAATTTCTTGAACACAATCATTCACACAATTGTCTTCAATTATTATTAAATCATCTGACATCTCTTTTGTTTCATTAAAACTGTTAATTTCTACTTCAGCTACTGTTTGATCTAAATTGTTATCTAAATTATTAATATTTTCTACCAAAACACCTTCTACACTATTAATCTGTTCAAATTCTACTTTTTTCTCACAATAGCTTAATTCAAATTCTACTTTATTATTAGTTTCCATTACATTAATTTCCATTTTAAGATTCTGTTCAAATTTTACATAATTTGGTTTTAATTCAACCCTCATTTCTTCAAATTTTTTACACATTGCTTCTTTTAAATCTAAATTATCTTGTCTTAGCTCTAATTTACTCAGTTTTAAATCATTGTCTATTTTATCCAGTTTAACATTATTCTGTTCAAGTTTAATATTAAAATCTTCTAGTTTAGCATTGATTTCCAGCTTATTTTGATCAAATTTATTACTTATTTTTTTTAATTCCAAATTGTTTTGATCAAACCTATTATTTATACATTCAAACTTCTTATCATTATCTCGTTTAAATTCTAGAATATTCTGTTCAATTTTATTATTTGTTTCTAATCTACTTTGTTTAATATCATTACTTATACATTCAAATTTTTTATCATTGTCTAAACTACCCTGATCAATTTTATTGTTTAACACTACATTGTTTTGCCTTGTTTCTTTCATCATTTCTTCTAACATTCTCATTACTTTATCATCTCTATCCACTTTATCCTGTTCACCAATCCTAACCTGTTCAATTACCCTAAGATTATTATTATTATTATTACCCTCCATTTTAATTATTATTATTATTAGTCTTTAGTTTTAAATTTAAATTTTAGTTACCAAAATCATCATCCTAACCTGTTCACTATTATTAACATTTATTATTTCTAAACCCATTTAAATTTATTTTACTTAACACAACAGAATCTATTACTTAATCAACACAAAACTTTAAGAGAATCTTTCTTATTATGATAGAGAGAGTCCTTACCTTGATTTTAAGAGTTCTCATTGCCAAAATCACTGTACTTTCGACTAAAAAGGCCCACAGTTGCGGCGACATTTGTAATAATTTAAAAAAGAGATGAAGTTATTTATTTTATTTATTAATTTGTTAATTTGCTCGACTATAGGGCGCCAGGTTTGCTTTAGCATACCAATTTTGAAAAAAGAATGAATTTAAATATTTAAAAGAAAGAAAAAATATCTGGGGTCGTAAGTTCTTTTCACAGTGTACTTACAGTGATATTTGGTATTTAATGAAAACACTTGTCTCTGAAATGTTAACATAAAGATTTATTAAACCATTAGACAGATATAAAGTTTGAATAGTCATATTCAACATCTTACACTAACACATCCTATCAAATTACTCCTATTAAAATGATATTGATAAGAAAAAGATCTGAATAAAGTTTATTTACTGACGTTATCTTACTTGTTGCAACATACAAAAAAAATGAATTTAATTGAAATAAGAATTGCATCCTTTTAAATTAATGCAAGTTATATTGTTTTACTGAATATCAGAAAATTTATAATTTGTTTTCTTCATAAAGTTTTAAGTTTAAGGATTTACCTTTTTTTATTAAAATTCTAATCATCTATATATTCTATATCTAATATTGTACAACACAAATTCTATCAAATTCATACATAGTTTAAAAATAAGAGTTTCTGAAACGTGGATACCAAACACGTTATTGTTTCGTTGAAAACACTTTGAATCCGTGGTTGACTTCTCCTATTGTCCAAGACACCATGATCCCGCCTCGTGGAAATGCTCTCTCCCTTATGATGACATCCTCGAATCGTTTCTCCCTTTGTTTTATAGAATTCATATTTATTTTCTATTTATTAAAATGAAAATTAATATTCATTTAAATTAAAATTTCTTTTAATATTTCTCACAAATAACAGTCTTGTCTATAAATATTATCAACTCAGCATTAACACTGAAACACTGAACGTTCATGTCTCATTCTACAAGTTTATACATTGGTTTAAAAGTTCACTATTTATAACAATCACGTTCAATACTTTGAATATGGGTTTATAGTCCTATTGTCCAGAAAATATTCAAAACTCAAACCTTTGACTCATGGAAGCCATTGCAAAGAAAAACCGCATGGTAATTCATTCTACTATATAACAAAGTCTCTCGTAAAGTCAGTCTCTAACAATTCTTTGTACACTCATTTTTCACTGTCTATACCTTATGTCAATATCAACTCTATTGTCCCTTCTAAATTATAAAATCTTACATTCTATCGGTTTTTTTTATTGTTCTATTTGATAGCACACAAACGTCGAAATATGTCTGAACCCTTCAATCACTGAACTGAGACTCTTTTTGAAACAACCTGTCACTCCTAACGCTGGACTTAGACTGCTGTTACCATGAGGCCAATTCTTACTTCCGAAAGGCGTTCCTTCCGGTTACTGTTCAACATTTTACCGCACTGCCGTAAAATACAAATAAATTACATTTTATAACAAACAAACTAAATTACATTAAAATTAAACATAATAATTCATATTGTTGTCTTGAAAATCCATTTTTCTTTTATTAATGAAGTTACTACATTTAATTTATTATTTGAATCTCTTATCTCTTTGGCTTAACCGCGTCTTTTAAATGAGTCTATTTTAAAATCTAACTTTTCACATTGTCACACATGTAATTCAAAACAGATGGCAAGACATGCTTTATGACAATACTCGACCACATGTCACTTGTTCCATACAAAACCTGATCACCCAGTTTGACTTGGAGCAGTAGAAGCATCCACCTTTACAGCCCAGGTGGTTTAGCACCGAGTGATTACCACTTGTATCTGCACCAATCCCGTGACAATGTGAAAAATACTGTGTGACAGTTATTATCATTACATGTTGTATTATTCTACGAAGAGGGTATAGGAAGCTACTAACATATGACAAATGTCTTAATAATGGTGGTAATTCTGTAGAAAAGTAGTTTTAAGGTAGGCCCTTTCTTCTCAAAAATAAAATAAATTTTGTACTTTTTTCTGGACATGCCTTGTATAAATATGGTGAAAAAAATAATTCTAAATTAAAACATTACCAGGAAGCAACTATAACGGAAATGAGATAAACCAAATTTTAATAATCTCAAGCTATAAAAAAATAACTGAGTACGGAGTTTGTTAACATTAACCAATTAATTGATAATATTATTAACCACATATTTCTAGGGCATCTCCTGACCACACTCTCAGGATTTAACAAAGGTGAAAAATTGATAAAGTTAGTCTCATATACTAATTCAAAATCTAAATAATCTCGAAAAAAAAATCTTTTTGAAATAGGTTCAAAAATAAATTTGAAATTTTTTCATTTTTTTGTTTTCCTTATGTAATTTTTTATAGAAGAAAAATAAATACAGATAGTACAGTCCCAAGGCCTTTTCACCTTGGAATCCTCTGCAGCAAAACAGATTTAATCGTTTTTTTTTTTAAGGTTTGTTTTTGCCTCTACTTTATAGAGGTTTGGTTGTAAGTTCTTGTTTTATTTATTTGGCTAATCAGAAAGTGAATTAGTCAACAATTATATAATTCAGAAACAACAATTGATATAGAAAAAGTTGTAATAACTTTTTTGTAGAGAATCAAAAAAGGTTTCATTTCATTTTAGAACGTTTTTTCTAGCTTCAAAATTGGCCAAGTTCTAATAATTTTTCCATGCATGTTTACATCAATTTTTGATTTTATTATGCAGTAATTCACAAATATGATAATGAAATTCTTTGCTTCAAGTTGTCATTATCATTTCTTGATTAAATATCGTATATTCCGTGCTACAAGCATAAAAAAAGCGCACAACCCAAGGTACAAAATTTTTACACAAGTCTGAGACAACTCACAATCTATTCAAATTATTTTTTAAAAAATGGAATATGCAATAGTTAAATAAAAATAATTAAATATGGTAGAGTTAGCTAAAAAACCACTAAATAAATAAAAAATAAAAAATTGTCAAAGAAAACTGTAATTTTAAATATTTAATAGTTAATAAATTTGTTTAGATTAAGTTATAAATCAAATATACAATGTTAAAAGTGCAAAGAAGTTAAAAAAAAAAAAAAAGAAGAAAAAGATATTTTAAGACAACAAAGCTAAACTAAAATATTCCTTTGTTAACAAAATTTAAAATTATTATTACCAGTTTGATTTAGATTACAGAACAGAGCAGATCTGTTTTCTCAAATAGTAATAAAATTTGAAGAAAAGTCTCAGAATAGTTTTTTTTTTGTGATTAATATTGATTGTTCGGTTTATATAAGTTATAGAAAGAAGATATAATATAAATAAATACAGGTTAATGAACAGAACTCTATATATGGTGAGATGGATCTATTTATTAATTTATTATAATTGTGCCAATACTTGGTAGTTATCTATTTTGATTATTAGCAAATAATTTGATAAGGACATTGATTAGAGACAAAGTGAACAATAACCAACTATTAATTATATATATATGTACTGTGAATTTGAATATATATAAATGGTTATAAATCAATAATTTAATTAGTAATGTTTATGAATTTGAACTTTAAATTGGCCCTAATTGATATTTATGTTTGTATGTTACAGTTGTTATATATATGTAATTATTTTTTGTTACAAATATTTAATATATATGAATTTGATAAACTTGTGAGGGTTTGGACTGTGCCGGCGAGAACTTTAACCTGAGATTAAGTTTCTTGATCTTTAAAATATTTTAATAAATAAAATTATTATTATTTCTTTATTATATCCAAATAGTTATTTATTTTTTCAATAATTAATTAATAAATAGTAAGTTATTTCAAGTCCTATACATTTTCTCGGTTTCGACACTGTACAAATGTTTTTTTATGAAATTTGTTTATTTATTGGAGAGTTTAAAATAAAAATGTTGAGTCTCTTAGTGCACAATTAAACCACTCAAGATGAAGATAATTGAAAATCGGTCACACCTTTTGGACAGTAGAGATATTTTGCTCAGAAATCCCCCAATTTGTAATGGGTTTGGTCATCTGAAATGAAAATACAATAAAACTTTTTATTTTAAATAGCGTCTAAAAACTGTATGAGCAGGACCATTTTGTTATGCAAATCCCATATCCAATAAATATACTGGGCTTCAATCATTCCTGGTTTTCTAAACACTCTCACTAACCATCATATAAAACCAAAATACCAATATTTTCTTCATAATTCAGTAGTAGCAATACCTAAAACCTTAGTTTTTACAAGATGCTACATAGACGTTTATTTTCTTAAAAACACCCATATTTAAAATTGTATGTGACCAGTTAACTTATTAATTAAATTTGTTGATATTATTTTTCATTATGAACTATTATAAAATGTATTAATTAAATGGTTCACCATAATTACAGAAAACCTTTGAGATGAATTACCTTTTAAGACTTCTCAATACAGATTTGTTTTTTAATGGATATGTTTGATCGAGAGAGAGATACTTTGGATGAATTCCTTTATTTACTAATGTGACGTAAGCAGTTTGATTGCCAGGCACCTGTAAAATGGTCTTCCATATTAGTGGACGATAATGTTCAGGGTATTCTCCATAATGTTTTAGTAGTGGCAACAGCCTGTCTATGTCTAGAATCTGATTTATCTGAAAGTTATAGAGTTCATTTATTTTTATCTCTTTTAAAATTTATGTATTCTTTCATAATATTAAATAAAACAATACTTAGAGAGAATTTACCTGCTCATGTATCCTGGCCAATTGTTTTTGATGCTGATGTTTATCAAGTTTTCTTGGTTTCGATTTAGATTTAGATTCTGTCAGCCTTAGTTCTTCCCCCGCCAATAAGTTTTCACTGCTATATATGTTTACTTCGCCACTTTGTAAAATGCATGCCATATATTTTCCATGAGGGCTGCATACTAAACTGCCTGTATTCATAAATAAAGAAGAAAATTGTTTTAAAGTAACTTGCAAAATGAGATAAGATGATGGAATTTTTAATTTTTTTTAAACCAAAAATAACTGTTTTGATAAAACCCTCTATAACCTGAGGCAACTGTCTTTTTCGTAGCTCACATCAAAGGTTGGAGATGCGACTTCCAAACAGCTCATTTCATTCTGATATATAAACACTAATTTTAGGAACCATGAGTAGTGCATATGTTTTAATAGTCAATCCAGGTCCATAATTCAATGGTAATAGCTATATTGTTAATAAGTAAAGCTATAACAACAGCTAAATATAAAAAAAACTTACTGATTCTTCCTTGAGGATGTACAATAGTGTTCAGTAATACTGATGTTTCAATATCTATCATGTAAACAGAAATAGACGAGAGCACAGCGAGAATCTATAACAAATGTGATAAAACAGATTAATATGGTAGGCCCGCCATATTAATTGATTTAAAATAATCTCATTTGGCTGTTATGAACTCAACTATTCATATTTTTAGTTATATCACTATCACTTACTGAAAGGAACATGTTTCCCATATTTACTACATTATATTTTACTCTTTTAACAAAACTGAATTCCGTAACAAATAAAAGTTGATACCTGTAAACCAGCAGTGATCTATAGTATCAATTAACCTAAATTTGAGTCACTACATTATAGTAGATATTTTTTTAAATATATTATAATGTACTCTATTAAGAAAAGTGAATTCTGTAACAAATAAAAATCTATAGCTATTTTATAAAGTAAAATACAGAGCAGAGTTTACTTTGGTATTTTCAAATTAACATGCAAATGTTATGCTTCATTTTCACTTTTCGATCGAAATTTCCCAAACGAGCATACCTGTGAAACATCAACCAACACTTTATGCTAGTTTTCCTAAAAGCAATATTTTATCAAAATTGTTAGAGCCGATTTCAAGAAAATTAGCTTTGTGATATGATCTTTATGGTATACTCAAATTTTGAATGGTCAAAAAAGTCATTTGTATATAGAGGTGAAAATATGCCCAGATATTAAAATGAAAATGTATTTGCATGTATTTTAGTATGGAGTATTTAAAGCATGTATTTTAATTGTATGGTTAATAAATTAAACTTACTACAGACCATGGTTTTTCATATTATTTCAAAAGTCTAAATTCTGTAGAATTTAAAAAAACGTTTATGCCATATCTATACTCAATTAGAATGTTTTATGACATTTTAGTCCAAAACTTTAAAAATAAATACATTGTATTAATACAATTGTGTGGTTAATCAATTTGTATGTATTTTAGTATGAGAATACAATTAATTGTGCTACAATGAAATTTCTAAAAGGATACTTTTAATCTAAGTTGTTAACATATTTCTTAATACACCATTGATTCTTTTCAGCTATAAACAATTGGTGTTCATATAAATTAATTGCTTTTGTATTCTACAATTCTTCACTTCAGCTACATCACATTATGCACACCAGAGACAGGTCTAGAAAGGCCTATACAGCTCGCCCTTAACAGAATGTCCTATATGAATGACTAATTCTCCAACATCACTCTAGTTCCTTGTGGTCATATGTTACGTCTTGTCACGGTTGCAAAAGAAATTTTTGTTTTTTTTTTTCTTACCAATTGTAATGACTTTAGGCTCAGTGTGCAACAATGCACTCAGATTTTAAATTGTAATTGGATTCAAGATTCCAGAGGATAAAAAAACAACCTTGTCACAGCTTTAGGCTTTAGAAGCATATTACAAATAAAATTTATTATTTGAAAAATTTACAAAATGTTTTCAGTCTTAACCCTTCAACTGCGGAGCGACCCCATTTCAGGTCATTCGGTGACGCATGGTTTAGTCTAACGACAGGAAAACACGTAATTTGCAATTCAACATTTCGCCCACTTCGAATCGTCCTATTACAATAAATAAAATACCGTTGAAAAGCTAATGTTCCATAAAATGCATAATCATGCAAAAAATATCACAAAACATTATAAATAATATTAAAAAAATTGATAAAGTTTGCATATTTTTATGTGTAAAATCAAAGATTTGAAATGTGCGGTTGTTAGTAGAAATGACGCCATTTTTTCTCAGATGTTCACAAATCTATTTTTCTGTCAAACAGGTTGACCAAATCACATCTTTCTCTTTCGATCTGTGCTTTACAAATTGTTCTATGTGTCATAGATCGTGAGATATATCTATTTTACCAAAGTAGTAACCAAACCAAACGAATCTCATCTTTAATTCGGTGCAGTTTACTAAATAAGATAATCGATTATTCAATTGATATTTTGTAACCGATCTTTACAGTATGTTGTAGAGAAGATTTCATTCTATCTGTTGGTAGTATTTGCTATGTCCTAGAGTTTCTTATAGGTTATTGTTTCTTACTAGGAAGTTAGCGATGTTTGTGTACTAAAATGACATGTGAAAGGCGTAGTGGTATGTGACTTGGGATTATATTTCTGTTATTCTGAAGGTTTGTTTTATTTATTTATTATAAATTTTGTATACAAATTACAATATCTGTATTATTGTTTGTAAAATTTATTGTTTTGAGTGAATGTTATTGTCAGACAACAAATATTGAGGTTGTCTAGAGATAAAGGTTATGTTATAATCTGGTTTTCCATTTTAGCAAATTAACATGTGTTTACGTATAAAAATAATTTTGTCTAATGAAAATTTTATAAATTGATCATGTTTTTACCAAAATGTATGCAAAATGTTTATAAATTTATATAGGCCTATCTATACATAGAGATAGGTTATGATATATCTGGTCTGACTTTTTTAGCAAATTTCAATTTGTTTAATATAAAAATAATTTTGTCTAATGAAAATTTTATAAATTGATTATGTTTTTACCAAAATGTATGCAAAATGTTTATAAATTTATATAGGCCTATCTATAAAATTTTTTTTATTGGTTTATATACTTATTTCTGTGGAATTTTGCTTCCGTTCCAGGGTAATTTTGTTGATTCCGTACATAATAACTCCAAAATGTTTCCATCTAAAAGTTTTTGCATTACACACATAAAATCTATGTATCTTTGTGAGAACATATGTAATAAAAACATGGGTTTTGAATAATAATTATACTTTTGGTGAATTTTTGAAAATAGTTAGCAAATATTCACTTTTTACGTAAAAATGAACCACGGTCTAATGAAAATTTTATAAATTGTTTTTTTCTTTTTAGCAACGTTTATCCACAAATATATTACAAATCTCTAGTAATACTTCAAAAAATTCAAAAAAAATTTGTATGGTGTACATTACCATTTCTGTGAAATTCTTGCCTCCGTTACTTTCCGATTTTTTGCTATTTGACATAACTCCAAATTTTTTACATCTAACATTTTTTTTCACTACACAGCTAAATTCTATGCACCTTTCTGAATATAATGATATATATATAGAAGTTGTGTTTTCCATAAATATTACTATTTTTGGTGACTTTTTAAAAATAAGCCTAACAAAATCCCTTTTTTGAATTTTTTTTTTTGAAAATGTAACAAATTTCCCCCCCCCCCTAAATATATTCACAAATATTACACAAAACATTTGTATATCTTGAAAAAAAGGTGGTAAGCTATTGATTTTGGATGATACAGGTTTTACTGAAAAATGTTAACTTCATTTTTTGACATCTAACATACTTGCTCCAAAAACTGTTTAAAAAAAAAAATTTTTTTTATTACATAGATGAATTCTACGCATCTTTCTGAGAAAAATTATGTCTTATAAATTGGTTTTGTATAAAAATATTTTTTATGAATTTTTTAAGAAAACAAAACCTTTAACATTACACGGTTGTAGGGTTAAGCACAAGCCTTTAAAACTGGAAAATTATTACCTTATTTTTTAAACAATTACAGGAAATTAAAAAGTTTTATCCATTCTGACGTGCTAATAGGTTAACATATTTTGAATTAATTTTTTTTTAATTAAAAAAAGTTTTGTTTTAAATTGGATATTTTTATGCTAGTGGCCGATTTGGAAGATTATTTAGCTTAAATATAAATTGCAAAAATAAACCATACATACAAGAAAAAAAGGACAAATTACATCAAATACAATCATTAAATTAAAATCTTAAAATATATAAAAGAAATTTGGAAGACTTTTACTAAAACAAAGAAGAATAGTGCATGAAGGCATGGCTGGGAGAACAGCTCTTCTGCATCAATGAAGAGCTTCAAGACTCTATGGGGACTTATCTTAACACACTGGTGTCAAGCTTCTATGAAGATAATATTAGCAAACTTATTCACTGGTATGAAAAATTCCTCAATTTTCATGATGATTATGTTGAAAAATAACTTTGTATTTAAATTTTGGTAATAGAACCATTTTTTTATTTACATTTGTCTTTCAGTTTATGCCCTATAGGAGGTTGAAAAAAAAATTCCACAATTACACCCTAGTGGATATTGTTGGGGCTGAGTACAAAAATAACTACTTGATTATTAATCAAATATCTCATGGTTCATAAAACATAATCCTTTTTGTCTACTTTTATATAATATTTATTTCATTTTTCTTGAGTTCCTTATAATACATTTCTTTTTGAAATGTATTTATTTTAACTAAGATTCTAATTTTGACTTTCTACTAATGTTCATACAAAACCTTACACTGTAAAGTAAAAATAAGTTTATACAGTAATAACAATTACATATATGATAGCTTCTTTTGAACTTTGTACTCCAAAGAATAAAAATTTCAAATATTATATATATTTTTAATAAAAGTTCATTAAACAAATATTTTAAAATTTGTGCATTTCTTTTCTGAAAAAAGAGAGTAATTTATTTTAAATAGTTAAAAAAAGGATTTTGTAATGTTAATACTAACCTTATTTGCACCTCCATCAAATAATTGTGGTAAGAATTCTATGTGTTTCACACCTGAACATATTTCTGGCAGAGTTATCACTTTTTGTACTATTCCTGTATCCAAAGACAACACTGCCATTTTCCCTGTTTCATTAGTCACAACCATTGCTCTTCCATTCCTTCACACAGATAAAAATACAAATTCAAAATCTGATCTGCTATGTTTAAAATGAAAGAAAAAAGAGTAACTGCGAATTTTAAATTACTTGCAAGGTACAATTTTCTTCTTTTTTAGCATGATTTAAAAATGTTTAATAACCAATTCAAATATGATTAAAGTATATGTATCAGCTGGTCAAAAGCGATGATTTAAAATATACAACAAATAATAATCTGATGAAAGAATATAAAAATTGGGAGAGCAGAATATAAATTATGTATTGGGAGAGCAGGGAGAAATAATTAAAGGGTGTGAGAAATTCAAATACTTTAGAGTCTAAATAACAAAAGATATACAATGTGAAAAATAGTCACCAATATCAATATGAAAAATAGATAATGAATAGAATATCAAACGGTAGGCAACAACAATATAAAAAGCGAATGTTAAATTGAATTCTTGGATTATATGTGTGTATGTGTGTCAAATAATAAGTTATGGTGTGGAACTGCAGATATTAAATTAAAAAGTTTAATGTAACACAGGATGTTATCTCTATCTTGGATAATTTTGATAACCAGAAAAAATAGTTTAATGCTTTTCACTCAAAATCAGATATTTTTTACTATGTGTCACATATTTTCTCTAGTACTTGTAACCCAGGGCTGACCTGGATATTTAGTTGCCTAGCAACAGTGTTAATTTTAATACTTAATTTAAACATTCTGATACGTTGGGGTTTGTCAGTGCTTTACTAGAAAATGCTGAACTCTTACAGATATTTTTGTAACTTCTTATTTATCACGAAACTGTTTTACACAGGACAAAACCATCAATATTTTCATCTAAGGTATCAGCTGATTACTCTGTGTTGTTAAGATGTATTATTTCAACCTCTAACCTTGAGTTGTATAAAACTTGCTGTTTTGTTGTTGTATTGAATTGCCAATAGTGTTTTGAAGTTGTATCTTTTTACTATTGATTTAGTATTAGTAAGTTAACATAATAAAATGAAGTGCATTGCATTTCAGTTAAGTAGATTGTATATAATTAATTAGGTCTAGCCTACTGTATATTTAAATTGTTTTAGGCGTAGTATATGAAGATGTTTGCTTGTATTAGTTTTAGGTTATTATTTTATTTATAATGGCAACAAGATCTAGCAGAGAACCAACTCCTCATGATATTAGCAATGTTTTGGATAAAGATTAGTCATCTGACGAATTTGAAGATGAACTATAACTCCACCAGAAAATATGGATGTTTCTGATATTGACAATGAGATTGATATCGATGATGTTCAAATTGATTTGAGACCTGATGATATAGACAACAGGGAATTAGAAGAATTAACACATAAGTCTAGTCCTAAAAAGAAAAAAAAATAGAGAATGAATATCATAATTACAGAAAAGGTGAAAACCTTGTTCCTGATTTTGCACATTTATTTTTACACACTAACGTCAGGTTATAAAGAGGCTCAACTCCCTAAATCAAAGCCAATACCTCCATTGGATTTTGTCAACTATTTTTACAAGTGAATGTCTATTAAAAATTGTATGTGAAACTAACATTTATGCCATAGGATGTATACGCCTAAAGCAGCTTTGCAAATATTGTTTTATAATCTAAAACAGATGGTAGGTCAAAACTTACTAAAAAAGACTGAATACATACATGTTATACAGTAGAAGTCCATTAGTCCGGCATCCGACAGTCCGGAATGCCCGATAGTCCGGCATTGCTCCGCAAAATTGTAAAAAATTTGGTTTTCTCCAAATATGTGTCTTTAAAGTAAATAAAAACGCTCGAGAGCTATTCAGAAGTTTTCGGGGTAGTTCGGGATCATCCGGAAGCGCTCGGGTTGTAAGAGTAGCTTAGTTAAATCTTTTTGCTTTAAGAGCTTTTAAATAAAAATCAAGTTACTTATGTTTGTAAGTCTGCGTTCTTACAAACTTAACATTAAATTTAGTACTATTTCGCCTGAAGGGCAGGGTATCAAACTCATTCGTACTTAACAGTTACTCCTACAACATGGCACATGGTTTTCACAATGAAATTAGCCAGACATTTTTAGTAGAACAGAAATCTCCCTTTTATTTTTATAAAAGAACAAAAGCATAATCAAATATATATACTTAAATAAACATTTTAGTACAGACCCTATCATGTGATAGCATAAAGACATGAATTATATTCTAATTAAAAGTTCTAAATGTCTTTTCAACAAAAAGAAAGAAATTGTTTTCTAATGATTACTCATTTAATATTTGTTCATGACAATCACTTTACTCACGAATGTCAATCAATACAATACTCTTTTTCGTGATAGTTGAGTCTGTCCAGCCATCCTACAATGTGACTGTTTCACAAAGACTTTTTACATGTTAACGAAGACTGCTTGCTTCAACCGCTGAACTAAGACTGTACTGCTCTCTCTCCAGACTAAGACTGACAAAGCCACACTTCTAGAAGACGCTTGGCAAAGCTAACGCTCAGGCTCATGGGAAATCACTCCAGGGTTCAATTTCCTGCGAGAACGGACTTTTGCAACTTCAGTTGGTTTATCTGGCGCGCACAGTTTGAAATTATATTTTAACTTGTAATGTTTTACACTGTCTATTAGTAATCATTTAGCTATTCTTATATTGAAATATAGCTATTCTATATAATGTTGATATATTATTAGTATCTTTATTATTAATTGAATGTTTAATTATTTTTTATTAATTATTGGTTGGAGGTTGTCCCATGCTTACAGCGTATTGTTCGGAAACAATTAGCGGCCGGCTAGTCTCAGCTGTCACAACAAATACAGGTGCAGTGCAGCACAGTTAATGAATCACGAAGCGACATCGCCATTTTTTGTGCGTTGTTGTTTTGTGTCCTTTCACATCGCAGTAAACTGTCTCAGTACTCTCTACTGTAATACAGTACATCTGTAGTGACGTACATAACTTTTGAAACTGTTTATAAACAAAGTGAGTTTCGTTCTAACTGTACAGTGACCATGTTTTCAAAACCTAAGCCTTCGAGTTCAAAAGGAGAGAAACGAAAACACGTAACACTGACTCTCAATCAGAAACTAGAAATCATCAAACGGCTGAAATGTAAAATAAACTTAGTTGTATTTGCATACTGTATTTGTAGTTTAATTATTAACCTAATTGTTCTTATAATTACGATGTATGTATGTAGTTAAAAAAACAAAGTACATTTGTTTTACGGCAAAGCCTACACTAAAAAGAAGGGGCACTGCCCGATAGACCGGAATTTTCGGTAGTCCGGCACCAAGCCGAAACCGAACGAGCCGGATTATCGGACTTCTACTGTATTACATAAGTTAAAAGGGAGGGGATTTGTAATGTCCCATAAAAATATATTAACATACTTTTGCTCAGCGGATACAAAATATTTCAGTTTATAAATTACTTACTATATAGACTGCACAACTGACAAATATTAATGAAAATCATATTTATTGAGTAATAATAAATACCCCTAATCATGTTGGATAAGTCTCAATTACCAAAATTGTCTAAAACAATATATATAAGCACATCATCTTGGTGCAGTTTTTTTACTCTTAAATTAATTACAAATGAATAAGGAAAACAGTGCTATATAATTGAGAGGAGAAAGTGTTAAAAACAACAAAATTTAAAAACACTTTTTGCTCATAATTGCATTAATTCAATTAAAAATATCTTATATTACGATAAAATTTGCAGAAAATCATTTTATAATAAAATGCTCAACTTTTTACAGTAAAAATAATGATTAAATTTCAGACTTTGAACTTCCAAATTTTAAACAAAAATAATGAATATATGTGGTACTATTAGTCAATCTTAAATGTTGGTGTAAATATATCCAAATGAAGGTCATGCTATGCTATCTACCTGAGTTTTCAGTTTTGGTATTCTGTATAACTATCACAGAAACATGATTTTTCTCCAAAAATTAAATTTCCTTAATTCAAAACAGAGATATGTAGGGACTGTTGATATTATTTTATCTTATTACATGGCTTCGTCTTTAATTATTATAAATGAGAATGCAAATGTATATTAGAAAAACCATTAGATTATCAAGCCTTTTGAGTAAATCAAATGGAATATATTTGTTCATGCACAACTCACTTTGCATCTCTCACTCAATCAATATAAAAAACTCTTTCCTTCACCTGGTAAATGCGATGCTCTTTACTTTGTGGATTTTTGACACATCTGGAAATATTTGTTTCAAACAATCAAATGTTTCAAATTTCCAGATATGGATTGTGTCATTTTTAAAGCATCCCAAAATGTTATTTGTTGCCGGCATAAACATAACCTAGAAAAAAAAATTAATTACCAAGAATAAAATTATATTGTATATTGGCGCTAATATTAAACTCACTTAACTCATTGCTATTAACACAAACACAAATACTTCAAAAGCAGGTGGCCTGCAGACTCATACAAAATGTTCAGTATTTTAAACATTATAAAAACATTGCATAACTTTGTCATACAAAAAACCAAATTAATTGGTATGCTTGAAAATTTTACTTTATAATGTATCGATAAAAAATGAAAATGAATCATGGATGCTGACATTGAAATTGGTTCAAGTGATTTTATCAAATTTTAGTGAAATATAAAAGTTACTGGTAAAACCGACCTACTTTTAGATCACTAGTATCACTTTTATAAAACAATTTGAGAAATACTAAAATAGAGCTGAGCAGTAAAAGTAGAATTACATACGGTATTTTTAAAATTAATCCTAAAATTATATTTGTTTTACATGCAGTTTGATTTTTCGAATTACTCTTTACATTTTGCCAAAACTTAATTTGGTCAATGGATAAATTTTGAGATATATATTCCATGATTTCATCAAGGTCCAGATTCATGATCACTTTTTATCAATTAACGCCAGACACTGAATTTTTAAAGGTAATGGCTAATACTTTATATTTGGATCCTAAGGTGATACCACAAGACTAATGAATTAATCAAATTCATTACACCACAGGTGATTTTGAGAAAATATGAATTATTTTTATTTTGGTCCCATAGCAGGATCCCTCATTTTCAAAGCATAATTTCGGAACATAGTCATTTACTACATATACATAGTCATTTACATTTACGGACATATAACTACATCAGTAATTTATGAATTATTCTTCTCCCTTATTTGAGGTAATAAAAACATATATAAATATGCTTAAAACATAAAATCAATGCGTAAGAAATGTATTGTCTATTGTTTAGGTATATGTGTGTCTTTCCTTTGATTAAAATTGTGTTGTAGTTATATATATAGCAGTCATAACAGAAACATTTTTATTTTCTTGTGATATATATAATATATATATCACAAGAAAATAAAAATGTTATATATATATATAAAAAATATATATATTTTAAACCAGTACCAGGTTTTTATTTTTTCTTCAAATAACTCAGATTTATCTTATATTATAGTTGAAAATTTTCTAGTTTTTCCAAACAAAGTGACCCCTGTTATCCTGAAAATAAGGAAAATTATATCTTAATTTAATATTTAAAAAATATTATTATGCTGTTTAATATATATCAAACTGTTTATGTTCAATAAAAACAAATTCATTTAAATTATTAGATCCATATACTGTAACGCACACAAGTCTGAAATGTTTGTTTACTCAGCTCACATCATGGTGTGTTTCATTAAAACAAATAATACACAATACTTCAATATTATATTCAATAGATATATCTCATATCCTGCAATTCATAACAAATAATTATACTCTTTTACAATATTTTTGTTTTTCTATGCTATTTTTCGTATGATGTCATTTCAAGCTATTCACACCTGATTTATCCCAATGATTTATTTTAACAATCTCAAGTTTATTATTATGATTTATCATCAAGCAGTTATTTTCTGCAATACATTTAAAACCCTTTAACTGGCATCGACCACAAACCGACCCACTTTCCCGGACACGTAGGCTATAAAACACGTTTTTTGCAATGCAACATTTCGCCCATTTAGAATCGGCGGCAATAAAATAAATACCGTTGGAAAGCTAATGTTCCTTAGATGCATAATCATGCAAAAAAAAAAAATTTTTTTTTAAATACCACAAAACGTTATAAATAATATTTAAAAAATTGCTAAAGTTTGCATATTTTTATGTGTAATATCAAAGATTTGAACTGTGCGGTTGTAAGCAGAAATGACGCCATTCTTTCTCAGATGTTCACAAATCTATTTTTCTGTCAAACAGATCGACCATAACACTGTTCTGTAGATCACATCTTACTCTTTCGATCTGTGCTTTCCAAATCTTTCTATCTGTTATAGTTCGCGAGAAATATCTATTCTATGAAGTAGTAACCAAACCGAACCAGACTCATTTTTCTTTCGGTGCAGTTTAAGGATATATCGATTACTTACATCGATATTTTGTAACCGATCTTTACACTATTTGGAAGACGAAATTTAGATCTTTCTATTGGTCTTTCATTATGTCTTTAGAGCTATTTTAGGTTATTATTTCTGACTTGCAAGTTACCGTTATACACAGGTTTGTTTGTGTACTAAAATGACATTGTGATAGGCGTAGTGCATGGCTTGATATTATTTCTGTGAACTTATTTTGTTACGTATGTTTATTTATTTATTATAATTTGTGTATACAAATTATAATATCTGTATTATTGTTTGTAGAATTTATTGTTTTGAGTGAATGTTATTGTCAGCCATCTAATACTGAGGCTGTCTAGAGATAGGTTATGTTATATCTGGTCTAACCTTTTTAGCAAATTTCCATTTGTTTACATATAAAAAAAATTTTGTCTAATGAAAATTTTATAAATTGATTATGTTTTTACCAAAATGTATGCAAAATGTATATAAATTTATATAGGACTATCTATAAATTCTTTGAAAAAATGCTGATTTATGTAATTAAACCATTTGGCATTTTGCCTTTGGTTTTTGTTGGAATTTTTGATTTCTAAGATACTAACTAATGAAAATTTTATAAACTGATTTTTCTTTTTAGCAACTTTTATCCACAAATATATTACAAATCTCTAGTACTACTTGAAAAAATGATTAAAAAATTTTGTGTATGGTATACAGTATATAGCTTTTTCTGTGCAATTCTTGCCTCGGTTACTTTCCAATTTTTTGCTATTTGACATAATAACTCCAAATGTTTTACATCTAACATTTTTTTTTTTTTTTTCACTACACGGCTAAATTCTATGCACCTTTCTGAATATAATGATATATAGAAGATGTGTTTTCCATAATATTACTATTTTTGGTAAATTTTTGAAACATTTTGAAATTATTAAAATTAGGCCTAACAATGTACAAAATTTTGAAAAAAAATTTTTTTTGAAAATGTTACAAATTTTTTCTTTCTAAATATATTCACAAATATTATAAAAAACTTTTGTATATCTTGAAAAAAGGTGGTAAGCTATTGATTTTGGATGATACAGGTTTTTCTGAAAAATGTTAACTTCATTTTTTATCTAACATACTTACTCCAAAACCATTTCTTATATATATATATATATATATATATATATATATATATATATATATATATATATATATATATATTACATAGATAAATTCTATGCATCTTTCTGAGAAAAATGATATCCTACAAGTTAGGTTTTGCATAAAATTATTATTTTTTATGAATTTTTTAAGAAAATAAAACCTTTAACAGTTGTAGGGTTAATAATTTTTGTAATGGTAGTCATACATTTGTCTTTTCTACAGGTAACATTAATTAAATGTTACATGTAAACTAGTATTGTAAAGAAAACAAGTTTATAAATGGCATTACTATACTGACCATTTTAATGGAGATTTTTGTCTGAAGATTGAGATGGTGAAGTTGAGAGTTTGAGCGTAAATCCCAAATGATAGCCTTCTCATAAGTACTAGTGAGACAATAAGGAAGTCCATGAGCAAATGAAACCTGTCTGAGTGGTTCAGTGTGCCCTTTAAGACACCCACTGATCCCGCCCGATTCTAGGAACAAAGAAATTTATGACTTAATAGGCAATTTTAAAACAATAAATGCAAGGAGCTGCTTTTATCACTTGACGGGGGGGGGGGGCTTTTTCTAAAAATTTGTTTCTAAAGATTAAATAAGCTAAACAGGTTTCAATTTTCCCCATATATTTTTTCCTGAATTTTAAATTTCAGGTTTTAATTTTGGCAAACTAAAGTTTGAATTTACGATTTTGGTTATAACTGTTATGCCCTAAATTGAATTATTATTGTATCTTGTAATTATTCTGTATGACAAAAATATAAATTGTAAATAAAATGACAGAGGACTATAAATAAGGGCACATTCAGCCCAGAGACCAGAGTTCTCCCAGATCTTGCACCGACACTTACCTTGCCTCCTTATTCCTCTTACATTCTCTTGAACCTCAAGTGTTTGTAGCGAGTGAACGCCCGACAACTTCTGATATCCAAGAGCAAGATATAATCACAGACTGGACATAACTTTGTTACTTTCTTTTTTGAGGTTTAGAATTAAACTATACACATTTAAACTAGTTATTTCATAACAAATAAAATTTTGTTCTCCACTTTCATTCAAACCATCTACATGGTATTTTGTTTGAAAATTAAAAAGAATTACTACCTTATTTTCGTACCAAAATAAAAATACAGATTTTGTGAAGTGGTTAAGTTACAAAGAGTGTAAAAAATTTAAAATTAAAAAACTGGTGATTTGTTTCTTGGAAACAATTATAACAAATCTTTTGGTTGAGAGAAGACTTAGCTTTTGAATCCGATAAGTATACACTTGTGTATTACCTTCTAACTGAACCGAAATTACAGTGATTAACACTTAAGTGAAACATCATGCAATTTTTAATTTGTACTAAATTATCAAAAATATATATGTTGAAAGCAAAATCCGAAAACAGTCATTGGGAGAAATAAATGCTCAATCCTAAGTATAGAAGTTTTACCAAAATTTAAAATGTGAGGTGATATTCGTACCACATACTTTGATCATGCAAAACATAAGTATGTAGTCATTTTATAATTTATAGCTGTAAAATTACAAACAGGTTAGGTTAAATTAGATCAAGTATTACATTCTAAAGTGGTTTATATTACAAAAACAGGTTTTATATTATAACTATGTGGTCCACTTGAAATTCTCACCTAACTTAATCTGTACAGTGTTACAGCTAGGCTTATTATTGTTGGTTACTGGATAGCAACTATAAATTGATACATCCTCATTTTAAAACTATCAAAGTAGAATATCATATCATATTTCGAACGTTGGTTTTTTAAAACATCTAAACTTAGAATTAAGCATTATTTCGTTCCAAGGCCATTTTCAGAGTTGGCTACACAACAGTACGCCCAATATTACATATAAACACCATGCTAATCATAGAATGGAACTTCCAACTACAAAATTCATCACAGTAACGATTACAAATTCTAAAGTTATAAGATATATCTGCAAAACATAAAAATCACCCAATTAAAGACCCATTAAAATCAGCTAAGTAGTTAAAATAATATAATATTCAAACTTAGAAACATGAATGGAATAATATAACTTTCTTCATCCCTCCATGGAATTGATTCAACAGTATAAATTCACCTTTTAACCAGATTATATCCAGCCAAAATTAAGCAACAAAAATTACAAGACTCTCAAAATTCATTAAAGGCTATAATAAACTCAAAACTGTGAACAAAAAAACTTTGATTAACATAAATAATATAAATACCATTTTTTTTCAAACACAATCCATCATTAACTTTGTATCATATTCACCAATCACTTATTCACTTCCATCACACACATTTCATTAATTTTTAAGATATCACATACACTAATTGTTTAGATTAAATTTTTATAGTTTTAATTTAGGTTGAGCACCCAAAAGTATAGTAAAAATAGCCAATGCAAAAGTTATGGACTATTAAATTTCTGAAAACCGAGATTAAGAGTTGGCTACTCATTTTGCATATTTTATAATTGAATAATCTTTAAATAATAATGTTAAATAAATAATCTTGTTATAACACATTACAAGCTGTAAGATATAATTTTATAATACGAATATAAATTGTACTTCTTTATAAATCATATATCTCCAATAAATAGTTAGAAAATATAGGTTTATATAGGGAGCGGCAGAAATACCTGACGGTTTTTAAATAAGAATAACTCCAATGTTTATAAACATTTTTGCATATTTATTATATATTAAGAACAGTAAAAGACGGGAATTAATAAAAAACATATATGTAACAATGTATAGTCTCAAAAAACACAAAACATAAAGGCTACAATATTTAAAGATAACATCATTTAAGTGGTGGCCATTTTCCAGCATACATTCCTCAAGTCTCGCAGCAAAGCTGTCAATCACTTTACTCAGCATGTCCGTTGATATAGACGTAACCACTTGTCTAATAACCACTGTGTACGGGGTTTGTTTGTGTACACTTTCGATTTGAGGTAACCTCAAAGGAAAAAGTCGCAAACACTCAGGTCGGGGGAACAAGCGAGCCAAGTGATGTTGCCGTTTCGAGAGATGACGCTGCCTCGAAACTTCATCATCAAATAACCCATTACAGCATTTGCTGTGTGGGCAGTTGCTCCGTCTTGTTGGAACAATATCTTCTTCAAACCAAGACGTTTTCTTTTAAGTTCAGGAACGAAGAAAGTGTCCAACATTCTCAAGTAACATTCTGGGTTTACCGTAACTGTTCGTCCTCCTTCCTCAAAAAAGTAGGGCCCAATAACACACTTCTTAGTAACCCCGCACCACACTGTGACTTTGGAACTATGCAGGGGGCGTTCATGTAACTCTTGTGGGTTTGTGTCTGACCAATAGCGAAAATTTTGTTTGTTGACATACCCATCAAGATGAAAATGAGCCTCATCACTCATTACAAGAATTGTTTCATCGTCCATCAAATCAATCATTTGTTCAGAAAATCTCTGGCGATTAGCGTAGTCATAAGGCTTCAGCTGTTGAACAATTGCAATTTTATAAGGGTGAAAGTGTAGCTCCTCGTGCAATATTCTTCTCACTGACCGGTCGGACATTCGAAGAGCAGCAGCTTGTCTACGCACAGGTCGATGTGGGCAGGACAGCACGGCTTGCCTCACTCGCTCAACGTTTTCCGGCGTTCTCACTGACCTCGGGCGTCCTCCAGGCTTTTTTTTTAATGCTGAACCAGTTGACCTGAAGTTGTTGACCCACAACGTGATGGTGTTACGGGATGGAACTTGGCTCACATGAAAATGTCTGCGAAACTGACGTTGTGTTACAACAGAATCACCACTTTTAAAATACGTCTCAACGATGAACGCATGATGCTCACTGGACCACTGCTCCATGGCAACTGAAACTCCCTCGAGTGGCCTTGAGAACGCCGCTCTCACCACCATCCCCCTCCACACAACTGCCTTACTGTGCACGAACAAAAACCGTCAGGTATTTCTGCCGCTCCCTGTACAAATTGTTAGATCATAAATTGCTTCCATTTCATTCAAATTTAAGTATAAGAAAATTTCCATTATCAGAAGATGATTTATAGTCACTATTAGTTTAGCGAGAAAATTATAATATATAATGAGGCAACATTTTACTATTCTCCTGTTCTATGCACTAAATATTGATAAAAAAACATATAATGATTAGTAACTATTATTATAAAAGTAAGTATTAGATTTCTACAATGGTGCATGTCTTCAACAAATCTCTACATCTGATTCAACTTGAAGAGATTGCGTTGGAACTACAATTATAAATTATTTAAAAACCCAAAGTAATGTTGTATCTAAATCATAAGTGCTATAATTATATTATTTACTTCAGTCTTATGACTTTTTTCCTTCAATTACATGTTGGACACTATTGTCCATCGTCACATGCATTACTCGTTAGAGGTTATTATAACATTAAAATACAAGTACACATATTAACATAAAATATATAATATGAAGATGAAAAAACTGTCTAAGTACATAATCACACGCACAGCAGCATCCTGATAATGACTCCGAAGGAAAAAAGAAAGTTACAAGACAGGAGTTATTAGATAAATATAATTCTATTATAAAATATTAAACTCTCATAATTATGAAATACTAACATCTATTCGAAAAAAAAAATAAAGTTTTAATAAAGTCAGAGATTGCACAGGTTGAGGTTTGGAAGAATAAAATTAGATATTTGGTTTATGGAATCTATAGCCCACCTAAGAACTCCGGCCTGAACATGGATGTGATGAGAGTGACAAACAAGACAATTATATCAGGTGACTTTAATGGACATTCAGCGTGCTGGGGATATCGGGATGGAAACCCAGCAGGTAGGGAAATAGAAAACTTTATCGATTCCAATCCCATCCAGCTTCTGTACCATTCAAATGACAGGAAGACATATCCACCACACAGGAGCATCATCAAACCCCGATCTGGCAATGGTATCAAGTGACATCTATAACAGCACAACTAAATAATATGTCATGGAAGATAAAGGCAGCGGACACAGGGCAGTGGTTACCAAAACAACAACTAAAACACAGAGTGGACAAAAGAAAATCCAGCGTAACTTATGTAACTTCAAGAAAGCCAACTGGAAATAAATTCCAAGACACCGTGGAGGAAAGTGTGGATGAAATCAACATGGAAGCCAGTGCTGGAGTGAGCTGCAACACCTCTCCAGCATTATATTGGAGGCGGCAAATCAGCACATACCCAGAGGAAAGTTAAGGAAATACAAACCCTTTTGGAACAAAGAGTTGGAAGAGCTGAAGAATAGGAGAAACATACTGAGGGACAGAGCAGAAAAACACAATGACACGAAAAATGTTCAAGAGTGGCGAAGTACATTCTTGTACATGGTATTATTTATCAGGCTAATACAAGAGGCAAAAAGAAACAACTTCTCCAGGTTTATCGGGCAGTTGAATTATAGAGCAAACAGCAACAGAGTTCATAGGCTCATAAACACTCTAACAGATAAGTGGGAGGACAAACCTACTGCTCCAATAAAAAGTACATCCAAACCACTGCATTGCGATAATGAAATTGCAAAGAAATTCAACATCCACTATAAAGAAGAACATAAGCTATCTCAACAGAACAAGAAACTCGACAGAGTTGTCAAAAAACAGCTCAAAAACACCTCAACTGAGCAATGCCTTGATATCTTCTCAAAGGAATACACCATTGCTGAATTGGATATAGCGATCTCAAAGCTCAAAGTAAATAAATCTCCGAGCCCTGATAAAATCCATTCAGAATTCATCAAAAACTTGGGGGAAATGGTTAAAGTAATATTAATTAAAATTTTGAATGAAGTATGGACTAGAAAATCTGATATGCCATCAATATGGAAAAAAGCAATCATCATCCCCATCAAAAAACCAAAAACATCAGGTGATGAAATGCACAACTACAGGCCAATCTCCCTGACTTCAATAATTGCAAAAACAATGGAAAGAATGGTTGCTGCAAGATTACAGTACTACCTGGAAAACAACAATCTAATCTCCAACAACCAAGCAGGATTCAGGCCTCACTATACACCTATGAACCAAGTGCTAAGGTTTACACAGAGTGTGAAGGACTCGTTCAATAAAGGAGAATCGGTTTTGGCCTTTGTTGATTTCAAAGGTGCCTTTGATACAGTATGGATATCTCAGCTGTAAAAAAAGTTTAGAGACCTACATATAACAGGTAACATGTTTTATTGGCTTTAAAACTTTCTAAGCCAACGGTGGATATGCACCAAATGGAAAACGGCTGTATCCAAATATAAACAAACACAAGTGGGCCTCCCACAAGGTGCTGTTCTTAGCTCACAGCTATTCAACATATACATAAACGATCTCCCCAAAGCACTACCATCCAAACAACTAAATTGTGCGATGTATACGGATGACGTATTGGTATGGTTGGCAAACAGCAACAAGGACAAAAACATCTTTGATTCAATGTGTGGTAGGATGAATGAGGCCATGGGTGATTTGACCAGAAAGAGCAAGAATAACAACATGAAAATTAATGTCAAGAAAACAAGTTATCAGCTTTTCTCACTGAAAACAAAAACACAAGATATATCTCTCTAAGTAGAAAACGCAGTAATCCAGCAGCATTGCGGTACCAAATACTTAGGAGTCATCCTTGACAAGAAGCCCAATCTGAAAGACCACGCAAACTACATTGCATCAAAAATTTCTTCCAAAAAAAATATACTAAAAAGATTAGCAGGAATAAAATGGGGGGGGGACGCTTGACCTACTATGCCAAACCTACAAATCATACATCAAACCAAATTTCCTTTATGGTGGAGAAATGCTTGCTTTGACAGGCTGTGATGCCTTGAGAAAACTTGAAACAAGTCAAAACAACTGTCTACGAATGATAACAGGTGCCGTGAAGACTACACCAATTGCCGCACTATATGCTTATACAAACACCAAACCATTGCATAATGAGTACAAGTACAAAGCCATAATAGGATATGAAAAAATTCTTCACAGGAGACACAATAACCCGTGGATCTTGGAACCACCAGCAGAACAAACATTAAAAACGCAAACAAGCTTCAAACACCTAATGCTTGAATGGAGACCAAATAATGTGGTGATCAAGCAACCAATACAACTGAAGAGCCCGCTGGACTACATCAAGTACAACGTAAGCACTCAACTTGCAGAGCCAATAAATAAAGTTAAGGATAACCCAGCCACAGTTGCTCAAATAACCTTGGAAACTATTAACAACTTGTACCCATCAGACGGTTGGTTGCGAATCTACACTGATGGTTCAAAAATTAAAGGCGAAACAGGAGCAGGAATATTCTGTGAAAATTTTTCCCACTATTTTGCGCTGAGCTCAGGCTCTACCGTATTTGAAGCGGAACTATTCGCAATCAATGAGGCATTGAGACAGATAATAATGAGGCCATGGTTGAATAACAACACTGTGATTTTGGTTGATTCTAAGTCAGCGCTACAAGCAATTGCTGGAAATAAACTAACAAGTTCCTTGACTGAATCAATCCAAAAGAAGTATAAAATAGTCAAGCATATTACCAAGAAAATAGTTCTGCAGTGGATCCCATCACATGTAGGCATACAAGGCAATGAGCAAGCAGATGAGCTGGCCAAGCGAGGAACTCACATAATACAGAAACCAAGAAGAGTACACACCCTGGAAGCAAGGATTGGTGAACTGAAACGAGCATCTCATCTTGAGTTCACCAATAAGGTTAAAGAGGACATAAGGAACAAGTCCTATGAACATGTATTCGACTTGTATGAGAAAGTCAAGGACTTGCAGAGGAGGACATCTGTCACAATTTTTCGACTTACAACTGAACACGACTGCCTGAATGAACACCTGAAGAGGATGAAGATTTTGGATTATGAGAACTGCACATTGTGTGAAAGCCCAGACACCGTCATGAACAAGGACCATCTCTTGGACTGCAAAAAGCTGGATAAAGAGAAGCAGAGGGAAAAAGACCTCCCTGGTCTCTACTGGGAAGCAAGATCAAAGATGGCGTGAGCCAGAGAAAGCTATTGGATAACAACAACAATTATAAAGACATACAAATTTTCAATATGTATATACATTACATAACTAAATTAGCTTTATAAAAACTAAATACATATTGTAAAATGTTCAGTTAAAATAAAATTTGTTATAGGGTTTCTAGCAAAAAAAATAAAAAATAACCTATATACACTTTTTTAGTACAGTTTATTATGATAAGAATTCAAATTCTACAATGTGGTCAAACTAGTAGCTATTTTATCATCGTCTTGGCGTTAACTTGAACTTGAGAAATTGATTGAAACATTTCTGTAATAAAAAAACCATACATACATTAATTATGTTATCCCAAGTATTACCTGCCTATATGAAACTAGAATTAGAAATATTTATTTTGTACGTGAAATATATCATTATAATAAAATTGCTACTATATAAATATTTTGTTCATGATACAAATAGTTCATGCGATAATTTCATTTTATTTGTACTACGATTATATACATTTAGACGAGAATATCATCTGCCAATTAATAGAGTATAATTTAATGTATTAAGTTTTCACCTGTATTGATAAGATAAATATCACCATCACTGCGCCCAACAAAAACTTCATCTGTCTTGAAAGCATTAAAGGCAATCAGGGAGCACATGCCAACTTTAGGTAATTCCCAAAACCTGGAAAAAATATACCACAAACATTATGTACAAACGTTATACACACATCCTCATACATAAAATCAAAGCCTAATCAAAGAAGAAGGAATGTCCATTACCTCTTAAAAAATTATGAGTCAAAATTTGTTGGCCAAAAATGGAAAATAAAGTTTGATGATGATTAAAAAGATCAAATATTCAAAATTAACCATGTTATTTCAATCAAATGTTTGATGAAAAATGTTGAAGCTATGGGGGCTATGTGTTGGTGCTCCATGGGGGTTAAAATTTATTACATGTAGTATGTGGTTCTTTGTGGAAGGTTCTTTGTTAATTACCTTTCCTTGACGTTTGGATAGTCAATCAGCTTTATAAAACTGAAATCCAGATGAATACACACAAGTCGAAGATATATTCTGGATGTCCAATTTAAGATAATAGTAATGTGAATATCAAACTGTGCAAGAGCAAGACCCAGTTGATTAAAAATAAAGATTTTTAGTCCTTAACCATTAGGTTAGTAAAGGTTCTTAAGTATAGAAGGCCTATTTACAGTCTTGAATTTTGAACGAGGAAATATAATGGTTGTAAAAAATTTTTGCACACTGAGCCAATATGAGATTCTCAGGGAAGTGATGGAGTTTAGAAGATATCCAGATCCCTAAATCCAGGTCTCTAAATCACTAGATTAATCATCAGGTCTCTAAATCACTAGAGAGACGTTCAGATTTGAAAAATCAAACATATACACTTACGTTTATCACTATATCATTAGTAAAAATAATAGACAATATGGTTCAAAATGTTTCTGTGGGACATCTAACTGGGCAACAAACTCTAAATATAGTTAATTAGAAAACTTGATTTGCAACCAATGATCATAGCTTTTCAATTTAACATGCTACCAGCCCATTTCCCTCCAAATTTTTCAAGCTTGTTCAAGTAATGTTCATGGCTCACACGATCAAACACCAAAGCAAAGTCCAGACATATGGTGTCAATCCGTGTCCTGCTTCTAGGATGTTCCTTTAATAACTGTTTGAATGTTAGTTATAAGGAATATAGAGAAATAATTATATTACGAGTCGTACAAAATTAAAATTAAAATTATTATAATATAAAAATCTTTACATATCTTTCGGATTAAATAAAAAACCTATCAAAATTATGACAACGAATTCATTTCATACCGTGTATTAAGATAAATGAACCCCACGCCATCTTATTAAATTTTGGAAAAGAAAACAAGCAAGAAGAAAGCGTCCTTTAAACAGTCCATTTTTACCATCGAAGACGTATAAACGCGTACAGCGACGGACTTTTGCACTTTAGCAGACACAGATTTATGAATGGATACTAAGTAATTTTTCTTCGGGAGAATAGGATAAATATCAGAAAAGTTAGGAAATAACTGCGGTATTTAAGTGCATTGGGATTAATGTTGTAAAATACACATCCTTTTGAAACATTAAGTTCTGCAAATCTCCATAACCTCTGCCAGTTCAAGAATACATGAGAAAAAAGTGTTGACTGGATCCATGTTCTGAAGTGATTGGTTAAAAACTTTTCATGAAACTCCAAAAATGTTTATGGTTTTGGGGAGGTTATCTTGCATCTCCACTCAGTTCTTACTTGAGGAAATTGGTTTATATACAATCTCACTAAAAGAACTACATCTTAACAAGAGTCACTAATATATCAAGACCCTATAAATTTTATTTATAGTTTATATGGATTTTATACTAAAACAATCAAAATAAAGTCACTTACAGGCTTAAAGAAAGAACAAATATTGTCCATTTTAATTATTGTTATTTGTCCAAATTAATTCATAAAGATTTTGTACTGGAAATTATAAATTGAACTTACAAATCTGCAGCTAAATCAAATATAAATATATTTCCCGGATGGTCAATAATGGCTAGCCATTCTCCACTCTCATTGAATGATGCATGGGTGAAACGATGGTGTTTTTCACTGGAATTTGGTGCTTTAACAGTATGATGAATCTGAATAAGCAAACTGTGAAAAATAAATGATAATTTTTAATTAATTACATTACCTAACATTATTTTATATCTTAAATTTATAACTTCACCAATTTAAATTTATATCTTAAAAAATAGATGTAAATTAAAAAAAGTTATTACAGAAAAAAACACACATAGCCTACAAATATTAAATCTTAAATGTTTGAATGCACAAATTTATAATTCAAACTTATACCTAATGAAACTTATATAACTCAAATTGTGATGTTATAAAACTGGTATGTTAATGTGTGTTGAAAAATAAAATGTTGAAATGTTTATTCATTTATTTTTTTTAACAAATTAATAGAAATAAAATAAGTAACATAGTTTTCTAAAAATAATTTGTCTATGACTAGTAAATCTTTATAATCACTTCTCAGATTTCAATTTTAATCTTGTACACTAAATTTTCGTTACTATTTCTTTAACAAATTATATTCAAATATAATCAGGGATTAGATTATTCCATCGGTCTTTAAAAAAAAAACAAAGCTAGTCTGATATAATTTTGCTATACTCTATTTAAAATATATTGTTATGGAGTAATGCATAATGTTAGTCAGCATGAAAACCTTGATTCAATTGTTATTTGTTACTAACATAACAAAGATATTATTCATAAGAGATGAGTGATGGATAACAAATCTTAACGTTTTATAGTTTTCTAAAAAGTTGGGAAGTGAAATGGTAGGGTGAAAAGTAAAAGTAATTTTCTCCAAATCTCTCAGGTTTTTTAACTGTTTACCAATGTGAGCCTACTGAATTATAATACTGATTTATACTTAGAAATATAGAAACATATCTGTATGGTAGATATTGTTTTGAATCATTTATTTTTTACAGCATGACAAACAATAACATGGCCAATTTATTTTTTAACTCAGGTAAAACTTGCTGAAGGCTCCATAGATTTTTTCCCCCTTGTTGTTTAAAGGAGAAAAACCTCTTGATCATATCATCCATCACCTTAAAGAGAAAAAAACAGAAAGAAAAGAGTATAAAATAAAGACCTCTACTCCTAACTACTCTTACAGTGTCAGGGTCGGGGGGGGGGGGGGATCTGATAGGAGAAATGAAAAAGGGGAATCTAATCCAAGACTAAATGAAGAAAGGAAAATCAGATGCTAATGTATTTGAAAACAGGGTTTTCACATTCACTCCCATACCCCTAATCTGCTCTACTGTGTAAAAAATCTAATTCTGCAAAAGGCAATTGTACTCCAAAAAGAACTCTATTATTAGACATTTAAAATAATTTTAGAATAAAAGTAAGTCCTACATATTATTCACTGTTTATTTTAAAATGTTATTATAATTTGTTTTTTCTTTCTGTTGCAAGTTCCTGTGCTCAAATGTTCTATTGAAGTATTCACTTCTGTATTTTTATACAGAAGCCGATTGTATTAATAATTTACTATGGCTTGATATATATATATATTTGCTTACCCATTTTTCTGAGTTTTATTTAAAACAAATGGTTGTTTAAGCGTTCCTATTTCCTTAGTGCTTGTCTTCAAATTTAATTCAACTGGTGTTGCCATTAACTGTGGGAAAAAAAACAATTTAAAAAAATAACCAATACCAAAGACTAAAGCTACAATGAGTTTGAATACAGTTATTTATAAAAGAGGTAAGATATGTTTACAGATACTGTCTGACGATCACAAGAATGAACACAACGTATGAGGAGTGAAGAGGGAACTGCACATGTGCTGATTACATTTAAACTACTAGACTAGTAAAGTCCCTTTAACAACTACCATACTAATCAGTTAGAAAATATTAGGTTGGGATTTTCCATAGCTGTGAGTGGTTAAGGGTAAACTTAGGCTATATATGATTTCAGTGTAGATAGTTATTAAAGTGTTTCAGTGTTTATTTAACATAGGGCGATATATTATTGAATAGGCTACAGTAGGTTAATTTTATTTAATTTATATCATGTCTAGGATTATTAAAAAAGGGAAAGTCATTCATAGTGAAGCATGACATGTAATTAGTTAATAACTATATATATATATATATATATATATATAATATATATATATATATATATATATATAATATATATATATATATATATAGGCCTAATCTCAAAATGCCATAAAACAGTCATTTTAAATCTCTGTTTTTGGACAGAAATGATGAATTGTGAAACATACAAAGTGAAATTTGTCACTAAGGGTATCGAAATGATAGATAAAACGTTATTTTGAAGAGGAATTAACAACATGTATGTAGAACATGTTAAAAAATCGCAAAAAAGCATTTCTTTGTAAACAATTACCTTTATGATGTCCCATTTTATGTTTATATTAGCAAAACTCCCTATACTCACAAATATTGACACAAAAATCTAACGTTTGACACAAATTTTCTCTTTTTTAAAATTCTACTGAAAACTAATAATTTTAATTATACTTCATTTTGATTATTTTTTTTACCAATTAACTGGTAGGTTTTTTAATTATGCACATTCAAGTTTTAATACTCTGTACCAACCAAAATCACTCTTAACACAACTTTACTTTAATAATACTGTAAAATTGTGAAAAGGGGAAATTTTGAACCTGAGAACCGTTACAATTAATTGAACATTTATTTGGTGTTGGAAAAGTAAACACAACTTACACAACAACTTCATTAGTTAAAAGTTGTTAAAACAACTGAAACATATGTAAAACATGTGTTCCAACCCATATTATTTAAAATAACAGAAAAACCCACAGCCTTCATGTTATCCTAGTGGGTTTCAACCGTAGATTACAAGCTTACAGTTAGCAAATAGATGTTATATTATGCAACACAATATGTATACAGAATACAATATTCAATACTTTGGTTATGCATTAGCAAATCGAATAGTTTGCAAAAATTGGCGATTCAATGACTTCTACTAAGTAGTAACTGGTAAATATATTATTACCTCTTTTGTCTGCAAATATGCTTTCAATTTGTATTATTATTCATAATTAGGAAAAACAGTTTTTAAATTTTTAACATTGTTTCACTCCTGATATTTATGTCAATATATCTTACTATATTTAATTACACTCTTACGCAAATTTTAATCTACAGTAGTTTAGTTTTTATTCGTTTGAAAATATTTGGCGACAAGATTACAGAGAGAAGATACAAATTTATTTAATAATTATTTCATCTATATGAATGTTAAACAAAATCATATAGTATGATTGTTTATTCAATTTGTTTGTAATTTAAAAGTCAGTAAGACTTTTTATTTTGTGTATAGTTGTTTGAATAAATATATTCTAAGAAACTTGCTTCGTTCTGATCTATGTTTCTGAGGCAGGACACAAAAGTTGGAAAATGTATACAGAGTGTAAGGGAAACAAAACCCAAGCTGATCGTGTTTTGCCCAACACTCAAAGACATAACTTTGAGTAACCCAAAAAGAGTCGTATAACTTTATTGGGTGAGAGTTAATGGATTGGAATCCCGGGTGCCATAAGCAACAACAAAAAAGAGGGGAAAGGGCTTTCAATTTTCAATTGGTTTACATTCTTCTTTGAAGAAACACATACTTATGGTTTTTTTTAAAACGCTAAGTTGAAATAATTGAACTTTTTAAAATACATAATTATAAAATCATATGCATGTCAAATCAACTGTTTTTTTGAAAAATTAGAGGAATTAATTTGTAACTTCAATTAACAAAATAAACTACTGAACAATATATTTTTAAAATCAATTGAAACATTAAATTAATGAATTATTTTACAAGAAATGTCAGATAATATATTCAATAATTTATCAGAGACAAATTTTTGAATACCGAAAAGTCCCTGCTAATTTTAATTCTATGAACTTGATAAATAAAAATTGAACTTCCTGGAAAAAAGATTATTCCTGATGAGTAACGTATAAAAATGAGTCACTGTTGAGTGTTGATAGGTTTTACATTGTATGACGAGATTTCTTTACTGCAGTCAAAAATAATTAAAACCTTGGATATGGAAAGAACATGGACAGATGAAACCATATGAGCCGTTGTTGGGTTTCTGTATGTTATCTTATGTAATTTATAAAGTAATTATGTTTTAATCAATATATTTTACATTTTATGTGAAGTTTTAATTAGATAATTATAATTTTATCTTTAGATCTTGAAAAAATTATTAATATTAATGCAAGTTAAAGTTTATTTTTATCTATAATCGATTATCAAGACGTAAATTATATATATATTTCATTCAAATTTCGGAATGCAAGTCAACATGACATCTGTCCAAAATCTATGAGATTTGTTGAGTGTGAAGTGGAACGTTTTTAGTTTAATATCTTAATTTTGTACTTTTCTGCAAATTATATTACATTATAAGTAATTTATTTTTATAGTAATTTCTAAAAAATGGCGTTTTTGGGAAAAATATTTGGTGGGAAAAAAGACGATAAAATACCAACAACAGGAGAAGCCATCCAAAAGCTTAGGGAAACTGAAGAAATGTTAATTAAAAAACAAGACTTTTTAGAGAAGAAAATTGAACAAGAACTTGCAACGGCAAGAAAAAATGGAACAAAAAACAAAAGAGGTAACGAATTTTGAATATAAATATTTTTGCTACCTTTGATTTAGGTTGGTAAAATTTGTGACCTAACCTAAACTCATTTTGATTTTATTTCCTCTTTTTATTTTTCTTAGACTAGATGGTCTGAAATGAATCCTGTTGGATGATTTAAAGCAGTTGGTCCAAGATTATTACTAGTTTAATGGCTATAACTAATTGTAATGGTATTTATTTATATAAAAGTGATTGCTAATTTTTGGGATTTTTATTATCATTTACTACATACCTTATTTGGTTAATATGCAGGAGAGTTGTGCGATATCTCGGCAATTCCTCTTCAAAATAGCATTTTATCCATTATTTTGATACTTCCTAATGAAGGTATTCACAATTCATTAAACAATTCACAATCTGTCCGAAAACAGCGAATTAAAATGACTTTTATGGCAATTTGAGGTTATTTCAACAAATATTTCATCAATTTTAAGTAAAATGTATTGATGTTTTTTTATTTCATATAAATAGTTCTGTTTTAAGAACTGTCAAACTAGATATCATTTAGTAATATTTATTTACCTTACTTTACTTATAGTTTTTTTACTAGGTCGGGTTTCAGAGACCTAGCAATCATGAATTTTATATCAGAAGCGTAGTAATATCAACCTGTATAAGTGAATGCACCCTATGAGGGATTTCAATATGGCTATATGATTGAATATGTTACAAATTTGTCAATTTCTAAGATTGTTATGTAAATAATAAAATGTGAGAGATAAAAAACCATTTGCGTTTATATGTTGAAATAACAAAAAGCTATTTTAAAGACGAATTGATGACTTTTGCATTTAAATATATCAGACAACTCTCTGCATATTTACCCTTTTACTTCTTAAGAATAAATAATGTTTTCGGTAAATATGGAGAGGAGTTGTCCGATCGATTTAGGTGTGAAATCTCTGTAATTTCACTTCAAAATAGCGTTTTTTCTATCAAGTAGGTACTCATTTACAATGCAAGTGGTTTATTATCTCTTGCCATTGATTATTTACTTAACAATATATGAAATTGACTAATTTGTAACATATTCAATTGTATAGCCATATTGAATTCATTCGTGGGGCGTATGTGCACTTCATTTACTTCTTTAGGTTGATATTACTACGCTTCTATTACTAGGTCTCTGTATCCCAGACCTAGTGAAAGAACTATAGGTCAAGTAAGGTAAATATATATATATATATTATTTCTGTCCGAAATCAGCAATTTAAATTACTGTTTTGTGGCATTTTGAGGTTATTTTGACAAATATTTCATCAATTTTAAATAAAATCTATCAATGCTTTTTTATTCCGCGCAAATAGTTCTGTTTTAAGAACTGTCAAAATGGATATCATTTAGTATTGACGATGTCGTGTATAGTTACCTAACCACACCTAGTTTAAAGAACTAAAGGTCATGGAAGGTCATTAGCCTATAGGCCTATATATAATTAATATGAAATAATTAATTGTGAAAGAAAAAAGTGGGAAGCGTCTTTAATAAGTATCAAAATGATGGACAAAACGCTATTTTGAAGAGCAATTGCAGAGATTTTGTACTTAAATCTATCAGACAACTTCTCACAAATTTCCTAATAAGTTCTTTTGGTACTTACGTATTAACGCCACCGCAGCAGAAGTTGCGCATATATATATATATATAAATATATATATATAAATATAAGGTTTGGCCAGGTGTTTATGTGTGTATATATATATATATATATATATATATATATATATATATATATATATATATATATATAGCTACCTGGCCAAACCTGTCATGATATATAATTATATCGCAAAGTAAGCAAATATTGGTGCATATATATATGTGCAACTTCTGCTGCGGTGGCGTTAATATGTAAGTACCGTTCTTTTCTGTTCTTAGTCTCCTTATGCTAGCATGTAGAGTCAAATTTAAATATGGAATTATTTTTACTTTCTATTATTTGCTGGTTTAAATTATATGTATTTATTTACTCCCAGTAGTACAACTTAATGCTCTTCTCTACATAGTTTATATTTCATTGATTTTTTATAATTTATTCCAATTTCTGGTAAATGTGTACTTAAAGATAACTTGTAATTTTCAGATATATATATATATTTTTTTAAATTTATTTTTATTGTATAATACATACCTTACTTATTAATAAACAATGTTTTCATTCTGCAGGTCACTCTTTTTATCCAAAAAATCAGGATTCCAGAACAATGAAATCTACAGGTTTATAGGTTATCCATAATGACTAATGTTCACATTCACATCTCATATGTTACTAAAGAAATGTCAATGCTTATATCTGAGATCACTGATCATGTGATATGCTGTCAATCGCTATTTCATATCATAACATGTTTGTCCAGGTTCAAAATAAATAACATGTAATTTGCTTATTTTGCGATATAATATATATCTTGACAGCTTTGGCCTGGTATATATATATATATATATATATATATATATATATGGTAAATATATAGCAGAGTAGTCTCACTTCAAAATCAATTTTTAAAGGTTTTATTCGTCAAATAAATGTTGGAAAAATATTTTATTATCGAAAAAAAGTGTTGGAAAGATGATTACATAATATAATTACACAAGAAAATCTTAATCAGAGTCAAATTCTGCTGCAAATTCAGTAGAAGAGGAATTTATTGAATTTAAATGTATTTCACTCGTAATTCGCCATAAATGATGAAAACGAGTATTATACTCATTGTACTTTCTCTTAAACATAAATTCGGCTATATGGCCATGGAAATGTTGTTTTGAATTTCCATATCGCGGCACATTTCCTCGCACCTCCCTCCATTGACGTTCAATTGTCTGCGTATGTGCTTCAGTGTACGCATATATAGGGCTGTATTATTATATGTCACGAAAGGTTTGGTCAGGTTGCTATATATATATATATATATATATATATAACCACCTGGCCAAACCTTCCGTACGTTTATTGAAGTGAATGTCATGAGTATGAAAGATAACACAGAGTTAACTTTTTCACGAAAAAACTACTTGTGTAATTGTATTATTGTATTATGTAATCATCTTTCCGACACTTTTTTTCGATAGTAAAATATTTTTCCAACATTTATTTGACGAATAAAACCCATAAAAATTGATTTTGAAGTGAGGCTACTCTGCTATATAATTACCATATATATATAAACACTTGGTCAAACTTTTCATAAGTTTATTGAAGTTAATAATTTGAAATTAGGGTATTAATATGGAGGATTCACAGCATATCACGTCATCTGTGATCACGGATATATAGATTGAAATAATTTGACCAATGTAGGCTTACCATACACAAAAATTAATGGTAGTCCGAACTTGTTATATATATTTTTTTAAATTAGCAGATATTATCATGTTTTCTGCTTAATCTTACAATAATAAGATTTGAATTATAATCAACATCACTGACTAGCCTAATGGCTTTTTAAATTTTAATTTTACCCTTATAGAAATTAATATACCATAATGTTCTATTTTAAGGTAATGTATTAGAAAAATGCTTATTTCATATAGGAAAACTTGAAAGAAAAATACAAGAGCTGCGGATTGTGGAATCAAATCTGTCATTTGTAAAAATTCCTAGTTAATTCATTGTTGTATAAAGTAACGGTTTCCACCTTCTTCAGAGTTACCTTCTTAATGTTATTAAAATTATAATATTTTTAAGAAGTTGTGTTATCTATTTATAGCGGCAATACAAGCTTTAAAACGAAAGAAGAGGTATGAAAAACAATTACAGCAGATCGATGGTACATTGTCCACAATAGAAATGCAACGAGAGGCCTTGGAGGGTGCAAACACAAATACAGCAGTTCTAACAACAATGAAATTAGCAGCGGATTCTTTGAAAAAAGCGCACCAGCACATGTAAGATGAATGTACTAATTTAGTCTTTGTATTTAGTGGTTTTCATTTATTTTGTAGATTTTTAATGTGGGGCATCTTATGCTCAGTTTTGTGAAGAAGGGTGAAATTTTTTTTTCCTTAACCCTCCCCCTCTCAAAATAAATCTACTAAGTCTTGTTTAGCGTATTATCATAATAAAAAAGAGAAGGAAAAAAAAGTTTGCTAAAAATAGTCTTTTGTGGAAGAGTTTTTTTTCAATTTTAGAGTCAAGAAAAGAACATACATTTGCCTTTTGGAGTGTTTGTTGGTGTGATTTTATTATTTCACATGGAGGTCAATGGGACATAATGAAACATATTAATACAAAAAAACACAAGTTCTGTGTAAATTCTTTTAAAAACAATACTAAACCTGATTTCAGTGTTGGAAAAAAAAGAACAATGTTTAAAAGCAGAATGCTAGTTTATAAATTTTCATTTAGAAAATAATATTCCATAGTAGTTCTGATCACACAAGTGCACCTTTTCAGATAAATAAATCGCTAAAAAATATGCATATCAAATCAAATACAATTATACATACAAAACAACTGCTATAGTTCGGGAAATATTTAAAAAAAATGTTGATACAATTTTAAGTGTTATCAAAAAATTGCCATTTTGTATTTTTACCAACATTAGCAGCAACCAAAAGGATGCAATCTTTAACCCATTGTGGTTACGTATTTAGACACAGAGGACGTGCAAATTAAATATGGTTTATTGTCTGTGGCTTATCTTAATGGTGATGGTACAGGACTTAGAGTTTCTGAACTTCTTCTAAATAAATTAAAAATTGAAAATGTGCTGTTGGACAACTGCATTGCGATTAACGCCGAAATTGCTGTACTGATGATAGGCACAAAAAGTAGTGTAGATAAGTCTTTAAAAGATGAATTGAAAATTTAATTGTAATGAGTTGTTCATATCATTTAGTAAATTTAACCATTGAAAAGGGAGCTGTTGCTTTACTAGTTGGCTTAGAAGTTTTATTATAGACATTTATTACTATTTTAAAGGAAGAAAAGTAGCCTATAACAAATAAAATATGTTTGGAAGAAAATTAAGAAAATTGTATTTATCAGTCTATTTCAATTTTCAGATTATTAATTAACTTTCTTTACAATAGTCAATAAATTGCTCAACACATTTTTTAACATTAATCATAATTTGGTTTTATTCATATGATAAATTAACATTTTAATGGTCATATATATTTATATAGTCTTTTTAACACGTTAACCGCCACGCCGACCCGATCGGGTCGGCACAGTTTCTGTGGGTAGAGCAATCTGCCGACCTGATCGGACCGGCATCTCAAATACATCATTGTTGTTGTTTTGCTCGACTGCAACACTACAGTGCATTCTAGCGGGGACAAGCTGTACTATTTGGACATTGCACATCCTAAGTTTAAACGCAGAACACTTGGTTCCCAGTTTAGATTTATTTTATAACTCTATTTGCTGTTGAAAAATGCAAACTTTCTCGGTCCTATCGGGTCGGCACTTTTTTTTTTAAAGATAAACCAACTCTAAGTTATATGAAAACTGGTTTCAAGCTGTTAGTATGTAAACAATTAATATAATGGTATACATTAGTTATTATAAAAATGTTAGTAACATATTTTGGTTGATGTATTATACCAAATTAACTAACAAAGATCTGAGGCGGAAACAAGTCGTGGCCCGATCAGGTCGGCGCCTACACTTTTAAGCGAACTTGCGACGAAAAATGAATGTGCCGGCCCGATCGGTCCAAAACTAACCTCCAATTTCTCTGCATGAACAATTGAAGAAAATGTAAATAAATAGCCTTTGTAACAATAAAAAATCAATATCAGCAACAATACACCAATAATTCAAGTTGGCACTACGGGATTTCGTAGGACCCTCTTATGGTGGCAGTTAACATGTTAATTAGTATGCCTCGACTTAACTCATTCTTGGAGCATGAGAAATTCAATATTACATATCACAATAGTTAAGTTATTTCATAAACAATTATGGAATTCAAAAATAAAATTTTACATATTAGTCGATATCTCTGGTTGGGGAACTCGTGCTGGCTGATTTAAATTAACCACTAAACGCATCTCTATTTGATTTAAAGAAGTTATATATGAAAAAGAGGACTAAATAAAAAGTTGTGATCTCAAAACAAATTTGAATTTAAGCTAGTCTTTCCTGCCTCTTGTAATTGGTTTTAAATTGGATTCTTTTATATTTATGATTGGTTTTCTTATTTAATTAAGTTTATACTACCATTTGCACATTTTTAAGTCACTTTCACTTTATTTTATCAAACGAAACTATATATAAAAAAAAAATCACACGCTAAATGCACATCTCCATGCTTTGGCCGTCCGGATGCGTCTCTTTCTCCAAAACCGACGCTTAGGTTCGCGGCTTCTTCATACCTCCCGGGACTTGCATATTCAATTTTGTTCGTCGCCATCGTCCTCTTGTGATTCGTCGATTGGTGTCACGTGGTCTCGTTTTTTTGTAAACCTTCTGGACTCGTACGTTAATTGGTTGTAGGATATATTTCTTACGCTTTACCTCAGCATTTACGATTTTTAGTCAAGTTTATGTAGACAGTTAAATGCATTTCAGTATCTTATTGTTTTGTTTCAATTTTGAGATCATGGTTCAATTAAAATTTACTTTAACTTACAAATATCTGAAAATTGATATTTGAAAGTAATAGATTGTTTATGTACTATTCCGCGAATTTGCAATATGGCTTTCCTAAATATAATCGATCACCTGTTCAAGTCTACAACTAATTTACAAATTATCATATTTCTATTTAAAAGTTTAGTGAACTCTTATTCTATTGTGTTTTTATCAGTTTATATGATACTAACTGTGACGGATAATATCGTGTTACATATCTATTAGTGAATATAATTCTGAGACAGTTTGTTTTGAAATCATTGTTTTGTAAATGTCTTGCGTGACCTAGATTTCGATTTAGTGTGTTTCCAATACAAGTGCTTTGGTGATATTCTGAACTTTACTTGTCTTATTATGTTAACTAAACGTATATTTGTACATGTATTCGAATTGAATGGTTCTTAATAAAAGTGTTTTGTTTCTATTAATCTTGGCATACAATTTTCATTTAGCCTATTTGTAGGTAAGGCCTACTTTGCACATTCATTGCTAACAGGTTATTACAGTTATAAATATTTTTAAAATATGGTGTTTACTACATTTGTTGGTTTCTAACTTTGGTAATTTATATTTTCTAAAGTGTTGGTAACGATTTTTATAATTATTTGGTTAGATTCATCTGAACGTTTGTTTACAATAGGTTAGGTATGACTTACTAATGGTGGGCTCTGATTGTTTTTGTATGGTAAATCTTAAGATGGGATTTGGTACATCATAAATGTTTATTTTGTTTTTAAAAATTGCATGATACTGATGTTAAAAAAAAAAGGGGGGGAAAAAAAAAAAAAAAAAAAAAAAAAAAAAAAAAAAAAAAAAAAAGCGAAATCTGCATCATCAGTGCAACCTTAGTGAATTTAATAGTTACAGTATGTAACTATAAATTATATATATATTTTTTTATTGTGTAAATATACTTTTGTTAAAAACTGTGTCCTTTATAACTTGTGTATCTGTAGATATATTTGTGATCTAAAACTTCTACGAAAAATTCTGTAAGCAATTCAAGCAGCACATACTTGTATATTGTAAAACTAAGTTATATAGACTATAACACTTTTCAAGTGTTTGATTAACTGTAGCCCAATTTGTTGAAAATGAATTATTAATATTCAAAGTTACTAAAAGTAAATTAGATTGCTAAAAATCTCTATATTTAAAAAATCAACCTGGCAAGTCTGTAAATCTATATTATAAATCAAATATTTTATTATTTTATAGAAGACTTAAAATGTTTAAATATTTTTAGATGCATTCGTGTGGTAATTTAATTAACAGTATCTTACATTCTCAATATTAAGGATGTATGGTGCAGATAAGCAAGTTTAGGAAACTATCTTTATAATCAACTCTTGTTTGAACAATCTATAACAAGTCGGAGGTGTAATTTAAGAATAATTGATCAGCTATATTTTTCACTAGAAATTAAAAACAACAAAAGAGTAGTAATATCAAATTTGTGTTTTAGTGGAACAAAATATTCATACCAAGTTAAATGCTCAAAAGTTTATTTGTAAAGTTTTAATATTTATTATTATTTCTTCAGTATTTAAGTTAGAAAAAAAATTATAAAATCATTCTTCGTAGTGATTTTACTACTAGCCCACCAAATAAAGAAATTAGTGTAAGTTGTGTGATAACTGTTTCAGTCATTTGGGTTGTAATGGCATTACAATGTTTGGAAATTCCCTGTTTTTGGATTTATTTTTAGATACATCTAAAACCAGATTTTGTGCAACATAAGATATTACACATCTTAAGATAAGCGGAAACATAAGATGTTAATATTTTGCTACACAAAATCTCGCACCTTAAAGAATTATTTGCATGGTTACAAATTTATGATTGTAACTACAGCCTAAAATTATTTTTAATATATTTTCATATTATATGAAGTACCTATAAAGTTATTCTGTGAAAATAATATGGAGGAAATCATAGTGCTGGAGTGAAATGATGGGTGAAGTATAATCCCAAGACTAAGTCAAAAACTTCATTGTATCTTTTTAGAACGTTTGATGAAGTTGAATCACAATGAGCTATGATTCTGCATGGCAATCTGCTGAGTAATTGATTTGCACTTTATCTGTTTTATAAACATTGATAGAGTTGACTCAGAAAGAGCTATGATTCTTCAGGTTAATCTGTTGGGTTACTTATTTGGTGGAATGGAGTATAAGATAATGACATAAATGCCATTTCATATCACATTTTTATTTTACAGGGATTCTTTAATTATAATACTATGACTTGTTTTATGTTAGAAACTTTACATGGTTTCATCACATATTCTATACAAAAACACACTTTACATGTTAATTTTCAAATTTAAAGTAATTGACTTTCTTTAGGGATGTGGATCAAGTTCATGATATGATGGACGATATTGCAGAGCAGCAAGATGTTGCCAAAGAAATTTCAGAAGCCATTTCCAATCCTGTTGCATTTGGAAATGATATTGATGAGGCAAGTTGTGTTGTTTATTCTTATTTGATTATTATTATTATTATAGCTTAATTAAGTTACAACATAATGTTTACAGAATACAACTAGTTTTATAAATCCTTTAATTAATATAAAATATGATTCTAAAAATTTATCCTAGGTTTTTTTTACCCTCAAACTGCTATTTGACACATTTTGTATTGATAACTATGTTCCTGTAGCGTTAAATGACACAAAATCACTTTTTATTTTTAATTCAACATTTCGCCTACTAAGAATCATCCTACACCGATAAATTATATAGTTGTGAAACTAACGTTCCAAATATTTATATTCATGTAACCAAAATACTATAAAACGTTATAAATAATATTTAATTAATTTGTAAAGTTTGTGTATTTCGTTGCAAACGAATAACACAGCAACTGTATAGTTGGGAAACACAAATTTCATCATTCTGTGTCTAATTTTTACAAGTCCGTATTTCTGTTTAACAAATCTAGTGACACTCTTTTAAAGAAAGTTTCTTCATCTTTTGATTTGGGGTTTCCAAATCTTTCCAACTTTTATAGTTTTGAATCTATAAAAATTAAACAAAATCAAGAATTTTAACACATTTTTACAATATAAAACACACATGTTTTTTTTAATTCAACATTTAGAGTACTAAAATTAATAGTTTTGAGATAATTTATATATCATTGTAAAGATAATGTTCCAATCTTTGAAAATCATATAACAGAAATTGTATACAGCAAAAGGTGAAATTAAAGAATTTGATGTAGTTGGAGTGTTTTGTCGCTAGGGAGGAGCACTCCACGGTTGTCCGTAATATAACAAAATATGATCTCATTCATTGATCATATAATTTTTGTTTACGAAATGTCAAATATTGATTAGTGATATTTGGTTTTTTGTATGATCTTTATTATTGAAAAGTAGAATTTCAGATCTGTCGTTTTATTCTATTCCCCTGTTCAACTAATATTTAGGACTGAACTGATACAAGGAAAGTCGTCAACAAATGTGTCTTGTGACAGTGCTACTGCCTTTGAGTTGTAACACAGCAATCTGACGCAAAGTTGTCTCTAATACAGTAGTATACAGTAAATTATGGTTTTGAGAGTTTTGGTTTATAATTTATTGTGAATTATTTATTATGTTTTGATACAGATTTATTTTCATAACTATATTCTACAACTTTAGTTTGAATAGTCTAAACAAATTTTTATGCAAGTTTGTAGGTGATTTTAGGTTAAACATTTTGGACGTGAAGACAATTTTTTTTATTCTTGATTACTTTACTCCAAAATGTATTATTGTAGAAAATTTATAAATTCACAATTAAATTTTACCTATATTTCTCTAAACAATGGTATGAAGTTGTGTTTTAAATAATATTACTATTTTTTATAAATTTTTTTAAAACGATTAAAAATAAGCAAATTGGGCCAATTTTATAGTAGGTGGTTCTAGGGTTTAAAAAAAGTTGTAATTAAAATAAGTTTTTTAAGAGAATAAAAATTATGGAAAATAAATTTAAGGGACTAGAGCTAGAGGTGGAATGAAGTGGAAATTGTATTGATCAAATAATAGCATACACTCTCCTTCAATTCTACTAAATATAAACAACAAATCTGGAAATGGATTTTTTGTGTTAAGAATATTATAACATTAAATTGGAGCAGTATACATTGGAATTAAGAGGATGAATCCCCTTATATCAACAACTTTCTGCCAATTTTTATCATTTAACTCCTCCAAAAGTGTTGTATTATGATAAAATATAATGTATGTTAGCTATTTTAAATAAGTTGAAAGATACATTGAATGCATATGTGGTTTTTAAATTCCTCCATTAAAAATATTTTGTAATATACAGACTTAACTGAAATGGCTAAACTTTGAACTCTATTCCTGGTTATGCTAGTCTTGTGTCGTATCATGCTTTATTTGGTCATAAAAATATATTACTTTCCCATGAGCGTTTTTACTTTTTATTTGTCACTGTTATATAGAGTTTTAGTGCAACATGTCTTCCACATATTTTCCTTCACTTTTAATTTTTTATCCAGAACAGTGGATAAATTAGTGTGTGTTTTACTTTTTATTTCTGTTTCATCTAGTGATATGACGTTCATTCTTTTGCAATTAAAAATATTTAAATAAGTTGTCTACTATATTATCTATCCAGCTTAAAGGGTTTGTTATCAATCAGTTATAACAATTACTGACATAATACACAATCCTCATTTGTAAAATGAGATAAATATGGTTATACCATTATGCATAATTACAAAATTTAATTATATACTATTATACAGTAATGTGATACCTAAAATAAATGTTAGTTATGCATAATTACATCTTTTAAAATGTTTTGGATCAACTATTTTTATGACAATTTAATCTCTAAAATACCAATGTTATTATATATCATTAAAAAAAACATGGTGTTTTTCAGTCGTGTAAACAATTCCCTTTTTTAAACTTGGATATGCTGTTATTATCCATTGATCAATAGGAATTACTTTAATCTTAAGTATCAACACAAGTTAATCTTTGTTGGACATCGTAATGAATTACAGAACTATTAAATTAGGAAACTGACTGATTATTAATTTAATTTGTTAATTTTCACATGAATGTTTTACAAAGTCTATGTTATTTTGAAAATTTACTTTGATAATTTAATAATTAAAAATTGTATATTACAAAACACTTCCCACCCAACTTTTGCCTAAAACATGGACACACCTCATAATTAATTAAATCAACTTAACATTATAAATAAATAATCAAAAAAACATTATTTTAAGTTAAGGAATGTTATTTTGTTGATTTTTAGAATCTGTTTTCAAAAAAATTTAAGTGATATTAATAAAACAGTTGAAAACAAAGCAGATAATTTAATTACAAACTTGCAAAATTAATGAAGTAAATCTAAACCCATTTCTAAAGTTTAAATCTTTTTAAACTATCCAAAAACTTCATAAAAAACTAGGAACAGTTAAACAATTAAAGTCTGATTAACATTTTATCAAGTAATAGAGCTTATTGTTTGGTTTTGAGTTGGTAGAAGATAAACAGCTTACCTTGATACTGTTGATGTTATTCAGAGGAAAATACTTAAAATAAACTAAACTCACAGCTCAAATATTTCTGTTCACTTTATCAATTACTTGCGACAAAAAAGTTTATTCATAAATAATTTAGAGCAAATTTAATTTTAAGTTCATAAACAAAACAAAAAAAATTAATTCATAATATGCTTATACATCTAGATTTTTCTCCATGCTATTTTATATTCCTGTAACTGAATCGTTGATTATATTCTATCATATAAATGTTTTTAGGATGAGTTGGAAAGGGAATTAGAGGAATTAGAACAAGAAGAATTAGACAAAGAGTTGCTTGGAACTGGTCCTACTACTGATGCAACACTACCAGAGATTCCAACTACAGAGTTGCCTTCTCGGACCAAAGCCAAAACAACTGGTAAGTTGTAATAAAATATTTTGAATTTGAGCATTATAGCCTAAGGATTAATGAATATGAATTATCTTTATTGTTACCTGATGGTACATGAGCTAAACCGTATTTTCCTTCTTGGAATTACAACCGTTTCGAGCTCATTCGCCCATCATCATTTCCACAATTAAAAACATTACATACATTTGTTAAATTGTTAATTCCAAATGAAGATTATTTAAATACTTCTTTAACCATGTCTTTAAAGTGCTTTTTATTATTGGCATTTGATAAAAACTTTTCTTTATTTCAATAGACTGTGTTATCAGTTTTGTAAATTCTACTCTCAGGGACTCACTTATAGTTGAGTATATGTATGGCAAACTCAAGGGATCCTAGCTGTACCCATACTATTTTTATGTAGTTTTGCGTTATATCCTTCATTTCATCTCTCCTATCTGATCTCTTTTAACCAACTATGCTCTCTTCTGACTCGATACTGTTAGTGTTCGGTGTTTGAGGGCTAATGGGATCTTTGTTTTACGTTCTTTTGTATGTTCTTTTTAAGAGGCAATGATGACCGAGAGGTTTTTTGCTTTTAAACAACAAGGAAAAAATATAAGGAATTCTGGACAGACATTTATATATCGTCTTTGATGTTCACAACTTTTTAGTACGGTTCAAATTTTCATAACCATCAAATATAATCACCGCTGAATTAAAAGTTTTTGTTGCATCTTAATGAGTTAAAATATCTTTAACTTTGCAACCGACTTGTTACTATTCCATGCTTCAAAAAACCACCATCAATAGTATAACTGTTTATAGTATATTATCATTCGCAATTTTTAAATTGTCACATAATATACAGATTCTGTTCTTTTCCTCATGCCAGTATTTGTAAAAAGGAACAATGGATATGATGAGATAATATTTCATACTAAAGTACTCTGATAATATTGTTGATTTGAACCTATGAACCATATTAATGTAATAAATAAATATATTCCTTACTCTGTCTATTACAGTCCTCTTTGGTCCAAAGGTTGAACTAAAGAGAACTGTTATCAACGCAATAATTTATATATTTATTTATTATATTCTGATCATTTCTTGCAGTTTGAAAGAAGAATTGACTATGCCAAGTGGACAAACTCTATCTACACATTTTATAACAATGTATTGAAATAATTTTCCAAACTTTCCATGCTATCTTCACTAATTTTTCTTGACTTATGATGATATAACAAGCTCATTCTGATTCCGATAAACATTAAAGATTATTATTTCTTCAAAAGGATCATGTGTCATCAACCGCTCTTGCAGAAAGTGTAGGTTTTGTTATCATATATGTTCTTACAATATCATCAGTGAAACCTCTTTGAACAATACAACCATATCTGTTCATGCTTCGGTAAAAGATTTTTCAATTACACTAACTAAAATATCCTTTAAGAAACTGACTGTATTCCTTTGACTCATATTTATATTTCAACTCTAACATGGATGTCAGGTGAGTAGATATGACATGTCCTTAACATAATGTAAATGTATGCTAGTATGAAAATATGGAATCGTCAATTTGAAAATGTATAAACCCTTTTCCCATTTAACAGATCTTTCAGCACCTATAAAATTATTTTTACCAACATTATCATGTTAAAATACTGTACCCATAATTGTGTGGTTAATTTTTTCTCACTTTAATTATATTTCTAAGTTTTAGATATATTTTGACAAAATCATTTACTTTGATTTATGATTTTTCTAGTGTTTTGTTGTTAAAAATGTAAAATATTTTTTAAAAAATTGCAAGGGCTAAATAAAACAAGCAAATTAGTTCAGATGACATTCGTATACACATGATTTACCAGGATGTGTATGTCAGTGTTTTCCGAAATAAATTAAACTTAAATAATTTTTCAGTCCACTATCAGACATTATAAATCCAATGCACTCCAAAAATAAATGCAATCCTCCTAGTCTCACAATGGCAGAGCTTAATTCTGAACATCGAGCAGCAGAAAATATAATTTCCTCCGATTTCATGTATATATATTTTTTGTTGTTTAAAGGTGAAAAAACATAACTGGCATCTTCACCTTAAAGAAAAGAAAAAAGAGCATAATATTGACACCCCACCCCCTAGTTCTTGAATACTGAAATAGTGTCAGGGTCAGAAGAGAACAAGAGGTGGGCAAGTGAAACTTGATTGGAAAAATGAATGATTGGAATACAACCCAAGAATAGATGAAGAAAAGTGTAGATCCAGCTAGGATACCTTAAGATTGGCATATCGTACTCGCTATATGAGCTTTCAATGTGTAATAACAAATCAAAAGTAACATCCATTTTGCAAGTTAATATTTATTGTTTCTTCTATGGTCATGGTAAAATAAGTATGTATTGTGTTAAAATCACTTGGTGGTGTTATTACGAAGGGTATTGATAAAATTCTCATTGCATCATAAGGCTCAAAATTTGATATTTTTTCCCCACATACCCTTGCCAACAAAGAACATCTATATTAAAAAAACTTTCATATCATCCATGCGACATCATAATAACTCATAACTTCATTTTTGTTTTGTTTATGCGATACATATCACACATAAACATATTACACACACATATAGTGATACATATCTACTAATCTCTTAAATAATATTATTAACCTTTTCGTTGTGTATTCAAGTAGTTCCCTGACTTTTGCAATTTAGAATCATTATTTATTTTAATTTTTTTAATCTATATTTATTGTAATATCCTCCAATAGAAAAAAACTATTACTTTTAAAATATTTACTTTTTTTATATCCAAAAACACGATTTTAAGTGCTATATACATGGAATTTTTTTTTTAAATTAACGAATATACATCAAATAATGTTTTAGGTTTTTCTATGAAAAGTACAGGAAATATTAATTAGCTTTATGTATGCATACATGATTTTTGTGTGTGATAACTCACTTATTTTATAAATGCGGTTCCACTCTTGTTATTGATGAATAAAACAATATTAGTGATTTACACTTCACATTCACAGCTTTACACTTTCACTTTGTCATTACTAACAAAAATAATCCTAATTTATGATTTTTGGTTATGAATACTGAACCAAAATAATATTTTTATTGAAAACATATTTTTGAAAAAACTGTTCTATTCCTAAAATTAAAAATTGTATCTATAATTTAAAGTTGTATGTATATATATATATATATATATATATATATATATATATATATATTTTGTTGTAGCCTGTTTGTTTTTTATACTTGATAAAAATGCACTTACACAAACATGGAACTATACACAATGGAGGAATATCTTGACAGGTCTTACAGTAGTAAGTAAGTTGTTTGCTTCCTCTTACATTGGCCCTTTCCTTTTTTGGTGCAGTTTGAAGGCAAAAATACTGCATACTACACAATTGGGTTTGTGATGTTTATCTTCAAACTGGCCTATAAAATGAATTATTCCTGATAGTATATCACATAAGGGATTACTATGTCTTCTTCCACAGCGAACCTTTGTTATTGACCTCCCCCAATTAGTTAGGAGTCCATGTCCATCAATGACCTTCGCACGATACTTCCTATCAGTTAGGGACTTAACATTATTCTGCATGTTGAATGCTATACAACTGTTTATGAAGGCTGTTTCTATTACAAAATGCCAGATTGTATGGTACCACTTCATTGATTTGTGGTTGTATGGGTAAATTGAACAGATTTTATCAAACAAGTCCCATCTACTTATTATATAAAATTTGTACATTGGGCTTAGTTACACTCCTCTGTCCTTTTTTGATTTTATACATTCACCTCAGTTACTCCTGTATCTCCAACAGTAGAGCATGTTTACTTTGCCTGTGTCCTGTCATGTACAAGCAAGCATACTTTTGGTACTTGTTATCATCCTTCTTTTTATTTATATTTTTCATGGCTGAAGGGAGATCTTTGCTGTTTCCCCTAACTGTACCGCAAGCCTCAAGTGCCAATTTGTTTAAATCATCATACAGTCCTATATTACTATAAAAATTATCCATATAAATTTTTGGTGGCTGTACTCAAACCTTTTAGTAAGTCTTTCACGACTCATGCACCAAGTCATTCATCTTGGTTTCCTTCTTCCGTCTCTGTATATACTTTGAACCTTATCACACAGAGACCATACCTTTATGCCCCATTTGGATGACAGTTTAGAAGGCAAAATAAACAGAGAAAAAAATTAAAAGAAGCATTAATAATAATGTTAAAGCGAAAACTTAGTGTATTCAAACCAAAATGAAGCACATAAATGTCAAAAGACAACAGGGAATTTCTAAGGGAAATTCAGAGGGAAATTGATCAATTTTTCCCAACAGAGCTGGTTGATGAATTGTCACAAGAAGAAAAGATTATATTTCCTATTGTTAGTAATGTTCTTAAACATGCTGAAGTGGCACAAATTACAAATATATAGAGTACTTGATGAATTGGATACAAATCAAATTGACAACAGAGGTATTGATGAAATGTGGCATTACATTGGAACAGTTAAAGATACTTCAGAGAAGTTAAAGTATGACAGGTTTGGTTATTTTATGTTAGGTGTGCTTACCGCGCCCCATAGTAATGCAGAATGTGAGAGAATTTTCAGCTTTTTAGGAATACAAGATCTCAGTTCAGATCTTTTATCTCTAATTAAAAAAAACTTTGATTCTTATTGCAAAGGTATCTTCTTCAAACGGTTTTGAAAGGGAATTTGATTCCAATTTTTTGAAGAGAGCTAAAATAATTCAGCAACATTTGTTAAAAACTATTTGTAAATTTCAACTATTTGAATTAATTCAATGAATATGTTTGTAAATATATTTTTAAAGTCTGTGATATAAATAAACAATTTGTTGAACTTGTGCAATAGATTAAAAGATAATGTGTTTTGTGAGGAATAAACTAAATGAATCTGTAAAATCGCCAGAATCTTCATAAATTGTTAATGTAAGTAGCCTATCTTGATACTTTTAATTTTAGCTATAGCTAAATATTATTTTATTTAGCAAATCTAACTTGTTTCCTAGCAAAATATAAATGTATAATTTAGTATAAAATTAAACTACCGTGGGGAAAAAAATACATTTAAGGAGAGAGAGAGAGAGAGAGAGAGAGAGAGAGAGAGAGAGAGAGAGAGAGAGAGAGAGAGAGAGAGAGAGAGAGAGAGAGAGAGAGAGAGAGAGAGAGAGAGAGAGAGAGAGGTAGTTTTCTCAAATTAGGTTTTAATAAAAATTTAAAATTTCTTTAAAATCATTAAGAATAGATTTTGCTTGTAAAGTTAAAGGTAAATTCTTATTCTTGCAAACCTAACGTAGAAAGTAGAGTAAAAAAGCAAAGAGTAAGGTTAAAAATAAAAATAGAGGAGAGACGCATTACGTTGCAGGTTGTAAAACAATAAAATATCAATATTCTCATGACTATTCAGACTATAAAGTTTGAAGTCTATTAGTCAATAGATTATCAATTACAAACTAATTAATTTACTCACCAAATTCATGGGGTGTTAACTCAGTCTTTACTCTACTCATATTTTGAGAATGAACTCTGATAAAAAATTTATTGGCAGTTTTCAACCTATTTGTATTTAAAGTTATAAAACAAATTTTCAATTTGACTCATTACATTAACAATTGATTTAGGTTATTCTTATTACTTCTAATTCTGCACGAAAATGGATGTTACTTCCGAATGGCTCTCATCAATATATGACTCCATTGATTAAAACCAATTTTATAACAGACACAATAGCCATGCTTTCTTATTTGGTATTGGTATCATGTCTCTGGGATAATTTATTAAATATTAGTTAAAATAGCTTCTGATAAATTTCCTAATTTTTTAAATATTAATTGACGGTACCGTACTATTTTGAGAGTGTTTTACTTATAATAACAAATTAATTATTAGTTTTATTATAACTGATTAGAACCAGTAAGGTTAAATATTACAACAAACATTTGATTGTTTTGACAATCACACATGAAAAGTTTAAGAAGTTATAGGACTATTAATCATTATACCAAGCTGCATTTACAAAAATAAATTTTTATATTTTGTACAGGCTGTACATTTGGAAAATAAGTTTTAAAGATACAGAATGTATTTAACTCACATGTTTTAAAACTATTGTAATAAATAAAAAGGAGATTTATTACAAAAAATCAACATACAGCAGATGCTCTTTTAACCGGCACGTTTGGGACCACAGCCATACCGGATAACCGATTTTACAATCGAAATGAACAAAACAAACAAACCCAAATGAACGAAACGCATATGTTTTTATTACATAAATTGTCGATGAACCAATAATAAAATCACGCATAATGAAATTTCTGTTTTCACCTTTTTCGAGACGGTTAATTATCTCTAGTTTTTGCTGGATTGTGAGTACAACACGTTTACGCTTAGCGGTCTCATTGGCACTGGAAGAACTTGTACTGGGCTTCGAAAACATTTTACTGTACTGTACTTTATATGTTTGAAATTTATTTAAAGGTTAAAGTAGAAAACACTAAACTAAAATGATCATTGACAGTTACATCACAGTACTGCACTGTACAATACTGTAGTATTTATTATTATTATTATTATTAAAACTGGGGAGAGTGTTTTAAAAACCTCCTGCACTGCGACCTAGTTAGATACTGTAGTATAGTATCACGTCCGATGCAGACAAACAATGGATGACTAAGAAAACAGCGCACACAGCCTACTGCACTGGCGGGAAATGTCAGTCGAGGCCTGTGAGCCGCCCGAACATAACCGGAAAAAACCGACCGTGAGTGGCTCGGATGATGCCGGTTAGTAGAGCATGACAGTTGTTAGAATGCCGGATAAAAGAGCGTCTACTGTATTAAGTTTAATTTTATCAATGTATAGAGAATTATCAGGAGTGAGCGTAGAAAACTCCTGACTGAACAAGCAACTGAACAATTAAAAAAAAAAAAAAACATTTCTCATAAACTAGCTACTTGATTTAAAAAAGTAAACAGTTTATTTTATATAGAAAATTAATTCACATAGTAATGCCAGTTTTATCTGAAAAATAAATAAATAAATATTTGAATTAAAGTTGTTTATAACCTATTTTTTCAGATACTTTTTAAAATAAAGAAAAAAGCTCTTTGCAATTAGAAACTTAAATAAGTTTTTATTATAAACACTAAAATATTATGTGTACAAACCTTTGTTGACAGGGGGATGTTTTCAAAGTGAAGAATGAATACTGACTGTATTTAATGAATAATCAGACTTTTGTGTTATTCTGTTTTGTATTAGAATGTTAGTGTCAATTATCTATTTTGTGACTCTACTTATATTTAAAGTTTTACAATATATTTTATGTTTCAGCCCAGCCAGAGGAGGATTCAGACTTGAAAGAATTGCTAAACTGGGCATCATAAACAAGCCTTATAAATGCCATTACCTGTTACATTGTTTTACAACTTTAATTACTATAGAGCTGTAATAACTCAAAACTCTACGCCATGTTGTTTTGAAAAATTATTACCTATTATTCGTTGTATTAGCTATGGTATCCATTTGATTTGTTTTATTTTGTAAATAGTTATGTATTTTAATCTTATCGTATCAAGCCAAATTTCTTACTCCGCTGTTTTGCATAATTTTATTATTTCTTATTGCTATGTAATTATGGTAATATTTAATTTTGGAGTATAGTAAACTATAATAATAATATATATTTTTAATTACTTATAAGTATTAATCAATGCCTAGAAGAAGAACTAATTTATGTATAGATGCGGTAATGAAGGTATATAATAAAATTAAGTTATCGAACAACGCACTTTAAATATTTATTCCCACTATAAAACCTGAAAGTGGAAGTAAATTAGCTGTGAAATATTTTAAGTTTCTAAACAAAATAGTTGTTTTATTGTGGGTTAAATTTATTTATTACTATTATTTTATTGAAATATAGTTGAAGATTTCTACTGAAGATTTACTACTGAAGATTATCCAATCTTTTAAGTTTTGAAAAAATGCTACAATATTATTATTTGTAAAAATAAAATCAATGAATTGGGGAGAATACAATTCTAGAGAAATGTAAAAGACATTATGCATGTTAATCAAACCATTTCTATTTATATTAATTACTGTTTGTTTTTTTAATAAAGAGAATGATGCTCTTCTTCAGTATCTTGATCTTATTTTTTTATTAATTTTTTTTTTACCTAACCTATTTTAAAAAATTTTCATAGATTGTAACATTTTAATATTATGGTACCATAATATGCATGGCTGTTCGGCTGATAATGATGCATTTAAAACAATATTGTATTGTATATTGTATATACAATACAATATACAATAATTATTGTATATACAATACAATATTGTATATTGTATATACAATACAATATTGTATATTGTATTGTACATACAAGGCTCAAAAAGGTAAATTTTAACATTAAGCTAAACTATACTATGTCCACCCGTTCTTGACGGCTACAACTAGGTCTCTACTTGCAAGTACTCCTCTCATGCACACACATTTACAAGAGGCTGGTCTGACCCGACCCCATTAAAAAAGTTGACATCTATATTACACAGTTGTGTATATGAAATCACAAAACATACACATTAGCAATAATTATGAAATATAATTGAATATTTAAAGACTCGTTATGATCACAAGTCATTAGCATATTTAAACTAAAATTATACTTAAAATATAGCGATATTATTTTAAAGATATTATTTATGAGTATAAAAAAATAAGATATACAAAGAAACATATTCTAAATTAGGTTAACACATTTAAATATAATTTTTAAAACAATACTATCAGCCAATAACTGAAACTATATTCTTTTTTATTTAAATAACTTTCTTTTTAAAAATATGACCACAAAATCTAAAATATAAAATCTTCATCAATTTCACTGTCTCACTCGCTGCCTTCATCGAAATCACCTTGTGTCAAATTAAAGATGAAGTTTTGAACACATCTCTGGTCCAGGCCTTCGGCTCTCTATTCTTCATCCATTATTTTTCGAACATTTTCCACATATTTATCCCAAATGTTTGTTTTTAAAGTGCCAACCACTTCCTCAAAATGATTTTCACATTTTTCAGTTTATATGTCTAGTTGCGATATTTTACATAATCCTTAAATTAAGACCAAACCATTCAATCTGTTTATAATGGTGTAAGTCGGACCATTTAAAATCCAAAGTCTGTAGCTTTATAATCTACAACATGAGTTGGAAGTGGTGGCTTATGAGGCAAATGAGTTGTAAAGTTGAGCCCTTCAGAAAAAGAAAGCCTAAATGATAATAACAATTTTAAACGTCTTCTATCCAGTAATGTACAAGTTGTGTTTTTATAATCAAACATTGAAATCTCCTCTTTATTTTTTAATAATTCTGTATATTATATTTAAAATCAACATAGTTTAATATGTTGAATAAAATATCGTGTAATAACCTATACAATATTAAACAATTATAACATTTATAAAATGTATTAATATTAAAGTTTTTACATAAACATGCATTTTAGTAGAAAATAAATCAAGTTTATTTACAGTTTTTCTCATTTTATTTTAATTAGTCATCTCACATAAACAAATAGTAATATATTTTATTTATACCGAGTTTGATATCATTTTTCATAGAATTGATTGTACAATTCAACAAACATTGTTTTTCATAATTGAATTGTTTATAAAATAGTGTTTGAAGTGTTAGAAATCTTGCATTAGGTGAGTAATATAGCTGGCCTACGGTATGATTAGTCCTCTCCACTTATGTGAGTGTACTCTTCCTGTAGCTGCCATGAAAGAGTGGACAAACTCTAGTCCTTATAAATTAAACTCGAACAAAAACTAAACAAACTCAAAGTGGTAATTTTTAATAAGTATGGTAAACTAGTTTGTGTAAGGCTCAAAACGGTTCATTTTTAATAATAAGTTTTAAATCACTCCAAACAAGGCACAATATGGTTCATTTTAATAATATGATAAACTAGTTTATGAAAAGCTAAAAGTGTATAATTTCTTAACAATGAGATAAACTAGTCTATTGAAGGCGCACAATGGTTCATTTTAAAATAGTAAACCAGTCCAGACAAGGCTCAAAATGGTCAATTTTAACAAATATGGTAAATCAGTCCATGAAAAAATGGATGCTTAAAATGGTTCACCCAAGAAATATTTACAATTATAAACCTAGTAACTCAAATTGGACAATTTGGAAAATGAAATAGAAACATGAAAAGATAGATGAAGGTTAAGAAAGGAAACAAAATAAATTTGGCATATATGAGGCATATTTTTTAATAAGGCCCGGCTGAAATGAAAACAACTGGAAAATATTTAATACTCAATTACTATGAATAAAAACTACATTTATTTACCTATTTTTCTACATGTTGCCTTTGACTTCAACACATATGAAGTGTTTCATAGTGTTTCACTAGCTTCTTCACTCCCCTCTTCGAAAAAATTCTGTCCCTTGCTATTTAAACCAATCACTATATGTAATTCATCATCATCGTCAAACCTCTATGATGCAGAGTTTAAGGTAAAGAAAGATAAAATAATCTCTAGAATCTAGATCAGGGCTATAGGTAGATGATTAAAGATTTCCTAACAAAATCATTTCAATTTACTCGTGAGATTGCTGTGTGTGGTCAGACATTGTCATGCAAAACTAAATTCTGCGGAACAGCATCATACATTGTTTGTTTTTATATCCCTTCTAAGATTTTTTGGTAACATTTCGTATTTCATATTGGTGGTTACACCCGTGATCACAAAATTCAACAACAAGACACCATTTTTATCCCAAAAACATTCATTATGAGCTTTTTTACCAAACATTCTTGTTTAAACCTCTTTGGTCTCAGGAAGTACTGCCACCATTGCATCGACTCCTGTTTCATCTGTCCGAATATGAATCACAGATTTCATTTCCGGTAATAATGTGATCAAACAATTTATCCCCTTTATTTTGGTAATGTAAAAATTCATGCGCTGCAGCAAGACAGTTTATACTTGTATATGTTGGTTAACATCTCCGGCATCCATCTTGTACACAATTTTATTAGGCCAATTTTCCAGTAAAAACTTCATAAATTACGAATTGTGACATGGTGAATCGATGGTTTACCCAAATTTTTGTCAATTTCTTCATTCAAATGATCCGTGATCAGTGATGGCTGTTCTTATTGTGAATGTTCGTTCACCCATCTAGAAATAAATGGCACTACAGTCTTACTTTTGAGTCATTCATAATCATCTTGTAAACGAGACAAATTTGGCAGTGAATTTCGACCACTGAATTTGTTTTGGTATTAAAAATCGGATTACTGTTAAACACAAAACACTTGGCGAGATGTATATAAGTGAATATAAACAACTAACCTCAAAATGACTCAACTGTTGTTACTAATAGTTGACTATTAATTCACGTAAACGTGATAGGAAAGCTTTATCTGTTTGTGTAGAGTATAAAGGTGGCAAAAAACATGCCTCGTACATTATTTACTCTTGATAGATACTTATCAACAACAGTCACTTTGGTAAATACCATATTTTCCTTTTAAGAAGTTTTAAACAAAAAACTTATTATTCTCCAATTGCACAACCATGCTTTGAGTATCCATATTGTAATTTTCCCCTTTTCATTCCATTGTACCACCTCTTTTTACTTTCTTCCTTCCACAGAGATTTACTTCATATTTTACTTAAATTCGTGCTACAAATTAAGATTCTTAATTGATAAGTCTTGTTTCTTTGCATAAATATAATGATTATTCTTCTTTTGTACTTTTGACAAAATTATAATAAACTGAAATATAAAATATATTCAATTTTTATTTTATTTTCAAACAAAGTTATATATTTTTATTATGAGATGTGATCAAAAATTTTTTTTTAATTCTTACGGTGCATGAATTCTTATAGCAGCAACTGCTGATGCCACATCCATTTGAAGTAATATTATGTTCAATAACCCCATTCTTGGAGATAGTCAGTATTAAGTTTGAACAAGTTGTGACTTGCCAGTCCGCTTCCAGAGTCTAAAGAGTGAGGTCATATATATATATATATATATATATATATATATATATATATATATAAAGTAAAAGATGAAATGGATGTGTGTACAATTTAATGACATGATTTTTTTTTTATTGGATGATGTGAATATTTAAGTTAGATAATTTATATTTACAATTTAAAATTCTTTGATTAATGAATGATAAATGATTTCAGGCTTAATGATACCTATAAATTTTGTGTCATTACAATTTTACAGTCTTAAAAATTTACCACAGGTTTTAATTCTAGGTTGTGAATTACCACTTACCTTCATTTTATTTTTGTGCATTTATAGAACATGAATATTTTAAAGAGATTGCCAGTTCGACTCCTCTGCAGTGGCAGTTACTCCATTTTGCAACACATGTACATGAACCTAATAAAAAAAATAATAAAAAAAATACAAAAATAATGATGTAACACTTTAAAAACAAGTAACTAACACTATTTATCTTTATTCTAGATTCTATTTTAATTGTATAATGTGTAGTGTATGTCGTTGTCCATTCCCCTACCCAAGGCTAGATGGAACAGTGGAGTCATTGAAATGCTACCTAAAAATACAGGAAGCCGATGAGAAGGGTCAGGGAATCCTGTTTAAAACCAAATTACCATTTGCTTTTCGGAGTATTCAATAAGTGTAACCCCTTTTGGTACAATTACTTTGTATTATTCTTAATTTTAAAATGGTTCTTATATATTAAGTTGAACAAATTATTTAAATTTTCTATAAAACTTCAAAATATGGATAACCATAGTGAAACAATAAAAGACAGTTGCTCCACTCTTAAAAATTATATATCACCCCTGAATTCCAATGGTTTTTTAATGTGACCCCCTCCCTGCATTGTTAAGTTTTACTCTTCAAAGATTCATTACTGCTCCTCTCAAAATTTACACATTCAAAAACCTTTTGCCTCTAAAATTGTCAAACTGTGCCTACGAAATAATCACACCCAATCTGATAATTAGTCATCGTTAATATGTTTTAAGAAAATGAATTGCATATCACAGAATGAAGTAAACTTTGTGAAAAAATTGTGGATTTTGAAAAGTATAAAGAGTTGTCTTATACCTGTGGAAACTGAAAAAATAAAGTAAACTAATTATTGTTCTAGAAGTCTGTCTACACCTGAAATATTACTTTATACATTCAGCACTATAATTTATACATGTGCTATTTACATAGAAACATTGAAGATCATTATGTTTCCCATTATATATCCGCCTTTCCTTCATTTATGTGGACACTAACCATTTTAATTTAAATAAATAGTTTAATTGATGGAACAATGGTTTATTTAGAGCTGTTTCAAAAAGAAAAGTCACTATCTTGGTGAGTTGTAAGAGGTTTTATTACAGTTTTTACCCTTAGAATGAATAAAATATCAACTTATTTATATTAAGACTGTACAAGATAAAATTTGTATTAAATAACAGTTGAAAGGAAGAATTTTGCAGAAGCTATTATCATGAATAAATATATTATTTAATTATTATATTGTCATATATCTCGCATTGTTAAACTATTCATATAAAACATAATAGTGTGGTAGAGATTATTTTGCAACAAATGTTAAACCATAAACAACACTTTAAATCTTTTAACAAGGCTGTTGGTGAATTTGTCTCATTTCATTAATTTTAATAATCTCGACAGTATGCATCATTTTAAGATCTATGTTTTTATACTGTTGTTAATTTTAACATTAATATATTCAACTTTTTCTATGAATATTATTAGAAATATATTGAAGAAACCTATCAATCAAGTTGCTACACCATCGTATATTTCATCTAATTCATTTATACTTGCTCCGAGTCGTCCTTGTGCAAAAATAAATGAGAAAAGAGACATGTTTGGTATTTGTCGTCCAAAATTTTAAGATATGTAAGTATTGCAATCTGTTGTAAGATAATTACTTTGTTTTGGACTATTTTTACTATCTTAAGTATTTTCCCATGCTGTGGAATTCTCAGTGTTACTCTGAATTCCATTCAATTAGATGATGCCAATAGCAGATTTACAGGAAGTGTTTTGACCTCAATTTATGCCTTAAATAATTAAAATTTAAAAATAAATTATTTAAATAAGCATTTTAAATCAAATAACTTCGGATTTAGACTTTTCTTTTAAAAAAAGTTAAAATAATTAATTTTTATAAGTAAAACTAAACACACACACACATATATATATATATATATATATATATATATATATATAACTTGTTGTCAATTTTGTTGCTTTTATTTAATTTGACACCTTTTCATTACTAGGTGAAAAGGTGAATGAATTAAAAAAATGAATTTATTAAAATATGAAAAGCTCTACAAGTTGCTCTGAACATTACTTAATGAGCCAAATGGAGACTCCATCAATATCAGAGGAATGTTTTGACTTTAATTGCTCTAAAACCTCAGTGATCTCTTTTCCCGAGACAGGTCATGGAACACGAATGCTCCCTATAACAACTCATATTTTGGTATTTCCTGATGCAGCAATATTGCTAAAAAAAATATTAAATGTGTTTGAAACTCTATTGAGATCACAACATGTTTTACTGCTTATTTTTAATTCTGTTGGCAATTTATTGACTTTTTTGTTATTGTGATAACACTTGTGTCGTTTATAAAATTAACATTATGAATGTTTTTGTTAACAATGGAGTTGTGTTTACGAATGCGCTAGCATTCTTCACTAAATTTTTTTTTTAACATAATGTTTGAATAGCTTGGAATTGTATTAATTAATTACAATATTGGTTTTAAAAGAAACTGGAAGAATTCTGTCCAATGATTTTTTTTTGTAGTTTTTTATCTCCAAAACAACCCGGAAAATCATAATGATTTAAATTTCTTTTTGAAATTTCTTGTGTTCTGTCAATAATGTATAGTTAGTAATTAGGTCCTCAAAGACCTTAGGAATTCCAAGATCACCTCCATATCACCCCAAAGGAAATGGAAAAGCAGAAGCTGCAGTGAAAATCTTCAAGAATATTCTTATAAATTGTGAACATTATAAAACAAATCCATTCCTTAAAGTTTTAGAATGGCATAATACTCCAAAAGTTGGAATAGACACTAGTTCAGTTCAGAGATTACTCTCTAGAAGATTAAAAACTCACCAATGTCAAGAGCTTTATTAATACCGAAAGTTCCTGATAAGCTACATGAGAAGTTGATTTTAAAAAACAAAAATACAAGGCTGTGTACAATAGGTCAAGAAGTATGGGTGAAACCAGCTCCACATTTATTTGTATATGTACAGTACAGAGAAAAATAACAATAAATTTTCAAAACGGAATACAACAGAATGAGGACCTGGAGTAGTAACACAAAAACTGGACTCAAGAACTTATGAAATACAATGCAGAGAATCTCATTTGCGATACAATCGAGAAAGTCAATAAGTGGACTAATTAATTACTCTCAGACAACAAATATTCAGAGTAAAATTTTAATAATAACTGTGCATTAAATCCAAAGGATGATTCTATTCCTAAATTGCCCAGCTCTTGTGCAGCGGTACTGAAAGAGAACATGGATCACCACCCAAAGAAGAAAGAGGAGTTGAAAATACGCTCAGGTTGTATTATAAAGAAATATATGTTTAACAATTGGTGCTTAAGTTTGCTATCTATAGCTGATCTATAAAGATTGAGTTTGAAACACCACCTATAGTCTGTTTTAAAAAATTTCTTTAAAAAAATATTCACAACTTAGATTGTTTGCTTTTACACATATTTTCTTTAATTATTGAAAGAGATGGGGAATAGTAAGACTCAGGAATGCATGAATTTGTTGCGACATCAGTAGCCAATAGTTGGAATCTATTTTGTGTGGGGACTTTAGAAATATCACCTATTTGTATTGGTAAGGTTTTCTTACGATTATGAATAATTTGAAAGTCTTCTGTTATGTGTTCCAATTGTTTTTTCTAGAAAAGTAGTCTTATCATTAAGGCTTTGTATTGTAGTTTCCATTTTTAAACAATAATTTAAAATATTCACCCGCCAACTTTGTAGATCATGAACTTCACAAATTTGCTAAGCTCATGACCCAAGTTTTCAATAACACACTCAAGGTTGTTTTTGTCTATCTTCAGCAAATTATTTTCTTCAAGAAGTGTGCTTACATAAGAATTATCAGACACTTCAGTGTCACTTTGTCTTCTCAGGCATATCTCACACCACCATTTTATGTATCATTTTTGGAGTCATATTCATCATATCATATCATTTTTACAACAAATCATATTCTTGATTAGTCATGTTACTACACTGAACATGAAAGCATCCAATGCCTTTATCATCATCTTTTACTTCAATCAAATACACACCACAGTTGTTATTATTTATCCTTTTGAAGAAACTGAAGTATATAGTGACTGTGATGTAAAATAATCTATATGTGTAAAATACAATAGCAAATAAAAAATACAATAATTAACAATAAATTAATACATTTTCAAATAAAGATATTATGTATCTTAATGTACCTTAATTTGAGGGGGAAAAAGTTATCTAATTGAGATATTGTAGAATAACTTTAACTATTGTTGAGTATTAACTATTCCTAAGTCAATAATAATACTAGGGTTCCAAAGTTCAAACGAGCATAATAAAAGTATCTTATTGAAATAAATGTTTAATCAGCAAATATTTGCTTTGTCAGCAGAAATGATATCTTATCAATTTCCCTCTTGTTTTATCTAGAATTATTATATGTTTTTCATTTGTAAGGGTTTGGGTTTTCCTCTGTTCACAAAGACTGACACTATTTATAATACGTTTTAACAATACCTTTCATTAAAGTTCAATCTTACTTCAAACAACCAAGTTTTACCACCAAACATTAGATCAAGAACAAGTACAACACAACCACCTGTCACGTATCAAACTTGAAAATGATCTTTTTTGTAACACGTCATAAATCAATATGGGTACAAGTTCACAATCATTAAATATAATTATCAAAAATTTAAATTCAAAGTTGTTAAAGTTATTTTTGAAAAACTCTTAACTTTGCAAAATGGAAGCATGATCAGAATTTTACTGTCAAAAGCAATATCAAGAAACACTATTAACGAACTGTCATTATTTTGCTGTTTATAAAACTTAAAATTTTATGTTTGATAACCATCGTGTAATAACAAGGGAGTATTAATTTTCCAACAGTTGTATCTGGTGTATGTGTCACTTAGCAGAATGATGGTAAAAAGAAGACAATCCACTAAGGTTTAAAAAAATATGTGACACTGGAATAGTATTGCAGCTTTGTTGCAACACCAAATTAAAACGATTAGCTTAATGGTGAATGAAAATCGCTTGTGGTGTTATTTTTTATTTTCAACAAGTTGATACAACATTAAACATTTTGGGAGTTCAGCTGGAACTGACAATTTTTTTTTATTTCCGTCCGGTATAATACACTGAGTTATAAAAACTACATTTCGAGTTTTTTGGTAATATCTGTGGTAACATCTACTTGAATATAAAAAGAAATTCAATATCAAAAAATGTTCAATGTGTTCATTGGTGTATTAAAAAATGCACTTATAAAATTCATATTTAGTTACTTATAAATACGGATGAGATTTTTTAATAATTTTATTGAATTAATTTTATTTACAGGACTTCCTATAATTAAATGTTATTTAAAATTCCCAATATTAAAAGAGGAAATATTTTCATAATGTCAGCAAAATGTAAAATATTTGTGAACATAAGAACAGTACTGCACTAATAGGGAAGAGCTTAAAACATTTGTTTAGCAGAACATTTACATTATTGTTTAATGTAAAGTTTAGAATTTTATCAACATTGATGTTACATAAATTTTCTTTAATTTTGAAAACCAAATGCATAACACATATGCTCTTGAAGAATTTTCAAGTTTGTGAATTGCACTACTAGTTATGTTATCAAACACGCCTAAACCATACTTATTCCACACGCCTATTTTGCACTAATGATTCAGGCATGCAGAATAATTTATTTAATGTTGACAACCACTAAAATTCCATATCTTTCTCATAACAAATTAAAATACCTTATTGTGTTGCCACTTTATTTTGATCCAAATTTTGTGTTCGACCATTGAATTTATTTTTAAAAGATAAAGTCCCATATGATAATATGTGGGTCAACAGTTAGTTTTGTGGGTTCAGTTCAGAATTGACTGGTGTGGAAGGAGTTGGAGCAGATCTGAGCTTCTAACCATACCATGGAGATGGCTTGCCTATTTTGTATATAAAGTCAATAGTTACACTTAATTTTATTTTCTGAAACATATTAAAAAAAACTAGCAACCCGACATTTGTCTAATCTAGAACTGGCAACTTTAAATAACTGCTAAGTATTTTTAGACCAGTTAGAAAAAGTCATTGACAGCCTTGAGTGAAAAATTGACAGCTAGAGGGATTAGTCAATTTAATTTCTCAACCTATAAATAGTGAGAAAATATTATGATAGTAAAAAAAAATCTATGTATAGATTTTATCAGATCTATAGCTTTAGGTCACCCAGAGTCCAATAAAGTTTTCTTTTTAATGCCAAACTTAATATTATAAATATGTCCTTAGCTCTGATTTCTCAGAAACAGTTGGACTGATTTTATTAACAAAAAAGTCTATTGACGGTTTGCTTTAACAGTTTAAGTAAAATATAATTTTATAGAAACTTCAAGTTAGGGAATATCTGCTACAGAAAACACCCAATGTGTGATTTCGTCAAAATCAGATGTAACAAATTTCGTTAAATTTTCTTCTTATAAAATTCCTAAGGTCTTTAAAAATGTATAGAACCTCTGAAAATACAGATTCAAAATCATTTGTAAAAAACATAAATAAGTTTTTATGTATAGTATAGCTATAGTATAGTTAAAAATTATTTTTGAAAAATGTTAAAATATGAAAGTTAATATAACCCACATTAATGTACCAACTTACAAGTAAAAAAAAAAAAAGTGACGAAACTTGATCACACCATTATTAAAACTTTGAGTATATTTTGAGTTTCCATGTAGGCCTTTAAATGAGAGAGTTGTCCAATTCGGCGGGGGGGGGGATCATAAGTAGCCTTCTCCCTACAAATGGAAAAGTGACCTGACTAAATTAATTGGTCTCCTTTAGCTCCTCAGTGGAAAACAAGAGCAGTAATCACTCTACCAAATTGTGCTCTAAGAGTAATGAGAATATGAGTAAGAAAGTATGTTTACCATTCTAGTTATTGTTTATTATGAATAAAATATTATTATCAATAAACAATTAACTAAAAACTGTCAGATTTAAATACAATTTGATGCATTTATAAGATCATAAGATTTATTTTTGTAATGATTTATGTCCAAAAGTAAGAAGATAAACTTTAATGTTAAAATCTAAGAACTACTTCTATAAATCTAAGTATCAACTCAGTAATCATACTTAGCCTTGCATACATAATTAAGAAAAAAATACTAATGATTAGACAAGAAATTTTAATATTTATTAAGTTCGTTAAACTTAAAACTTTTACTTAATTATCATGAGATATATCATTTGTTATTATTTGTTTAGATTTACTGCTATCTACAGAATAAAGAAGAACAAGATGCATTTTAGATGTTAAAAACAAACCATATCTTTCAATTAAGTACAAAAGTTGTTTGTATATTTTTAATAAAAATGGAATCATATAACAGATAATATTATTCAAATTAATTAAATTGTGTTTAAACCTAAATATATTTTGTCCAATAGACCCAACAATATGGATATTTACTGCCGTTATATAGTCTACACTTATCTGTAGATAAAGTACTTTGATTCAGAACAATAAATGTATTATGTAAGCTGCCATGTGACAAACATTTGTTTATTTCAAGGAAACGTTTATCTGTATGGAGATTTAGTGATATTACTTCAAATCAGCATAAACTTGGAAATGCGTATTTAAAACATAAACAACAACTGTCAGATGGATTAATTAATTATAGCATACACTTAGGAAGGCTCCTGCTTGCTTTCAACATCAACACCTATATTTGCAACTCCCCATAAAAACTTACTTCCTTCACAAACAAATCAGGGTTTGTTTATTTATGCAATTCTGTGATTTTTAATTTGAACTCGCAAAGAGGTTTTAATTTGGACATTTGGGTTCATCTGCTAATGCTCGACAAAATGTTTCTCTCAGAAATACCAAAGTTTGCTGAATTACGTAAATTTTTGTTTTAGTAAATTATATTAGGTAGAAATAAATAATTACGAATTGATTTTTAGGAGGAATCGACTTCGAGTTAAAGCATGCTTTTTAAATACAAACAATGTTTTTTTAAATATATTTAAAATCAAATTTTATAAATTTTTTATAAAGTGAAACTAGATAAAACTGCGACCGAACGAACATAAAATCGACTAAAAGTAAAACTTCTGATGTGGTCATTTCAAAGTTAAATTTAACCAAGTCATTAACTCTTATGACTCTTATGACTCTTATAAATTACCATGATCCATGCTATTTTCAACTAATTCAGTTTAGGAACTCCTCAAATAAATTAAAATAAATCTCACCAGTTAAATTTCCATTGAAAAACAGAGGGCCTACGATAGACTTACCAAATATTCCAGCCCATATTTTTACAGTGTTTGCGAATAGCTTTTAACAAAAACATCTGGATATTCCGACCAATACCGACAATTCTGTTTGTTGACAAACCCATTTAAATAAAATGTACTACAACGGATATATCTATGTATAAGAACTGTATTTGACAAATTTTGGAAAAAATTAGAATACATTTTAGCATGCAAGGATTTTGTACAGCAAAAGCAAGCTTTGCTGTTTTGTGGAAGTGGACTATGACTTCGGTCTGACGTCACGATTTTGCGAACGCGTTGAAACGGCGAATTTCTGAGTTAGTCAATTTGAAATAAGAAATCAGTATTTGATGAATTTTGAAAATATGATATAAGCAGTTTTCAGAATATGTAATTGTAGTACAAGTTATACGTAATTCATATCTAATACTAATATTTCATATTAATTGACGTACCGGTAATTAAAGTTAAAGACAAAGTAAGAAGAAAATTTTCAAAATTGGTCAAAATCCAAAAACTTAGATTTCCATAAACTAGATGGAAATCTAATAAAATGTTATTCTTGAAAAAATTCGGTAATAATGATTAATTAAAATTTAGCAGAGATGTGCTACTAATAAAAGTATGACAAAAGAAACTTTAAATAAAGTAATTAATACAAAGATATTAAGATATATAAAAGCAATGACTAATTGAGTAAAAAATAAATTCCAACCAAAATAAAAAAATTAATAGTTTTCACACCTTTTGTGGGAAAATGGAAAGGGAAAAGAATAAAAATTTCAGATTAATAAATAATAATGATTAAAGAAAAAGAAAATGTTAATCCTAGGTCAAAATATTAAAGGAAATTTAGTGAAATTGCGAGTGAAAAAAGAGTTGAGAAAAGGTGTGAAAATCGACAGGTAAGGAAATCAGACAATTTTTTTCTTTCGGCTATAAAACTTATACGCGTAATTCTACGAAATTACCGAGTTTCAGTGAATAAAGGACAAAGGTTCGAAAAGTAAGATTATGTAATTACGCAAAATTAGTATCAACGATATCAGAAGAATGGTAACACCTAGAATCACAAATCGAGATCGTCAGTAAAGCCACGGTCAAGACCAACAAGATGCAAGAATAAAAAGTAAAAATTACAGAAAATTAGCAAGTTATACAAGTTTAAGATAAAACAAACGGATTTTAGCCCAATCCAAGTTTAATTTTGCAGGACCAGAAAGTGCGAAAAACCGTGACATTATTGCGAGGGGCGGAGCCATGAAGCCAACTGACGACAGCAACAGTTAAAATATAAACTAATTAATGGAAAAAGTAATTAAAAAAGGGTTTAGATGAGAAAAAATAATATGCTAAGATTCAGAATAAATAGTACAATACCGTGGAAGACAGAAAAAAATTAATTAAACTTATTAATAAGGAAGAACAAGCAAATATCGTGTCTCGCCAAGAAGGGAAGAAAATTGGTATGAGAATACGATGTATTTCGGCTATAAATAGAGCCGTTGATCCTCTCGGAGGGCTTTCTTGTAATAATTTTTCAAAGGTGAAGTCAAATAGAAGGGCAGATTTACGTCACATGTAAAGGGACGATAAAACCAGCCAAATTGGACTAGACCAAACTGTGCCAATAGACTGAAAGCTGATAGCATATTAACAACGCAGATCTACTCCACAACCAGAAAATTCCAGGAAAGTCAACAAGTCGGTCAAGGTTGACATTTTTATAACATTTGATAAAACAGTGAGTTGCCATTAAGTACAATAAAAAAAAATTCAAATCCTTTAATAATTTTTCCTGAGATAATTTTTTATTGTTGTAATAAATTGATATGTAGACTAATGTTTAATAAGTATTTAATGTGTGTGGACATTTTAATTTTAATAGAAAAAGAATTGTTGAAAAGTCAAATTTTCAAATTAGAAAGAAATAAGTACGGTATTCAAATTAAGAAAAGTTTTAATTGTGTTAAATTTTGGTAAAGTAACAACCTGCTCTTAATTTTAAGAATTTATTTGTTTAATACTAATATAGAAAATGAATTTATGAAAGAAAATAATTTTGTAAAAAAGTTGGTGATTAATTAATTGTGTTTAAATATCAATGAAAGTTAATTTGTTGCAAAAAGATATTTATATTAATTTCATAATTTAGAATTGTGCTTGCAATTATTTTAATAATCCACACACTGGTTAACAACTGCAATACATCTAAGTGACTAATATATATTGTGATCGAGGAACTTTCCCAAGAACTCGCTCTTGAGATAAGTAATACAAAGGATAAAATTTGCTCGTGAGCTCCCTGAAATAAGGAAAAATTAATAATAATTACTGGAAGCGATAAAGCGGGGTACCAAGTTTAGGCCCAACCTAAACTGTTGAAAGGATTAAGAGGTTCAGGTAAAAATTGAAAAAGCCTATAGTTCCAGTGAACCGTCAAATCCACTCAATACTCTCGAAAACAAAGCCTGTAATAATAAATATTAAAGGGCTTGAGGTAAGTGCGTTAATTATAAAGGGGAAGGCGCACAGCCTAGTTCAGTTTACAACAGAATAGCTGTGTTATTCCGTAGTACATTCATCTGAAAAACAAATATATTTCAATAAATTTGGATTTTGAGGACATCAGTCATTTCCTCACCAAATTGTAGGCCTACTCTCATATCACTGTTATCTTCGTGTACTTCATGTAAAATTGACATTTTATTTGGTGAAATTTATGAACTTTTAACACTTTATGTACTTAGAGACAACTCAGTACTTGCTGCAATTTTTCATAGTGATGTCGTTGTATTAGTTGTAAAGTTTCCTACCATTTCAATGTCAGCCAGCTCGTCAAACTACTCTGTTATTTCTCCTTTTCTTGTTAATAACCGAACCAGTCTCAGCGAATTTAGTAACCAATTTCTGGACATGGAGTGGACCGCGGTTTTTTTTGGGGGATGTCTTTCATTAAATATTCTAGGAGTTTTCCGAGCGCTCTCAGTTTGTCTACAAGTAAATATAATTTCCACTCTCTCCTGTAAAGCATAAACCATTTTCACTTCTTTTTGTCTTTAACTATTACACAATTACAGACAAGAGAAAAAGTAACACAACTTAAGTAGAGATTCCATTTAAACTAAGCAGCATTTTACCTTCAGTCCATTAGTTGTTATCTACCCTGGAATCTGTTCCATTACATTGCAAGCATACACTTCTCTTCATTACTCCTAACCTTGTTTAGTTGTTGATGATACTACTGTAATAAGACACTATTATTATTATTATTATTTTAGCCTAGTTGGGTCTTGCTCTAGCACGTTTACTTTAAAAATATAATGGTTAATTAATAACAACAACTCAATTGTTTAAATGACTCTTTATTCTCGGGTCTTACTAAGGTTTGGGCCCTTTTTTTAAATGTGCAATTATTACAATTAATTATGGACATATATCTTAAAATTTACAAATCAGCTTATACTATCAATATTAAAAGTTCTTAAAGTTCAATTTTTGATAATAATAAAATCTATATATTTACTTAAGTCCAGTTCACCATTATTCACATGTAGTTCACCTCTGACATGTTTGTATTATTAAAATATTTACTTGTCTATAAAATTCTTCTTTTTAAAATTGCTGAACAACGAAAATTAACCTTGCCTCCATGAAATTTTTTATAGAACTCTTCTTATTTTCTTCTAACCACCCGGGCTACAATGAAGTACCGCCATCATTGGTATATTTTCCGCGATCGGCTTTTCGTATGGCCGTGCATTCAAACATATCAAATATATATTTTAAATGTCCTTCCATAGTCATTTTTAAATAGTATATTAATTTGTAGACATACCTGAAGTTAAAATTTTTTTTTTTTTTTTTTTTTTTTAAAAGGTTTTAATTAATCCACATTCACTTTATATATATTTATGTTTTTATTCTAGATTTCAACAATAGTTCTAACTTTCGCCGCCAGTTCGCACTGTTCCACTTTATTGTAATAATTAATTCGTTGTAAACAGAGTAAACACTAAAACTAACCTAATTTATTCTATTCAACCAGTTTGTTATTTAAATTAACTAATACACAATATACATTGAATTTGAATTTAAAATAATTATCTAAACATGAAATAAATTACAAAAGGATAATAAAACGTTCTTATTCAATCATTTTAGGTTATTAAGTAAAGTTACTGTTATTATTGTTTTTTGAAATGGAAGTAAGTTTTATTTAAATTAGCTGTAGTTATTATATTATGACTGTGCTTTATATTATTCATTTAAAATTTCCAAAATCTTTAAGTTAATTAAATTATTAGGCTAGGACGAATTTTGAAGTTATTATATTTAGGCTATAGCATTTTATCAACATATTTTATTAACCTTTAAATTGTGTGGCCTATCCAGTTTGACTGTTACAACTGTCCCTCAAATCTCTAATTTTTTATATATAATTGACATTATTTATGCTTTAATTCATTTAGGCCACCAAATTAAGTTATCAATTTATATAAATGTTATACTACCTTTCTCAATAGTAAAGAGTAAATAATGGAAAATACAATCATAGAAAACAAGGGTGTGTATACGAAATTACATTTTTTGTCATTATTAAAGAACCATTATAAACTTCCCCCCCCCCCCACTGAAAAGTGTTTACTGCAAACTGAATTATCTTTTATGGTTTAGCAGTAATCAAACTGACTACTTTAAAAATAACACCCCCTAAGTTTATATGTACAGGATATAATTTCATCAGTTCAAACGTTTCTCACAGTTCTACGTACATTTTTTTTCTATATTATCTGGGACAATTTTAGTCTGATAATTACGTATTACAAAAATGTTATTTCTTTAGTTCCTGAGATACTAAAGAGAGAGGGGGGGATACTTCATTACCCCCTTTCATCTGTGTTATGTGTTTTTTGTTTTGTTTTAGACTAGTACTTTTAGATATTTTTTGTACAAAAACTTCTTTTTTTAATTCAAGAACACCTTGTATATAATTCATTTAAAAGAAATGGCTTACGATCACTATATAACCAATGACTACATAAATAATATAGTATTTATGTAGTCATTGATATAACCTAGTTCCCACTTAAATGTAGGCCTATTTAAGGAAGTAGAAGTGTCAGCTGGTACTCATATAATATGCTCGAGTATAATGATGAAAAAGCCACAGATAAAATAATCTCGGGTAAAGCTCGTCATCATCAGACACTGAGTGAATATACCAGAAAGTAGGACTAATATCTGTCATCAGGCATTTATGTACAAAGGAAAGGATGACACTAAGGGGAAAGTGAGGTTCTATAACTATTTCCTGCCATTGTGAAATGGCATTGTTTTCTAAAAAGAATATCGCCCTGTATTAATAGCGATAACTCGTACCAAAGTTTACACGTTTCATAATTTTACATTTAGGTTAAAAGGGCTTCACCTGCACTTTACGGATATATAGGTAAAATAGCCTATACAAGTCGGTAACCATACGATTAGCTTTGATTTAGTACACAGAGAACAGGTTTCAGTAATTAGACATGCTTTCTAATTATTATATAATTGTTTTGTTTTACATAGGAAACTGTTAGTGTATTAAATGCTTTTCATGATTGTATTTGAATATTGTATACAAGAGTGTCTTACAAACGCTCTCATTCCAGTATTTTATGTATTGAAGGCTGTCAGAGCCGAAAACGTGTAAAAAAAAGTACCTTTGTCTATTTTCTAACCTCTCGATCTGATGAATCTGATAAATGGCGATGATTCGCCTTATAAAAAAAGAAGTAAATAACCTAAAATAATGACTCCTAGCCTTCGGATACTCTAATATCGTCAGGATCAGGAAAGAACAAGAGTTGTTCAAGAGTTTCCCGATAGGAAAGATGAAAAAGAAGGATAGTTTCGTTTTTTTAAATAAATTATTGCATAATAAATAACAAATAATTAAGAGACAAACAAGAAAATATTACTTAAGCTATTATAGCCCAAAAGACGATAAAAAAAACTACATCTACAAATTAATGTAATGTAAATTTGGACAAAAACAATTTAATCTAATGTAGTATTTATTGCAGAATTTCCAAATTTATTAAATAAGGTATCATTTACAAACGACTTCTCAAATTGTTAAGGTCGTGGTCAGCTAACAAGCGATAAAATGTACACAGTTGGTTATTTTGTAATTATATCACGAAACAAATGAGGTTACAAACATATTAGTCACACTATGTACGTACATGATGAGTGAGAAAACATTGCATCATTTAGTTAGTAGGTGTACTTGTAAAGAATCTTAAATTTACTACGACTTTTGATGTATATGTAATGAGTGTTCTAGATGTATCACTTTTACTTAATTTTATTAATTTGGCAGGTTCGCTCGTAAATACGAATCCCCGGTCAATTTCTTTAACCAGAAAAAATGGTTGATATATTGTTTAGTTTTCCAGAAAAACTTTTCAACATTCGTTCCAAAATAGTTCCACGTTGTTCAGCTTTAAAAATGCCATTCAATAGTTAAAAATGTAACCTTAAATATTTAAAAAAATTAATACTGTAATATTAAACCGTTAGCAGTTGTAATTTTTCTTGGATTGTAATGAATTTTGGTGCGTAAGCTAAGTTTTTTAAATATATTTGTTATATATGACTATTATACGTAGGCCTACGCCATAATTTGCTTAAAAGATTGTGATAAAAAAAATTATAATTAAAAATGGTACCTAGATGCTTGTAACAGTTTTAGTCTTTACTATAGTGTATGTCTAGATAACTCATTTTGTAGATATTGACAATCTGATACATTAGTACCAGGGTTGAAGTCGGTAAAAGAGCGGGTTCTAAATGACAATGATAGAATTTTGTTTCCCATATAACGTTAGCGTATCAGTTTTATTCAAAGATTAATTCATTTAATTTACATCAAATAAAAACTAATTACTACACTTGTTCAGCATCCCTAAAAACTGCAGGAAACCTGAGATTTCAACAAAATTCGTACATATTAAAAATAAAAGAAAATACTCTCGCTATTTTCATGGCAATTTGAATATAAACATTGAAATTTTTTTACTTTTATTTGTTAATTTATTCAATTTTAAATTTTAAATGATCATATCGTAATCTATACTATATAAAACTATGAGAAATGGATAAATTACATTTAAAATGTTATTTTTTGAAAAATTCTAATTAAAAATGTTGATTGAATTAATGAAGTAAAAATTCAAAATCAGTTTTCGCAGTATCCAACTAGACTACTTAGGGAATAAAACAAATTTCATAAAAATACGTGAAGATGACAGAGGTTTAACAAAAAATAATAAATTTTGTTTTAATGATTTAAAAGGATACCTCTTTGGTCAAAATTCAAATATGATTCTGAACGATAAGTTCTACATTTGGTTTCAAAGTTTTAAGTATGGAGTAGCACTAGAAAGAGGGAAAATTAAGCGTTCATGCAATGGTATTACTCTAAACTTCGTCTAAAAACCAACTTTATTTTTATAAAGTTTGAATGAAACGTAAGAACAAGAAAGGCTATTGTTTATAGGACATGAAAGACAAATTATAAATGGTGTCAAATGTATATAGAAAATTATGGTCATTAATTTGAGCAGTTTTGGTAAAATTTATTAGGATGATAAAAATATCCTTGTGGGATTTGTTCTGTAAACGGACATATCATGGGCTTACTTTGCCACACTGTAGAAACTGATTGAAACAGAAATAATAAAAATGGAATTCCTAAATATAGTTATTGTTAATGAGTGACAATTTGGTTGAAATAAGTTACTAAATGAAGGCCACAAAAATAAAACCAATCTTAAGGAACTACATAAGAAACTGGGCTGAAAAAAGATAAAAAGGACTTATGTTAAATTTTTTGTTTTCACAGATTTAAATAATTAGAATTATTTTTCAAATATCTCATTTTTAAGTAATTTCTTTAAGCTGTACCATTTTGTCTTTTCATTAGGATTATTATTTTATGTTTATGAGAAATTTTGATTTATTATTTTTATTTTTATAGTAATTTATCAACTATTAATTATTTTATATCAAGACTTCTAGACAGGACAAGTAGTAAACTATATACAGGGTGTTCGAAAAATGTGAGGCAATAATTTACGTAGTGATTCCTTGGGTCAAAATAAGCAAAAAAGTTTATATAGACATACGTCCTATCTCGATTCGTTTAGCGTCTGTCTGTCTGTATGTGTTTTTTACAAAATAATTCATAACTCCTTACGGTTTGAGTTACAGCTTTGAGATTCTGCAAAAATATTCATCTTATTGGCCGCTATCTTTGTGCAAAATATGAATAAAAATTTTTTAACCGTTTCAAAATGGCGGCTATTTTAAATATTTGACGGCAAATTTCACGAAAACCGTTAATTTTACAAAACAATTGCAAGATACATAAAATGTAATAAGTTTTATGGAGATTCCAACGATATCTTATTAAGCTTATTTTGGACGAAGAATAACAGAGAAATCAATTTCTTCCTTGTTATACCTACAGTTTTCTCCATTTAAACAATGTTAAAACTGTAACAAATATCATAAAATCTGCGAACATTTGTGCAGAATCTCAACGCTGTAACTCAAACCGTAAGAAGTTGTGAATTATTTTGTAAAAAACACATACAGACATACGCTAAACGAATCGAGATAGGACATACTGTATGTCTATATAAACCTTTTTGCTTATTTTGACCCAAGGAATCACTACGTAAATTATTGTCCTACATTTTTCGAACACCCTGTATAGAAATTTTAAATATATAGGCTATATATAAAAAAAGTTTTAATAATAGTGTCACTTTTTTGAAGAAGCGTACAAAACATGTAACACAGTGACTTGAAGGTCACTGGAGCACCCAATAGGATGGCCATAGTTGCAAGGGGTTGCATAATATCTTCATTGTGATGCAATGTTTCCAAGGCCGTAGAGCTTTCTACCTATCTAGGCTGCAGTGCAATATCCCGACAACACTTCAGCTAGAAGCTTCGAACATGCCTTCTTATTGGCTTAGTTTCATGTGTCTTGTAAGTACAAAGTGATTTATGTGACAATGTGTATATATTGCGTGTTTAGACGTTGTTAATTATTTATAGACAGTGTTTATTGATATTATAAGTTAAATTATAATAAACAACAATGGAAGTTTATGATTGGCTGTGAATATGTACCGGTTCATTTATATTCCTGATATTTGGTTTATAGAGTAATTATATTAAAATAAAAGTTTTTTTTTCTGTAATCATAGTAGAAATAGGCTACATGGTTGTGATTGGAGAGAAGAAAAAAACCTGTTTAACTGTAGGTCTAAATCGATTTGACATATAGGCCAAAAAATGAATGTCGTTACTATGCCAATAATTCTTAATAATTTTGTTACACGATTTATTTGTCACCTGTTTAATATTGACAGCTGAGAGTCAAAACGGCGAAATAAGTGTGGACCTTTCATAATTAGAATCACGATAACAAATTTTACTAATCCAAAATTGACTAAATAACAAAATTTAAAACTTGCCTTTTTTATATTTTATGGCTTCAACAAGTTTTTCGTTTTTCTGTTGTTCTTTTTTAGCGAATAACTATTTAGTTGATTATTGCCATAATAAGGTGTATGTGTATACTATGTATATACTACATTCAAAAACTTTTCAGTTTACATTATTTCAAAATAATTATTTATACAACGATGACTGAACTTCAGTGCCAAAAAAATTAGATCTAATAGGGGTCAATCTAACTTTTATTTTAATAATAAAAACCCAGATTTTAAAATTTCATATTGACATCAGGTATCTCTTGACCAACTCTGTTAACTTCTAACCCTGATGCTAATAGAGTATTATAGGGATCAATAATAAATACCCCTACCATACAAAAGCTGTACTCCTAATAACCATATTGAATTCCTATAGTTTCATGACTTATGAGAAGAGGCACTCGGTATTTTTTCTTCTCCGGTTGTTTATTCTCTTTAGTTTAATTTCAAAATGAATGTAAAATGTTTTCTTTTAGACCAAGTATTTGCTTTTAACTATTGTTATCGGATAACAATTCTTATAAAACATTGAAAAATCAGTATGAAAATATTGATTTTCCACATACAGTAATAGTCAAATAAGTAAGAAAATGATGTACTCCAAACAAATTATGTTTTATAATACTAATTAGGCTCAAATCTATTATTATTAATTACATTTTGGTATGCCAGTATAGACTAATATAACTATTATATAAATGTAAGACATTCTTAGAAACGAATCGCATTTTGGTGTAAAAAAGAATTTTGGGAAAATTCCATTTTTAGACATTATTTAAAAACTTTAAGTTAAACACGATTTAGTAACGAAATTCTAACAACGAATTAGCGGCGAAGCTAGAAATGATTTCATATAATATCTAGGGGTAATTAAGTATTTTTAGTGTCGAAAATAAAGATTATTAGTGACAAGGGTAGAGATGATTTAGTGACAAGGATAGGGATTATTTAGTGACGAAGCTTGGGATTATTTACCGACATGGCAATAAATTATTCAGTGACAAGGCTATGGATTATTTAGTGACATGGATAGGGTTTATTTAGTGACAAGGGAAGGGTTTATTTAGTGACGAAGCTAAGTATTATTTACCGACATGGCTATAGATTATTTAGTGCCAAGGGGAGGGATTATTTAGTGACGATTATTTACCGACATGGCAATAGATTATTTAGTGACAAGGCTATGGATTATTTTGTGACAAGGCTATGGATTATTTAGTACAAGGATAGGGATTATTTTAGTGACAAGGGTAGGGATTATTTTAGTGACAAGGGTAGGGTTTATTTTGTGACAAGGCTATGGATTATTTTGTGCCAAGGGGAGGAATTATTTAGTGACAAGGGGAGGGTTTATTTACCGACATGGCAATAGATTATTTTGTGACAAGGCTATGGATTATTTAGTGCCAAGGGGAGGGATGATTTTGACGAAGCTAGGGATTATTTACCGACATGGTTATAGATTATTTAGTGACTGACAAGGCTTTGGATTATTTTGTGACAAGGCTATGGATTATTTAGTGACAAGGTTATGAATTATTTTAGTGACAAGGGTAGGGTTTATTTTGTGACAAGGCTATGGATTATTTTGTGCCAAGGGGAGGGATTATTTAGTGACAAGGTTATGAATTATTTTAGTGACAAGGCTATGGATTATTTAGTGCCAAGGGGAGGGATTATTTAGTGACAAGGTTATGAATTATTTTAGTGACAAGGCTATGGATTATTTTGTGACAAGGCTATGGATTATTTAGTGACAAGGATAGGGATTATTTTAGTGACAAGGGTAGGGTTTATTTAGTGACGAAGCTAAGTATTATTTACCGACATGGCTATAGATTATTTAGTGCCAAGGGGAGGGATTATTTAGTGACGAAGTTAAGTATTATTTACCGACATCGCTATAGATTATTTAGTGCCAAGGGGAGGGATTATTTAGTGACAAGGGTAGGGTTTATTTAGTGACGAAGCTAAGTATTATTTACCGACATGGCTATAGATTATTTAGTTACAAGGCTATGGATTATTTTGTGACAAGGCTACGGATTATTTAGTGACAAGGATAGGGATTATTTTAGTGACAAGGGTAGGGTTTATTTAGTGACGAAGCTAAGTATTATTTACCGACATGGCTATAGATTATTTAGTGCCAAGGGGAGGGATTATTTAGTGACGAAGCTAGGGATTATTTACCGACATGGTAATAGATTATTTAGTGACAAGGCTATGGATTATTATGTGACAAGACTATTGATTATTTAGTGACAACGATAGGGATTATTTTAGTGACAAGGGTAGGGTTAATTTAGTGACGAAGCTAAGTATTATTTACCTACTTCGATATAGATTATTTAGTGCCAAGGGGAGGGATATTTAGTGACGAAGTTAAGTATTATTTACCGACATCGCTATAGATTATTTAGTGCCTAGGGGGGGGGGGGTTATTTAGTGACAAGGGTAGGGTTTATTTAGTGACGAAGCTAAGTATTATTTACCGACATGGCTATAGATTATTTAGTGCCAAGGGGAGGGATTATTTAGTGACGAAGCTAGGGATTATTTACCGACATGGTAATAGATTATTTAGTGACAAGGCTATGGATTATTATGTGACAAGACTATTGATTATTTAGTGACAACGATAGGGATTATTTTAGTGACAAGGGTAGGGTTAATTTAGTGACGAAGCTAAGTATTATTTACCTACTTCGATATAGATTATTTAGTGCCAAGGGGAGGGATATTTAGTGACGAAGTTAAGTATTATTTACCGACATCGCTATAGATTATTTAGTGCCTAGGGGGGGGGGGGGTTATTTAGTGACGAGGGTAGGGTTTTTTTAGTGACGAAGCTAAGTATTATTTACCGACATGGCTATAGATTATTTAGTGCCAAGGGGAGGGATTATTTACCGACATATGGCAATAGATTATTTATTTAGTGACAAGGATAGCAATTATTTTGTGACAAAGGAAGGGATTATTTAGTGACAAGAGTAGGGATTATTTAGTAACATGGATAGGGATTATTTTAGTGACGAAGCTAGGGATTATTTAGGCATTTGACTATGGATAAATTAGTGAATGTGTAATGATCATTTATTGATATAACTAGGGATGAGTTTTCAATATATATTATGGATCATATATTGACGAGGTATGGTTATTAGTGTCGAGGGATTATTTAGTAACGAGGCTAGACATTATGTATTGACGAGGTTAGGGATGAATAAGGGATAAGACAAATGTTGGTTTAGTAACGTTGCTAGAATAGAGAGGAGCTAAAGGCTATGATTTAGTTATGTTAGTGTTTGATGAAAGGCTAGGGATATTTATTGAACGAAGTTAGGAAATTTTTATTGAAGAAATTTGAAATTAATTCGTGACTACACTTAGGATTGGGATATTTACTACGGGATTTAGGATCGGGAAAAGAAAACTATACGGGGAAATTCGGGCACCGGTCTACGCCGCATACATTGTCCCTTCCTGAATAGTAATTCCTTAGAGTAACTCTGGCGGTGGTGTACGCAAACAGATGACTAGGACGAACATAGGCGGAGGATCGTCCGGCGAGAAGCCCTAACCTCGCACCCGGAGATGCTAGAGCCCTACTTTACGTTTTGCAATAAACCCTTTGGCCGACTGGTCCTCTGGTCCTTTTCAGGACCAACAAAAAAGGTCTCTCCTTTCAGGCAGACTGGTCCTCTTCAGGGCCAACAACGTGATGCTACCCATCCGCAACATTCTCTGCATAAAACCCCCAGGACCCTCCCTGGTCCCCGGGTCAACCAAACTACACTCACCGCCCTATACACTTCTCCCTCTCGTTTACCACTCCAACCCCCAGGCTACGTCAAACTATTAGCGTAAATACTCATCATTTGTATACTCATTCTATTATATTTTTCTCTTATCTTTTATAATTCATAATACTTTTGAATTTTTAATTTAATTTTGCAAACAACTTTCTTACAAATTGTTTATTATTTGTTATTTTTATTTGAGTTTCATTCTAAGGAACAAGTATGATTACTGTAGTTTCATTCTAATGAACTAACAAAGTATGATTACTTTGTAGTTTGTTTTCTAGTCTTGTACTTCAACGCAATTAAGGTTTGATTAGGCTTTGAAAGAGAAAGTAACATTTTGTCATAAGGAAAACTGATTTTATAACTAATATCGCTTTTTTGAAAATACCTTTTGTGGAGTGAAGTGACGTATGCAAATCCTCAGTGACATGTAATGTGCACAGATCCTAACCTCTACAGAGTCTCCTGAATTTTGGACAAACTTCTGAAATAGATTTCTAAAATAAATCTATTTAATAAGAGATATTTCGTTAAAATATATTTATATATTTTTTAATTCTTTTCTTTTTCTTGATGTATGAGGATTTTTAGAATCCTTAGGTAAAGCCAATGACTCTTATAATTCCGCGTGCTTGTCCGTCTGGCTACACAGACAAGACGATAGATCTTATATATTTCAAACTTTGTATTTATATTCTTTGTATTGTCTCATATAGGAAAAATGGGCGTAGTGAAACTGCCCCGACATTTTGGGTACTTTTGAAACGATGAAACTGCCCTGCTCATTAAAGAGAATTAGGAAGGGTCGCCTCGCAAGACTAGAAAATTTCCCGCAAATGATGAAATTGTCCCGAGCGCCCAAAAAATATTGAAAATTTTATTTTACATGTTACGCTGCGGAACCTAACCTAACCTATCCTAACCTTACAAGTTTATATGCTTGATTGAGGTTAGATTTAAACACATAGCCTACTACTGAAATTGCGCTCGGGGAAATTTCCCGGAAAAATATAGCGTAATAAAAGGAATGACCTTGGAGTACTCAAGGGGCAAAAACTATTGAGTTGATGTTTTTGTGAAATATTATGTGTGAAGTATCAAATCAAAGTAAAAGTTTTTATTATTACAAATATGTACTGTATGTTTAGTTTACATACAGTACAGGGCGAAAAAATTAATATATCGGCGCTAGCCCAAATATAAAGTGTCAGATATATCCCTCAACTTTTACTTAACATTAAAAAAAAATTGTATTTGAAATTAAATTACAGTGCGAAATCATGTACTGTAGTTGTTTATATGACGAATAGCTACAACTTAATTTAACCACACAGTGAGAAATGCGTAGCGTATAAGTTTTTAACGCAGTTTTTGTGAGATGTGACACAATCAATTTAATAGCCATGAAAAGTTGGATTGCATTTTTATTGGTTTCTTTTTATTAGGGTCCGTAGGTAAAACCAAGGACCCTTATAATTTCACGAGCTTGTTTATCTGTCTGTCTGTACAATTTAAATAGCGGCGTAAGAGACTTCGACTTTATAAAAAGTTCTGTCCTTAAAGGCTTACGGACCCTAATTCGTGTGGTTTTAGCAAACAATGACTTTATATTAAAATTAAATATTCCAAGTATTATGTTTATCTAATAGAAAATTTTAAAACTGTTTTGCAGTATTTTAAGTTTATTTTATTCACTAATTAAAACACTTAATTATAATTGAGATCACTTTTTGCTTTTAGAAAGGTATACTACCCTGTATACATGTAAGTAGTAGGTACTGAACGGCCTACCTAACTGCAAAACATGGCTCCAAAACCTAACCCGCTGTTTAAAATATCAATAAAAATTGTTTGAAATATTCTTTCACAAGTTGGCATTGAAATACAAGTCATGTTGATTTCGTACAAGTGACTGCATTCTCCGAGCTAGTTATGATGTAAACAAATCAAGAAACCGGTTGGAGGGACAAACAAGTTCTACGAAAGTCTATGCACCCAAATGTTGAACTGTGTCAAGCGGCCATTGTGTACGCTACGAATAACAGGTTCCAGAATTTGAAGTGCATCAATGGTTTAAGTTTAACCCATTTGTAATCAATTTGTAAATAGTTTATTTTAAGTTTAGCTGGATTAAAAGGAGGAATTATATAAATAGTCAATTTCTAAATATTCTGTACACTTTCACTAGTATTTCGAAAGAAATAAGATGTTTGCACAATTACGACCTAAATTGTCTCGCCTCAAACAACAACAAAAAATAAACGATTACGGTATAAGTTTAATTAAATCAATTACTCTCTGGTGGTTTTTAATATCTTAGTTAGCTAGGTTACAGTAATTTTTCCTGATTAATTTCTGTTCAACATACAAGTAGGCTTACCTTTTTTTTCTTTTCCTCAGAAACCTAGAAGTATTGGAGATTTTTTGAGCTAAACGTTATAAATGACTACTCACGTTTAGTGTATAACGTTACCGTTTAGAGATGACTAGCTTGACACTTCTTTTAATTCTTTTGGGGGAGATAGGACCACTACAAAGGAGCTCCACCGAACTCGATTCCACGCCAGGTTCTTCAAATCTCCCCAGGTTTCGCCTTTATCCTATATTCCCCTTTCTACTGACCTTCTATTACAGTATTTTTCTTTTATCGTTGTCGGTAATTTTAGATTTTATTGAATTTCTAGGTTATATTGAATTTATAACATTTCGTATGATTGCTGAGAAATGCTAGTGTTAATGTGAGTTCGGATGTGGCAATCCGGAGGTCCCTAGCTGGATCTACACCTTACTTCATCTAGTCTTAGGTTAGATCCCTCTCTTTCATTTTTCCTATGAGATCTCTCTTGGCCAACTTTTGTTCTCTTCTGACTGGCGTTATTAGAGTGTTCAAGGGTTAGCTGTTTCTATGTTATGCTCTTTTCTTCTTTAAGGTGATGATCACTTTGAAGTTTTTGTTTTAAAAACAGGACAAAATATTATGTCGAGTTGATTTTATAGACGCCTTTGTTCGATTCAATCGACAGACTATTGTATATTGCTTTGGACGTTTGGGTAGAGGCTAACAAGATGTTGATAACTTCAGACACCAAACCGCATCTGTCCCGGTGGAGGTCTGGTGTTAGTGGTCTCGACTGGTCTTTGATTTTGTCCCAGTTAGGAATTAAATTACCAATTTCCGTTCTATAGATTTTGAGATTTTTCAATAATATTATCATTATTATTAATATAAATTTAATTTGTTCTCTTTTTTTAATGTTTATATCACAAACTGTGATTAACTTAAAATTTTGGCTGGATATAATTCTGGATGAATGGGTCTGAAAGGCGAATTTACCAGGTGAATCAATTCCTGGAGGGATAAACACACTCACTAATAGTTTTTAGCTCGATATATTATAGAGAGTGATATACGAAGTTTTACCGACGCCTTCTGAGCTCATTCTTACAGGGCAAAAGAAAGAAAAAAACTTAATGTAAACAAATGTTCTAAAAAAAACGCTTTGGTAGCTAGATACGGCTAGCGAAGATTTCGCCCTGATTTCTAAATCCTCTGGTAAAATTCAGTCTTGCTGAAAACCTTGGGACCCAAATTAAGAGGCAAATTTGGTCGTTTTATTTGTAATTTGACCCGAAAACTAGAAAAAAAATAGGTTTCAGAACTGTTTCTCCAGTAGTTTATGAGAAAACTGGAGTAAAACACAAATAGTTGGGATCGAAAAACATACTATTTTAAGTTCGCTATGAAATACCTTTGTTAAATAAACGTGTAAAAGTTTTCAACAAAAGTTGTAAAAAATAATAAAATACAAACGGAAAATATTATTTTAAATCAAATATATCAATGTGTACTGAAAAATGACAAAAGTTGAAATGAAACTGAAAATCTATTAGCTGATATTTAAGTGCCTGGTAAATTAACTCACCAAATGTTATAATAAATTTTCTACTTCAATACATTTGTCTGTAGGATTGTGGATCACACATGTCATGTTGCTCTTCGAAATTCTGCAGGGCTGGCCTTAAGTTGTGCAGCGATATGAACAATACTTATAAATAATATTTTTCATCCATCCCCAAATTCAAAAATCGATTGGTGTCAGATCTGGCGACCTGATTGGCCAGGATTGGGGACTGGAACGACCAAATCCATCGATCTGGGAAATGCCGATTCAAGTGGGCTCGCACAACTAGCGAGAAGTGGGGATGTGCGCTAATACATAAATCGTGCTAATACATACAGCGTTTCAGTGCTAGAGGAAAATCTTCAAGCAACTGGGGCAATTCTTCCTGTAGAAACTGTAAGTACACTTCGGCATTTAATCGTCCAGGAAAATTGAATGGTCCTACCAACTTATTGTGAATAACACCACACCGCACATTAACGCTGAATTGGTATTTTTCGTACCCTATTATTTGTATTTAATTCCAATTTTCGTATAAAAAACTGGAGAAACCGTTCTAAAACCTACTTTTTACATTTTAAAGTTTTTGACGTCTAATTGTATATAAAACCACCAAATTTGCCCCTTATTTGGGTCTCAGGGATTTCAGCCCAAGACTAAATTTTACAGGAGGATTAGAAATTAGGGTGAAATCTTTCGCTAGTCGTAATTAGCTACCGAATGAGCTCAGAAAGCTCCGGTGAAATTTCGTGATATTAGCTACTTAGCTGGGTTTTTTATTGCTTGACTTTCACTTTACACTGAATCTTCTTCTAAAAAAAAATATTGTCTTTGGATATTTTGAATAGAATGTATCACAACTTTTTTTCCCCCTTTTCCTTCTCTATAGAAGCTTCCTTTTTCCTCCCAAGTGATAGTTAATCTTTCGCTCTCTTTTTTTTTTCTTAACTCGTGATAATGTGAATTCTATCATTGTCATGTTGCACAAATTTTATTGTAAGGAGATACAAAATATGAATATTTATAACTAGGCCTACTGTCGTGTGCGTTTTGATGAAATGGGTTATGTTTTTGTTTAGTGATAGTGAATATGTTTAATTGTGTGATTTTCATGTTATAAATTTATAATCTTGTAACTTTGTAATTTTGGTATCGTTACAGTGTTGTTATAATTAATTTTAATCGTGAAAAGAAACCCAATATAAGCGGGTATAATATGAAATTAATGTAAGCGAAAATAGATTATGTTAGGTTAAATAGTGGTTAGAAAGAAAATAGAAAGGAATTAATTTGCTTATGGATGACTTTTCAATACTAAAACTTCAAGGCTTTTACACTAGTCAAATAACCCAATGATCATAGGTTTCCATGAATTCTAAATTTCATATTAGATGAATTTTTCACAAAATAGTCTTATTATCCCTCTCCCGTTCCAACAAAGTAATATTAAAAGTGTGGAATGTACTGAAACATTGGATAATACTCCGTAGGTTGAGATTAACGAAATGGTACGAAAGAATTTCCGTTGGGAAATGTTGAAATGTTTTACAAGTTCCCGAATTGGGATAAAATTTATACCGATGAATTGTAGAGCTATAAGCATAACTTGAAATCACTGTGCAATAGATAATTAACTCATTATTGTACAATAGTCTAATGAATAACCTACCCTAGACTAATTTACAATTAATTATCATTATCATTTGCAAATGTAGCACAACAATAATTAAGAAAGGTAGAAGCAATAAAATTTCTAATTGTTGATGTTTTCATTTTGTTTTATGTTTACATATTCCAAAGTCATAAGCCTTCAAGGACTTATTAATTCAATAATTAGTTGTATGTTGATGAGACAGCACTCCTTTTACATCATGAAAATAACCTTCTTAAACGTCAACTTGTACATGTAGCCTACAATATCTGTTTCTTACGACAAGAGATATGTTTTATATAGGATATCAATTACAAGTCAGCCGTTTCCAAAGAAAGAACATAACAGTAATTTTGACATTTTGTAGAATTCTTGCTGAAATACATTTCCATAATTCGTTTTCATCTTCAAGTCATTGAATTGCTATTAAGTCCTTATTTGTAAATTTTAATCAATAACAAAGGAGGGTTGAGTCTTAATTTTGTTGAGTTAGTGTTAAAGAGATAGATTATTACTAGAGTATTCACAAGTTGTGGAAATTTTTAGCTGCCGAAAAAACAGTAGAACTCCAATAACCTCTATCCCAACACCTAGTTATCTAGTAATAGCAATCATTGGACAGGTATAATTTTATTATATCATTGATTTTACTTACAAAATAGATAACCATCTCCATGATATAGTCAATAAGTAAAGGCTGTAATCCTGTCATCTAACGTCCCACCTCTGGTAACTTTACTGATAGCATGTCTTATTGCGTGCTCCAATTTCTCCGATACTAACGCACTCTGAACTAAACCCACAAAACCCCTAACCTAACCTAACATATTGGACTTCTTCTCCTAAATATAAAGCATTGATCAAACTTAATACTATTAATAGTTCAATTCAATTTTGACATTTGAGATATACTGAATGAAATATGTTTCTTAAATAAGAGTTGTTAAATAAGTAAGTACCCTATGTTTTTCGATAGAAAATTCTCTTTTAACGTTCCATGGGTGTTTTTTTTTTTTTTTTTTTTTTTTTAGTTAAACTAGAACTACTGTTTTAATATTTATCTTTTGAATAAATACAAACTCAAATATTGCACGTAGGTCCTACTCATTTCTCCATGTAAAATAACGTCTCACTAATTGAACAGGGCTAGTCATTGTTGAAATAATGACTATAGATTATAATCGAAGTAACGCAATTTGTTCCAAAGAAGTGGTTTTACCATAACTGCTGTTAATGAGGATAGATTGCTCAACAACTTGGCAAGTCAGCATTGCAGATTGAGGTTACGATTTAATATGGCAGATTTAAACAGTTTTGTTGAGAAACAAGCAGTTTGTTTCAATGAAATCACTAGCGTCATAGGCAATTAGATAAATCAAATCTTATCTCATTTTTACTAATTAAAACACATCATTTTTCATGGAAAACTTCTTGAATGTTACTTTATACCACAACTTTGACATTTTCACTCTTGGAACCTCTATTTTAAAATAGCAGTAATGTTAGTGTTCAATTGTTTGTATCACTACATTAAAAAACTATTGGTGTTATTAAAAAACCATTGTAACGGCAGCATAAATAAATACTACAAAATAATTGGAGCAAAACTTTGCACAAACATTCTCACTCACCATCTACTAACCAAAATAAAAACCGATTAAAACTATTCGTCATAAAAAAATGTAAATTCCATTGTTATCATTAAAAAAGTGAAAATTTTTAACAGTAATATATATATATATATATATATATATATATATATACTAACGATAATGTCCTACATATGAACTAACTTTCAATTTCACCATTGGTATGAATAGGTAAAGCCGATTACGAGATCTCAAGGATGTTTTTGCTGTTTTTTATACCACCAAAACATGTATGTGTCTTTGGAAGCTGCACTAGAGCAAAATTTGATCAAAATCGTTATATCCGATTTCGAGAAAATCTTATTTTTTTACGGTAGCCCCCCCGAGAAATCAAAAAATGAAAAAATTCCAGATATGTAGGCAAAATATGTTCACATAACAAATTTATTAAGTTGTAGAGCGCTGTAATATAATAGACGCCAAGCAGACCAGATACACAAAAACAATACCGATTTTTAGACCCATCAACTAACATATATATATATATATATATATATATATATATATATATATATGTGAGAAACTAAAACTGTAAATACTTTAAAATGAAGAATCAATTATATTGTAATACAGAGTGGTAGTAATTATTGAATGCCCTGCATGGGGGGGGGTGCGCTCACAAGTATACACATGTTTCTCTTTATAAAACATGAGAGATACATGTACACACTACATTTATTTATAGGGATTTTTTGACCATCCAGATCGGTAGCGCGTCTGAGAGTGCTTAAAGACCAAAGCGTGACCTTTAAATCTACATTTACTGGTCTTTGAGTTGTGGTTTGGTTGGTGTAGCTGGTGTATCACTGAAGAGGACGACCTTGTCGTTGAAACGCGTCTGAAACTTAGGCGAATTTTTTTTATGAGAATTGTGTTCTGTGTGTTTGTTATACTGTACCTTTAAATCTGGTAAGTTGTTGTGACCCTGTTTTGCTGAAGACAAATGCGCGTTGTCCTTCAATAGCCACCTACTTCGGTCCAATCAGGCAGTGTTTATGATGGAGGAGGTGTTGGAGCCTCCCTTTCCGGTTGTGGTTCTGGACTGATGCCCAACCAGTCTAGTTAAAGAGGATACTCTGGTCCTCAGAGTTTAATTATTGTTTAAAACGACGCATTGCTAAACTACTACTAATTTAAACGTCAACCCGGGTAGTGAATCAAGTGTATTGCAGGAGTTTCATTATATACCTGATGAATATCCATGTAGTGAAATATTTTCACACATGGTTCTAAACTGGGCAGTAAGTCGGTTGTGCATATTACTCATCCGTTCAGACGTATGTGTATGGATTACCCTCAGCTTATTGTGTATTTTTTGCCGAGCTCTTTCCTATTTTGAAAGGGAAAAATCCATCTGGTTTCCGTCACTATCTCTTGTGTTCCGATCCCAAAAGTGCATTACAGGCTATCCAGGATATGTATTCCTAGTATCTCTTGGTTGAAGATATTCTGTATTCCATACACAGTCTTCAGCTATAGGACGTCGGAGTATCATTTTGCTGGGTACCCGAGCGTTGCGGAATTACGAGCTGACGAACGAGCAAAGTCAGATGCAGGTCATTTTGTATAGGCAATGGGAAGAAGAATAGTCAAATATAGAATCCAATAAGCTGAGGGAAGTAAAAGGTGCTGTCCGTCCGTGGAATACATCCATACTTGCCAGTCATCGAAAGGAAGTGGTGATTACCCGTGTTCGTATCGGTCATTCCATGATCATTCATGGATTTCTGATGGAGCACGGGAATCCGCTCCAATACCCATTTTGTCAGAGCGTTCTAACAATTAAGCGCATCCTAATAGAATGCGTTTTTCTTAGATGTATGCGTAGGAAATTTGTTTGCGTAACATTTTCGATTCAATTATCGCAGAGCCCCTATACATCTGTGTAATATTACGTTTAGTTGTCTATTAAAATATTTTAATTTTATCCTTGTTAACTTGTTGCGGGGCAATTTTACAGTCTTGTAATATATGTTTTTAATTGTATTATTATAGTTGTCCATTTTTAACTTGTTGCAGGGCCTCTTTACATCCATGTAACATGTTAAGTTGCTCTTTATTTACCATTGTTAACTAGTTTTAGTCTTGTTAATGTTGTTCAAATTTTTGTCATATTTTTTAGTTTTATGTGTATGTTTTTAATGTGGAGCATCTTATTTGCTCAGTTTTGTGTAGGTGATGATGACAGAAATGGTTTTTCGTCTTAAAACTACAAACAAACAAAATGATAAATAGTAATTAATGAGTATTTAATGTTTAGGTGGCAGTTGTTGTACTGGATGAAACGACGGCTCAAGGACCTGTGTTGACACTAGTTAATGCTTTGAAAGAAGCTTTGACTGGTAACAGAGAGTATCATGCGAAGCAAAGCTGGTACTTTGATCCAACCATAGCCAAAAGAATAAACCCACAGTATGAGGCAGTGAATGGTCACCATTCTGTAAATCTGATCGAGCGATTTGGTCTAGGCGAAGATGGGCGACAGGAAGAGAGGAGGAGGGAACAAGCTATCCGAGACTATGGGATACCGATTACTGGAAGAAGATAACATCACGAGAGGACTTGTTTACGGTCTTAGTGATCATACAAATGTGTTAATATCAGATATTTTTTAGTAAAGTAGTAATGACACTATTTCTATGATGATGATGTCTTGGCATCTTACGACAATAGGATATGTGTATATTATTTAAAAAAAAAGATCTTCATGAAAGTAACTGATATGGAATATTTTAAGTATTATGGAATAATAGAACTGAAGAGATTGGTGTGGAATAGTTGAAGTATAATTTATTAGCCTACATAAGAATTCTGAACGACAAAAATGAGTACAGTGTTAATACGTAGAGTGAATTTAAAAAAACTATATAAGCCGGTAATCACTTAATAAGTTTTTACATTTTGTTAGTGTTATAACTGCGCAATACTGTAGGCGTAATTTAATAATGTAAGTTTGTTGTTCAGTGCATATACAGACTGTCCCATGAAGAACCGGAGAAACTTTTAGGATGTATTCTACTGGTGAAAATAAAGAAAAACGTTCAAATGAACATATCTCCTAAAATGGTTAGTTGTCTATCTAGCCGCCATTTTGTGTTTTGAACAAAAAATTCATATCTTTTGAACGGAAAATGATACAGAATTGAAATTTTGCACGTTATTTATTGCTTTAAAGATAAAATTTGAAACAAATTATCAATCAATTTCCTTCACTCATTTCAATATGGTGACCATTAAGATGTTTAACATTGAATATCTCGAATAAATACGAGACAAAAAGTTTCATTTTTTAACGATTAATAAAATGTTTAAAAAATTTATTTCTGTACTTCAAAAGGATAATCGCCGTTCAAATTTTAAGATTTGTCGTAGCGTTTCACCAACTTTCCTATGCCTTCTGCATAGTCAGTTGTATGAATCTGCGTCCAAGTTAATCACTCACTCACTCACTCACTCAACTTTCAGTTCGTTGTCACTTCCATGTGGTATCCGCCCAAAAATTTCTTCAATTTGGGAAAAATATGATAAACACTCGGGGCCAAGTACGGGCTATAAGGTGGATGTTAACTTCTGAAGCAAGTTTGTCGTCAACGCAGCAGCATGCGGACGTGCATTATCGTGAAAATAAGCGCAACATCGCTCACAACAATCTACGCCGTTTGTTTTGAAGGGTGTGACAGTAAGCTGCTGCATTTATGGTTTCCCTTACAGGCATGTAGTCGACTTTCTTGGTACTCAGAATTTGTTTGGCTTTTTTTTTGGTTTTAATGGAGATAGGGAATGATACCTTTCCATTGACTGGCGCTTTGTTTCTGGAGTTTTATGTGGATTTCATCACAAGTAACAATGTGGTTCAAAAACTCCACACCATCCTTGTCGTACCGATTGAGAAAAGTCAGTGCAGCTCCTATCCTTTTTTTTTTTTTTTTTTTTTTTTTTTTTGTTCATGTGTCAAAACTCGAGGAACCCACCTGGCACACACTTTTCTGTAGTCCAAATCACATACTTTTCTGTAGTCCAAATCACACACTTTTCTGTAGCCCAAATCATCAGTAACAATTTCATAAACACCATGAATATCCGTCCGGCTGCATATAAACATGATACATGAACACCATTTTCGAACTGAAGCTTCATTCATCACGTTACCTTAAACCTCGGTTATTTGTCTGTCAATTTCGATAGGGTGCACTTTTTTCGCATTCAAAAAGCGTATTCAACGAACCTCACATTTAATGGGACGTTAATTTTTGTCACACATTTTAAAGTCGTACATATAAACAGTAAATGACTGTAGCTACAGTCTGTATGAAGTAACCTGTCTCCTGACCCTTCGACTACCTGGGACAGGCCCGGGCCATTCACGTCGCCCGCAGTTGTTTACCTAATTAGTCGCCTATAAGCTTCCCCACTAGCTTAAGTAACTTTTTTACCTAAATCATAATTTCCGAAATGTTATCAAATATTTGAAAAGTACATAAAAAAATAAGATCAACGATACTAAACAAGGGCAAATTTGATAAAAACTAACAATATAGAAGTAATAAGAAATATAGCACGCTTATCAATTTCTTATTACCTCTATATTGTTAGTTTTTATCAAATTTGCCCTTGTTTAGTATCGTTGATCTTATTTTTTTTATGTACTTTTCAAATATTTGATAACATTTCGGAAATTATGATTTAGGTAAAAAAGTTACTTAAGCTAGTGGGGAAGCTTATAGGCGACTAATTAGGTAAACAACTGCGGGCGACGTGAATGGCCCGGGCCTGTCCCAGGTAGTCGAAGGGTCAGGAGACAGGTTACTTCATACAGACTGTAGCTGTTAGCGTCATACTGCGCAAAGGAATGGGAAGGTCAATGACACGGCGGCAGCGGCGGTAAGGGAACTGAGCGGCTCATCAGGTCAAAACGTTCTTTACAATACTTTCCAAACTAGCCGAGTAGTTTCTACAGATTTACTTAAATTAAGTACATTCTTATCTTCCACGGAAAAGCTATTTACGCACTTATTTCAAATGTGAAACGTGAGGATTAATGACCCAAATCTGCAATGTTGTTGTACTGTTTATATTTTAGAAGAGTCTGATGTGTCTCCTTGAAAATTATAATTGTCTTGTTCAACAGTCTAAAAGAATATCAATAAGAGATTTTACAGATTTCCGAAATAGTTTTTCACTTTAATCTATTAAAGTGAAAAACCAAAAAAATATTTTAGTTTAGTATTTTCGTATTTTAAAATAGACTAGACAAAAATACTACATTTTTGAAAACAATGTTTACATTATTTTCTTAAGGTTTGTCTTCTTTTATGCAAAAATATTTTCTTTCCCGAAAATTAGATTGTTCTTTACATTTTTAAATAATCAAATACAGAACTAGAGTAATTTTGCAGTACGAGTTTATTTTAAAAAGATAAAAACTAACCAAGACTTGTGCGTGTTTGAGAATCTATCATTATTTGGGGGGGAGGATATAATTTTATAGTCCACTATTGTAAAAAGCTTATTGATGGAAATTATTGGTATGTTTATTAAAACAATAATAGGATTTTGTAAGAACGATGTCTTTGCTGTAATAGTGGAAGGAAATACAATTTCAGCTACTGCTGAACGGCGTGGACAACAATAAAACACGTTTTCCTTCTAATCTATGGTTATTGGACAATATATTGTAATAACAAACATAGAAACATTTACTGTCTCTCAAACTGACGTGTTAATTAAGAGAAAAATCAGAGAGGGACCATTCACAAGAAAACTATTAAGTTTAGGAAATAGTATAGTACAAAATTAAAACAAAATTTTCCTTTGATAATCTAATGGGAGTAATCGAATACTTGTAAATGAAAGTAACATACTGGCAATGCCAGGAAAGTATTGCTAATATGAACTTCGACATATACAGTACTCGACTAATCTAATCGACGAGTGTTTCGAGTTTTTTTGCGGATCTCTCAGTTTTAAAGGCTATTGAGTTCAAAACCGTGATTTTGAGAATGATGTGCAGTGTTCTAGAACCTAAACGAGTAGAGTATAATGTGTTGCCTTGGACTGTTTAATATATAATATAGTTAATTACCTTAGAGGTTGCCAAACTATTATACGGACTGAGGACAACCTCTAAGGTAATTAACTATATTATAAACGAGTAGAGATGTTTTAATCAAATTTAGTATGTGGACATGTTTAGGTGATATCTCAAGACTTAAAAAAAATCTTTTTTTCAATAACTCAAAATTATTGGTTAGCAACGTCAATAAAAACACAATTATTACTATTTTCTAAAAATCACATTCTCTTAAACTTAAACAAATTTTGTTCAAGTGTAACATCTAAAGGGCCAAACAAAACGTATGTTTGCAATCTCTCCGAAAATGGCAGTTCATGAGTTATCGGTAATAAAAACAAATCTGTCACGGGACTGTTATAAAAATCATAATTTGTTTAAATCAGCTTTACTTCATTCAATTTTAGCGAAATTTGAAGATTAATGACTCAAAACCGTTTGCAAAATAGCAAGTGAAAAAAAGAAAACCCAAAGAAATAATTGGCAAAACAAGCTAACGAATAATTTTGATGGTTTGTTATTTGGTTTTGTGCATAGGTGAGTGAGAAAGTTTGTGCTTTATTTGTGCACCGTCTATTATTTTGTCTGAGAAACCGAAAGTTGTGTAAAAATTGTCTTTCAATTAAAAAAATATCTTTAGAAACAAATATATTGCAAAAGATATATTTTTTGTTTAGTTGTAAGTTACTGATTATTGTTTTAGGTTTAATATAGTTTTATAGATTCGTATATTTTGGATGTAATATAAATATGTATTTTTAAATTAAAATTATTAAAATAGAAATATTGTATTGGTGAAATTTGCAACTTACTGTCTTGGTGATCTTGTCACAGTTGATTATTTTATGTAGACTGTAATCAAAGAATTTCTCAATGATCACTGTCCTTTAAAGTGTGAATGATAGTAAAATCCGAAACATCATCCTACATAAAATAACCAACATTTTAACATGATTGCCAAAGCAGTAAATTACATGTTTTTACATGTTTTCATTTAATTTAAAATAAAAATAACTATCAATGTGTTAAAATGTTATACTTAATTCTTAGTACAAAATAAAAATAAATTTTAACATAAATAGTATCTATTTTCTCTCGCCTTGTTATTTGAACGCATCACAGGTCAGTATATTGTATTGCAGTCAGACATTTTGCAGGCGTTAAAGTTATGTTGACACTGCTCAGTATGTACACGTTACATTCAAGAGTTTAACTTGAGGTATATTTTTCGTACCGAGTAACTATTTAAAATTGAAAATTTTCAACTAAACCAACTGTACTGTTTCAAACACCGAATAACGTTGGAAATATAATATAAGCTTAGAAACAAAAACGAAAAATAAAAAACAAAAATATTCTATTCTTATTGTCTTTATTGATTTTTCTTCAATTAAAAATGATGTCGCCTTTACCGTAGTCCATCACAGCTGTAGTTCTTCATATAATTCACCTCGATACGTTTTATTTTAGACTATTTTTATGTTACGTCACTTAAATGGGAAAAATTTGGAGGAAGTATGTATTTTGGCATTATACTGTTTAATTTTACATAAACTCGGAAAGTAAATTGGATTTGTATTATTGTATTAGCTAATACAAAATTATTGTCGACGTAATAAAGACAGTGTATTTACGATATGGAAAGAAGTTTATTATATAGTGTCCATCGAACTGTATTTTTGAGATTAATAATCACAAATGGAAAGGGGAAAAAATGACCGAAATCGTTTGAGCAGGTTTTGGGAAAATTGTAATTTAGTGTTTTATGTAATAATGTTAATAATCATGTAAATTATTTAGAGTTATCAAAAATAATATATTTTTAAATCCCAACATACGTTTGGGGTGCAGAGTACTACATACAGTACAACATATATTTTGTTTCTTGTTATTTAAAGGCAAATAACTTCTCAATCATCATTGCTTTATAAAAAAAGAAGATAAAATAAAGACTACTAGCACTCGAATAAACTAACAGCATGAGGGTCGGAAGAGAACAAGAGTTGGTCAAAAGAGGCACTATACTAAAGATGAAGAGGGGGGTCTAAACAAAGATGAATTGAAAGAAAGGTAAGCTAGGGTTTCTCGTTTATCGCCTAAAGTTTCAGTTCGATATAGTTCTCATTCAAAAAGTTAAAATTAACAATGGACGCCCTTTTTATATGTAACATTTGTGTAGGTAAACCTCCTGTGTTTGTGTTACAATACAATCTCAACGTAAATAGTATTTGATACAAGATTTATTTATTTTTTTGTTTTTTACCAATTATTCCTGAAGCAAATTTTTGTGTGAAAATTTTCCCATAGGTTTGGGTTATTAATTCTTCCCATTTCACTCAAATTTGAATGAAATCGCTGGACCCGATCTTGAGATTTTATTTACAGATAACTATCCCACATTTTTAGAGGGATGACAACCAATATGTTTTGTTTAGTTCCTCAAATCCTGCAATTCAGCAAAATTTGATCGAAATCGTTAGTGGCAATATTTTTCCGTACCCCCAAATTTTGACTTATTACAAAATCTCCCGAGATATGCCCAAATATACCCACATACCAAATTTTATTAAAATGAGACCGAGAGTTTGGGGTGTAGAGCACTGCATAGATGACGGACATCATTTCAAAAACCACTTTCAAAACAGACATATCTACTTTCTCTACACTACCACTATGTGAGAAAGTAAAATCAGTCTTTCATAACTCTTTGTATGTTATCCACTCTACCCTTGAAAAATACAAAAAGTTAATTTGTTTTTTTGTTTTTAATTACAGGTCTAGAATTGTACTGATAAGAAGAATAAAAATAGTTTATTTTGTTTTACGTATCGCAATAAAATCATTGAGTCAAAGCTAAAAATATGTATTATTTAAAAATAGTGGCAGCGATTGTGAATTAGCAGACGGGGGGGGGGGATGGTGGACAAAAATGTCTAGACAACAAAAAGTACCGTGGGATTGGGTGTATAAGAGGGGGAGGGGTGTAGACAGTAACATTTAAAAATTAGCTACAAAATGGTAAATTTTTGATGTTTTCTGGGCGAATTTGGATAAAGAAGTAAAATTTGACAGTTTACCAATTCGACTATGGTAATAATAGTTTTTTTAAGTTTTAGATTAATACTATACAATATAACTTTCACCAAAAAAACAATTACTCATGTATTACAATTAAATAAGTGGAATTATTTTGAAATTTTTCAAATGATCAGTAATAATTTCATTCAAAAGTGTGACTTGTTTAATTTAAACTCCAAAAGTGATCATTTGATATTTGATAGTTTGTATAAATTGTTTTTTTATAATTCCAAGTTTTAGTAAGCTAAAATGGAACAAAAATTTAATTTTCCCCCCAAAAGGTGGGGGGATATCGCCACTGCTTAAAAGCTACAATTATATAGAAACTGGTTTAGGTTCTGAAGAACGATGGAACTCCAGCTACCTCGGTCACCTACTGATCTTTATCTGTTTAGTTGGGAACTTAATGAAATGGGTTTCCAAGCTACTACTCACCAAGAAAACATCGGCTCAAACAAAATGAAATTTCATAATGCTTTTTTCCTATCTATACTAATTACAGTTTAATTATTTATGATAAAATTACTTCAAATGGAGTTTCCACGCTACTAGCCACCAAGAAAACATTGTCTCAAATAAAATTGAAATTGCATGATTTTTGTTTAAATCACATTCACATACAAATAAACAACTATAAAATATAATTTTATGAATTAGTTTAGTACAGACCTTCAGTTTACGCCAATGGGACCACACTGGATAAATCACTGCTTTTAGAATAGATGTCTTCACCAGTATCTTAGCGGGACTCGTCAGTCGAAGGCTCAGTTAAATGAATGATGAATGGTTCAATATCGTTTTGGATGTTGTCGGCCTGCCACATGTTGTCTTCCATTTTTCCGACATGTTTGAAATAATAATTTCCCCACCGTTTTTTACTCACAGCGTTAAAAGCGTCGTCTATTTCATCAATTAATTTCGTATAGTATTTGGTCACATGTTTTTTAACTTGACTCTAAACTAGTTCGATAGGGTAAAGTTCACAGTGGTAAAAAGGTGACCGCAACACAGAAAACCCATTACTTTTTGCTATTTCTTCAATAATATAAGTTTCACTTTCCCAACCTTTTCCAAAAATTCTCTCTTCAAACTGTCTCCTGGGAATTCTATATCTTTCTCCATTAGCCATTTCTTAATGTCATCTTTTCTTGTGCTTGTGTTCGGAATCTTTTCTAATGATAAAGCGCATTTATCCATTACTATGAAGGCCTTGGAATTGGGATGAGAGATGGCCATTTTACAAACCGGGTACCATCTATTTTTTCATGGTAGTCAGTTGCTCCTTTTTTTTTTAGCCAGAAATGCCGTTTTTGCACCTTCAACTAAACCATTTTTACATCCAGCATATTGTGTAATTACAAAACTAGGGCCTCTTTCAGTCGATTCTTTTAACCTAACATTAAGCATTGCAAAGAAAGCATCCCTTGGCGTATTTATATTTTTATCTTGCCACACTTTATTTGTTATCTACCCGACATTCACTCATGTTTCATCCAGAAAAACCATTGGCGTATTTTCCCTCCTGTATAATCTTTCTGAGATAAGAATGCCACCTTTTTTGTCGTCACTTTCAATTAATACGGTTTTCCTGTTTCTTTAACTTCAACAACTTATATAAAGTTGTCCTTTTAAACTCAGGGAGTTCGGAATCTTTGCTCACTTCAGAAGCCTATTTTCTGTACAAAAAATAATTCACAATTTTCCTTAAACAACTTATAACGAATCTGTCATATTTATGACACCGACAGATTTTTAGTATTCAGTTTTTCCTACAACTTTTCTTAGGAGTCACTACATTTTCATTTTTCTGTACATTTAGAAATCTCTACGTTTGAACTTGTTGCAGTAGCCTCACTCGTTTCTTTAACACAAAAACGCACACTTTCATTTGGACGCCGCTTTTTAATATATTCATACACGTATAACACAATTTCCTATCACAATTTTTAATAGAATTCCCTTCCCGCCGTAAATCCATTGTAGATTTAACTACAACATAAACTATAGGTATGCTTACACTAACATTATCGCTACACTTTACACTACAATAATTAATCAAATTACACCAAACACTAAAATTTAAAATTACAATTATACTGTTTTGCACTCGAAACGACTGTAAAACTAAAGTGCGTAATACATCCTATAGCGTAGGAAGCAAAGGTCTTACTGATTTTGTAACTTTACAGATGAGAGTAACAAACAATAACAATATCAAATGTTTAAAAAACCCAAACAGATTTATGAGGTCGTCGAGGCCAAGTATATACACAACAGGATAAGGATATTATAAACATCGATGAGTACGACAGCTTTATGATCTATTTTATGAGATCCTGAAATACCAAGAAATGTTTGTGCTTTGTCGCTGAAATAGGGGTGTATTGTGAAACTTCACCAATTCGAGAGCTGTTTCTGTATTTAATTAATGTACAAGAAGATTATTTATTTCTTAATACGTTTCAAAAAATTTAACTTATAATAATTATTATAATTATTTCTGAAATTATTAATACAATTTTAATTATGTATAAATTACACGTAATATAATTTATTTTAAAAGTATTTAATATATTATTTAATTTCACTAAAATTATATTGCATGGAATCTATCGTGTTTCATATCCGAACTGACTAATAGATGTTTAATAAATACTGCATGTAGTCATTCCAACTTTCAATCATTATTTCACTCATTTTTCTAGCACAAAGTTAGATGTTTGCAGGATGGGTAGTGGTGCGATGATTTTCCGTAAAGCCCCATGCTTTCAACTAAACAGTGAACGATTAGTAGCGGCTACCAATACTTGTGAAATGAAGTTTTGAATCACCCAAAATATCGTATTCATTCTGTTATTTTTTAAATCAATTCCAAACAAGATCTACTACTTAACGTTGAAAAACAAGTGTGGGTTGAAACGACAAATCATCAATAGGCCCTACTTATTTTTTACTTTACACATGTGTGTTGAATAAACTATTAAAATAATTTAAAAATAGTAATTTATTTAATTAAATAAATAATATTAAAGAATACTTACGTAAAACTCTCTTATATACAAGTAGATCAGTTACAGATGATTTAAAAAAAAAATTAAAACCCAATGTTATAAATACGTATTCATAATTATAATTAGTTGACCAAACGAAGTTGACATAATTGGTATTGTATGAATTAATTACAAAAGTTCGTTTATTATTATTAATATAAATGCACATAAAACTACATATAATTAGTACACACAATTCAACTTATTTAATAAAAATTATAGTTAATATGAAGATGTGAAGTCAGAAGGTGCTTTCAAGCAATGCAGGTTATATTTAAGGAACTGACTTATTTTCTTTGGTAAATATCAAGTCGCCTAACTGCATGCAAGAATTTTCAAACAAAAATGATTTGAATTTGTGTTTATTAAAAAATAAAGATTTTGTGTGTGTTTTTATTGTAATAAATAAAGATTTATTACATGTAATTTCAAAAAGTTAGCAATTCAATACTTAAAATTGCAGCACATGATACGATTTTAGGCCTTGGTAAAGTATGTTGTTTTTACATGAATAATATATCTTTATAGGTTTTTTGTTTAAATTGTATCCTTGTTAACTTATTGCAGGGCCCTTTTACAATCCTGCACTACCTATTTTTTGTTTTTGATTTTAGTTTAAATTTTATTTATCATAGTATATAATTGTTAACTTGTTGCAGGGCCTTTTTACAGCCTTGTAACATTGTTATGTGTTTGTTTATTTATAGTTGTTAACTAATTTTAGTATGTTATTGTTATTCAAATTGTATGTAATCGTTTTTAGTCTCATTTGTATTTTAAAATTTGGAACATTTCTATTGCTCAATGTTGTGAAGGCGATAATGACTGCAATAGTTTTTTCGCCTTAAAACCGTACACACAAAGACCAAGGTAGCCACCCCCAAGTAACCGTCTTCATCGTATGTATAATACCAGTGGCTGCAGTCCTCATCTAAGTCATCCGGAGCCAAGGATATAACTTGGACACTTATCAAGTCCTTCAAGATCCCAGTCACCTTCCATGTCCTTCTTTGTTGGACGTAGGCCTACTTCCTTCACAAATCTGTTTGGAAAAAACTCAAAGCTTAAATGAATAATTTCTTCACATAGTTATAAATAACAACATTATTTTTAAGCTGAAGGATCGGAGGAGTGAAAACACAGTTAATAAGTAACACCCACATTACAATTCCCTCCAAGTACGCAATCTTTTCAATGAAAAAAGAGTTTCTTTCAGCCAAATGACTCAAAATGGTTCTGTTAGATTAGAGGGTCTAAATTACTATACCATAAATGAAAAGCCAAATCACACTTTCTATACATGACTGAAAAATTGAAATGCAATAGGGCGTCGCTTAATATTTCAACAAAGATAGAAATGAGAAAGTGTTGATACCCATTGTAACGAAACAATAGCTAATCAAATAATAAGCCTTGGGCTATTAAGGATCTAACATTAAAAGAAACAGTTTAAAACAGCCTATAAATAAGATATTTTTGTAAAAGTTTAAAAAACCCAGTCAATTTTTTAAAAAAAGTATTATTTCTATAATCTTAAATTAATTTAATTTGAAGTTTAGGATAGTTTATGTCGCACTTATATAAGACAAGTTCCACTTATTTAATTATAAAATTATGTTGAAATATACGGTGCAAAAACATTGCACAAACTTTCTCTCATCCATCCTCCTCAAACCAACCAAACCAACCAAACCAACAAAACCAACCATAAACCAACCAAACCAACAAAACCAACCATAAACCAACCAAACCAACCATAAACCAACCAAACAAACCAAAACAATTCGTCACCAAAAATGTCAGTTCGATGGTTGTTTGTCAAAAAGTGAAAATTACCATGGACGCCGTAAATATTTAAATGTGTCAAACGTGCTTAGTTTGTGCCATAAATGTGTCGTCAGCAATAATCGTTTGATTAAAATCCAGCATTTAATGATGGCGGTTAAGGTTCTTTTTTTGTATTACTAATTATTCCTAAAATGTAATATTTTTGTACTTGCGATTTTTCCCACGGGTTCAGGCTATTCATTTTTATATTTCGTTAAAATTTGAAAGAAATTGGCCTAGAGGATTTTGAGAAATAACGCCTTTTATGGCAGCTACATGAATATTTTTAGTTTTTTATCAATAATTCACAAAAGGGTTTTTTTTGGAGAGATGTCGACTAATGCGTTTTATTTGGGTCCTTGGAAGTTTCACTTGAGCAAAATTTGATCAATATCGTCATAACTGTTTGTGAGAAAATTGTAATTTTGTGGTTTTTCCGACAACAGCTACTCCTAAATTTTGAGTAAAATTTTTTTAAAGACCCCAGATATGACCAAAATATAGGCCTACCTATATTCCAAGTTTGATTAAAAACAGTTTACCGTTTGTGCTGTAGAGTAACGTGTATGTGCGCGCGCGCACGGGCGTGGATGTAGTTTACACATAATATGAGATCATAAAAGGATGTTTCAACAGGATGCTTTATACTATACAATACAAATAACTTTTTAAGAAGACATCTTGCAAGTCAACCGATCAGAAGCAATTTCAGACCGCTGTAGGTTTAATAGTTAATAAACTATTGTGTAGTATTGTATTTTTATTGTTGTGTAGGATTTGTATTGTATAGTATTATATTCCATTGTATATAGCATACTGTGTATATAACTTTTTCTCCGATTGTTATTGTAATTTGTATTAAACACATTATATATCAGTAAAAAGATTTACTATTATTAACAAATTCTACGGTCAATTTACTTTTACCCAAAAAGTCCCTAAGTAAAGCTTTTAATATTCATTACAGCTTAAAACTTGCCTTCTAAATTGTCTAAATAAAAAGTCGCAGTCACAATGTAAACAATTCTTAATAAAGTTCGTATAAAATGTTCTAATACCTAGGTCGAGTTTGGTATCATTTTTCATAACTTTTTTTATTAGATTTCAAATATACTTTTAAACATGTTAAATTATTATTCTGTTAAGAAAGTGTACCTTTGTATAAACACAGCCAGTAGGTGACTCATCGCCTAGGCAGCGGACAGCTCAGGGGGACGAGGCGAGGGATTATAGGGGTGGCCTCAGGTAGTCCCGGGTTCACCCGCCAACCTGAACTTGACAGAGTATAGGTATAGGCAGTCATGTAATATCATTTGAGTGGTGTAGTCAGATTGCCTATTTTACCCCGTAGTGTCATTAACACCCCTAAAGTTTACATCTCACAGCAAATAAATATAGTGATATTTTAAAAAAATTAACCAGATGTTAGAAAAATATACTCGGGACTCTAAGAGTTTATATTATGTACATTATAAATATGTAAACAGCATAACGTATTGTAAATTGATTATTTCAAATTGTAAAACCAACATAATTTATTTTATGAATTAGATAACACAATCTTTCCATAAAAATATTTATCTACCCGTAAATGTCTCTACATTAAAAATTTTTATTATTTAAAAAAAAATTTTTTTGGTGTTTAAGGCGAAAAATCATTTCGGTCTTTATCGCCTTTCTACAGTTATTTGTGAAATGAGGAAAATGTATGATTTTTTTTCATTACCGAAGACTGAGGTTTCTAATGTATTTCGATAAGTTGGTGTAGAGGTTAATAATTCCTTCTAAAAACGAGTGAACCTATTTTAATCAAATTTTATATTTAGTAATACGAGGTGACCCACGAAGTTATCCGGGTATTTTTTAATTAATTTGCCGGACATGTGGAACACTTGAGACTTTACAGTTATGCTACTAACTAAAAGAAAAAGTTCCCTCGAGTTTCATTTTGTTTGTGGTGAGTCAAAACAAAATGGCGGAGTAACAAAATAATAGTACATTTTCACCAAAATGATTTTATTTGCATAAATATTGGAAATTGTTAATTTTCATATAACATGAAAATGTGTAAAACTTAATAAAGAAAAATAACAACAATGAATTATTAATGATCCAAATCTGATCTTTTTTCGAGTTGATGTTCATTAATAGCTATGCACTGATGCATTAAATTTTGTTTTGGTCCTTTGAGGCTACATTTGAACGAAATTTGATCATAATTTTGCTTTTTTTAATGACAGTTTCCCCAAATTTTGAAATATAAAAACAAAATGAGAAAAACATGTGGGCAAAATATACCCGCTTACAAAATTTGATTAAAAATTGGTCAAAGCATTTGAGCTGTACATTGAACATAAGACAGACGTACAGATTCTAAAAACCATTTTCTTGGACTCTGGACCTCAAAACGGATATATCTGCAAAAAACTACACATCGATTTTTGACACAACCTATAACTTTCTCTATTCATAAGAAAAAATAAATATCAATTATAGTCTATATATTTTCCGGAGCATTTCAATTTGTTATAACGTCAGATGAATAATATAAAATGGAAAACCTGTTCCAGCAGGAGACTGTCATCAGAGAGTGAAGCGTGAGATTTCACTTTCACTGGACAAGTTACTTCTACCAAACCTTCTGTTTGTTTGCCTGAATATAGAATCAAACTTTAGAACTAATTCTAAACAATTGAAATTAAATTTCTTCTACTTGTATAAATGGGTCTAGTTTGTCAACACGGGAAAAAAAGAAAATTTCTCTTCTGTTCTCTAAACAAACTAAATAATATAAATACTATTACATTTTAAATTTTAAGTCTTTATTACTGTAGATAATCTTAAAAACTAAATGGCTTAATTCTAGCTTTTGACAATTGGGATTTTGAATTGTTAATACACCTGATGAACATATTCAAAGAAAAAAATCGATTGAGACGTTCAAGAACACTTTGGAGAAGGATGTCTCTAACCGCGTCTTTCAGAAGTAAGTTAAAACTTTAAAGGGTCGTGGTTTCGTTATTTATTTGTTGTCCAATCAACGAGATAACCTCTTTTAGTATGCAGATAAATTGTCAAATAACACTGGATACGAAAAATGTAGTATTCAGTAGTCAAGAGGAAAGACTATAGCTTCTCCAGGGAGAGAATTGTGGCCAGTTTGAACACCTGTCTGAATAACCGTAAACAGTAAGAATTTGTTAATTAAAAAAAAAAATTTAAGAACTCGTCTAATTTCAAAGTAATTTATGTACCGTACTTTATTTTGTTCTATGTTGAAAAATATACCAAGTGTCCTAAAAGCCCCCCCCCCTATTTTTTTTTTATTATTGGAAATAGACAGATTTGCTTTGGGGAAGTTTAGATAACCAAAGGAGGAGTTTTTTGAAGTATCAACATTTTCAACCCTTACCAAAATAGGGTAGTTTGGAGGTAAGTCAAGAATTTTAAATAGCAACCCTTATTGAGTGATACCTCATTTTAAAGGCCTTTTAAAAATATGAATAATGACATAAACTAGAGGTCTCTAAGTTCACCCTATTGAACATAGCGACCAATCGAATTGTGAATGTTAACCTACAAACTCCGGTTGTTTTTATTACATTACAAACTGCTCTATGTTGGTAAAATGATGGTAAGAGCCTTACCTTGTTTTTTTTTAGCTCAGATTAAGTTCTCGAAATGGCTACCATTTACTTCTTGGCAGAAATAGATTCTGGACTCAAGAGCATGTTGTACATTTCGTAACATTTCCGGTGTAAATTATTAACGTAAAATTCACAATTCGATTGGTCGCTATGTTGGGTAGGATGAACTTAGAGACCTCTAGTTTGAGCCATTATTCTTATTTTTAAAAGGCGTTTAAAATGAGTTATCACTCAATAGGGGTTCCTATTTAAAATTCTGGACTTACCCCGAAACTACTCCATTTTGGGGGTAAGGGTTGAAAATGTTGATACTTCAAAAAACTCCTCCTTTGGTTATCTAAACTTTCCCCAAAGAAAATCTGTCTATTTCCATTAATAAAAATAATAATAGGGGGTGGGACTTTTAGGACACTTGGTATATATACACCGTTGGAAAGCTTATGAAAAGTAGTAGTTTTTGTGAAATTTGAATACCTATAGGTGTACTCGTCTGTTTGTAAAACAAATTGAATTTTAGCAAAAATTTCAAAGCGTTCATTTTTTTTCTAGTTTGAGGGGTTGTAAATAATACATATTTTTAGTTAAAAAAAACTAAGTTGGTTTTGTCTGATAGCAAATTTAATGTAACTATTTAAAATGGGGTCACTTTACGTCCTATATGAAAAATAAATTGAGAAAATAAAATTTTTAACTGTAAATTCATAAAAACGTGGGAAAAATATAATCTCGGAAACGAAGATAGATAGGATGGTAAATTTTGTTGCAAATAAAGAGTAGTATCATCCTGATTTTTTGGCAAATTGTTCACCATTCACTCTGTACAAGTCTTCTTTTAGTATTCAAACGGTTGCCATTTTAAATAAGGGATCTCGGATTTTAATTGTTTTTCTCTACGCGTTACCATTACTATTTTTTGAGCCCCCCCCCTCTAACCCAAGTTAACATTATTAGTCCTATAAAATTTTCCTAAATCGTTGTATATTTATATTCTCACTTGTTTGAAGTTTAGAAAGTGGAACGAGAGTTTTTGGATATCTGGTGCAAATATAAAGCTGCGGCTAAGTTGCTTGTGTTCGTCATGGTTGGGGGGAGGCGTAATATAAAATAGTTCAATGGTAAATCATTTGCTATCTTATGTACATATATCATAAACTTCCTGTCTGGTAGTGCCGTTATATAGTTACTTCATAATACTGTGACCTAATTACCATTGATAACTCAATCTAAACTTGTGACAATATACCTTTCCTGCTCTACGGTACACTTGCAGTTCAACAATACAACTATTTTATCTATCTATCGAATTTGTATCATGATTTGGTAGAAAAATAACCTAATTTTATATTTTATTTCCATATTAAATTAATTGTTTTCATTAAATTGAATATTTATGATAGGTCACAAAACCTGACCCAAGTTTAGGCCAAACTATTTTCTCTTTTTCTTTATGTGGAACTCCATTTTGCTGTGAGCTCTTTTGAATTTAATTTAATTGACAAAATCTTCCTGTTAAATGTCAAAGAAACTTTCCCTTTTCTAAAATGCGGATGCAAGAAAGAAAAAATAGATTAAGCAATGCAGTTCCTACATTTTAAGTTCATTTTTTGTTCATTAAAATGTAATAAATCATTTCAAATCTCGTTTTTCTGGGAAAAATTTAACATTTTTCTCTCGTTTAAAAAAGTGCCACTTTGCTCACTAGTTGCACAAATAACTATTTTTTTGTAAGTTTGTAATCATTTATTATGGACTTCGTTTAAAGGAATTTTCTCATAATTTGGTTATGGAGTAATTTTGGATATTATGGGCAACTACCAAGATAAAAAAAAATTATTTTTAGCCATTAACTCGGTTATCTTTTAATTTATAGAAAAAATAAAAACCCCATTTTGTTTGTCATTAAAAACAAGAATCTTTATGTTTCTTGAAAATATTTTGCAAAGTTAGCGGTTTTCGACATATTTGACATTAAACATTTTAAACAGCCGCCATTTTGAAAATAGATAAAAAGACGTTTTGGTTTTTGTACATGGGTAAAAAATATTATACCAAGTATGTATACAAAATTTGAGTTCAATATATTTCCTACATCCAAAGATATTTCGTTATTTGTAAAAAAAAAATAAAAAAAAAAAAAAAAAAAATGGCGGATAACTGGAAAACGAAGTATTTCAAGACCTATGTTTAAATGCAATTTTTTCTTTATTTTCACTAGTAGAACATGTCCTGAAAATTTCTCCGTTTCTTCCTGAATCACCACCCTGTTTAATAGTCATCAGACAACACACTAAAATAAACAATAATTAGGTTAGAGTTTTGTATCATCCTCTTTGCTGTTAGCTATTAACATTTTTGATAATTAAAAAAAAAAAATTGTAAGCTCCTTATTTTAGATTACTGTTTTAGAAAAAAACATTTAAAACACTTAAAAAGGTATAAAAATAGCAACGTCCTTGTAACCATCCATGTAAACACTCCTCTGTGTCTTGATTGTTATATTTCTTTTCTCAGAGATACACTCTCTTTGCTCATCCTCTTTGCTGTTAGCTATTAACATTTTTGATAATTAAAAAAAAAAAATTGTAAGCTCCTTATTTTAGATTACTGTTTTAGAAAAAAACATTTAAAACACTTAAAAAGGTATAAAAATAGCAACGTCCTTGTAACCATCCATGTAAACACTCCTCTGTGTCTTGATTGTTATATTTCTTTTCTCAGAGATACACATTGTTTTATCTGTTAATAATGAATATATATAATCCAATATTGTAGCTAATTATTACAGCTGATTTTTGTACCAACACTGAAAATCTTTGTAATGTAGCAAAACCTCTGTAATTGTATTTAAAGTTGTTAAATTGCATTTTTTGTGCCCCAGTATTGCCCTTATACGAATTTTTCCAAATATGGTATCTTCGCCAATGGATTTTCGTACGCGAAAACATATAAAATGTAGTTTAATAAAAATCGTTAAACCCGTTTTCTAGAACGTGAGTACATATAAATACTTTGCTCGTTAAATAGTATAATGATTGAATTAAATTTCCCTCATGAGTACAAATATTATCATTTACATAACAATGTAGCAAGTTCTGATTTTCCTTTTAAAGTATGGCAATGAACTTGAATTACGCTTCCTAGTTGCCAGATAACCAAAAGAGCAACGCTATAAATAATGTTTGGACTAAAATACAGCTAGGCTTCCTAGGCTCAACAACTCTCACTTTCTTTCTGTAGGCTTACCGCCACTTTCTCCAATGACTAGCTTCCCAGGCCGATGTTCGACACACAGTCGGATATCAGGAGTCATGGCGTTCGTACGTCCGATTCTATGTCTGGTAAGTAATCATCAAATTTCACCATAGTGGTAAAAAATATTGTAGAAACACTTTCATAGAATAGATACAATTTTTTACTGTAAATAAATGTGATTGTACAAATCATTAATTTATATTGCATTACCTTTTATATACTGTATATATTTTTTATTTTTATGTTTGAGATATATATTTAGTGTGTTTCTTATGTGTTGATTTAGTTTATCTCATTTGTTTTTACTCGAAAAGTAAAGGCTGCTTTATTGCTGTGTAAAATTAAACCTACAATCTCCTAACAATGTATAAAATGTGTTAAACTTGATTAAAACTTTCTTAAATATATGCTATTAATTTCGTTTGATGTCTATTTGTTTACTACATGAGACTACAAATCAAAGATAAAAACCAGAGAAATTCGTAGGGGATATTTTGTCTAAATTTTGCATTGAATAACCAGTTTTTATATGAGTATAAAACAGCGGTTAAGGTTAAACAAAAAACAATTCATAGGTTATTGTTTAAAAAGAATCAATATAATAATTATTAAGAAACCATGGTGTACTGTAATCTTATCTTGAAATCTGTATCAATTCTTATTTTTTGGGAGAAATATGAATGGAGTTATATGCGTTAATTTGAGCTTGTGTGTATATGATATATGCGCGCGAACATTAATATGTATTTTAGCTTACCTTAAATATTTCAATTTCTGCTTATTTGTAACAATTACCTTGATTACGAAAGTAACCATATGTATGAGTCACAATTACTGACAAGGAAATATTTTGTATCAGTTCTATTCAATAATACATTCCATACAAAGTAAACGTGGTTCCTAGTTAGTTTGAAATAAGTCAAATCTGCCGTGTGTATCTTTTAGAATCTGTGTGTGCCAGAATAATGTTTATATTTTTCGAAACTTAGACTCGTCCAAAGAAAGAAGAAAGTGAATCAATGCTCACGACAATGAAAGTGTTGTCCTCCTTTCTCAACTCCCACCACTCTCCAACAGAAAGGAAAAGTCTGCCCTCAATAGCTAGGTAATGTAGTAGTCTACACGACTGCATAATCTCAGACCTTTAGGAAGGAAATCCGAACATAATAATATTACATTAATAAAACGATATATTTCCATTTATTTAATTACTCTCCAGTTTTTATATAATTGCTCAATGTGACAAAATTTTACACTGTGAAAGTGTAACAAGTTCTCACTCCTTCAATAGACCATTTTCAGCAACAATTATTATATCCAACAATTTTCCACTTATCAACAATAATATCGTAATGAAATTAAATGAAGGATGAAAAGTAATTGCATTTTATAAAAGGACGAATAATTATCCGATTGATTCAGAATATTTAAAAAGTATCTTTTGATATCATTAGATTTATAGCAAAGTAACGTAAGATAAATAGTTAGGCAGGGTTGAAATATATTTTCCAAGGTGGGTTGGCTAGTGATTTCAAAATCGTACGTATCATCCAGGACTGTAAGCTAGTTTAATTATGATGAAAATCTTTTGAAATGTAAATTTAAAATCTGAGAGGGGGAAATGTATGGAAAGTTTCTCCTGTTTTCACATCATCTTAATAATTTATTGAGGTAACACTAAAACATGTCAACGTTGGCGAATGAAACTTAATTAAGTTTCTCAACTCAACCTTCATGGGTAATCATTAACAATGATTCTCAAGTTTTATGCTTATAGAGTAGAGGGAAATTAAAATATGAAAGTGATATAATTGGGAAGTTGATTTTTTCTTTTTCTTTTTATACATGCAACTGAATGGGAAACAGAAAAAATTAGCAAAATCGCACTGGAGCTTCACTAGAAAAGTACAATTTTGATGCATTTTGAGTGCATAGCTACACTATTTTTTTAAATATCTCCGGCTCTATGGGTCGTAGAAAAAAAAATACTAGGAAATGAAGGGACGATTGAAATGGTAGGTTATTATAACATTAAAAGTATTTCATAACCTAAAAAAATTTAATTTCTGAAGATTTGTGATTGTTGCATTATTAGTGAACAAAAAATCTTAAATCCAGAAATTAGAATTTTTTGAGGTTAGGAAGTAGGCTACTCTTAATGTCACTATACCCTACCATTTCGATATTCCCTTCATTTCCGAGGATTTCAATTTTTTTTTCTACTACCCATAGAGCTGGAGATGTTTTAAAAATAGTGTAACGATACACTCAAAATGCATCAAAATTGCACTTTTCGCGCAAAGCTCCAGCCCGATTTTGCAATTTTTACCGGTTTCTCGCTCAGTTGCATGTACAAAAAGAAATAAACAAACAAAATTCAACTTTCCAGTTACATCATGTCTCATCAATTGTTTTAACTAATTTCTCTGTACTATAATTTAATTTAAAAAAATTAGTATTTGAGTTAATCTTAAAAGTCAAATTTGCCAGAGATTGAAGTAAATTTTTTTGAATGGAACATTTTACAAACTCCAATTTGCTATTAATATAGATTGACCTTCAATTTAATTTAATTATCTTGTTAGTTTTTGCTAAATTATATCAGTTTAAATTAGTACCTTCTGGTTGGTATTGATTTAAGTGGAAGGTGTAAATGTATAAATGCTACACGGTATTGTAGCTCTTGCAGTTACAGATGTGAAAAAGTAAATTAATGGTACCTACACAAACCTTAGATAAAATTTTGAACACACCGGAACTTGTTTATGAGTGAGAAGAAGAGAAACAAAATTATCTACGCTAATAAATTTGTAGGGGGTAGTCTATCTTTTCTCTCTCAAATCTTAAAAACTATTGATCCGGTTTTAATGAGAATTGGTAACACCATAGTTTCCACTCTGAAGGTTTTAACGTTGAGTTTTTTCGATATCTGAATTAGAAGTTGAGTTAATGGCACGCTTAAAGGTCGATACTTGTTCGCGGTAACTCACAGCATCTACTGAATCGATCTCAATGAAACTTTGAAGCTTATAGTAGTATTTTTGAAGATGGTTTTAGATTTTGTTTTATAATGATATCTTGAAACGAAACTGAGTTATTATACAAAAATATAAATCTGTAGCGGTTAACGTCTGCGCATGTGTAGTAAATAAATCACGAATCGGTCGACCATTACTCAATGATTCTGTCTTTGAACAAATCTAATACGTGCTAAAGAAACATTTTATCTTTAAATTTCAGCGGGAGAGTATGATGAGTTCTTTAAAACTTTTAATCTAATTCTTTTAATTTCAGACTGAGCAGATTTTTAATTCTATACTAATATATCTGTAGGCTTATTTTTTGTTTGTAATACTGACTTATAACAACTGATTAAGTCCAACACAAAGATGAGTTAGGCCTAGTCCTAAACCAGTGTAAAATACTGGTCCGTGACCATTCTGGGCATCGGGGTGACGTGAGCGATCAGCATTAGCTAAAAATGGTACCACGGTTACTAGACAGTAACCGTGAATGGTACCATGGAAGTACTCTCAGTACCTCCGGAAGTGTGTGTTAAATGGTGCTGCTCTAATAGTGGATATTCCTTGTCTTCCCTCTATTATTGTGAGTGGGAGTTGGTGCTGTGCAGAAAGACCCCGGTTCTCCTGAATTTGTTTAGGTACATCAACGACATGTTTAAGGTTATAACTCAAGAAAGACTGATTGATTTTCAAATATTTTCTTTACCTTAGTACGATATCTGGTCAGGTTGAGTCTTTATATTTTGATTCATTAGTTCCAATAATAACAGTTAACATTATTTTGTCAGAACGGGTAGTACAAAAACGAAATTTTCAATACATTTGAATATTTAAAAAAAGTTCAACAAAAATATTTAGTCAGTAATAAAATAGGTAGGCCTAGATAATTTGAACGCTAACAGGAACTGAATTTTTTTATTTTTAAGTTTTGAGCATTTTCTTCAAATTTTCAGTGACAGTATATATTAGTTCAGTGCCAGAATCGGTGTATGGTTTAGTTGTTAATTGGAACTGAATACATTTTAAAATCTACGCAGTAGGTTGCATAGTGAACTTTTTGCTAGCTAGAAATCAATATACTTCAGTATATTTAAGACGTTTTAGGGACAAAGTACATTTTATTAATAAGAAGTTTGGTAAATATTATAACGGTAATTATTAATATTTTACTGTATTTAATTCGACATATTTGTTTATTAAAACAACGTTGATGTTTATATGTGAGAATAGAATTTGCAATGCTTCCCCGCCCATGATGTTCCCTCCCCAAACCAGACTTTCCAGTTTCACGCAACTCATAGCTCACATTACACCAATTAAAAACGTAACGTCTCTCTGTCAGTTTACAACTCAAGAACCCACTTTCCAACGTATGTGCGTTATCTGATCAGGTGTGATTACAATTGGTTCAAATAACATACATTTTATCAGTTTAAAAGTTGGTACATAATTAAAACGGTATTAAATTGAATGAATTATTAAAATTGTTTCACGGGTTTACTTTGGGACTCGACTCAGAAGAGGTTAATTAAATAGTAGGGCTACGATCGACGCAGAACTTTCAATTGTCAATAAAGGTTTTCACAAAAAACGACAAAATAATCTTTCTATTGCTCCCATTTTTAGTCTTTTTTAACTTTTGTTAATTAGTTAATAACATACCTTTTTGTATCCATCGTCAAAAGTAGTACAACTGTTTCACCTCAACATGAGGCATTTTCAGGCATAGCACAAGAATACTTTATTATATACTTGCTCTACAATCTTTCTATATCAACTGTTGCGACTAAAGGTTGTTTAGGAATATTTTTTTAAAATTTTTGTTTTTTAATAGTTTATCAGACCTACTTATTTTGTACTTTAAAAAATATTAATATTAATATATATTAAGGTAAGAGGGAAATGATGTGTTCATAGATATTCCTTCATATGTTAGAAATGTAACTAACCTGCCTTTCAAATGGGCGAAGTCATGGGCACTTATAGGCTAGTCACTCATAAATGTTGTTTTAGCCAAAAATTATTTATTGAAATCTTTATTAGAAAATTTATATGATTATTTTGGTCGAGTTTTTAGTAGCCTACTATAACATAAACCGAAGATCTTTGGGCAATTTTAGCTACTTTGGGTTCTTAGCAAAATTAAAGAAAATTGTAATTTTGTGTATTTTTCTTATAAAATCTGATTAGGATAGGAAAAGTTAAACTTAAATTACTTGCTAAATCTAACTATATTATTTGCCAAATCTGAACTAAACCTAACCTACATGTTTTTATTATTATTGTTGTTTTTCTTATATTAAAGTTATTTTAAAACATTTCGGATAACGCTCTTATTATTATTATTATTTTTATAATAGAAACACATTTGACCATAATTTAATGCAGATTTTAATGCTGGACAAGATGAGATACACCGAAATATACAGTACCTTTTTAGAGGAAAATTTTGTGGTAAGCCAAGTTAAATGTTATAGAAAATATTTCAAAGTTATTTTGTAATTTGCCAACCTATTTGTAGATGTAGCCTACACTGTAAATGTTTGGTAAAATCCAGATACGAAATTTATGCAAAATCAGTCAACAATTAGTTAAAACAAAATTGATTACTAATTGTACAGAAATATAAACAACACTTTATCAATATCTTCCCACTTTTGTATAACTTTGCCAAGCTAACAAATCTGCTTTAATTTTGGTTCTAATTCAAAATTTACTTAAGAATGTTTCTTGTATTCTGCCCGTCTCTCATTTCAAAATTCGATTTATCAAATTTGGCAGTAAATCAGCTGTTAAGAAAATATTTAATTTAGTTTTAATTATGAACAGCGAAAAAAACCCCAAACCACAAAATAACACAACTACACAAAAGTGTAATGCGTTTATATTACCTTATGTACATTTCGATAGCTCTGCTATCATCTTCAGAGGTACACCGAAGTAGTTTTGTGATTTTGTGGTTTGGGGTCTTTATCCTTGTTCATATACAATCACCACAGTGCTCTAGTGATTTATTTAGTTTTAATTAATCAAAATTTGATTAAAATTTACCCATCGGTGAAGTTAAAACATGTGTGCTATTTTTGGTTTTATACTAAGGAGTATTTTATTCTCTGTTAGACGATAACTTTTTTAACCTCAAAATATAGAGTGTATTTATTTACACTGTGGTAACTTTGCCTCGTAAAATAAAGTTTCAGTCTATTCTACTTTGAATTCGATCTGAACGCATATAATGTTGAAATGAGAAAGTGTAGGAATAGATTACAATATTAACACTTTCTATTATGGTTGAGCTAAGGAACATGGTGTTTATTATGTAAATGAAATCAACTCTTTAAAATGTGTTCTGCGCCAAGGAGAAGATGGTGGTTTGTAAACTAGTCAGTCCATTGAAATTGGGATTTAAGTTCCAAACGTGACATCTAACTTGTTTGTTTTAATATGGATTCCCGGGTAATATTCTCTGATGGGGGACCCCTAAACTCATTTAATGGAAATCGGTGATTATACTATCGAGCCACCGAAGACTTTAGATTATTAATGACGTCACTAACATAAATTCAGTTATCGGTTAATTGAAAATCTCCAAAGTCTTCTGTGGCTCAATAGTATATTCATCAATCTCCATGGTGGATTTGTCGCATCGCAAAATAATCAGGATATAACAATGTCACATTCTTAGAAGTGAAAATACAAGAAGTTTAGCGATGAGCCCAAATAAATCAATGTTGCGTTTTTATAGAAATAACTTTTTTGGAGCCTCTTGAGTTCAAAAACGTACTTTCTCAACTATTATGTGTAGTATGAAATTATTTGATCGGTCAAAAAACGTTGTCGAGTTTTTTACGGATATATTCGTTTTGAGGCTTGATTTTAAAAAGTGGTTTTAGAAATAATGTGTTTGGTGTGCAGTGCTATACAGCCACAACAAGTAGACCAATTTTGGTTACATCTAGGAACTTTTTCTTTTTTTTATATAACTAAAAATTTGGTTAACTGCTCAACAACATTACGATTTTTAAAAATTGGCTCTAAAGATTTTGATTAAATGTTTCTACAAGGAATCGAACAACCTTATTGACTGATCTCTTCCAAAATAAAATTCGTGAGTGGTTAACAATTTTTGACACGACATTTCAAAAACTACTCTCTCGATTTCAGTTTTTTTTTTATCCATCACATTACTTCCTCTATACTAATATCTGAGAAAGTAACAAAGAAAATGTCATTTTTGTTCTTCCTCGCGTCACTAAATCAGAAACATATTGAGGAGATAACTTCGAATATTTTTTTGTTAGTATTTGGGTGTCTGAGAAAGTTAGTGCAACGTTTTTGCGCAGTTTATTTCTTTGCATCATCATAAATCCACCGGTTAGCGAATGCCTCACGCGAAATATTCATATGCTATATACTACTGACCGGAAGTAAGCCGGAAAGTAGATCGTATCTGAAAGTTTGGCACCATAGTTAATAAAACTGACTAAACTAGGTTAATTAAAGCATAGGTCCAAGATAACTGCTTGAATTTTAAAATAAGTTCAAACTTTCAGCTTACAGTCACGAATTACACTATTTCCATAAGTACACAAGGATTCCTTCTCTCTCTTAATAATCTAATGGTAAATGTTTTACAAATTTAAAATGTTTGTCAGCTTAAAAACAAAATACGACTTCATAGTGAACATCTACAGAAGAAATTAACAAAAAGCTACACACGTTTTTCGATAATATTAAGGAAATATACAAACTAGAAAAGCTAGAATATGAAGAATTAGTAATTTTTTATACAAATCTACGCTAAAAAAATATATAGGCCTATATTAATACTGTACAAGGTTGAGTTAGTTTAGGTTGAGTTAGGGGTTTTCCTTGTTGTTTAAATCAGAAAACCCTCTCCCCCACCAGTGTCTTATAAAAAAAAAGAAGATAAGAACATGAAATAGAGGCCTCTAGGACCTCTAATAGTTGGACGGTCGGAAGAGAACAAGAGTTGGTTGAAATAAACCTGTTAAGAATGATTGAAAGGTCTCTAAACCAAGACTAGAAGGAGAAACTGTAGCTCCAGCCGGCGATTTCCATGCCCGTACTTACTGTATATAGCCTTTTTTTAAAATTCTCGTTGTTTAAAAAATGAAAAACCTTATGACCGAATTTCGGTCATCGTTGCCTTTAAAAATGACCAAAAAAATAGAGACCTCTAGCCCTCGAATAATCTAATAGTTCCAGAGATCACGTGTTGGTCAAGAGGTTATACAGTTGTTTACGTACGGCATATAAAAGTCATCAATTTTTTGTTTTTAAGGCGAAAAACCATTCACTTTGACAATATCAAGTGGGAAGTTGTTAGAAGAAAATGTAATCCTTAAAATTTTTCAAAATTGTCCGCCATTGTATAACTGACCGACTGATTTTTTATAGTTAAAAAACTAATCCGATAGTTTTTGTACCTATAAACCAAATTTGAGCAAAATGGGACAATTGCAACCAAAATAGGGATATAATCGGAAAATATCCGCCTATTCTTGAATTACTGTCGTGTTAATTTTATTCTTATCGACTCATTCCTTGTTGTTTTAAACATTTTACGTTAAAAAAATTGTATACTGGAAATTAATATTATTCGTCCAGTTTTATAAAACTCATAATATTTATGTATTTTTGGAGTTTGAATTCTACAAACTCGAGTTGTACTAAGAGTTGTTTGCCTCTTGGATACTCAGGTAATTTCTTCTTTTTTTTACAATACTATCAAGAGTTAATATATGTTTATACGCAAGTGGTAATTTACCAATTATAAGATCTACGACCTTCTAGGAAAAACTTCAGCGTTCATTACAAATTTTTTGTCGAGTTCTAACGATTCGTATGTGTACAACTTACGTTCTTGAGAGATACATTGGCAACAAGGTTAATTTTCTTTGATTCGGATTTTTTAGGTATGAAATACATTTTATATGGGTTCTTAGAGCTTCGTTTAAACTGAATTTGTACAAAATCATTGCAATATTTTGAAGAAATCTTAATTTTGTGATATTTTCATATGCAGTAAGTAGACTACTTTTCACTATTCATGATTTTTTTTAGACATCTTCTCAACCGAACACTCAAAATGAGACATTTCGGTCAATTTGGTGTGTAGGAAGTTGATTATTTAGATTGGGACAAATTGTCATAAGTTTAGAAACAATTTTTTTTTAAATTGATGTAACCTATTGCAAAACCAAAGTACTAAATGCAGATATTCTTAATATCGGATCTAACGATTATGATAAAATGTTGTTCGACTGTAACCCTTTAAAATACAAACAAAACAATTCCAATTTTAAGACTGGAGTTATCCAAAAATTGTAAATTAACTGTAGACACCAGCAGGGTAGTACACATATTGTTACGAAATGTCTCTAAGTCTATAAAATGTTGACCAAAACTAACGTGCCCTACCAAACCACAGTTAAAAGTTAAATCCTAGTTCACAAAAAATGTGGAAAATTACTACTTTACGGCCGTTACACTCGAGACAGATTGTGAACGGGTCAATATAAAGTTCTTTTAGCCTGTGCATTGCACAAGGGCTCACATGAACTGGGCACTTTCCAAATATTAGGTAGGCAAGGGTAGAGAGCTGTCAAATTCCCTAAATTGGCACAAGTTAAGGAAATAATAGTAGATAAAAATATAAAAAAAAAACAAGTAAAGATATTCCTATAAACATGTCCTAAAAATCCTTCGTTTACCAGATATCCATCTTTTTTTTACGAAATAGTTTATAATTCTGGAACTTCTTTAAAATATGTCAACCCTACTACTAGGTTGGAACAAGGGATGTCTGCGTATTTCCCAAACTGACCATGAGTCATGTAAAATCACAACACCTTGTTTGTAGGTAAGCGTTTCCTCATTGGTGCTAAGGGTTCAGTGCCCTCTCGGGGTGTTCTAGGAATTTACCTCTGTCTACCTAGCGCGGGCCGGTGCCCAGATCAGGTAAGGATTAGTGAACCCTTTTTGGTTGGTGCCCAGTTCGAGTGCGCCCGTGCACAATGTACAGATGGGAAAAAAGACGGATGCCCAATTATCTATTTAAAAAAATCACTTATGAACTTAGGTATGTTTGCGTGCTTTACATTGCTAATTTTCACATTTTTCTTGGTTTTTCTTTAATTTTGCATTTTACTGTTTTACAATAACAAAATATACATGTTCGTTGACATAAAAATCAGTTTGTATTTTTAAATTTTTTATTATTATTATTATTTTTTGTAATGACGTTTCACTATGTCCAATAATAATTTAGTGTGTGTAGATTAAATACAAAAAATGGACCTTTGAAAACGCCTAAAATCTTGTTTTTTACTACTTTAAGCCTCTGTAGCTCCTACACAGTTCAATGTATGAAAACATACACAAGAAATAAAAAAATTCCTCAAATTATTTTTAGAATCTAAAACCATCATAAAAAATAGATATTTCAATAATAGGCTACATTTTAAAGTTGTCAGCCAAATTGGAAAAATAGTTGATTGTATCAAAATTTTAAAACCCTCTAATAAGACAACATATTAAAAGGTTTAAAAGAGTTGAACATTTGGATTTTTAAATTCTATCAAATAGGCTACTTTCCAAGTAAAACAGCTGTCACACTTAGGGGCCTATAACAATCACCCAGTAGGCCTATGTGTAATATTTTAGAAGACAAATTATTTTAAAACAGTTGAACCGAAGTTAAAAGTGAAACATAGAATATAATATAATATAAATAAAAACTACTAGAAAGTTGAAAATCACACCTAAAAACAATTTTTTCTTTACTATCCTGTATTTGTGCTAGATTTCAATCAAATTCGCTTGTAAGATATGTTCTTATTATTCGTTGTAAAAAATAATTTTATAGATACAGTAGGCTTACAACGATTTTTAATTTCCTAACTTATAGTGATTCTTTAAATCTGTTGTATACTAAGATATTTAGGTACTAAGATAATAATATGTAGCCTAAGTATAAGTACAGTAATATTATTTGCCCACCATGTGAAAGGCAAAAAAGTCAAACTGTGATTCGTATAAAACCTTTCAAGGTTACAATATTTTATTTGCTACAACGACAAGTACCCAAATATAAGAAGAATACACTAGAACGAAAACTGTTATTAGAATTAGCTGCCTGATTATAAAATGTTTACACTTACAGAAAGTTTATGATGGAGGAAAAGAAAATAGATTTTGAGTTTTTCTTGAAAAAGTCCGTTGAATGGTCCCTGAGCCTCAAAAAGTCTCTGTCTGTCCCCCTCCATATTTTTGATAAAGATTTATGAAACCAAAACACAAAATACTTTTATTTCAAAGTTACTGATTTTGATTAAATGTAGCCTTTCCTAACTCATACTATTTATGCAAAAATGCCGGTTCGAGATATATCTACCAAAAAGTGAAAATGAACTGTGGGCTCCGTCTAAGAAGGACGAATATCTTCAAATCAGCTCAAACGATTTCGATTTAACTTTGGTGAAGTTTTATGTTCCAAATCAATGTACCAAGGCGTCTGTAAAAGAAAGTTACACCTAAAACTAAAATTAACCCAGAAAATAACGATGTCTCCTGTTTCATAAGTTGTTTTCAAGACTTTAGTTCGTATGTGGATGTCAGAAAGTTAATGCAATGTTTGATATTTTAACTGATTAAAATAGATATAAAACACTAAATGGTGGTGGCCACTTCTAGAGACCGTAAAACTCGAGTATCACTGGAGTGCAGAAACGAAAGTGAAACTAAACTTTCTATTTCCGCTACGTAGAAGTCTGACTAAACATTTGAAAGCGTCCTGAGTTACGAAGCTAAAACCACACCTGTGTTTAACAATTATTAGACTTAGGTATTATTTCCATTATTAATATGAAAAGTCATCCGTTAATGTGGATATAGTTCTGAGAGAAAGAGGAGTATAAAATATACGCGATATATTGGAGGTTATTTTTTATGCTTTCATCTTATTTTTTTCTTTCTTAATGTTCACAAAGGAATCCAAGTAAATACCCTAATTGGTAAATATTTCAGTCGTAAATAAACTGTCATATTACAAATGTATATTCGTTAACTGCAAAAGTTGGAACATCAAACATTGATTTTTTATTTTTTCACTCTAAAGAGCGTCATTTTTTCCCAATTTTAGATAATTTTATATTTGAAATAAATTGTTGGTCATGGGAACTGGAAAATTAGAAATGGGTTTTTACCCGATTTTATCATTTTGTATGTAGGCCACTTTTTTCTGCTGTTAAACCAAGGAGTATAGGCTACAAATAAGAGATGTACTAATTTAAAGTTGTTTTAATTCTCCAGGTGTAGAGGTGTATTTTTTTTCATAGAAATTCGCTAAACAAACTATTGAAATTATTGACATTTAAATATATATATATATATATATATATATATATATATATATATATATATATAAGGATTGTTTTAGCACATTGTGTGTCCATAGAGTATACCATTTTTATTTTTTACATTAAAATTAGTTATGGAAATGAATCCAAACAAAATATTCTTTCTAAATTTATATCTATAAAGTATAGAAAGTTTAGGGGGAAAAAAAGATTTTTTAGGATAGTTAAAAAATTTTTAGTTTAAAAAAAATGTTCAGCGTGGTAAACTATTAAAACGTCTTATTAATAATACACTTTATTGTGCAATTGTATAAATTCATTTTCGAAACCTCTAGAATGAAAAATGTACTAAAAAATTTTGTATTTCTTTCCTAAAAACTACAGAGTGGCTTGAAATTCTCACACGATTTACAGGAATGCCTCTTACTGTGTTATATTAATAATTAAAAAACCTAGAAAATGTAAAATAAATGGTACACACACTTTCTCATAATCCTATACAGAGAACAATTTAATCCTCCCTAATCCTCAAATTTGCTAGTTTGGTTATTATTATCAGTCAAAAAGTAAAATCAACCGTGAATGTCATTTTAAGGTGAAACACCTTAAAATTGGCACCATGATATTTTACCAAATTCTGGTGAAATGTTTATAATAGTTTGTTATAACCCAAACTAACATATCAACATCTTCAAATTCGCACCAATCTATTTTAATCAAATTCTGGTGAAATATTTACTAAAGTTTGTGATGACCCAAATTAGTTTACAAAACTGATTTATAAATTTAATTATAGTTTGCAAATAATTTAGAAAATATTGAAATAATCTGATCTTCATTTATGGTATTATCCAAATTATTCATGAAGGTTTTTTTTTTATGTTGAATTTAACACATTGGTTTGTTCATTTGAAATGAGCAACTCTTGTGGAAACTTGAATGAAAGAAAACAGAATTTTCTACAATAAAAACTTTATTTGTTCAAGATGATGTTTCAACAACTAAGTGATCATTTTCAGTTGATATATGTACACAACTGAAGATGATGACTTAGTCATTGAAACACCATCTTGAACAAATAAAAGTACTTATTGTGGAAAATTGTGTTTTTTATTTATTTTTTTATTTTTCATTTGTTGCTATGTCATTTATTGGTTGTGTATTGAACTTTCACATATCACCAGGATTTTTATCAAAATTGTTTAAGCCAATTTGAGAAGTATTTAACATTCTAGAAATTGAAAAATGCTGATTCAGAGGTTAGAAAATAAATTATTGACACTCTCCTAGAAAGCAGTCTTTCTGAATCACCATTTTTTGGGGAGATGGTGACAAATAAGTTTTGTTCCAAACCCAAGGCATTATATTTGAGAAAAATTTTTATCATCACTGAAAGAGTCAATTTTCATAATATCAAAATTTTGTGTTTTGAACTTTTGAGTATTCCCAAATTTTGAGTAAAAAAAATCACTCCCAATATTTGAAAAAAGTTTGACACTAACTAAAAAACCCTCAAAAATATACACACAATTATTAATTTTATATTACTTATCATCCCACTTATATTATCATTGTAAAAAACCACTTTTTGGGATCAGTAACTCAAAATAATAAATACACAAATATCTCTATAAGGTGTTTTTTCTTCTTCATTGTAATACTTTCTATTTACTTTGAATATGTAAGAAAGTAAAAATAATATAGGACTTCTCATTTGGTAGAAATACGGTTTTTGGAATGTATGCTCTTGAAGTCCAGCTGTTTAATACAGGGAATTAAAATTGTAAAAAGTTTATGAATTTTTAATGAAACTAGGAATTTTTCTTTAGTGAATAATAGTTTTGTTTGGGATTCCATTTCATCTCCTGGGAGTCTCAGCCATAGAATTATGTTACTTTACATTGTTCACACCATATTTCATGGCAAGCAACAATGAGCAAAGTGATTATACTAGGCAAATTGATGAAGTGTGGATCGCTTCTATTAGTGCCAGCTTAAAAGCTAAGAGTTTGGTCAAAATTTAACTTCTATAGAAATTTAGAAACTAGCTTTTAAAATTCAACAGGAATACTTTTTTTTTTTTTTTTCTTTTTCTGAAGTTCAGTTCTGTTAAGAAGAAGTTATTTACTAACAAAGTTTTTACATAAGTCATCTTAGTTAAGTTGTATTTTTAAACCTCTAAATAAAATTAAAAAATCTTAAGAGTCAAACAATACTTTGCAATTATAGTGGTATAATATGTTTCAGTGTTTGGTGGTGGGATTTCTACTTCTCATGGTCATGCCAGCTATTGAGTCTACTTTACAGCCTCGAGCTCCTAATTTCCAATATTTTGAAAGGTGAGTTAACAAACATTTCTAAGAACCTAACTTTTATTTATTTTATTGATTACTTTGAATATTCACATGATTTATTAGCAAACTTATTTATTCTTAAATTTACCAGGCACTAATTGAATCCAAAATGTTATAATGAATCCAATTAGTCAGGTCTATTCTAGTCCAGAGTGAGTCTACACGGATTTACTTATATGATAGCTCATTTTGTTCTCTAGGATGTCTAGATCAAAGTTGAAAACAGTTTATTGAGGGGCAACTTAATAATTTGTTTATTAATGACTTATAAACAATTAGAAAGCTGGACGATTGATCATAACTTGAAAAAAGCGAATATGTTTATAAATTGATATCATTTCTGGACTAATATGTCATTTTTAATATTTTTTGGATCTCTGATTCTGATGTCAAAAAGATGCAAATCCTAGAGGGCGCCACAGAAAATGCCAATATTAGGTCAAAATAGCGATAAATTATGAAAATGATATCCTGTAAGTTTTTAAGGTCTCTGATTTCAACTTCGAGGTAAAAAATCCAGTGTAAGGTCAAAATGTAGTTGACTGTATAATGATGGCGAAAGAAGAAGAATGAAGGAAAATTAATTAGTGGGTTCAGACCTGAAAAAACTCGCTTGGAGAGATTATACTGCATACAGCATATTTGTCACATACATATTTGGTATTTATATTCGTACGGCACAAAATGTTTGGCTTCTTATAAGTTGTCGAGAGACCAATATTTTGATTTGTCAAGTGACACGATAGAACAGAATGTAACACTACGAGTGTATTTTTCAAGAGAGGTAGGATGTCTTTATTTGAAAGTATCCAGAAAAATGAAAATTTATGCAGTAATATTTATGGTGGAAATAACTGGAACTGACAAAAATATTCAGTATCGTATATAATTGTTTTATAATTTATTGTTAATTTAATGAAATATTGGTGTATTCTTCGGCGATTGTAAGAGTTTTTTACATCTTGCAACTTGTTATAAAAACACACTGTTCCGAGAAAAAAGTTAAGAAAAAATTGTCGAATTTTTTCTCACAAACGGTGTGCTTCTATAAAAAATTGCAAGATGTGAAAAAGTCTTATAAGCGACTGAAGAATACACTGGAATTTTTTAAAGACTCAATTTTCTGCACAATCCAACCGCTCCCTCTAGGATTTGGATTTTTGACCTCGGAATTGAAATGAGCAAACCAAAAACTTACAGGATATCATTTTTCATAATTTTTGCTATTTTGACCTGATATTGGCTTTTTCTGTGGCGCTCTCTAGGATTTGCATCTTTTTTACATCAGAAGCAGATCAGAGACCCAAAAAACATTAAAGATGACATATTAGTCCAGAAATGACATAAATTTATAAAGATATTCCTTCGTTTCATGTTATGTTCAATCGTACAACGTCCTAATTACTTATGAGTCATTAATAAACAAATTATTAAGTTGCCCCTCAATAAACTGTTCTCAACTTTGATCTAGACATTCTAGAGAACAAAATGAGCTTTCATTTAAGTAAATCTGTGTGGATTCATTCTTGATCTGAATATTCGCTTTTTCCGCCTTTATTATCCTGACTAAATTGTGTGAATGATATTTATATCTGTTCCTATTATAATAAAGCATATTTAAAGTGTATTCATTAACAATGATTTGCAACTTTGGAAATTATTTTGCATATATTTGTAAAATACCTAGTCACATTGTTTAATTATAGCAATGTCGTTATGTATTTCATTATTTAATTTCAAAGTCATGATGAAAAAACAAAACAAAAAAGATGGGAATACTGCAAATCAACATTTCATTTAGGTGATGATTTAGTTGTCAAATGTCCAATCTTTTAAATTTAAGCACATAGTAGTAAATGGTGATGGGTGGAGGATTGCTTAGATTAATAAGTGTATCTAGAAAGACTTATTTTAGGCGTTAAAAGCTCTTCCCTACCCATGTCATAAATAATGTAGGATCCTACTAACATAATTAATTCTTTGACGTTACTAACATTTTAAGCTTATATTATTTTAAACTATGAGGGAAGCAAAAGCTGAAACATCTGGAACAATATTTAATAAATCTGTTTAATTATTGGATTACACAGAAGACATTAATATAGTCGAAAGTTAGTTTCTTTGATAACAGAAACTCGTTGAAAGAGATGTGAAAGAAATGAGCCTCACTGTCAATGAGTCTAAAACTAAGTCCATGGTCTCTTCACAAAATAGTAATTTTCTATAAACCTTTGATACTGCCAGTATAAACTTATGATGCTGAAACTCGGGTGTTAAAAAAAGAACAAGAAAATAGTTTAAACACTTTTGAAATAATAAAAAGAATGGCATTTGAAGAAAGAGGTAAAATGATGATTGTAAATAGTTTACAGAAAGAGCCGGATGTGGTGTGTAACATAAAGCTTAGATGCTTGAGAAGGGCAGGACATACCATTTGGGAAACCAATCCAACAATGAAAATATTCCAAGCAAGATCAGAGGGAACAAGAAGGCCAGATAGGCCTAAATTAAGATGGATGAATGGATGATAAACAAATAGGTGTCCAGAAATGGAGATCCTTAGTACATGATGAAGACAGACGGAGGCAAGTTTTGAAGACTCGGTCTGAATTGTAGTGCCAATGGTGATGGCGATGATTTCAACTTTGAACATTTTAGAAGAAAATTACATGCTAAAATTCCATTTCTAAAAAATATATGATATATTGATTATCATAGGTCTGCTTTTAACACAATACATATTGTAATATCTTGATGGTACTTTGAGGAATGGTTTTATGTAATATGCAACATGAACCATTTTTCTCTGAAAAAAAAACCAGTTAAAACAATTGGTTACAAATTTTTGATTGAATTGGTTTCTAATATTGATTAACAATGTATATTTTAATATACAGTATGTGCAAACTTGCACTAAAATTCAGGCACTTTTACACAGCTAGTCAACTCTACATTTTATGAGAACCTGTATAAGTATTTAGTACTAAATTAGTATTCTTAGGTTTTCAGGAGGTGTTTTTACTTTTTAGTTGTAATTAAATTTTTGTTAGAAATATATTATTTTCATAAAAATGAAACAATTAAACATCTTAGTCTTCTTAGTAGCCCTCCAAGTTATCACAACAAACTAATTTCTATTTTTATTTATTACAGACCAAAGTATCGTTATCCTTACTATGATGAAACTGGTAAAGGCAAGCTGCTCTATGGCTATGGTGGTTCAGATCTCTATCAGTACAAGTCTTATTCTCCCTTGGAAGGAATACATTAGATAATCTTTAGGCTAGGTGTAAAAATAAGGTTAAGGCCCAGGGGTGGTTACATGTTACCAATGTTTTGAACAATAATTTGTAAAGCAAGTCATAGACAGCTGAATTTTTATAGAATCTGTGTATATGTTACATCGGTCTAGAATATTGTTATTACTCATTTTAAAAATATTTGAAAACAAACAATATTTTTATTCATGCAAATTTGATAAATTAAAATTTGTATCTTTAATCATTAATATCTTCACCTTATAAACATATGAAACCTTATTATTATTATTTTTTTTTAACTGTACAATATTGTAAACAGATAAAGAAAAAAAGGATGATGTTTCAACTAATATAAAAACCATTCACATTTATTTTATGAATTGTAGCATCATACATATATTCTTGATTTATTCATGCTTCCTATGCATACATTATTGTTCACTAGAGATAAGAATCATTTTGTAACTAATATAGTAAATATTTGAAGAAAAAAATATATGTATTTCTGGTGGCATAAAATTTAAATTATGGTTTGGTCTTACATCACCTTCAATGGCTACATGATAATATAACTTTTATGGTGTGTGTACCCTACTGGCTTATAACCATGTACATATATATATATGTCTTGTTATAAATGTGCTATTGTCTTTTTTTTACGTTAATTATCTTAGAAGTTATACACTTAATATTTCAGTGTATATTTTGTATATGTAAAATTATTGTTTATATTGTACAAAAAATTTAAAGCAGTTATAGTTATTAAATAATACTTATATTGATTTGCTATTTGGAATCAGTGAAAAGTATTACAATAATAACTTATGTACAAATATTATCTGTATTTAGATTAAATGTACAAACAAAATATTATGTTATTATTATTTTATGATTATTATTTTTGTAAAATACATGTGTTTGCAATAAGTATCATGTTGATCCCAAAACAATTTCTATTTAGTAATCATAACTATATTTCTACTCATAACTTTCTGGAGATAGTGATCAATTTTATATAGTTAAAAAATTCCAATAGAAATGACACTTCCTTTGGACACAGGTTATAAAACTAGACCTGTTTTTTTAAAATAGTTTTATGTTAAACCATATAAGTTGTGTAGGATGTTTTTAAATAATATAAATTTGTATTACAAAAATAATTTTTTAATAAAAACAGTTTCCTGTCTTTGTTGAATTTTGGTAACAACCAAATTTGTAAGTGTTAATTAATTTCGATTATATTTGTTCTGTAATTATGGATGTATATTTATATATGTACACATTATTATTGTAAGTTACTTGAGAACGAAAAAAGTCAAATTTAAACTATTCAAATTTTGTCTAGTCTTAGGTTTTTCCTGCTGTCATAATTAATTCCATTATAATTTTAAATGTTCTATCTCATGGTATCCCCTTGGCAAAAGAGGCTCCACTTTTAAGATGTGGCTAAATGATATTGAATGATCATCTTATGTTCCTGATTTTGAGGATAGGTATTATATAAACAAAATGTTGGATATTTGTACATCTTCGAGTTTGTTATAATTTAGTAGTTTCTCTATTGCCCAAAAGGCTAAACCAATATTCATGTTGCTCTTGCTATTCTTCTTTCCTTGGAAAGGGGCAAGCTCATTTCATTTATGGAATCATCCTTTAGTTAGGGTTGTTTTTCTTCAGTCTAAGCTATGTTTGAAGTGTAAAGTCATTACATTCATATGGTGATTTCATCTCTAGTTTATTAGGCAAAAACTTGTAACTACAAATTCTTTTTCAACATCCTAAAAACATGGAGAAACTGAGTTATTCAACTTGTAACCGCAACAAAGAAACAAATGGTTAATGCCAGATTCCATTCTCGATTATTTATGATTTTATATTCATAATTTAGATATGTTTCACAATTATTCCACTAAAGTGTCTTAAATCTGGCCTACATGAGTGTTACTACAAATGGTAGCATATTTTTTTTAAATATATGTGTTAAAGTGCTGCCAGTCTTCAGAAATGAATAAGAAAGCATTAATTTGTATTTTTTTGAGTGAGGCGGAAAATTTAAAAGGCTTAAAGTAGAAAGATATTTAACTACACAGAGTACTGCAGAATGGTGTAATGACTATGTGATAAAACTTTTTGTTTTATAAGTTCTGCCCAAATCAGTAACACTAACAATTTTCATGGCATGAAGTTCGTTTCATGAATTATATTATTTGGAAGAAAAAAATCTGAAGAAGGGAAGTTGGGTTAGAAAAGTAGATAGACAATGTATAAGGAATGTGTTCAATCTATCTTCCAAGCCAATCTTACAGAGCAAATCTTAAAGATGTGTGCTTTAAATATACATTTATTATTTGTTGTAAAACAACTAGGAAAAAAAAGAATTGTTTATTTTATTTGAGTGCCCAATAGCAGAGAAATGTTTACATTTAGCTTGAATCAATGAATTTTAACTTGTGCCACTGTAAAAGAAATATATAAAACAATTAGTTTTGCTTCAGAATAACACATTCACTAAGAGATTTCAGGACGTAAGGTTGAGTGGCCCTTAAAAAAACTTCCTCTTGAAATTGTAGATGAATGATTAAATTAATTATTGAAAGAAATAAGGAATGAATTTGTGATTAAACTATTCAAACTGATTTACTTATCTAATTGACCTGCTGAAATCTCTGGAATAAAAGTTATCAACATTAAAAACAGGACCAGAAAAGACCTTCTAAATGATAAATATCACAAAAAGTTCATGTTTTCACATCCATTGGATAGATCTAATCTGTTATTATATGTGAATATTTATCTATAACAAATGGCTGATAAATTAATAAATTAATTTATATTAGAAGATAATAAATTAATCTTAAAATTCAGCACCTAAATAATTTTGAAGGTAGCCTAAAATATATTTAAAGGAATAATACAGAAAACCAATTACTAAATGAATTTTTTTTGGTTGGAGTTTTAAGGTGAAAAACCATTTCGGTCATTATCGCCTTCAAAAAATTTGCTATGTAGATTCTTTACCTTAAAATCTTAAAAATAAAACATTAAAAACAATAACAATTAAAAAAATTAGATAAACACAAAAAAAACAACAACATAATATATTACAAGGCTGTAAAATGGCCCTGTAATAACTTAACAATTACAATTTACAACAAGTAAAACGAATATTGCAGAGCTGTTAAAGGGCACTGCAACGAATTACAAAGAATACAATTTAAAAGAAAAAACTAAACATAATATTACAGAGTTGTAAAACGACTCTGCAGTAATTGACTAGATTTTATCAAAAATATTCAGACTACACAAAAAGGATAATACCCGATCTAGGATCTGAGCATTATCCCCCATCACCCAAATCAAATTAGGTAGGCCAAAATTTTGTCGCACACCTCTTAACACAACACATTAATTGAGGATGTGCTTTATTGACATCACACCTTGACAAAATGTGCATTGTGGCGGATTCCCCTGTTCTATCAGAAATCCATGGGTGATCATGGAATGACCGATACGAACACGGGTAACCACCACTTCCTCTCGACGACTGGCACGTATGCATGAATTCCACGGACGGACAGTATCTTTTACTACCCTCAACTTATTGGACTCTGTATTTGTCCACTCGTCTTCCTATTTTTTACGCAAAATAATTTTAACTGTCGATACAAAGTCAGATACAATAACACGCTTTATGATTGGTATCTGACTTGTAGCTTCCTTTGTCGCATCATCAGTTTTTGTGTTTCTCCAAATCCCGCAATGCCCGTGTACCCGCAAAATGATACTCCGATGTCCCGTAGTTGAAGTCTGTGTATGGAACACAGAATATCTTCGACCAAGAGATTCTTCCTGACCCAGGACCGAAGTGGCTGGCTACTGAACAGAAACCGTGGATATGTCTTCGGCAGAGCAAGCTCACCAGATTCAAAGGTTGTCACGCTTTGGTCTGGTAAACACTCCCAGACGCGCTACGGCTCTACACAGTCAAAAAAAAGCTAATCCCTATATAAGAATGTATAGTGTTTATGTATCCCATGTGAATTGTTTAGTGTAACAGCCTCTACGAGTTGTAAAATACATATGAGTATTATATGTGTGTGTATATTCAGAGAAAATGTTTTATTGTAACACCCCTGTATAGCTCGGGTTCCGTGAGGGATGCCAACCCCCTCTTATTAGGTGCAGCTAGTCTACACCTCCCCTGCGGAGTTACCATATGAAGGTTTCATCATCTGTGAAGAAATTGATTTTTAAAATTCTTTAAAGAACTTACTATGAATACCCTCTCTAAATGAAACATCCGTTTGTTAAGGAAACAATAAGAAGTGTCAAATTGTGTCATTTTAAGTCAATTTATAAGAATCTGTATTTTTAATGAGAGGTATTATTCCATCTAAGCATGCGACCTTGAAAAAATCTCTTCACCACCTTACTTTTTCAAAGTACATCATTACAATGTTACATAAATTTAGTGATTTAGTTTCAAATAATGATTTAATAGACCTGGTAGACTGGTTGAAGCGTTATGACATAAACTCATCTGGAGAACTCCATTAAGGACGTTCTAGTTAATATAGTAAAAAAATTATAGCTGTTCCTACAAGAAACGGTTGACAATAATGGTTTTGTGGAGGAAACGTTAAATGGAAATAATACAACATATATGTGGGGTCAAATATTGTTATACCAAGAAAGTGGGCATCAAATAAGTTTGTTAAAATATAGCTATACTGCAAAAAATGAAATTATTAGAAATCTTAACATATGCCATATTGATGCGAAATACTAAGACAGTTTCAATATTCATAAACAATACTTCTTTCTAATTCATGTGGCAAGCCTTACACACAAAGTTATTCTGAACTGTTAAGGAGTATTTCTGAAAGTGCCATAATACATTGTCTGGGGTATAATGTAAAACTACCTCTTTAGGGATCTATATCCTAAAATTTGATATTGAGGGCACTGTTCAATAGAGTCTTGTTCCTTGGTGATTTGCTGAACTTTAGGAGGGGAAAAGGAATTATTGGAGAAAAGGGTATTTTTAACTTTGAGAGACACACTGATGAAAGGATCCTTGAATTCATCAAGGTCCATAATGGACTCAATGTGAGTTAGTGGAGGATTATAAAAAAATCAACAAAGGGCAATAGCTTGTGATTTTATCTGATGACCATGCATCAACAGAAAAAAAAAATTACAGCTTTAATTTCGAAAATATTTCAGTTGAAGCAAGTCGTCTGTTAAATGGACACCACCCGGTCAGATAATATCTAAAAATAAAGGGGGTCAGTGGAATGAGATGTCTGTTCCTATGGAGCGTGGACGATGTAACCTTCTGTGCAAGACTGATGTATTCCATGAAGAGTCGGCACTTGTCATGGCATTGTAGGGCCTCAATCAATTCTTTAGGGATACTGTGCTAATCTCAGTACCTCATGGGTTTCGAAAGAGCCTAGGGAGCCTAAAGAGCCGTTATATAATGAAGTCTAGTTAGGTTATATATTACAAAAGATAAATTTTGGGTTCTACCTTTGGCTTTGCAACTTCAAAGAAAAAATATGCCACTGGGTGGTAGCTTTCCAATTTTCAACAATTACAGTTACAAATTTTACATTTCCTAAGTTGTTTTCTCACCAATTAAATCCCAAATATTGACATTTTGTTGTAGTTTATATTGCCATGCTTAACTTTATGATTTTCTGTTAAAGCTGTGATAAAGAATACGGCCACAGTATCCCCATATATTTAGTAGATAAATTAATTCAAAATCAGATCATTTTGAATTTCCTAATCTTATCTTAAGAAAAAGGCATCCTACTGCCTAAAATAAGATGCTTAGAGTAATGCTTGAGGGTAGTGAGATTAAATCAATCATGTCCGAAAATGCAGAAATGTATGATGATCATTCTTTTCAGTTTGTTTTTAATGGAGATCATTACAACAGATCTCTTATAAAGATTTAAGGTATTTCCAATTTTCAAACAAACTTTGGAGGAATTTTTCGTATCATATAAATTTAAAACTACAACTGACTCCAATGAATTGTAGTTCCAAAAAATTTATATACTTCTTTACAGTGAGATGGTAAGTTCAAATTTTCATTATTTAACATCAGTGAATATATGTCTGGCAGAAAAGTAACAATGATATATATATATATATATTTTGATATGCATTTCAATTTTGTTTTTACGGAACCGAGTCATATATATATATATTTAAATTAAAATATAGAATAGACACCCTTCTTTCAAATGGTATGTTTATGTAAAGGGTTTTAAAAAGAATTTTATATTGACGTTAATGCTTAACATTACTCTGATGAATCTGTGAAAGTCAAGGTATATATCGCTTCGGGTCAAGATTTCTGTCAAACTGTTGGTTGCTTGTGTTTGGAAATTAATGGTAGATGCAAGAGAGAGCACTCTACTCACACTTACCAAAGTCACAAACAAGCAACAAAAATATCAGTTCAGTAATTTTATAACCACTTGTATGTATATATAAATATACAGATAACAGATAAAATAGAAAGAGACTATTGTGACTTCCAGTACATAGACAACAAAAATAAAGAGGAAGGGTAGAACAAAGGTTAACGAGTTAATGGTAATATTCCTTATACTAGTCATATATCATACCACCTTATGTACTCTTATTTTTGTGAATGGCATAAGAAACAAATTATAGGTGCATTATAAAATTTATACAGTCATTGGACAGTGATAGAAATAAAGTATAATGTGATGTTAATACAATCAAATTTAAAATGAATATTTAAAAAATTTTAACATTGATAATAAGTCTTTAATTCCAGTAAGAAAATTTAAAATCATGACATTGTGGGGTGAAGTGCAATAAAAAAATATCAAATTACTAGTATACTAATACATTTTAACTAAATGAAAATATAATATACAAATATATTTCAAATTACACAATTAGTTTTTACTATTTTATTGTATTATTAATGGTTTTAATAAAACATTTCAAATCTGAGACACAGATACATTAAAAGATTGAAATAGAAGAAAATAGAAGAGTGAAAATTAATGTATATATATCAGCTAAAGATAGTCTTTTACTGTTGCCATGTTACTATGAAGGTGCTTTAACAAATAACTAACTTTTTAATTTATGTAACAATTTTATATTTCATAACAAATAACATCAGTTCATTGGCATAAAACAAACATGTAATACCACTTATATTAAGCAATAGATAATTTGTACTCTTTAACATAAAAAAATTATGGTAACTTTAAGATTTTTTAGTTGTGATAGGTAGTTTTTTTGTTGAAGACGAATTTTTGGCAGAGTTGTGTTTCTTTTTCTTTGGTTGAGGCTGAAAAACAAAGTATTTATATTAACTTAAGTCTAAATATTATGTATAGCAGAAAGCAGTATTGAATAGTATCTGTTTCACCTTTGAGTTATGCAAATGTTGATAAATTCCTTCAACAAATATATATATTTTTTTTCTGCAAATATTTTGTTGATGTTTAAATTTTACAATCTATATTAAAAATATTATCTATCTTACCTTATTTGCACACTGTTTCAAAGATTAGTTCATTTAACACAAAAGATAAATACATGTTTATTAAATTTAATAAATACTTTATTAAAAGTACTGCATGTTTTCAATATTAAATAAAGTAGTACCTTCATCAATAAAAAATCACAAATGAAATTATTTTGATATTTGAAGAGTCCAAAATTAGTGGTACTTGTACTTTCTTTTTTATCCTTATGAAAGTATAAATTATGCCAATATTTTGAAGAAGACAGAAGTTTACCAGTAGTTAAGAATTACTGTCACTATATTTTTTAGTAAAAATTTAAAAATTAAGAAAGTTAGTATCAAATAATTCTTTAGAGTTGTAATATTCATGAGAATACAAATTTTGATCAATATAAACAAAAGGACTCTTGTTTTTATTTTCCTGTATTTCTTAATCTAATTAACCTTTTACTATATTTTTGTAAAATTTGTTAATTTAAAAACACTATTTGGAGCTTAAAAAAAAAAAAATTAAAAAACTGAGTTTTGTAGAACATAATGTATCCTCCAAAAAGATTAGAGAAAATAGTATGAAAATATGTTCATCTTTTTGGTCTATAGAGATGATGTATCCCAAAATTTTCAGATTTATTTAATGGATTCGGTTTTAATAGGTTTGAGAAAAAATGTAGTATTTATTTTCAGAAGATCCAAATGTCCAATTAGAAAAATCCACTATTTATGTGTCCAATGTACCTTAGTGAGTATAATGTAGGGCATTTACTTCTTATGTCTAAAGAAACTATTGGTGAAAGACTAAAAGTTGGTCTAAACAATGCCCTATACAATTTACAAAAATTTAAATGTCAAGGAACCAGTACAAAAATTGTAAACTTCATTTTGATTTTAATAGAAGGCTGATATATTAGTTTGAAATAAGTACACATATGATAAGATAAAACTAAACACCCGATGACTGAAATAAATTAATTTTATCTGATAATACATTTAATTAGTACTTACTTTGGTTATAAAATTATCAGGATCTAAAACTGATGGGCCTCCTGGACTTAACCCTTGACCAAATCTTTCAATTAGATCTCGTCCTCGAGGTCCATATTTTTGTTCAAACTTTTCCCTAAGTCTCAAACCATCTTCTGGTCTAAAAGCAATATTCTGTAGCACTGATTCAGGACCAGGTCCCATAAAAAATGTAAACGCAGTCAGTCTTTCACCAGGCAAAGGACTAGATATAACCAGTGAGTTGAGGAATAATACCAGGCAAGGCTAAACATGTAAAAATAAAGCTTTTGATACAATATTAATCATTATCTAGATATAACATTATACATAATATAATAGTTAACAAAAAATAGTAATAGTTTTATATTGAAATTAGTTTTTGATTTTAAATGTGAGAAAATCAGATTATAAACCTACTTCCATTGTTCAATTTTTCTTTATAATATTTACTTGGAGATCAGTTATAAACACTTATTTCAGTTCAGTTTGTTTATATTATTGAATATTGATAAGAAAACTTGGACAACAAAAAAGTTAACTTTATTTTGTAATTTTCATTTACAATACAACAATTAAAAATTTGCACTTATCTATGGTTTATTTTTATAAAAAAACTAGGAATTTTCGATTTACTTAACATACATGTTTATGACGTAAATGGCTCTACAAGGAGTTAATTAGCCCAACTAAATTGTTCCATTTTTTACATACTTCATTTTCGACCAGATTTTTAGTAAAATAACCATTAAATCTCAATTTATTACAAAAAGAACGCAAAAAAAGAGTGAAGTCATTTATTTATTATTATCTACAAAAAAAAAACATCAACCATTAGTGGTACTTACAAAGATAATGATGACAGAATCCATAGCAAGAGACTGTTTTGATGTTGAGCACCCAATTGAGACTAAACCATCATTTCACTTTCTCTCATCTCAGGTAATAACCCTCAACACAACAGATTCACTTTCCATTCTAACTCGATCCTGAAAGAAAGTGGTTTCCTTTTTTGTTGAATCATATCTCAAACACTTCAACAAAGGATTCAAATACTTTATCATTTAACTGAGTAACTAAACTCAGAAAACTGTTATTAATTTTAATAATATTTATTATTATTTTGAACAATTAATTATATTTATAACTTGTTCTATTGATTTCAAATGTGTCCATAAAAACCTACAAAATAACTGATTGTTTTATTCATAATTATTTTATTAACAAACAATACAACCATTGTTAAATATATTTACCAAGTGTTCTAAAAATATGGGACCCCCTTCTGTACCTTTTAGACAATGTAAAGAAGAAAGATGAAACTTTGAGAATGTCTTTGGATAATTAGTAACTACTATTACGAACTTTCAACACCACCCCCTCCTCCCAGAGGTCCTGTGGGGCGAACCTCAACATTTTTATATGTAAACATAGGGCTTGTGACATCATTTTTTTTGTCCTTAAACCAAAAACTTTTTGATAACAAGAAAAGCAAGGTACGACAACCCTACCCAAAATGGTGGCCAATACTTTACCCCCCAAAAATACTGTTCCCCTTCCACAATTAACACAATTTTAACAGTTTAAAATGGAAAGATGAATGGAAAGACATATCCAAAAGATTCATCTTTCCATTTTACACTGTAAATAATTGCAGGAGTCCAGTATTTTTTGAAAAAAAGTTTTTTAGCTGCCATTTTGTATAGGATTGACAAACGTTACTTTCCTTCGTATTATTACCACAAAATGTTTGTGGTAAATGATGTCACAAGCTTTATGTTTACATTTAAAATTTTTGAGTTTCCCTCACAGTAACCCCCGGGGGAGAAGCGGTTGTGTTGAAGATTTGTAAAAGTAATTACTGATTATCCAAAGTTTTTACTTTCCGTTGTCTAAAAGTTACGGAAGGGGTTCCCATACTTTTGGAACACCTAGTATATATACAGAGTATTTCAAACTACATTCTATAAATAAATAGATGATATGGTTCCTTGGGTCAAAATAATTAAAAAAGTTCCTATAAACATATCTCCTAAAATGTTTTTTTCGGTTTTTTATAAAAAACCATTATATTTTTGGAATCAAACTAGATACAGAGTCCAAATTTGATATATATATATATATATATATATATATATATATATATATATATTACATGACACTTTAGGACATGAACCCCCCCCCCCCAAACCATCACAATAAAACCGTAAGAATTAATTTTTGTTAAAAAAAAAGATTGGAAATAAACTAGATACAGAGTCCAAATTTGGTATATATATATATTTTTATGTGACTCTCAGACATGAACTCTCCCCCCTCCCAACCATCAACATAAAAATAAATTTTTGTTAAAAAAATTATTCCGAAATAGTTTTGCCTGTAAGTTCTTATAGCTGGAATAAAGTATAAGTATCATATATTTAACATAATTTTGAACTTTTATTGATCAGTATTTTTAATAGTCTTGGCCACATATGTGATAGTTTATAAATGGAATAGCATTAACATATTAAACTTTTTAGTTGCCCTTCTATAATTAAGCTGAATAATTTCCTTTTTTCTATTTACAGGAAATGAGACATGATTTATATTTGGAAAACATAGTTGTTCAAAAACAAAAGTCAACAAATAAAGAATCCAACATGGAATCTTGATTTTAATATGATCCCTATTGTGTAAGGTCAGTTTTTTTTGTAAGCAGACTTTTGCTATTGCGACTAAGCTGGAACTCAGGTTTTTTTGTTATGGAACAACAAATTCTCACAATCGTATCTCATTTTAATGAGCAATCTTGGATTACTAGAAAACACAGTTTCTTTCATAAAACTCTGGATAATGTCTAAGGAGACGACACTTTCCCACTGCCATAGTGATCTGGAAAAACTGTCCTCACATCACATGTATACCAATCTCTTCATCCAATAAATTCATTAATATTGGATTTAAAAGGCTGAGCTCCACCTTGCATAAATCTGGATGTTTATGTCTATTGCCAGTAATTGAGGTAAAATATTCTTGGTAAGCATTTACTCTTCTGTCAAAAAAGACTGGCCAAATAATCTTGTGGCTGAACATGGCAATCTATACACATATAAAATATATTCTTTTTATTTATTGAATGAGGTTTTTCCAGTGGTCAAAACTTAACATTTTACTCATTTACAGTACAATTTAAATAAAATTAAGCTTCATCAAACAAATTATTATGAAGAAAACAGCCTTTTTAAAAACAAACCAGTTTGCAAACTGTAGACTTTTCACTTTATCTACAGTGCACTTTATGCATCACTGTAATTTTTTAAGGAACATTCTCAGATCGGAATGAAGAATCTGCAAAATTTCTATCATAATAGGAACTTCAGGTGACCTAGTTAACATTTCCAAAAGAGTTTGACTTACTTAAATTAAAGTTTAAACAAAAGTTAAGGTGGGGAGGAGTGACTTTATTAACACACTGTATGTAGTTTGATGAAAGTTACCAGATTTTATTCAAATTTTCGTGAAAAGTGAACATTAATGACCCAAAAATATATGAAATACCGTAAGTAAAACAATAATGTACACGGTTCATATTATATAATTGACAAAATCAAAAATGAACCTTGACCGCTATCAATGAAAGCATAATTATAATAAAATACAACTTACACTGAGAATGTGTTTGACACAAGCGAAGGAAGTTTAGACCTTAATTTAAATATATATAAATATTTTTTCAAACTCATTGGACGTGGTTCATTTTCACTTTTTAATTGACCCCTATAATTAAATATTTTATTAAAAAATTAATGTGACCCCTTTAGGAGCAATTTCATAATGCTGAAATTGGCTTAAAATGTGTTCATACTATGTTTAAATTTTTACTTTTTCAAATATACATTGTGTTAATAAATTCCCCCCCCACATTAACTTTTGTATGAATTTAGAGCCAAACCTTTTGGGACTGTTAACTGGGTCACCTGAAGTTTTTATTATGATAGCATGAAATTTTTCCCCTAGCCAAAAAAGGAAAGGAATTTTGGGGCTACTCAAAATTTTCAAATGAGAACTTGTATCTTGTGACATATCAAATTAAAGGGCATAAAAAGACAAATTAATGGTGTTCACAAAATATTTTTGGATGACTAACTAAAATGGCAGCACAATATGTATTTGAGTATTTAAAATTATTAAATAGCTATGCGAAATCAGAACACTACACAGTTTTCAAAATGTTCATTAGTCTAATTTGAGGGAAACACTCTCGATGTTTAAAGTCCATTTTGACCACAATCAAAACAAAAAAAAAAGAACTGTGACATGTGACATATGAAATGTAGAAGTTTTTAAGCCTAATGGCACCAACAAATTTAACTTTAAACTTTATTAAAAACGTGGATGACATTATCAAAAAATTGTATTGTATTGTTTATTGTGATTAATTAGATTGTGTTCAAATGAAATGTTTTGTCGAAATCCAATATTTCTTTTTGAAAATGTCATCTACATTTTGAAGTAAGATTTTTAAAAGAGTTAAAAAGTGAAATTTGTGTTGCCATTATTATTAATTTAAAAAGTCTTTTAAATTGATGTCACATGCCATGGTTATTTTTTATATTTTGAATGTGATCAACCGATTTAAAAAAAAAAAAAACTATTTAATGTTCTGATTTTATATATTTAGCTATTTCATAATAAAATTGTAAAATCTCAAATACATTGTGTGCCGCCATTTTGGTTAGTTTCATCCAACAAAATTCTAGGAGTGCCATTCATTTTGTCTTTTAATGCCCTTTGATTTGATTTGGCACAAGATATGAGCCCCCATTTGAAAATTTTGAGTACCCCAAAATTCGGCCATCAGCCAAATATTTTCAGTAATATTGTTATTTTTAATTTACCTTTAAAAGTAACTAACTCCACCTTTTGAAAATTTTCTATTTCCTGACCCTCAATCATAGAGTATTAAAAATGTTTAATGAACAGGAAACTAAATAATACTTTTTTGTACAGTGGAATTTAATACAAAATTAGACTACTTATCCTGGAATTTATCATTTACTGAATTAAACACTATTATCTATAATATATATATATGTAATACAATTTGGTGTATTGACAGAGATAAGAAACCATTTCTAAATATACAGGAATCGTTTATTGCATAGCAAGACAGCTGATTGTTCAATTGATACACATGATAATGAACGCACAAATAAAGAATTAAGATAAATATTACAAGATTTAATTTGGCTAATATTTATACTGATAAAATTTTCTTTAACTATTAGTCATAATTTTAAAATTGTATGCTTCATTATGGTAGTGTATGAATGGAAAAATTACATTATCATTTATACGGAAATTAATTATAAATTTCACACACACGAAATTATACATACAGTTCAATGTCATATACAGATACAAAATTGTACACATAAATTTTACGTACCATATGGTTTAAAGGTACCAATTTCGATATTGCAATATTCATTAAAATATGCATAGTTTATATTAACTCAGAATTATTCAATGAAAATAGTCTAATATATCACTTTATTTTTAAATACAAATATTTACATTATTTCAACCATCATTATAAATATAAAATCTTGCAGATCAAATACGTTTGTAGATAAATACAACACAAATTTATTTTTATCATATGACTGCTATCTACAAATATTATACAATTTTAATATGTACTCAAAATACAAAAATCTATCATTTGGAGGTGAAAATTTCTAAAAATAATCTTAACAAAAAACATCTAACATATTTAAGAATACATTTTATAATATACTGATCATGTTTTCAAAAATGAACAGTGATAAATAAACAAGTTAATATTAATTTTGAACAATGTTAAGGTTACATATCTTAATCTTTTTGTTTAAAGTTAAAGAATCTAATGAAGTTTCCTATAATTTGAATTATCTATATGAAGACGCTTTGATGAAATAACATTTACTAATTCATTTTACTACTAAAAGAAAAATAATGAATTTAAAAATTACAATAAGTATGTTCAGCTTTATTAATGAATGTTTAAAATCTGAGTAACAGAGGCAACCCGTAATAAAAGAGGTTGTACTGGAAATTGACTAACAAATCTATAATAAACTGTAGATAAATCTAGTATAGTTAAATTCTAATTTTATCTTATTTAGAAGCCTTTTTGTTTATGATTTAAATCTTTTAAGTTTTATATTGCAAATATATATTTAAAATTGATAGTTTAAACAAAATTGATATTATCGTTAGAATTATCACAGAGTTTTTATAAATACAAGCTTGGGAGGTTATTTGTTACAAACTTTGTGCAAGTCAGCAATCATTTTGCATAGCATACGATTAATCAGTTTTAATTTATCTCTGCTTTTATAAATAAAATATCAATATTAAAATAATTACCAATAGTATCTTTTAAAACTGTAACATCGTAATTTAGAAGTTTAAATTTTTTAGTGTTTTTGAAATTGTTGTTTTCATCAATTAATTATACATTACAATTATACTAATTTAATTAAATTCATGAATTAAAAGTTATGAACAATATAATATGATGAACTATATTTATATTCAAATATAAAAATATAAGTAAACAACAAAGTCAAGTGGTAACAATATCACATGTAGAAAAGTTATGGGGGGGGGAGCTAAATAAATGTATATCAAAGTTTAAATTTATTATTTCTAATTTATGGAAATGGAATGTCAATATTATTCAGGGCAGTATTTTATACAACCTAAAATATTTTTCAACAAATAAAAATATGGTAGAGCATGTCTCACTATCCCTCTGCAGATGTTAATAATTTTATTGGAAACAAACACTCAAAGCCTGGGCTCAAGTAGAAGTTAATCTGTTTTTACAAAACTACTATTAATTTGTTTAAAACTATACATTGTGGGGGGGGACTAGGTATTTTATTGAATCAGATCAGGCTAATTAAAAAAAAAATAGACAAGAGGTACAATTTCAGCATAATTAAATTTTGTTAGGTTAATTCAGCTTAATCAATTTATAATTTGTAAATACTTATTAAAAATCTGATATAACTCCGGACAATTAAGGTGGAAAATAAAGTAATTCCTAAAAATAAAAACAAATATTAAAAATATAAATGATAAAATAAGATGTTGTATTTGTTCTAGTAATATAGAACTGTGATGTATTATTATTAAATGAAATCTGATATTTATATGGCTTGTGATGATTTAATTTAGAAACTTTACTGGTAAATTCTCAAGAGGTTAAATAGTTACTAGCTACATCCTCAAATCAGATTAATGTAACTCTCAAATTTAGTCGCATAAAGTAACCTATCTAGAATTAGATAACATTTTACAATTTAATTCAATTATAATTTAAGCATTTACATTTTTTTAAAGTGTCTATGACATCAATATAAACTAAATTCTTGGGTAGGTCTGTTTATATTTTTTAAATAAATTGACTGTTTTATTTTAAAACGACACTAGTATCTTTCAACTCTAGATCTAATAATAAAAGCTACAGTTTAGTAAATTATTCATTTTAATTATTTCGACAAATAATCTCCTCAACTGGATTATTATGAAGAAACAATCCAGTAAATGGATAATGTGATTTATTTCAACACATAACAAAATGTAAATTATTCATATTACATGTAACGCTATGTTTTAAATTGATAAATAATTGTCATTTTAAGGAGTGTGTAATTTTTCTTTACACATAATATTTATAAATACATAAATTATGATATTATTTTAAAATTACATCTGAAGTTGGAAAATTTGGTAGAAAACTGTAACTTCCTATTTGTAATTTTTATAAATAAATTTTAACTTGTACAAAAAACAATGTTACCAATAATTAATATGTTAGATTTAAACCAAATATTTTATACATATGTGTAGAGAAAGGTTGAGTAAGAAACACAGGCATTGGCAAGATTCAAAGTCAAGGAGGGGAGGGGCAGTGATCATTTGAACATATAAAAACATCTTCATTTATGCACTTTAAATTTTGTCTGCAAGTACTCTATCTTAATTTTACAGAACATAAAAATGGTCTATAACTCAGGAATTAATTAAATAGTACCATAATCAAAATTTAAAAAAGTAACCTTATATAAGATTTAAAATTATTGTTGATTTACAACAAGAAATTTTTTCAGAATTTCTTACAACCTTCAAAATTGTTTAACAATACAACAGTAATGGAATATAGAAATTATATATGGTTTAACTCGAAATAACCTAATGATTTAAATTGTAAAAATTTAGTTATTAAAACTTTTTTGTTATATAATTTAGAGTCTTTATACTAAAAGCATTCTAGTTATCATATTCCCCTCCACTAGCCCGTGTACTCTACTAACAGCAAACATAACAAAGAAATATTCACAACTCAAGTCATTGGTAACAAAGTGTTAGTGAAATACCTATAAAGCTATCTTAAAATATACTTTAGCTTTAGTATCTTTTCACAATTATTATTAAATAGAAACTCTAAAATATTTCATCGCTCTAGTGGCCTGCCAAACTGTGAGAAAGAAAATGAAACATAAAATTACATCGATTTAGTCTCTTTTATAGTCTCTTTTATAAGACTTTTATACTTATTTTATAGTCTATACAATGTCTTCAAAACCAATATACTATCTTGTTAAGACTAAAATGCGTGATTTTAGTAAAACCACCTTGCCTTCCAAAAATATACATAACTTATATAATCAATAACAAACAACAAATATTATTATAGATAATAAATAAAACAAAACTAGGCCTACTTGTATTAATAAACATATTATAATATAAAGCCAGGAATACTTTGTACAATGAGGTTAGGTATCTAAGAAGTATCACAGATTAAAGAACATTGTTTGGTTGTTCTGGTATTAATGAGAGGAAGAAACTAGAAAACACGGACCAAGTAAGGGCAAGAAGTGATGGCCTGTCAGGTTCTGGAGGAGCAGGACTTTCTTCTGTTGGAGCAGGATTAGGAGCTGGTTCAATGTTGTTATTGTCAACTCCTGCTGGTGGTGCAGGAGGAACTTCTGGTTGTGGTTCCACTCTGTCTTGCTGTACAGGTCTAAAGAATCCCAAATGATACCTAAAAACCAAAATAAAATTTACATTTGAAAGTATGAATATAGAAAATAGTGTATTATAAAATCTCCTACAATGTTTTTACATAATTACAGGCGAGATATTCTTTTAATAAATTAACTAATCCGTTTGTGATAATTTGATTTCAAGTACCACATAGTTAGCCTATTGTCTCATATTGTTACTTATACAATTTAAAATATAATATTTTTTATACTATGGATAAAGTTCAAAATTTTGAAATGTATTTGACAATAACTGCACATATCATAAAGAGTTGAATACAGAATTAAAAGTTTTGTAGATTATATATTGAGTTTTTGCAAAAAAATATGCTACTGAAATTTATACATACGCATGTGTAGTTTTGGGATACATTTAATGAAACCATTTTGGGCTACTCTGGAAATTATATATATATACTTTTTGACCCCTGGAAAGCTGTAGAACTCTTACGGATTGACAATAAAACATTTTAATTTTTCATCAATACAGTGGAGTCCCGGTTATCTGCCATAAACGGGCCGGCGGAAGGGTGGATAAGCTAAAATGGCGGATAAAAGGGGGGTTGAGTAAAACACAAACGGATTACACAATTAACGTTTGTTATTTATTTAGTAAACAAAAATAATGTATAGATGTAATACATTAGAAAAATCACACATTATTATGGCATAAAATTACGAAAGAGTAACTTAAGAAACATGAAGGCACTAAACATTATAAAACGTAGGCTTACAATTACTGTACCGTACAATAATGAGAAGATATATAGGCCTGTTGTAGTAATATCATTGTACAGTATTAAACTTACAGTATATTTACAACTATAAATTAATGTAAAAAATATTAGAATAAATTCAAAAAAACAGCTTAATGACTTACAATCTTAGGATAAGGATGTGTGAAAAACTCGTCATTTTGGATTAGGCTAAGGTGAAAAAATTAATCTTAGGCTTAGGATGAGCGAAAAAAACTAGTAATTTTGGTCTGTCTTTCTGATAAATCTCGTTTTTTGCTGCCAAGTCTCGCTATCTCTGGAGCATCATAATATCTATAGCACAGGCTTCTTCTTGCTGTTCGACGTATCTAATCGCAGCTTCAAAAATTTTAACTCCTTCTTTATGCGGAACTTTTTGGGGCTCAACAGTCTCTGGTTCTTCAACGTCTTCAGCATCATCGCAATTAACAAGAGTAACAATTTCTTCATAGTTCATTTCATGCTGGTCATCTCCAGAGAGCCACTCTCCAACTTCAGCCACAAATGCATCTTCACATCCAGGGATTCGTTGCACTAAGGGCAAAATAGTTTCCTGAACTTCATTTGAGTCGATTTCAATGGTTTCTTCATCCTCTCCCAACAGCTTGTCCCATGACCTCGCTATTGTTTGTCCCCCGACTTTATCCCAGGCACTTGCGATCCAGTAGGATACATCTTTCAGGTTTATAGCTTTCAGTTTACTGATCAAGTGTCGGCCATCTTCAATTTCTTGTATCATGGATGATAGAAGGATTCTTCGATAGTTTCTTTTAAGTGTCTCCAAAACACCTTGGTCCATGGGTTGACATGTGGCAGTTACGTTTGGAGGAAGGAACATGGCCCTTATATCACCATCTTTAAGTTCATTGTCATCAGGATGAGTCGGCGCATTATCTACAAGTAAAACTGCTTTTCTAGGCAGATTGTTGTCTCTTAAAAACCTCTCTGTAGAAGGTACAAACTCTTTAAAGAACCAGTCTTTAAAAATGTCACTACTCATCCATGCACTTTTTTAATTAAAATATTTTACAGTCAGAGCATGTTTTGAAATCCCCTTAAAAGCTCTGGGGTTCTTAGATTTTCCAATCATTAAGAGTTCCATTTTATGGTTTGATGTAGCATTGCTACAGGCCAAAATGGTCACTCGCTCTTTGCTCCGTTTATACCCAGGAGCTGCTGATTCGCTTTTAGCTGCGAGACTCTTACTCGGTAACATTTTATAGTTGAGAGCTGTTTCGTCGCAATTAAATATTTGGTTACCTGTCAAACTTTCAACTTCAATAAATGCTTGAAACTTTTTCTTAAATGTCGCCATTTCTTCAAAATTTGATGACAGTTTCTCACCACAAATAGAAAGCTGGCGAATTCCATAATGTTTTTTTCATCTGTCTAGCCAGCCGATGCTTGCTGTAAACTCTTCATCTCCTTCTTGAAATTCCTTTTGAAAGTGCAATGCCTTTTCTTTTAGGATAGGCCCAGATATAGGCACCCCTTTATTCCTAAACTGAACAAACCAAATGTACAAACCTCGCTAGTTTTTTCATAGTCACTTTTTTTCAGTCTTTCAAGTAAATTTCAGTAACTCGCGAGGAACACTATTTTTCTATTTCTAATTGGTTTTTCCTCCAATTTCCAACCGTACGACGACCGACACTATAGTCATCAGCCACCTTCTGCAGTCTTTCCCCTTTATCCAGTCTTCTCAATGCGTTAAGTTTTTCTTGCATTGATAAGACAACCTTTTCCTTTTTTGTTTTTCCATAGCTACGATTGAAAACAAACACTTAATCCCTTAATACATTCACTAAATCTAATAAAAACTGTTAGTGAACAAATAACCTTACTTTCCACTGAAGACACAAAGAAACAGTACTTTAAGCGCAGGAGCAAACAAGCAACTGAAGGAGATAGGCAGGTACTGGAAGAAAGACAATGGTGGGGGGACAGTTCCCCTCCATGCTAAATTCCTGCAGTACAGTCAGTAACATTGGCAATAGAGCACGAACAGTCACACACCCGCTGTGCACGCTATCTGCAGACTATTTTTCAATGTAAATTTGTTCCGCAAATTTTTTTTAATATCCCGATTGTTTGGCGGATAAAATGGAATGGTGGATAACTGAAGGGCGGATGACCGAGATTCTACTTTATCTAACAAAAAACCTAAGCAATCTATTTTAAGACAAATGTATTTTTACTGCATTTAAACATAAGTAATTGGGAAATTAAAAACATTATCAGCAAGTCAATCAACCTAATTGCTAGGAATCAATAAATTAATTTTCCTTAAATTTTGGAGACCTTTGGAAAATTTCTAATAAAAGCCAAACAAAAAGTTAACTAGTTAACAAAATTTGACTGAAATCATATGATGTAGTACATTACACCTAGTTTGGAGAATAATGAAACATTTTTCAATGACTTAAATAAAACACCAACATTGTCATATGCATACAAATATATGTACAATTATATATTTTATACAATTAATTTATAATTAATGTTATTTTTGAAGACAGATGGCCACAAGGATGAAAAAAGGTGAAAAACCTCGCAGTCATCATCAAATTTAAAAAAAGAAGAAAAAAGTGCCTAAAATAGAGCTCTCAAATCCTCTAAGAGAATTAGGATCAAAAGAGAACAAGAGTTGGTCAGCAGGTAATATAAATTAAAAATACATATTATAATATGTAAATAGGAATAAAATAAAATAAAACTATGAATTAAGAATTGACTAATTAAACACAATTTAAACATGAATAAGAGGGTTGTATTCTGAGGAAAGTAACCTTCATTTTGGTATAGTGTGAGAAACAGTGGATCCTGTGGTGATGTGTTCAGTAGCTCAGCATGCGCCCAGCTGCGCTAGTGGGAAGGGCGTGTTGCAGTTCGTAATAGTCTATGAAAATGAGTGTAGCAATAGAAAACCCCCGAAAAAAACAAAATGGATGCTGTGATAAGAATTCTGATAGCAAAGAATTTGTCTGAAGTAGGCATTCATCGTGAACTGTTTGCTGTTGTCTCAAGTAATTTGACAAAAGGAAAAGCATATAAAAATAGAATAAAATAAAACTGTTATTTAGAGAGCTGAAAAATTCCCGTACAATTCCCGCTTTTTTCCTGGACACATTAAATCACATACAAATTACCTTTCCAATGTGATTCAGAGGGAAATGACAACAATGATATATCTAGATATGCTCCTTTTGCCTTCTGTATTTTTCTTAACAATATCATTTTCTATAGAATAAAACTACATGAAATATTGAGCACAAATTTATGTATACAGAATACAGGTTTGAATCACAGTGTTCAAGAACTCTATACAAATTTTAATTTTTTTAACAAAACAGTTTCAAAATTTCCTTATTTGAAATTGTTGAAGAGACAAAATATATTGTTTTAAAATGTTGAATGTAATGGTATCTTTATTTTTGTTGTAATTTAAATGATAACTTTATATCATTTAAAAAAAAAACTAACTCTATAATAGACTAGGATATACAAGAACTATCTTATATGGCCTCTTCAACAAGTTTTAGTATCTTCAATAAACCTAATACATAATCCCACACAATCTCCAATTTTTTTAAAATTTGAGAAAATGAGAAACATAATAACCGCATTTGTAAAAAAAACATAACTTCATAACAATGCTCTACAAAAACAAGATGTTACCATTGCCACAAATTGAAGAGATCTTATGACTTGTCCACACTAGGAGACAAAGTCTCGCAATTGTATCTCGACTTTATCTCGTATCCACACTCAAATGTTTGTCTTTGGCCAGTTTGATGGTAGACATGGCTGAGGTAGCTGGTATTGCTGGTGTGCCGTTATTTATATTAGTGATGAAAACAGTGGAAAAGAAAACATTGGTGGAGGGGTGAGATTTTTGCGGATGGACCTTGGTTTGGGATTTAATGATTTATTATTAACTCTAAAATTATAAGTCAGCTTAGGTTTCTAGAATTTCACCCATCTAACCCCGAGTGACTTTGAGGAATTACTTCAGCTATTAGGTGAAAAGATTCAGAAGCAAGAAAATAAATTCAGAGAAACTATCCCAGCATCTCTCAGGTTGGTGGTGACACTTAGTTTTCTGGCGAGTGGAGAATCGTTTACGAGTCTCATGTACACTTTTAGGATATCTAAGCAAGCCATATCTATTATTGTTCCTGAAGTGTGTGAAGCTATCATAGAAATGCTGAAAGGTTTTGTGAAGGTATGTATGATTATTTATAAACTAAATCCAATCAAACTATCATACATTTAATGATATTACAAAGTCAATATATATATATATATATATATATATATATATAAACACAAAATCAATGATTAAAAGGTGATAATAAATAATTCAGTAAATGAAAAAAAAAAACGTGTTACAGTAAGTTAACAAAAAATACCAGAAAATAAAAAAATCCTAATGACACAATTTAAATGCTTTTATTGTAATTTAAACTTAAATATAATCTTAAAGTACAATGAAATCGTTCAAATATCTGGTAACAGAATCATGTCATACATGATTTACAGAATACAGAATTAAGTCATACATGACCAATAGAGTGTAGTTTGTCTAGGTTTCAATGGCATTATCTGATCCAATTGAATTCAAATATGGAGTCCCTCAGGGATCAATTTTGGGACCAGTATGTTCGTTTTATATATTAATGACCTAAACGACCATGTTAGAGTGGACAATTTAATACAGTATGCTGATGACACAACCCTCAGTTTTATGTCATAATTTAGATGATTTGGTATTGAAGGCATTTATACAAACAAATATGGCTTATCAATATTTCAATTAACGCAATCTTGTAGTTAACCCCATTAAAACTAAATATTTGTTATATAGCTTAAAAGCTAATCAGTTTGAATTCAGGCCCAGTATAAATGCTTAAGGACAACATATTGGAGCCAATAACTTCAGTAAAATACCCTGGTATCACTATAGATGAGAAATTGACTTGGGAGGATCAAATAAACAAACTGTATAAGAAACTCAGTTCAGTAATCTTCCTTTTGAGAGTGTTACCACAGTATTGTTCATTAACAGTTTTGAGGCTGGTATATTTTGGACTTTATACGTGTCATCTGAATTATGGATCGCTCTATGGGTTGTTTTTCGCAAGCAGTTGATTCACAGGGTCTTTAGGTTGCAGAAGTGAACAATAGGAATCATAGCTCATTTGATGTCTAAGGATTTATGCAAGAATTCATTTAATAGTTTGGGTATTTTAACCCAACCGTGTATGTCCATCTTTGAAATAATTTTACATTACAAGTTTAAGAGCCAAACAGTTCGAAATAGGATGTACATGCATACAATACTCATAGCAAAGATAATTTCCTTGGATCAGCACATAGGTTAACTTCTTTCAGGAAAACTCCATCTAAGCCAGGAGTTATTTTGATGAACAAGCTCCCAAACGAGTTTAAAGAAATTACAGACAAAAAAGTGTTTCGATCAAACCTAAATAAGTTGTTGATCGTAACGTATATTACACGGTTGAGGAGTTTCTCAAGGCCACACTTTAGTATTGTTTCAGTCTTTTGAGCAATTGGGATTGTGCTTTATAGTATAAAGGGGTTCTAATATACATAAAGAAAAATTGTTTATATTGGCTGTAAGTGTATATTGTATTATTGATGTGTTTGATTTGTTTATATTATATGTGATGTAGTGATATGTGTTTTGCTCAATTTGTTGTATTATAAATTTTTGACGCTTGCTATATAGATTGTTTTTGTATAGAGCAATAAGAAGGAGAATAAATAAAAATATGTTCAACACTTTGTGCAGTATTGTCTGAAGGTATAATATAATTTATTGGAGATGAGGAGCAAACGCTCTCAAAATTTTCCGAACTAGTGGACGGGCTCATTGAGTGTGGTTTGGCGGTTAGTTGAAACTGTAGAACTGTAAGTTGAATGGAGAACATTCCCATTTCCAAATGAAATGAAATGTCGTGAATTCTATGTTGAGCTGAAGATATTTTTAATTTGACAGTTGCAGTTCCTCATTCTGTTGGCGACTAACTCCTCGAAAACTGTACAGTCGTCTCTTGAGGAGACAACTTCCGAAAGTGACTTCATACATTTTACTGCCTGCTGTATGGGAGAATCACCTTTTCAAACTTGCTTAACGCTACTCAGCATTTTGAATTGGGGTGGGTTATCTTCTGCCTCCTCGGCCGTATTTTGCTCACTCTAATCAGCCTGGTCATCAGGTTTGGCACTGTCCTGGAAAAAAACCGGCTATAATTACCATTATCATTCAGTGATCTTATGTGCACAGCATACTTATACTTAAATACTGCTTTTTAACATGTTTTTAATAATTCACTTTCTTGTCTGTCTATTTGGTAGACATTTTCCAATCGATTTTAAACTAACTTCCCAATGAGTTAGATACTTGAGATTTTAAACATAGCTCAAGACTGGATTGTAATACAATAATTTTAGGTTATTGGGTTGCAAAAGATTAAAACTGCACTTTTTTAAGCGTAAATCGTCAACTTCGTCCAATCGACCAGCACGAAGTGCCATTCTATTCAGTTTGCCAAGAAGGAGAAATATAGTCCTATACATTTATAGGGTTAAACTAACGGATTAACTGTTACCTCATTGTTTACTTGTTTCCTGAGACCGATTGTAATTGTTCAAAGTACATTTTCCCAACGAATTCATTATATTATAATTTCTAATTGTCACTTATCAGAAATCAAGTTAACATCTCAGTCGGAATTTGTTGTAGTATTGAATATTGCATTAATTTGTTTTGATATTAAATTTAATGAAAATCTTACAAAATTAATTTTTTTACTACTTTAATTTTGTAGACCATAATAATTAAACAAATTAATATATTCATGCTAGATAGATAAAGAATTTTCAATTTCAAAAATTTTCACACGACTAAAAAAAATTATTTTTTTTAAACCATGTTTTTAATTCGGACTAAAAATTATAAAATAATTTCTTAGTCCGTATTAAAAACTAGGTTTTTAATAATATTTTTTTATTTACATATTTTTTTACACATATTTTATTTGTATGAACGGACAATATGTACTACACATATTTATAGGTTTATGTTTTGTTTTAGCTGCTAAAATCAGAAAATGAATGGAGAGTTAGTGTTGAACAATTTGAAACCAAGTGGAACTTTCCGCATTATTTAGGCAGCAGTAAGCACGTTAAATATTGGCACCTGAACATAGTGGGAGCTTATATTTTAACTACAAAGGTACATTCAGCATTGGAGTTGCAGACGCAAACTACAACTTCGTTTATGCTGATGTCGGATGGCAGTGTTTTCAAGTACACTTCACTACACAAAAAAATATAATGAAATTTTAAATTTATTAAATTATATATATATATATATATTATTTAATTTTAAATATATTAAATAAAAGTTAATATATTTTTAATTGATTATTTTAATCTTAATAATACATTTTGTTTATTTTTCAATTTTTTTTAAGGAAATTTGCTAAGTTGGCTGCTCTACATGACGGACTTTTCTCTGTCCATGTTATAAAATGAAATTCAGAGATATAAATAACAAATTATTAAAACTTCAGTCATCGTGATAAAAACATGCATAAAAAAAGGAAATAAAAATTGTTTTAATTAGTATTACTTACTTCCGGTTCTACATCTAGTGATTGTTTCATCGTCAGTGTTTCTGCTTCACCTTGACTCTGTACCTTGTAGCAGAAATAATAACTGGTTGTAGGCGAACCACGGTTCACTCTTGACGGAAGATGACCTGCTTTTCTTGGCCTGACAATCTTATTATGTCTATGCCAGAAAGATGTTTTTAAATTGTGAATTTTTTTTTCCAAGTCGCTCACCGCCAATATGTATTTCCTAGCTAGATCTTCGATCGTAAATTTTCTTTTGTTCGGTTTTTATAATCATGGGATGTAACGTCCCATAAACACATTGGTAATCTTCAATAAATAATAAAACTTTTTCATTAGGCCACATTTTGTAACTAAAAATGTAAATCGTCTACACTAAAGCGTTCCGAGACAGAGACTATCCTCAACACATCCACACTACAACTTATTGCGCAACATTGTCTACCGATTGTCTCAGGTCTCTCATTTCTGTCGGGAGATGAAAATTCTTCGATTTTGGTTTCCGAACGGTCTCTAGACATGTTATTTGTTTCCCGATTGTCTCAGCAATCGTCTAGAGACAATCGAGACAGTCTTTAGACCAAAATCACTAGACATTGTCTCCTATGTACTATGAATTGGTTTGTTGTCTATTTTATACAATGATTAAATCGTAACAAATGGGGCATTTGAGATATTTGGCATAAAACATTCAATTTGAAACTATTAGGTATAAAATTAAATTTTATGTAGGCATGTATTCAAACCTGTATACATAATTTGGACTCAATTTTTAAATCAGTTCTTTACACATTTATTTAAAAGTACACATACTAAATGAAACATTTTTGCACATAAAAATGTTCTTTGAAAAAATTTTTATTTTATTTTATTGTTAAAAAAGATTGTCATTATTGTTATTAATGTTATAACAATAATATCAATTGTTATTAATTATATTAATTATTGTACGAATTTCTAAAAAACACATACAGTCCATGCACGTCCACACATAACAAGCAATGTCTGAAAAATGACTAGTAGGACACCGACATATTCCTTTCTCTATATTGTCAAGCAAATATATCCTCCCTTATATAAAAATAACCTATAACTAAAAAAATTATGTAATTAAGTTATGATCAGTAACACAATCAATAATAACATTTATTATGTTAAATGTCACAGATTGTAGATATGTTACTTACAGATACATGATGATACCAAGTGTAGAGACCATAAAGAAACGAACAGGAGATGAATAAAAGTAAACAATACTAAACAAGACTAGTATTCGGCTGATGATGTAGAACCATTCCAACCAGTCTCGATTGGCTCTCGCCTCTTCTTCCTCTGGTTCACCAACTGTTAATAAACATTTGTGAATTAGTCTGTTCAAATCTTACTTCAAAGATGAGCATGTTTATTTGCAAATGATATTACTAAAGCTGAATATTCTACGAGGTTTATTTGTTACAATGAGGATCCGCTAACCGAGGATTTGAACCCTAGGTATTTCTCAACAATTTTTTGAGTTATATGTTTAAAAATTGTGACAATTTAAAATCATTAAAATACATATCTTAAACTTAGTTACTTTTTACATTTTAAATATTGTGATTTTACCATCTGAGAAAGTTATAAAAAATATATTTTTAAAGTAAATTTTTACAATTTTAGTTTTTAGCAACATTTTTTGTTGCTCTAACTCCAAGTAAATATTTCATCACCTCAAACTAAAAAATTGTTAAATCACATAGTCTTAAATTGGTTAGGTAAAATCAAAACGGCTTAAACAAGGCACACATTTGAAGAGTGATAAAGCAAAGATTTTAAAGTAGGGTCAAAACAATAATATTTCAGAGAATCCTGCCAACTAACAACATTTTATTTTTGTTGTGAATTTAGTAAGTTCATGCTAGTTAGAGAGTTGAGAAAGAAAAAAAAATCTCTTGGTCCTTGATGTTATCTTGACTAAGCTCTTATGCTATCATGTAAACTTAGATGATGGAGATTTGTTAATAGAATAAAAAAAAGGAAAAAAAGAAGAAGAATCCACGCAGCAAATGGAGGGACATATAAAATACTTAATATCTATGAAACTTGCGAAAGTCGAGTCAATTTATCAAGTGTTGAGGTTTTGTTCAAAGCTAAATAATTATGATACCTGTTGATTTCCTAGCTCAACACAAACATAACAAGAAGGAATTTCAATAAAATCATAGTGAATGGACAGAAAAAATTAAACAACTTTATTTCAAAACTTATGACCAGAATTTTAACAGTTCACAATCCATCATTGTGGTTGTTAAATCAACCAGATATTTAGCTTTTTTGTACAAAGGCTTAAATGTATTGTTATCTTTTTCAATCAAAGGATAATTAAACTTGAACTATATATTTGATAAAATTACCAATGTTATTCGTACTCCTCCAACAATCTAATTACAATACATAATTAGAATAATCAAATTTGTTTAAAGTTATAAATGGCGTTTATTTTTTTACTTTTATTTGACTTGAAACAAATTTATAGAATAGTTTGTTTTACTTAACAACTGTGTTTTATGCCCACAAGACTATTGAGAACAGGAAACCACTAAAGCAGAGATAATTAAAATAAATAAGTCAATAAACAAAGATTTCTGGTAACTTACCAGGAACAATGTTGTTGGGGGCAGCAGCTTCATCACGTGCAGGAGCTGGTGGGACTGCAGGCTGTACAGGTGGTGGAGAAACAGGCATTGTTAAATTGGAATTGGTATTCGTCACAGAAGTTCCTGATGTGACCCTGTTTAGAATAGAAACTAATTCTAGTGACTGAATGTAAAGACAAATACTTTAGTTCCGAGTCGAGAACACTGCCATTAAAAACAACTTTTACTATATATTTCCTTTTTTTATATTTTTAAGTACACCTAAGGAGATATGATGGTTTTTTGCCTATTATCGCAGCAATGACAGCTGCTTGTCATTCCCACAGCTTTAGTTTAGGTACAATTTGAACTATATGAATAACTCGAAGTTCGAAGGAACTAGTTTTCTTAGATCAACTACTTTATCAGTTATAACTATAGAGTTGACAAGTGAATATAGAGATATAGAGATGACTAAAAGTGATGTTTTACAACATAGTACAAAACCTAGATGTATTTAAAAGACTTTTAAAAAAACCTAAGCAACAGTTTACTATTAAAACAAACAACATTTTTTTTTGTTTATAGCCACCAATATAACTTGGGTATAAATTTTGTAACACATTAAATTCATTTTTACCAAGATTTAGTATCAGATTTTCATTCTTTGCATGTTTTAGGATTCATATTAAAAATTTAATAATGTAGATCAATGTTCATTTGATTTACTACTTACTTCAGGACCTTAATTTTTCCAACATTTTTATCATCGTATACCATTAACTATATATTTTTTGTTCCTAAATTGTGTATTATTATCTTTTTCTCTATTGAAAAGAACCAGGAGATCTAAATTAAATTGTTGAAATAATGTTATTTGAAATCATAAAAAACTAGTTGGTAGCACTGAATACAAAATTTGCTTATGATTATACTTAAATTGATGTGTTGTGATTTAATAAATAAAAGAAATACTCTTATTACCACAAATAATTTATATGACAAGTCGTTCATTCTCAGTGGTTCCTAAACGCAGACTAAACAACATTCACTTTAAACTTGTGAAAAATTAAGAAAGATGATTGTAGCTGTTAAAACCATCTTGTTTAAATAAATATGTTTTGGAAATAAGAATGTTTCTCTCATTTAATGATTATAAACTGTCCACAATTATTGTTGCACAATACAAGTACTATAACAATCGTGTTGTGAGTTTAATTAACTAATTTAAATAAAAGCAAAACCCATTTAAAACTTCACTATTTAGAAATGCTTTAATCAATTTTCCGGGAAAAAATTAAATTACCTAATATTTCACAAAAATAAACTAATACTAATTCTGGACTAAATAAGAATATCATTTAACCCAGCAGGCAGCGCATGTTAATTCACTTTGTTTTAAAAATTAATAAAAAATATTATTTTTATACAAAACCTAACTTGTAATATATCATTTTTCTCTGAAAGATGGGTAGAATTTATCTATGTAATAAAAAAAAATGTTTGAAACAGTTTTGGATTAAGTATGTTAGATGTCAAAAAAAGTTATCATTTTTTGGAAAAACCTGAATCATCCAAAATAAAAATTTTATCACTGTTTTTCAAGATATACAAAAGTTTTGTATAATATTTGTGAATATATTTAGAAAAAGAAAAAAAAATTGTTTCATTTTCAAAATTTAAAAAAAAAAGTTTACGAAAAAAGGGAAATTGATAGGCTTATTTTAAAAAATTCACCAAAAATAGTAATATTTATGGGAAACAACTTCTATGTATCATTATATTCAGAAAGGTGCATGAAATTTAGCTGTGTATTGAAAAAAAAATGTTAGATGTAAAACATTTGGAGTTATTATGTCAAATAGCAAAAAATCGGTTGTGGATAAAAGTTGCTAAAAAGAAAAATCAATTTATAAAATTTTCATTGGACATGGTGAATTTTTACGTAAGAAGTGAAAATTTGCTCAAAAGATAGGCATATTTTCAAAAATTCACCAAAAATATAATTATTATTCAAAACCCAAGTTTTTATTACCTATGTTCTCACAAAGATACATAGATTTTATGTGTGTAATGCAAAAACTTTTAGATGAAAACATTTTGGAGTTATTATGTACGGAATCAACAAAATTACCCTGTAACCGAGGCAAAATTCCACAGAAATAGGTAGTATATAAACCAATAAAAAAAATTTATAGATAGGCATATATAAATTTATAAACATTTTGGTAAAAATATAATCAATTTATAAAATTTTTCATTTGACAAAATTATTTTTATATGTAAAGAAATGGAGATTTGCTAAAAAGGTCAGACCAGATATAACATAACCTATTTATATTTATAAATAGGCCTATATAAATTTATAAACATTTTGCATACATTTTGGTAAAAACAATCAATTTATAAAATTTTCATTAGACAAAATTATTTTTATATGTAAACACATGGAAATTTGCCAAAAAGGGTGACCAGATTATAACATAGCCTATCTCTTGACAGCCTCAGTTTAGATAAGTCTGACAATAACATTTACTCAAAACAATAAATTCTACAAACAATAATACAGATATTATAATTTGTATACACAAATTATAATACATAATATATAACATACCTTCAAATATCAGAAAATAATCCCAAGCAACGTACCACAATATGTCATTTTATTGCACAAACAAGGTTGTAAAACGCTAACTTGCAAGTAAGAAATAATAACGTAATAGAAACTCTAGGACATAGCAAGTACTACTAATAGATAAAACGAAATCTCCTCTACAAAATGGTGTAAAGTTTGTTACAAAATATCGACTGTAATAATCGATTATCTTATTTAATAAACTGCACCGAATGAAAAATGAGTTTCGTTCCGTTTGGTTACTACTTTGGTAAAATAGATATATCTCACGATCTATGACAGAGAGAAAAATTTGCAAAGCACAGATCGAAAGAGAAAGATGTGATCTACAGAACAGTGTTATGGTCGACCTGTTTGACAGAAAAATTTATTTGTGAACATCTGAAAAAAAATGGCATCATTTCTACTTACAACCGCACAGTTCAAATCTTTGATTTTACGCATAAAAATATGCAAACTTTACCAATTTTTAAATATTATTTATTTATTTTTTTGTATGATTATGAATCTACGGAACATTAGCTTTCCAACAGTATTTTATTTATTGCAATAGGACGATTCTAAGTGGGCGAAATGTTGAATTGCAAAATACGTGTTTTCTGGTCGTTAGACTAAACCATGCGTTGAAAATCGACCCGCTAGCGGGTCGAGGAACAGCTGTAGGGTTAACTAGTAATATTTATAAACGATTCATAATTCTGGCAACAAAATGAATTCAGGCAACAAATAAAATAATTCTGATAATAAAATGATCCACATACTAAAATACATTTATTTTGTCTTGCAGGTCAATGTGATGGGTAACCCGAAAATGACATCCAAGAAGAAATATATGTCGACCGCATACGAACTAATACATATTGGAGCAGATTTTATTTAAAAAAATGAAAAGCTCAAATAAATAAATATTGAGCTTGACTTGTGAGGTAATATTAGATAGAATAAAACTCTAACACAAGATCTCACAAAAATTACGTTTACTTAATCAAACTCAAGTGTTATAATTTAGTTGTTGTAGCTTGTGTGTAACTGAGGATGGTGACTTTGTCGCTGAAACGTGTTTGATTAAGTAAACATAATTTTTGTGAGATCTTGTGTTCGAGTTTTATTCTATCGAAAAGCTCAAAGTTGAATAGAAGGGATCGATGAGTCAATGACAATTGGAATTAAAACCTGAAAGATCAGAAATGTTATCGAAGGAAAGCAAAGACATCATCGGAGTAAACAGTGGGAAACGACAGTGGAACAATTGCTCTGTAGCTAAAGAGATCAAATAAAAGAGAACAAAACATGTGATCTCTAAATCCATAAGAATATATGAAAATTGTTCTTGTTTAAAGTCTTTCTATATCATTCCAAGAACAATGAAGACATTTCTGAATATTGGTTTATGGTTTTGTGACTACTAGCAATATTGGGATGAAGATGATTTCATGCATCTTGTACACCAAGTGATGAATCTTTTATTTGGATAATCCGCCGACCAAAGTATAGTGTAAGGGCACTGTTGAGTGAAAATAAACATGTTGGCAAGGAGCTGCTATGAAACTTGAATGCATCAGGGTTTTTCTTGACTTCACTGTGGTTATTAAAGAACATGGGATAATATGCTTGACTCGCAGGAAATGTGCTTTCTTCATGATAAAGCGCCCTGTTTCAAAACCAACGTGACTAAGGGAATTCTATAAAAAAAGGAGGATCGGCTTCTTTGGAAACAATGATTTCTAGGAAGGTTCTTTTGATCTGAATATGGCTGAAGATTTTGGGGCTTTCCTGAAGGATGCTGTGGAAAATTTGATGATTGAAGAACGTAGTGATGCTGTCTTTTATTCAAGATATACCTTACTTGCTAATCTTGAACAAATGATAAAATATATGGAATATGCAACCAATTTGTTCGAATAATTGTTGTCGTCAAATCTAATAAAACAAAAACAAACACAGTGCATCATGCAAATGGTGATCACTCTACTTACTAATAGGTGTATAATTATAAAAAATTTAAGTTGCTACATTTGTTCGTTTATTCTTTAGACCCCTAAAAAATATGTAGTTACCAACCTGTACATATATTATATCCTAATAAATAATTATTTTAATACTCACAGTTGCATATACTGTGTCATATATTGGGCATATGCTTGTTGCATCCAAGCCATTTGTTGAGCTACATATGCTGGATCATAAGTAGGTGGCATAGGCCATGGTGTCTGTGCTTCGGCATAACCTCCCCACATGGCTCGTGGATCAGCCCAGGGAGGACGAGCATCAGCATACACATGGCCTACTCTTTGTCGTAAACCATCCTGATTCCCCGATGAACTCATTGAGGTAATACTAGTTGTAGTTACATTGCCACCAGTTCTCCCATCTTCTTCTGTTAACATAAAAATATTTAATATGATCTTTTTATATTACATATTTTTAAACAGATAAATTATCTATAAAGTAAATTTATCATAAAACATGTAGCAAGACAAGACAAGAAAGGTTAAAAAAATTGCGTAAACTTAGTCACTCTCTCATTCACAAAACTAAATAAAAACGAACCAAACCTATTTATCACCAATAATGTAAGTTTGATAGTGTCAAGTCAAAAGGTGAAAATGACCCATGGACGCCAATTTTGAAAAAATAATTATATATTTAAATAGATGATCTACAATTGATTCACTTGTGCTATAAAAACATTCTCGGCAAAAATTTTACTTGATTAAAATCAAGCTTATATTGATGGCAATAAAGGTTCATTTTTGTTTTTTGCCAATTATTATTGAACTGTAATATTTTTTTACTTGCGATTTTGCACACGGGTTTGAGTCATTAATCTTCACATTTTACTAAAACTTGAATAAAACCTCATTATATAGGTTTTATAATCGGACTACAGATTATTTCTCACGTTCAATTTTCTATAAAGCTGGAAAAGTAATATATAAAGATACAAAATCATCTATTTCACCTTTGCCTCTAACTCCAAGCTCAGAATTCTTACATTTTTACATTTGCAATTGAGTTATTTTAATACAAATTATTACAGTCTACTTTTTTCCCTCTCATTAGTAAACTCCAATATATAAAAGCTTAAAAGAAGGTTATATAACAAGTTTGGTCAAAATCCACTAATAAATTTACACTCTGCCATTGTTCACCGACAAAAACTTTCTTCTTCTCTTTCTTTGTGCCAGGAGACTTAAAACAAATATTTTCTTTAAAATGTACAATTTTCTATATTACAATATTGTTTACATATAAGAGAAAGTAAAAACGAATAGACTTAAATCCTTTATTGGTTAATAAGTTGTAATAGTGTACATTTTTAGTTTGGTGATCTTAAATAGAATGGGGTATATGTTGGACTCAATGCAGCAAACAGGAAACATATTTTGTTTTTTGAATAAAATCAATAAAGAATAAGTAAATAAAGAAAATAATTAGTACAAAATAGTCAGAGAAATTTATTGTATGTATGTTAATATTTAAAACAGGTATAAGTTCAATTATAAGAAAATTGCAGTATAAAAGACTGCAAAAAAAATTTTTTTCAACTTTTTGTACACAAAGAATGAAATCTGTTGCTAACCGCCTAAACCGAAAAGCAAGTTAGTCTCTGCTGAACTTTGAAAGGAACAAGTACACTCAGTCGATAGATATGTTCATCAAGACAAAACGGAAATACAGAAAGAAAGTGTTTTCTTGAGAAACTAAAAGTTGTTTACAAGTACTGTTATATAATAATGCGAGTTAGTTTCTGTTGACTAAAAATAAACTTTCGAAAGTAAAAAGTTATGACTTTGTAATATTGTGCAATGGACAATGTGCATTACGAAAGCCAGAAAACGCATTCAAAAAAGAATAAGTAATTGTGTTTTAAATAAAAACTAAAAATTTGAAGAAAATGTGTTGAACTAACAATGAAGTAAACACAATAGATACATTCTTAAAAGTGATGTTGAAAATTAAAAAGGTTAATTTTAAAATGGGAGACGTGATTTCAGTGAAACGACACCATGTGACTTCAACCCGGAAAAGATGTGCTTTTAATTAAAAGTTTTATCCAAAATATTAACGCATGTCTGGTATAACATGCCTAAACTATTCTTTATATAAACTAAAATATATAATTAATTGAAACTTGTGATTTTTGTTGAAATTTCAATATTGTGTCTATAGAATTGTCTGATGTTTTTTGTAAGAAGAGATAATATATTATAAGAGTGTCATTTTCTAAATCTTATATATATGAAAGATTTTCTTGTTTAAAGTTATGATTTTGTTTTTAATTTGAAAAAGAAATAAAGTTTTATGAAAATAATTATATAAAAATAAAAAGAATATTAGCTTCTTAATATATAAAAATTTAATTTGAAAGTAGGTTGCAACCATAAATAATATTAATAAATTAAATTTTAATGAACATAATTTTTTTTTGATTAATTTAATATGTAGGATGTTATATATGTAATTTTATTTTTTACAGGTGTTATTTGATTTGTATGTATTCTGATGTTATATTGTGTTTATCAATAATAAAAAGTACATTTCAGAATAAAAAGGATTCTGTACTTTATTCAATATTCTACATAGTACACTTTTTTCAAAAGAACTTACGACCTCAGAGATAAGTTACACTCTCTTCAAGAGTAATAATTTTTATAATTATTTTTTTATATTTTGTAATAAAATACAAAATGGCGCCCAACTTTATCAGATAATTATTTCAAAATCTCTTGTCCCGAATTATTTAAATTGTTTTAATTGTCGCACCAACGTGTGGCATTACAAAACTCCCTTTTCTCAAATTTTAATTGTTTCAAAGTTTTATAATTTCCACAAACCTTGTTCATTTGTTTGTGCAGTGCTCATGGTTGCAGATTCATTTTGAGTTGTTTTTACTGAGTCACGTGATGGTGAACAGACCAAATGCAAAGTATGATTCTTTTGTCCTTCATAAGTCCGTAGAATGTCTTTCAATACAACTGTGTCATTTAGCAACTGTCCAGAGTAGATCAATTTTTGGTCTTCTAATCTCTACAATTTATAACAAAGTATTAATATATTAGACTGCTGTTTACACTGTGATCAAAACGAATACAAAAAATTAAACTATTAAATTAATATGAGGATACATTCTAAATAATAAATACAATTAAAAATATCTTGTTTTGCTGATTGGTCAATACACACATTGATCCTTCTTTGAAATTTCTAGAATATTAATTGTTATAGTAAATTGTTATAATAAATAAGATATAATAGAGTGAGAACTGGAGGGAAGGAGAAGTCAGGGGAAAACCTGGAGTATGATGGACTCTGATGAAATTTCAATTTCAACTAGACAATGCAATTGATAGTGACGGATGGGTACAATCAGTTATCTGAACACTTGTCTAGAGATTTCACTAGATTGTTTAGAAAGTTTAATAATCTGTCACAGTTTCAATATGTTTATTATTATTTATTTGTTTATTATTTTAATGTTATATGTTTCCAACTGTTTGGTTGAGATAAGCCTTACCATTAAGGAAACTTCTCTATTAATAAAAAATAATAAATTGTTTATTTCATAGTAAAGTGAGATAAAATCTCACCATACTGCTAAATAGTACTTGTGAATTAAGCAAATTTTCTTATTGGGAGGAAATATGGTTGTGTGGTAGTAAATAGTATATAATAACCAATCTGAAATTCAGACAATAAGCTAGATGAGACCACCACTTTTATATATTTTTACAATCCTTTAATATTTACAAACTATTAGTTGTTTAGTTCATTATGCGTAGATATTTACTGAACAAAATTAGGTCCTGGTATTGTGAATAATGTTTTTTTCTTTTTTGGTGTAGGCTAATTGAAAAAAAAAAAAAAAGGTTGTGGCTAATCAAATTCTTGAGACGTGACATAAACAATAATAAGAGCTGCTATAATAAATCATTAACTAAACCAATTCAAAGAGAAATAAAGTAGGACAACTCAAATAACATATGTTACTGTTTTAATTTATCTGAATAAATATTTTAAGGGGGAGGCCGTACAAATTAATATATAACAAATTTAATAACAAATATTGAAGAAAAATAAAATGTTGTCAAAGTTTTTATACTCAAGTGTATTCACAAATAAAATACTCTAAAAGACAAGTTCAGAACAACCACATTATTATCTTGTTTTGTCTAGATATATTTTTTTTTGCAGTAAAAGTCAACATTTTGTTCAGTCTACTTAAGATAGTCAGTGTTTATATAGGCATACACATTATTTGATTGCATAACAGCTTTTAAAAGTAGTGTCTTATAAATTCTTATATATATAATTCAATATTGCAAAATAGAAAACAAAAGTTTAAGATAATATCTAGACAAATATGAAAATATAAAAAACAAAAACTTGATTGTGTTATCAAATTTATATTGGTGTATAAATTATAAAACCTGACATAAATTAATATTTTTATATATCAAAAACAATATAAAACTACAACTCAAATACCATTTAAAACTTATATTTTGGCTTTAAAATATTTTATATCACATGGTCAAAAATTGATAATTAGAATTATCATTAAAAACATTTAGATGGTGAAAATAAAAGATTGTGATTTTTTTTTGTTTATCCCAAAATTATTAAATTTGAATATAGAAAAAATTAACAATGAGAAACACAAAATTCCCATTTATAATTTTTTAAACAATTGCTAATTAAAAAAAATGTTAATTTAGTATTACAACAGTTTCTAAATTTAAAAACTAGCATATTAGTGCACAACTAGACCAAAGGAGGAATTGAATAGTGAAAACTTCATTAAAATCCGTCCCTACAGTTTGGACTGTAATACAACAAATATTCAGAAGTCCTAATACACATTCTATTTTTAAGGATATGTATTTAAAAAGCTCTAAGATTAAAAATATACCAACTTCTGTATCAAAATTTTATGTTTACACCTCAATTTCCAGAAATCAGGAACCTAAAGTGTCAGTGCAAGAGCATAAATCATAAATTCTATTAAATAGATCTTATAACTTTGGTTGTGTTGATAATACTAATACAAACATTATAATGATAAATAAATAAAAGATTAAATGGCTATAGCATACATAATATCAAACACCATACACACAAAATTATGTTCATACCGTAAAGAATACATTTTATTAAAATGTACAGAAAAACAGTATAAATTCTAGCATGATCCAAAATAATTACAACATAATACTATTACTGAAATTTAAAAAAAAAAAGATAAAACTTTCAATAATTGGATTATAAACTATAATTTATTGTTGTGTTGTCATTGTTGATGATTTCAATTTTATTTCCTATTTAGATATGTCTCAATACTATTATTTTAATGATTATATACAATTTGTTTGAATGTTGATTTTGGAATGTCTGAGGATAGAGTTTTATAAGGAAAATTATAAGATTTTGAATTCAATATCTACACAATAATATAGCCTAGGCTACAAGTTTTATTTTTACAATGCTCTTGGTTATGAAATATGAACACTACTATATACATTATTATTATTATGAAATATAATGTACAGTACACTAATATTATGAAAGAAGGACAAAATTTCAAAGAATATGAATTTAAATCTCAGTTTTATGTGTAGGAATATTCTAATGTTTAGACTTTTCAAAGATTAAACACAATTTTCAAAAGTCCACATCCTACACATTCAATTTGGAAAAAATAAACATATTTAATATAACTTTTTGTCTGCGCAATTATGAGAAAAATCTGGTTTAATTTGTTTAAATCTGAAAGCCGCCACTAATCACAATTAATGAAAAACAAACACAATATTTAGTAAATTCTACAATTTATTTGAGTCTTGCCGACCATGGTTTCGCCAACAACGGCATTTACAAGGCAGCTTAACAAAGACTTTGTTAAGCTTAAGTCTTTGTTAAGCTGCCTTGTAAATGCCGTTGTTGGCGAAACCATGGTCGGCAAGACTCAAATAAATTGTAGAATTTACTAAATATTGTGTTTGTTTTTCATTAAAATGGAGTTCTACCAAGTACCATCGGTCAATAGTGTAAATCGTACTAATCACAATTGTTTAAACCATACATTTGTTTGTTTGTTTATCTATCTTCTTAAAACTGTAATCTTCAATTAATTTTGATCTGTCTACAGATTTCTTGCTATTTTAAAAGTTTTTATTACATGACTAGGTTATTGCACTCATGTATGTAGCACCAACTTTTTAGTTTTAGTCATATGACTCTAAATGAAATCCATAATCACTTATCCAAGATGCCTTTAAAATTATACACTATTTAGAGGTTATTATATTTACCTGACAGCCAAGAGGTAAGAAATGTACATAATTTCAACCATGAAATACAGTCTACTTATATCTTAAATTAAAAACTCATATTCACAAAACCTATACTGTATATAGGTTCAAAACGAAAATATATAAATATCATTTTCTGTTTGAATACAGGAGTACCGTATATTTAAATTATTATAAACAAAATATTTGTCTTCTTGGTTAAATAGATTTAAGTATTTATGTTGACTCACTGGCTTGCTTGGATAGACTTCTGACAGATAACCTTTCAATCTCTTGATAGTCCAGCCCAACTCGCAATGCACGGTTTGATCCTCTATTTGTTGGTTTGGTGCTTTTACCACTAATACTACAGACTCCATTCCATCCATTTTGTAATCTGATTTGCTGAAATAGAGAAAAATATTTTTAATATCGGTAAAAAAGAATATTATTACTTTTTTGTACACACACGAGTTATCAAAAAAGATGTACAAAAGAAAACATCAAACAATCAAGTCAGACATTTGGGGCAAGACTGGTAAAGAACAGATTTCACATTACCAATTCAAAGGTGTGTAAGGTTTGCAATGAAGAGGAAGAATCCATCAAACAAACCCTCTTAGATTGTAATGGTTTGTGTAAGGAATGACATCTTCAAAAACTTGTAAGGGGGTATTAAGGAGGAACATAATCACTGGATGTGATTGCATAAAGTCCTTCATTTTAGGATTTAGTGCATAGAGTCTAGAAGAGATATTGGGAGTTCAACACCTTAGTGATGAAAGGCCATTAAGAAGAAGAGTTATCAAAATAGGGTTTGAGGGATTTACTTTTATTTAAAGTGAAGATGGTGACATCTTGGACCCTCTCTCTCAATTTAAATTTACACTCCTAAATTTTAAATAGAATGAAACAATACCATATTATTGAGGTTTGTTAAACAAAAATATACTGGGTCCTACTTTATTTTTTATTGGAACACTCAATATAAGATGGTAACCAGCTAAAGTTACAAATGGTACCACATACTTATATTTCTTACTCAGACGAAGTATGTAGCTACGAACACATAGTGAGAAGTCATTTTCTATTAGTTGTAATCTAACAGAAAAAAATATGTAGTAGGAAATTTGATTAGTGCTGGGTTTACAGAAAAAAACTCGGAATGTATATGGTAAATTGAATATGTTTGATTCAAAGGGTGATCGACAGTTTGTTTAGAAGTATTATATAAATTACAAATGCAAAGAAACACAATTTTCAATTTGTGCTTCCCATACAAAATTACAACCCAGAAAAATACACAGTTAATCAGCCGAAGTTTAGGTATTATGGTCAAGACTTATGTATAATGTCACCAAGTCCGTTTGAATATTGTAATGACCTAACAAACAACTGTTCAATTGTAAGCCGACTAGCACTAATTGGAAAATGAATTTATAGCTAAGATTAAACCTGCAATAAAAGATGTTAGTACAAATGAAACAAAATTATTTACAGTAAATAACTAATAAATATAAACAACAAAAGTCTAAGTTCAGAGGGAAGAAAGGTAATATTGGTTAGAACTTAATGAGATAGTACAATTATTTGTGCTTGCCCCAGGTTCAATGCTTAAAAAAATCTTTTATGAAAATATTTATTTATTTATTTATTATTTTATTTATTTATTTATTTTTTTAATAGTTCACTCCTCCTATTAAACGTTAGTCACTTAGGTAGATATCTAGACTGTAGACAAACTGTCCAATACGAAGTGTTAAGGTTTAGTTTATGTTGTTGTTCCTGTTTGTTTACATTTAATGCTTTTAAAAACTTTTTTATAAGTTTTACAATGCCTAAACGCAAGTGCAACTTTTGTGATGCTTTAGAATTTCCATTTACCTGTAAAAATGAAATTAATCACAAAGTGCTGTGTACAATTTGCAAATCAATTTTTTCAGTTACACATGGTGGCAGTTTCGACATTAAAGACCATATGGACAAGAAGAACACATGGATGATCTTTAAGTAAGAAATTAAGCACATATTTTACAAAAAACGCACCAGAGTTATCCGAGCATAAATTAGCTGCCGAGGAAGCATCACTTGCTTATCACACAGTTTTTCATAATCAGAGTTTTCGTCCCATAGACTGTTTGTCTGCTCTAGTTAAAAATCTCTTTGAAAGGCCTACGTACAGCTGTGCATGAACTAAATATGAAGCAATTTTGGTAAATATTTTAGCAACTCATGCAATGAATGTAATAAAATAATTTAGAAATGCTAGTTATTTCTCCATTTTGATTGATGCTTCTCACCATAAATCAACCAAAATGGTCCCAATCCTTATGTTATTTTGACAAAATTGATGGGATAAATGTTAAAGTTTAAAAATTCTACAATTTCCTAATAAAAAACTGTCCATGTATTCTGGAAAAATTCTTCACATCAAAGACTTCATTGCTATGGTTTAAATTTTTAGCTAATCAACTTGAAATTTATCTACAATCAAACACAGCTGAAGAGTAAAGATATGTCAGTGGTGAAAATTTCACAAATGATGATTAATCTTTCTTGAAAACTTATATCTCAGCAAACAGGTTTTTGATATCCGATGTTAACAATATTTCTTATAAATTCATATCTTTGAAAACAGTAGGTTTCTGACATCCGAAGATCTGGTAGATGAAAGTATTATCAGTTAGCACTAATTCTACAAGGTTTTCGACACTTCTTTGATGAATGTATAAATTATATAAATAAATAAACTTGTGATAATGCTAACTTAAATAAGTGACAAAAATGTTCCTCAAGATACTTTTTCTTTTAATAAAATTAAATTGTAATATTTACCTTTTATTTGTATCTGTCAATGTGACATAGTTTTTTACGTATCTATGAGAGGTTTCAAAGCATATCCTTCATCTCTAGACAGTTATTCCCTCTTTAGAGGTCATCAATACATTAACACAACACAGGGACCAAACATGAACACAGAAACACTAAACAACATTATGCTATGCAATATACATGTGGTTAGCAACAAGGTCGAAGCCCAACTGCCAGTCTCATGATTGTCTAAACCTAATCTGCTGTTTATTGGAAAACTCCTTATCTTAAATATTTGTGTTGATGACATCTGAAGAGGTAATAACTGTCTGAAGGAAAAAACATATGGTTGGAAAAGTATCATACAGATTTAAAAACAAAGCCACGTTGACGGAATTCAAAAAAAGGGTAAATATTACATTTTTATCAAATTCATGACTAGGAAACTCAAATATATATCAATATGTAATAAAATGTTTAAATCAACAAAAAGTGTTAATTTTACTCATTTTTAAAGAAAATAATAAAAGAAGAAAATAGAATTGAACACACACACACACTTCAAACTTTTTCAAAAGTATAAAAAACAAACGAAAACAGAATATTATATGAATGTAGTCAACTGTTAACATGTATATTAAAAAAAAAACCATTAATTCTTTTCTAGTTAAAACACAATGCTCCAACTATCCATCTTGTAATCCTTCTTTATTCTTTTCATTGTTTCACCTTCTAATTATTTCTTTAGGTTATTTCAAACGTAGTTCTCAAATTATGTTTCTTAATCAACAGATATTGTTTCTTTATATATACACTCACAAGTAAGAGATTTAAATGAGTGTTATGAAATGGGCATGGAAACAATTTTTGAAAATGATTATTAGATGAGGTTAATTTATATTTACAATACAAATTCCTTTAATTGATGAATAAAGGTAGTGAATGATCAATTATTTCAGGTCTAATGATACCAATAAATTAAATGTCATTATACATCAAAGACAATAAAAAATTGTTATTGCTCTGCAAACATAAATCTATACAATTTTAAAATTGGTAATTTAATGGTTTAACATTGAAAAAAAGAAATTTACTTTTGAAAAATGATTTTTAGCATCTGAAAAGAATAAATATATATAGTTATACAGCATGATGATTTTTTAATTTTTTATTTACAGTTGTTTCAGCTTCAATGAGTCAAAATATAAAATTATGTGACTATGGATTGCATTCAGCCACAATGGTTAGATCCACCAGTGGATTAATGATGTCAGAGTGGTGAGATTCTAACAGCCATGCGGCAGAATGCATTGGTAGAAGTGGTAACTGAGCTGTTAAAATTCATATTAGTGTAAAGAAATAACAAATAAGGGTGATGAATTTTATTTTTTTTAAAGATGATAATGTCATTACCACTCTATTGTCGCTAAATATGTCACATTAAATTTAACCATTGGATAATAAAATAGTTGAAAATATGAAAAGAAAGACCTAATAACTATAAATATAAAAGCCTTCCATTTTATAGGTTTTCTTTTCCCCACCATGTTTTCTGCCGTTGTGGTAGGTGATGTACCTCGAGTTTAATGGTGGTAAAAATGGGTCCTGTAGGAGAAGTGAAGTCAAGTGAGCCTGAATGCATCCTACATGAAAAAGGTTATATATTGAACCATGTTGTTGTCTGTGTTTTATAAAACATCATTGACTATGGCTCACTGAAATAGTTGTAAATGAAAAGAAAATAGAAGTAGACATTCACATAAGTAAGTTTTTCTAAAACAATCAAGTATGGTAATTAATGTGACTATATAGTTCATTTGCAGTAGCGAGAATATGTACAAAGTGAAGAGAGTAAAATGATAATTAGTACTAAGAACAATTAATTATTATTACTATTAAATTGGTTCATGATGAGTGTAGTAAAAAATAATATTTATCATCTTGAAAAGTTGGACCATATGATGAATTTTAAAACTATAAATGGGTCATTATAAATGGTTAAGAAAATATCTTAACAATCACGAAAATGGCACTAATAAGAGACAAAACAACTGTACATTATATAAATATTGCAGTGCTGACTTTTCGTATAATTAATTTATTATTTAAATAAAAACATGCCTGGAATGAATAAGTAAATGTAACCGTATATCAGTTAAACATCTTGGACATTTGATTGACTGGGATGGATTATATACGAATAGTGAGAAATTTAACTTGCTATTCTAAAACTTAAGTTCACTTGTCTGTGAGACAAAGCATGTTTTTGTTTAGATGTCAGTACCGGGTGTCCAGCTCTTTAATACCTTCAAATGACACTAGAGTATTTTACTAAAACTAGTTTTTACATATAATGAAATGAAATATCTTTATTAGTCACTATATACATATACATGTTCAGAGTACACACTTAACAAACTTAAGACTAATAAAGTCTGACCCCGAGGTTTATAAAAAAAACCTGTTTGGGGTGATTTACATTAAACTTAGAATCTATGACAAGAGCTAGAGATAAAGGTGGCGGCTGATCGGTTACATTTGATGATTCACCGAACTTTGTTAAAATTACATCTCTCAACATGGAAGAAACAACAAAAAGACAAAGGCTACTTATTATTTATACAGGACAAACAATTTTTTTTTTAAATATATAAATAATATTAATTATGCAAAAATAGAAAATATATATCTTAGTTAACACAAAAAAAACAAAAACAAAAAAAAAAAAAAAATAATAATAATAATCTTACCCTAAACAATTAAGTAGGCTATTCTTAAACCCAACAATAAAACAACACAAAAAATATTCCTTATAAGTCATATCTTATTCTAAACAGTCATAAAACATAGAAATATTATCATGAAACAGAAGATATGTTTTTAACACTCTTAAGAATTTACTTAACTTTTTAACAATTTTAATTTGACGCGGCAAGTAATTATAAAATTTCGGAGCAAGATAGGTGAAAAACTTTTTATATAAAGTAAGTCTAGGTCTTGGAACATACGCATTTAATCTATTTCTAAGGATTACAGTAGGATTTCGAATATCTTCTCTTTGTTTGTTACTCTTATTATAATAAACTTTTAATACCTTATAAATATACAAATTCTTTATAGGTAGAATCTCAAGTTTTCTATAAATAGGTAAAGCGTGTTCTAATTTTGATTTATTATCTATAATACGAATAAATGAGTTTTGTTGAACAACAATTGTTTTCATTGTAGTATTATAAGTGCCGCCCCATAATGTCAAAGCATACTCTAACTTTGAATTAACAAAGGCAAAGTACAAAGTTCGTAATAGGTCCTGACTACAAAAGGGTCTAAGTAAATAGAAAATTCTTGTATATTTAATAACCTTATCTTTTATGTAATTTATATGAATCTTCCAACTTAGCCTGCTGTCAACAAATAATCCTAAGTATTTAATTTCATCTACAAGAGTAATAGGTAAACAGTTGCAGTTTGGTAATGTACAGTCAACTTCATGGTATTTGAGTAATAGGTTTACACGTTTTTTGTCATTTAAGTTAAAAATTAACGCTTGGGTTTTAGGGCTCATTGCTAAACAATTTTCGGTAAACCAAAGTCTAAGCAAATTAATATCGTTTTGCATACTGTTTTGTAAATCTTGGAGAGTTTGAGTTGTAATTATCAGTTTGAGTTGAACAGAGTGATAAGATAGATGATTCATCTGAGAGGACAATGGTCGGTGTTTGTGTATAGATTGGTAGTGACAAAAAATTTCCTTTCTTAATTAAACTGTATGTGATTACTGACTTCAATAAGAAAATGAAAATGATACAAAAGAAGGCTAAGACCAAAATGTATTTGACACAAATGACCATAACACAGTGTCACATATTTTAGGTAATGGCAAAAATTGAAGTAGGTAATGATAGTATTTTACTAATTATTAAAAAGACAAATTTGCCAAATATGACCTTCATTTTTACTAGTACACTGATATGTCTTGAATATAGTACGAAATTGTGTATAGAATGTGTTGATGGTGACTAGAAAAAAAAAACTCACTATTTTTTTAATGTAAATAATTGATGTACTATTTTTAACTTATTCTACATATTTGTCTAGATTGTACAATTTATTTTTGATGAAATATGAACATAATTTTATTTATCGTTTAAATATTTTTTATCATCTTTTATAAATACAAAATAAAGTATGAAATATAAAAATAGTTTAACTTATTTTACAGATAATACTTTTAAAAAATCCTTAATAAACATTGCTACATAGCAAATTGATACTTATTTTTTAAACTAAAATACAAATACTTGGGTAAAAAGTGAAAGTAGTTACTATACGTTGATATCTCTAAAATACTGAGATATCAGTAAAAAATATGTTTAGAATAAACAGTGCAGAAAAACCCTTCTCAAAACTCTTAAAAGACACCAACAAAGATTAAAACTTGAGGCTAACTGTTATAAGACAAAAATTTTAATTGGATCAAAATCAACTCAAAACTAAAACAAAAAGTATTCGTCACCAACTCTCCTAAAATGTTTCCACCAAATTGATTGAGATCACTAAGACCAATTAAAATATTCTAAAATTTTAGGATTTTTTATTAGAATCTTAAAGCATCCTTAGTTAATTTTAAATTTTAGATAAATAACTGCAAAACTGATATTTTGAAGCGATGAAACATTTGCGCTTTAGAAGCTAAATGTTTTGTTAGAGCTGATTCTGCGATAATCAGAATTTTAAGTTTTGATCTTACGGTAGCTACCATCAAATTTTGTTATACGAAAAATGAACAAGAAAAAAAAAAGGATCTAGAGATATGATAAATATACCACAAACTATCATAACTAACTAAGTGTTTAGGCTCATCTCATCTCAATGGACTTACGAGAGACATAATAATACAAATAATAGGTTATAATGTAACAATTTTCAATTATTTAGCTCTATGATATTAGTTATTGAAGAATAACATGAAATTTAAAATGTAATCTAGAACAAGATCCATCTAGTGAAATTATTAATATCACTGATGAAACTCAACGGCAATAAATTGTATTAATCAAATTTACTACATGCATTTTACTATATGTCTCTAAGTATATGATATATTTAAGTACTTTCTCCCTTCAATGTGAGCATCCAAGTTTAAAAAAATAATATTGTTTCTGAATTTTTCTACTAAATTTCTAGAAGTTTATAACATAACTTAATAATAATAACAATTTGATTCCTTCTCTGTTATTTTACAAAAAAAAAAAAAATCATTTTTCTCATGAATGTTTCTGATCATACTCTCAGATTGACAAGTGTCTTATAGCATGTGCAGGACATACATAATGTTCACTTTTAATGTATTTAATAATTAAGTGCAATGTTTGATCACAATTTCTCTTACAAAACAAACAAAAATGTTATCATAAAGTAGATAACTCATGAAGGTTAAATCCCTATTAGGCTACTTAAGATTATTGCTTATACATGACTAAACTTATTTCAGTGAGATAAATAATACTAGTAAAAGTTATTACTCTCTATATGCTTAGATAATGAAACATAACCAGTCTCTGGTAATGCAGTTGTTCCAAGTAATCATTTTAACAATTAATTAAACTAATATAGTATGATAGCCTATTTAATTCATTATAATTTTCTTTTAAAATTTGTATTAGGGCCTATAAGCTGATTTTATAACTGTAAACAATTATGAGATTTTTATTCTCCCCTCCCCCCCTCTCTCTTTTCATTACTGTTGAGACCGAAGGTTCTTGGTGGAATTCCTTGTTTAAAGAAAAATTTCCTATGGTGATTGCCCAGGATGGTTATTTCCCCACCCTTCCATTCATTGTATCTAACTCCCACCATCTAGTGTTTAAGGTTCTCTGGTTTTTATTTTCTTCAGTCTGTAATACAGCCTCGTCAATGCTTTAGCAGGCGAAACCATTGGTCGAGTAGACTAATAAATAGTGGAAGTTACAAAATAAAAAAATTGTGTTTTATTATTTTTTCTTTATTATGAGCCTTCTAAAAGCACAGAACTAATATATACTAAGGAATAATCATTAAAGTAGCATGAAGAACTTTAAATTCCTGATGAAATTAATTTTCAAAATATCATGGAGAAAGCAGGAAAATCATTTTAAGTGTTATAGTATTTTTATTTTTTATTGATACTGGTTAGATTTAAGGCTATTGCAGGGCCGGCCCGAGCTATACGCTAACTACGCGGCCGCCGTGATGCGGGGGGCGCTGAACTAGGCGTATAAAGTTTAAATCAACCAACAACGCACAATCTATATCTGGCATAAAATTTCCATTGAGGATTTTGTTAACGCTCCCAGTGTCAGTAGCCAGCGGGGAAAGAAGTTTTTCTAAGTTAAAACTCATTAAAACTTATTTAAGATCTACTTTGAGCCAAGAACACTTGAATGGGCTAGAAATCTTGGCCATTGAAAATGACTTATTGAGTAAAATGGACACTGAGTTATTACTCAACGAGTTTTCAAAAGCAAAAGCAAGAAAAATTCATTTTTAATTCAAGTTTTATTTGTGAAGAGTTCAAATTACTAATAATTGTAACTATATGTAATGATGATGGCCTGTAAATAATTATACTTCTGGTTTGCAAGTTTTTCTTTGTGTATTACTAAAACATACCTGGCTTCTACCTTTAATTTCTGGTTAATATTAATATGTGTTACAGGTGCACTGATTTATAGTGGTTTGGTTAGTGGGGGGGGGCGCCTATATGTTTTTTGCTTACACTTGAAAAAGACCTAGGGCCGGCCCTGGGCTATTGTAAAAAGAAAACTTTTTGCGGAAAGATTCTTGTTCACTGAACTTGATAGATTTATTAAAATACTTATTTTTACTATATACTTATTAAAATACATTTTAATCTATTCATTATTTTGAAGCACAGTTATTTTGTTAACTGCTACCTTATTAAAATCTTATTATAAAATGGTTTCTATTTTAATTTTTCATCTTTTTAAATACAAACTGTTAAGTTCAGATGATAGCTTAGACAAAATTTAAAATATAAACTTTTTCCATGTATTAGGATTTTGACAAAACAATATAAACCATTCTATTTTTTAAAAAAAGAAAAAGAGTTCATAAGATTAGCGAATTATATTGAAATCCTGTAAAATACTTTTAAAATCAAATTCTACACAATCTGTTTACAAGATCCATAAATAAAACTATTCCTAACCCAAGTAGCAAACAAAATATACAATAAAAAAAGTAAATAGATTTGAATAAGAAATATGATAATTTATCACAAAGTAAAATATTTAAAGACTAATAGCAGTGTAATAAAAAGTTTTGTGTTAAAGACATATTTTCAAGTTTAAAAGTAATAACATTTTCAAAATTAAAATCACCAAATGAAAAGAGTAGCAATTAGAAACAGTACCGAAACAATGGTGAACAGCTTTCAGTACAGTATAATCGGGCGATGACATGAAAAAGCAAAGACTGAAACTATACGAAATTTCAGAATAACCATACGATAATTTTGTATAACTTATGAATAAAATAATATCTTTTCAAGATATTAGAAAATTAACAGTATTAAATAAATATTATAGAAGAATATTTTTTTATATTTCTTTAAATTTTTTTAATTTATTTATGTTTTCTGATAAGCTGTGAGTGTAAATTTCAAGGAACTAGTCATAAAGTTGGTAGATGCAGCAGAATAATAATAGAAGTATATTTGTAACAATTGGAGATAAAACATGCATAATTTAAGAGAATAATGCCATACTTATTTCGATACAGCGCTACAACTACAAAATCAAAAATTTTAAGTTAATAGGGCCAATCAAATAAAGAGGCCATGAATCAAATAGCATTTATAGAATACAGAGCTGCTGATTTCATCAATGCGAATATCGTTGTCCTAGCAGAGAATGGAGACAGTAACTTCAAATCCGCAGATACAAGTTCTGATCCTGTATTATTCCTTCAAAACATCCTTCTCATGAATAATAGAATGAATTTGTATTTAGTAAATTGCAAATATAAACGTTGTATGTGAAAATAGATAAAATAGGCAGGCATGAATATTGAAAATTTGTTTTTAAAGCCTTTAAAAATTTGTTTACATCCCTCAACAAATTTGGGGAAAAGCTTATATGGAGAAACCCTTCCATTTTTTAGTTTTATTTTTTTATTTCGCATTAAAAATATGCTGGAAAAAACACAAAAAATTAAAAGAAGATATGTTTTTACCCCTCCTATTTTGATCAAATTTAGCATTTCCTATGGTTATTGAGATCCTGAACAATCATTTGAAAACTATCCCACAATTACGTCAATATGTGAAAAATATAACCATTTCAGTATTTTTTAAATTACAATATTGCTAAATTTTAAGATGTTTTATAACACAGCATATTTCATAGCCTCGTAAAAATAATAATGTAAATCTCATTCTTAGTTGAAAACAATTGTTCAAAACCAGTCTCCAAATTTTAACCTGCTTGTAGATATTGGCAAATGTAAACTAATGTCTAATAGTTATGTTATTTTATTCTGATGCAATTTTGTAATTTGTGACAGCTATGCAAAATGTAGGAAATATACCTAGAAAAATTTACAAATATATAAATCAAAAAATAATAATAAATTAATACAGGAACAAATATAAATAATAGAAAACATGACAGCTTATTTAACCCTAGATTACTACTCTTAGTTCATTGTTACGTGATCACTATTCATTCGTAAATTTTACTACTTTCTGTTTTTATTTTTGAAACTTTACTTTAGTGTTGACTATTTTTTATATTAAATCCTTTATTGTTTTTAAGTGTTTTTAAAAATATTTAACAATAAACTCCTACATATTTTAACTGTAAAAAAATGTCTTTTACCACCACTACAAGTACGTTTTAAAAAAAAAATTAATCTGGAAAAAAAATCTAAAAAAATCTAAATATTATTTTATTGGAAAAATTAATCGGATATTCATAAAATACATCATTTATAAGTGTTTAATTTATATAAAAAGAGAAAAATGATTTACAATAAATTCATTAGGTAGAATGCCAAAAATGCCAAAATTAGAGTCCTGCCTTCACTGAGAATCACATTCCTTGCACTTTGAACTCTAAAATCACTATTTACACAATAAACTATTTACAACACTAAAAACTAACAATATAAAAACAATAATTTACAAAAAAATATTCAAACACTTAATAGTTAAAACTTTCGCAAACACTATTCTTTCGTAAAATATACGACGCGAGCTTGAGTACGGTAATAACGGTTCAACTTTGAGCTTAGCCGAAGAGACAGTGGCCTCTATTCACAATGGCAGGAAGGTAAACAAAATGACAGAGCGTGTCCGTCTTTTGTCTACGAGTTCTCCAAATTTTACAAAGGGCGGGTCGTAATTTTTACGAATGAGTAGTGTTCTAGGGTTTAAATTAAACTAAATCTCAAATAAAATTTTTTTGACAACACCGCTGTTAGTTATTTCCAAAGTTTTATTCCAAAAAATGCTTCATCTCATTAGAGACAAGATCACTTCTACATCTAATGCCTTGACAATGAAAATAAGTCCTGTTTTTTAAAGTCCTTGCTAAATAGCTAAATTAAGATTCTTGTTTGAAATGTACTCTTTTTTTATACTGATAACATTGTAAAAATAATATATGCAATAAAACTCTGATGCAATATAATATACATCCAACTACAATTATTGTGGTGTTCAATAATTGATGAGTTATATTATGTATTTTTTTCTATGGCAGTGTAGCATCTACATACCAACAGTCAGATTACACTTCTGGATTAAAAAATTGAACAAATTTTCGCCTAGAGAGTAAATGCTTGTGAAATCATTTAGTAAGGTAATGAATGATTTAAATCATTAAAATATTTTTAATTTTGATTATTTAAGTATACTGTAATTGCAAATTAAAGAAATGAGATGGACACTGAAAGGATAGTAAATTAAAGCATAATAATTATTCCACTGTTCAAGCTTCTAAACCGAGACACAGTGTAACATTTCAAAAATTAGCTGAAGTTACTTTTAATGTTATTAATTTGTTAATTTGCTCGACCTTAGGGCGCCAGGTTTGCTTTAGCATACCAATTTAGAAAAAAGAATGAATTTAATTATTTATAAAATCTCTGGGGTCGTAGGCTCTTTTTACTGTGTACTTACAGTGGATTTTGGTTTTAAATGAGAACACTTTGGCTGAAATGTTACAAAGAAAACATTTATTAAACATTCAAAGAAACATCCTACAAATATTATTAACAAAAAAAAATCATATTATAAATACTAGTTATCTTTTTAGTTTTAATAACAAATTATGAATTTATATTTCTTTTATTTCATTCTTTCAAATTAATTAATTTTATCTTCAAAAATGCTTCTACAAATAAAATTGTTGCAACAGGACTTTAATCTATGAAAATTTTTAGTAGTAACTTTGTAGCTTTAAAAGAAAAATGAAAAGATGCTATTTTCATTATTTAAAAATTTCATTTTACTAGTATCTCTTCTAGTAATAATCTACTAAACTTTCTTTAAATAGATAAACATTTACAAAAAAATTAATTTAAAACATAATACAGGTTATTAATCAAACAGGTAATATATAGCGTCTATACCACAACGCCGATCTAAATAAAAAACATTGTCCGTTTCCGAATGGAAGACTGATGTCCTACAAGTTGAAATTCTACAGCTTCTAGTAGATTCTCCCTCGTTCAGAAATTGTTTTCTCAAGTTGTTGAGAATGTTCTTAACTCGCGTATATAAACCATTGTCTTTTATGTTCCCGCGTTATTGTCATTGAAACACGCTCTTTATAGATTTTTTAAAACACTTTCGATCTCTATTTGAGACAAAAAATCAAATGTACATTGTTCTAATAGAACCTAGAAACTCTTTCTACGATCTTATCTCTCCAAACACTAGACTTCGACTTTGAAAAACACAACTTGTCCATTTTAAGCGGTTAACTCTAACTCCACAAAACACATCCAGTCCCTTCAAGCTCTGGACTTCTACTGCTGTTGCCATGAGGCAAATTCTTACTTCCGAAAGCGTTCCTTCCGGTTACTGTTCACACATTTTACCACACTGCCGTAAAATACAAATGATTTACTTAACATAACAAACAAACTAAATTACATTAAAATTAAACATGGTAATTCATACTGCTGTCTTGAAAATCCATTTTTCTTTTATTAATGACGTTACTAAATTTAAATTATTATTTGAATCTCTTATCTCTTTGGCTTAACCGCGTCTTTTAAATGGGTCTATATTAAAATCTGACTTTTTACACTGTCACAAAACCCCACAAGGTTTGTATTTCAATACAGGTATTGGAATACAAAGCTTTTATATATATATATATTTCAAATCGAGAAAAAAATATTAATGGATGTTCAAGACATTTCATTTCAGAAGCTAAGGACCTCATGAAAGAAAATAAGTATCCCTAGTATACTTAATTTAAGAAAGATTCTCTTTTCTTATAAAATAAAAATCTATTTGCTAAAATCCTATTTCATTATTTTAATTTGTTAGCGTTATAATAACTCATTTGTAAAAAAAAATAATATACGAATCAATTAGTGCTAAGCCTTATCTCTATTTATACAATAAAACCCATCATCAGTTTCCTTTTCAACCTTGTTGGCTGAAACTTTCCATCAACATTTTTTGTTGACAGGATCCCGTCACTCAAAGCTTATCTCCCAGACAGCCGTCTGTATATTTTCCTGCCATCTAGCATTTCCTTTCCCACACTTTATTTTTCTGCCAAGACGAAATTTCTACATCTTTTATAAAAATCTACACCCATCTTTCACTATCAATCTGAATCATTTTTCAACTAAACGCAATTAAAATTTTAAAACTTCTCATTATTAATTAACATTTTTACGAAAATTATTTATTTATTACTCAACATTGCTTCAATTCACCTTAAAACTTTTCAATTATCATCTTATATTATTATTTATTTTAGTTTAAATCCAATAATTATTTATTCTTTATCAAATTCTTAATTACTCTTTGTCTCGCTGGGATAACATGTTAGCTACTGATTTTACAATTACAAAAAACTCTTTTCTTCAACTAAAATTCAAAATATAACATCATTATTACAAAAAAATATAAATTTACTTACAAAGCTCATCTATTTATTTCAAAATTACCTCTTTACAATTGTATTGTCTCTCAGTATCCTATCTTAAAATTATTTCCATCTTATCTTTCATATTTTAATAATCTAAGTTGCATTAATCCCCAAACAAAATTCTTCATAATAAAAAAAAAACTCCTTATTATTTACCTATATTTTACTTCATAAATAATCTCCTTACTTCAACGTAGCTTCCTTTTAAAATCATAATAATCGCCGTATTTTCGAAGAGTTCCTTAAATCTCCTCTTGTTTCATTAAAATCGTCGCATATTTCCTTTATTTCATTAAAATCGTCGCATATTTCCTTTATTTCATTAAAATCGTCGTATATTTCCTTTATTTCATCGCAGTACTCAAAAAACCTCTTAAAAACTAAAATTTACCATTAATGCAACCTAACTACTCTTTTTATAAAACCTTATTAACAGAACAACTTCATTTTAAATACCACTTTACTCAACAATTCTGTAAAATCATCATCTTCTTATAAAAAAAACTCAAAAATCTCTCATTTAAACTACTTCTTATTAATATCTTCTTAATCATCTATTACTTGTATACAAAAACTTCAAAAATTAATAAATTTTACATTGTTTCCCAGCTAACACTGTATTTCATCAAAATCTTTAGACACCTTTATCAAATAACTTCTCACAATCATCTATTATTTCAAATTCAATCATTATTTATTGAAAAATCGTTAATTATTTATTTCATTTATAAATCTCATCAAAATCTCTCTTATTATTTTTAATTTATTACTCCTTCCTTTAAAAAAACAAAAACTTAACCTCCCTCATTCATTATTTAACATCAAAAACTAAAAAAACTTTATTATTATCTGTCTTGGCAAAACTCACATAGATTCTCAAACTTTTTCACCAATTAATTTTCTCAAACCATTAGTCACTTAAAACTAACAATCTTATGATATCAAATTACTATTAAATAATCCTTAACATTTATAAACATCAAACATACAACTTATCTTTTTTACAATTCAACATCTAATTACCTTTTCTAATCACCTAATCAACATTTTTACAATTTTACAGAACTTTCCGTTTCATTTCATAAAAACTCTCCTTTTGTCACGTCCGGTTTATTTCTAGGCTTTGTTTCTTAACAAACCCCCTCCTTTCACCATGTAAGCATTGTCCTATTGTCCCTTGACGACTTCCCTCAACATCTGTTTCTACTTGTTATAATAGACCCAAAAAAAAAACTTTTCCTATATCTATGAAAGTTTATGACACTTACAAACATAAGTCATTGTTTATGTTTTTTGCCCAAAATTACATGTGACAGAACTTTAAACAACTACGTTGGATTTTTTGATAAGTTTTCCAATTAACTCTAAATCACTACCTTCTAGAAATGATATCTTAGGCCTTGATCATATCACTTCTCGAACATAGCTACATCCTGCCTCGAAAGACAGTTCGCCTACCAAACTTTATATTTTTATAATATAATCAAGAACTCTAGGTTCTCTCTTGAACTTTTTCTACTAAATTTCTGTATTTCTCAACACAAAATAAGAACTCTTTGTTCTTTAAACTTCTCAAAATTGTCAAAGTTTTAACTATATTTCATTTACATGAGTCGTATGACAATTTTTTGTTTTTGTTTTTTGTTTTTTCTTATTTTATTTTTCAAAACTCGACCGGGATTTATTATCGTAACAGTAATTGAATTATACTCCTCTATTCTGATAATAAAGCCCTGTCGAACGTCGATTAATAAAACCCTCCAACGTTCCATTTTTGTTTTGTTTTTTATTTATACCTTTTTTATTTGATTTTTTATGAATTTTTTGTTTATTTTATGCATTTGACCTCCTACTTTCCCCACTACAGTCCTTCTGACCGCCTACTTTTTACCGTGCATACTTCAAATTGCTCTTTGGACTCTTACACAGGGTAACATGTTGTGACGTTGAAATGTGCAGTGGTTGAATGCAATATCCCTACTAAATTCAAGATAAAGCCCAAAACACATCCCTATTCCACAACACGCCCTCCATGTAGTCCCAGAATGCCTTATTCTTGCGAATAAAACATTCTATTATTACTACATAAACTCCTACCTCCTCCCAATCGTTCATGTACTCCTTAAATGCATCTACACGAAGAAAATTTTAAAATTCATAAAAAATTTCATTCAAATCGTATCATCCGAAGTTGAAATAATGTTTATTTTACCAATCTTATTATTAGCATCGTCAATTTTCTGTTTATGTAATCCTTTCTAGATGTTATTATTCAAATTCAATAAGAATTTTTATTTTTTTTAAAACTTATTCTAAGTTCTTTACTTAGAAATTTACTTTTAATTCTATTAAAGTTATTTATGTAATCTACTTTTGTTCTTATTTACTTTATTTAAAACCAATTATCCTCTATTTAAATACTCTTTATTTGAAAACGCAAGTTAATTTCCGATTATAAGTCAAAAGTTTTTTATTTTCAGAACAGCAATTTTGTAACACGCTGTATCTCGTCTCAATGTCATGCAAAGAACTTATACCTGACTAAGGAATAAACAATTTCCCCTTTGTATATAGAGACGCAATTCTTTATCTGTTCACTACTGATAAGAAGTGAACCTTTTGGTTCCAATACGGTCTATAGATGAATCTCAACTCTCGTCACATTTTATTGAATCCACCTACTTAATATTGAATATTATTTCTTCAACACTACTCTGAATCCTTGCTTCGAACTAACTATCTTATCTATGTCACGTTTCTTAATTATTTATTCCTTTCATAAACATACTGAGTTATTTACTAACCATCTTGCATCTCCAATGATCCTCTCATCTAACAAATCTGTTATCGTCACGATTTCTAAATATTATTTCTTCTATAAACATATGAAATTGTTTACTGCTATAATCCAGCGTCTTTACTTTAACAAATACTAAAACCTTTCTTAAACTAAAACTTCTAACATTTTACGCTTGGCTTATATTATTATTTATTCTGATTCTGTCTTAGCTTACAAAATTTATCAGTACACACAAATTATTAATATTCATAACTCTTAATTAATCATTATCAAACTTAAACTTATTTATTAACAAAATTCTTATTCTATTAATTATTTTTCAAAATCAAGTCCTTGTGTTATTATAAAAATGTCTTTACATTATTATTAGTCATTCCAAATATTCAATTGATTACAACAATTATGAATTATCCGTTTTTTTCGATGGTTCCCCGATTGGTGAAAAATTTTAAAGTACATGATTAAATTTTTTAACATACTTTTAATGTTAAATACTACTTCTAGCTTAGATCGTTTTTCTAGGCTAGTCTCTACAACAGACCCTTTCCTAACAAAAGATTCCCCTTTGTTATTGTCTGGAAGTATTGACAAAACAACTTTTCCTTTCTTTCTTACGGACATACCTACATCTCTCTTTCTCTCAAACATCTTAGAATCTATTGACCTACATTTGTCAGCTGTCAGCTTGGGAATCCTCACCCCACCATTATCGTATATTACTGTAAAGTCTTCTTTTAATATTTCCTTTTTAAACTTGTATTCAAAGCTACTCTTTTCATAAAAACTTTTAATTTCTTGCTCTTGGATTCTAAAAACATTTCTAAATTTTAACATTATGTTACTTTCAAAACCTATTGTCCTACAATAGCTTTGTTTCCTTACAAATACAATTAATTCTTTTGTTATCACATTATTTACTTTTACTTTGTTTTTTGAATTAATTATACCTATTCCAACCCCACCAAACTTATTCACTTCAACATTACTTGTTATTTCTAGATTTACCTTGTTACATGTTAACCCATTATTTTTCTTAATTTCAACATTACCTGTTAACTGTTTTAAATCATTGCTTTCAAAAGGCTCATTTTGACTTACATTAGGCTTAACTATTGTCTCGTTTTTAAATTTTCCCCGTTTTAATTCTAAATTTTCTTTTTCCCATTCCAGATTTTCTTGTTCCAATTTCTTAATAAATTGTGTTAATGACTGTTTTTCTTCATTACTTAAACTTAATTCCCATTGTTTTATTTCATCCGAAAATAATTCTGTTATTTGCTTAGCTCTCTCCTTACAACTTATTTGCTTATTATCTATAATATTACTCATTTTCAAATATTTATCACTCTCATCAATCTGACTATTGTTAACCTCACCATTACCATTTAGCAAATTACTATTTTTATTTACTGAATCACTTGAAACTTCATTTTTTCCATCAAAATTATTAACCCCACAAATTTTTTTAACTTTTAAATTTTCAGTATTATCTACTTCATTGTTTACTTTATTATTATTTTTCACAATCTCATCAATCTTTGTATTATCACATTCGCAATAATCATACCATACTTTTTCTGTTTTACTACTACAAACACTTGCGGTTACCCTAGTAAAAGGAGGTACTTCTTCTATTAACCTATCTTCCATTTTTCTATAAGTTTCATTTCTCACTTCAAACACAGCCCTTATCATCTTAAACATTTCCTTTTTTAATTCTAATTCACTATATGTTAAATTTTGTCCTAACCTTCCATACCCTTGTTTATCTAACTCTTCCCTATCCATTTCTATAAGCCACCATTCCCTAAGTTTCTTATTTTCATCTATGTCATCTGTTACCCATCGATATCTATATTTTTTGTTTACATTTTAAAATATTTCTCAGCTTCTTGTTTTATTGCTTCAAATTCTTTATTCATCCTATTTCTATTTTTTTTCACTTATCAAATGATAAATGCTTGTACCCTCCATCAAATGATCACTGCTTGTACCCTCCATTTTAATTATTATTATTATTTTTTAGTTTTAAATTTAAATTTTAGTTACCAAAATCATTACCCTAACCTGTTCACTATTATTATCATTTATTATTTCTAACTCCATTTTTATCTTATTATATTTAACACAAAAAATTATAAAAAAGAATCTTTCTTATTATGATAGAGAGAGTCCTTACCTTGATTTTAAGAGTTCTCATTACCAAAATCACTGTTTATTTCGACTAAAAAGGCCCACAGTTGCGGCGACATTTGTAACAATTCAAAAATTAGCTGAAGTTACTTTTAATGTTATTAATTTGTTAATTTGCTCGACCTTAGGGCGCCAGGTTTGCTTTAGCATACCAATTTAGAAAAAAGAATGAATTTAATTATTTATAAAATCTCTGGGGTCGTAGGCTCTTTTTACTGTGTACTTACAGTGGATTTTGGTTTTAAATGAGAACACTTTGGCTGAAATGTTACAAAGAAAACATTTATTAAACATTCAAAGAAACATCCTACAAATATTATTAACAAAAAAAATCATATTATAAATACTAGTTATCTTTTTAGTTTTAATAACAAATTATGAATTTATATTTCTTTTATTTCATTCTTTCAAATTAATTAATTTTATCTTCAAAAATGCTTCTACAAATAAAATTGTTGCAACAGGACTTTAATCTATGAAAATTTTTAGTAGTAACTTTGTAGCTTTAAAAGAAAAATGAAAAGATGCTATTTTCATTATTTAAAAATTTCATTTTACTAGTATCTCTTCTAGTAATAATCTACTAAACTTTCTTTAAATAGATAAACATTTACAAAAAAATTAATTTAAAACATAATACAGGTTATTAATCAAACAGGTAATATATAGCGTCTATACCACAACGCCGATCTAAATAAAAAACATTGTCCGTTTCCGAATGGAAGACTGATGTCCTACAAGTTGAAATTCTACAGCTTCTAGTAGATTCTCCCTCGTTCAGAAATTGTTTTCTCAAGTTGTTGAGAATGTTCTTAACTCGCGTATATAAACCATTGTCTTTTATGTTCCCGCGTTATTGTCATTGAAACACGCTCTTTATAGATTTTTTAAAACACTTTCGATCTCTATTTGAGACAAAAAATCAAATGTACATTGTTCTAATAGAACCTAGAAACTCTTTCTACGATCTTATCTCTCCAAACACTAGACTTCGACTTTGAAAAACACAACTTGTCCATTTTAAGCGGTTAACTCTAACTCCACAAAACACATCCAGTCCCTTCAAGCTCTGGACTTCTACTGCTGTTGCCATGAGGCAAATTCTTACTTCCGAAAGCGTTCCTTCCGGTTACTGTTCACACATTTTACCACACTGCCGTAAAATACAAATGATTTACTTAACATAACAAACAAACTAAATTACATTAAAATTAAACATGGTAATTCATACTGCTGTCTTGAAAATCCATTTTTCTTTTATTAATGACGTTACTAAATTTAAATTATTATTTGAATCTCTTATCTCTTTGGCTTAACCGCGTCTTTTAAATGGGTCTATATTAAAATCTGACTTTTTACACTGTCACAACAGCTATATGTGTTCATAACTTGGTAACATTACAGAGCAAGCATTTCTTTTCCTGTTCAGCTATTATAAGATTTTACAGTTTTTGCATTGATAGTCAATGTCAAAGGATATTTGTCAACAACTATGTATAATTTTTAAGTAAAACTACTATGAGAAGCTGACAAGATATAGTATGTCCTAAAAACAGGAGGATAGCTCAAAAGTTTCCTTTTTCTATATTATAAATAAGCACATAAATTTAAATTTTCATTTTTTTAAATTTTAGTTATCCATTTTAGAAAATAACCAATATTTTGTATTTAAATATAGAGTATAAGTTATTCCATACCAATCATAACATTATTTTAGCTAATAGTTCATTTAATTACATCGTACAAATTATGACTATTTTTTATAACACTTTAGAAATAATTACTTTGTACTATTATTATTATTATTTTTGTGTATCCTTTTTCAATTAATTTTTTTAATAACATAAAACAAAGCAGTTTTCATTGCTGCCACATTACAACCACTCCCTTTCTCTCATTCCCTCTTTTTTAAGTATAAACTCATCAAAGTTATACTTTATCTATCGATAATAAAATTTGTATCATATTTATTGTGGGGTCTAAATTTTATTTGTAGTCAGCACTGGATAAAATATTACAATAAAAAAAAAGTTTAATTGTTTGGGGAGAAGGTTAATTCACCCTTTTTTTAGCATTCCTGACAATCAGCAACACTTCTTCCTAATTACGATAGTAATTAGAGGAATTACTAGGCCAAGATAATAAATGCCTTTTGATTGTTACAATTAAATACCACTGAAAAAGCCAAAATAACCTAGAGTTTACTTGTTCCTATGATGTTGCTCTAGTAGGTAATCTGAAGACATAGGTACTGCAAATAATAATAAATTACTAAAACTTGATTTAAGTTACACTTGTAAGTCAATTAAAATAATAAAATGTGTTACTTTTGGTTAATCCAACATAAAGTTGGAGTTAATGGTAAGTTATTTTCATCAGTAATGGTATTGAATGCCAAAATAATAATTTGATAATTAGTGATGAAGATAATATGACATAATAATAATAGCGATAGTGATACCACTTAGATAAATGATGTCACTAGGTGTAGACATGGATATCTTATCACCATTGCTGAATATGCTGCTGCAGTTTGGTAATCTATTTGCCATACCCGAAAATCTTGTAAATGCCCAGCAAATGAAATAATACAAATACAAATATAATACCTTTGTAGCTAAACAGATTAGAATTGAAGGAGACTGTCTTTGGCTTTTTAAATTTATTTTTCAAGGAGGAGTAAACTTGAAGGCTGTGTTTACATTAAAAAGATACGTTATAATACTCAAATTTATAATACTTTTCTAGAGTATTATATTTTTTTTAAATTTATTATAAATAAAAAAATTATTTATATCATTAAATTTTTTAACAGAACAATAAAAGAAATATTAAATAAAAAAATAAATGTTTTTTTTATATTCTTAAATTTATTTTTTTATATTCTTATCTCGGGGTATACTTGGGCTTCACAATTTACACAAAAATACATTTAAACAATAATCAGTTCATCTCACCATTATTCACAATGCTCCCCTTATATCTTCTTCTTGGTGATTGTTCAAAATAACAAATATTCAATATTATAATAGTTCACTTTTATTAGAGTGTTTTATTTTTCAATTGCATCATATATTTTTTTTTAATCTTAACTTAACTTCAGATCCTCTTACTCACACTAGAATAATTTTGAAAAATCTTCTTCTTCCTTTAAATTGTTATTCTAAATCATATGATCCACTGTTGTTTTTCTCACATGGTCCCCCTGCACCTGCCTATCAAATTTTGCATTTCTGTATATAATACTTGAACAACCTCCCACAACTTTATATTTACAATTTCCATTTTACTTTTTATATCCAAACCTGAAGAAATTCAAAATATATATCTCGAATTGTTATACAATTTATATAAATGTTATAACAGTCCCCTAAATTTATAATTTTTTATAATATTTACAAATTTTATGAATAAATTATAAATTTACATAATAACATTTCTATTTCAAATCTGTCATACTTTAGCATATATTTGACATATCTTATTTCGTCGTTCTTTTTAATTACCACTACAATAGGGTTTATATAAGGGCTATTACTTTCTTCTATTATTTCTCTGTCTAACATATTCTGTATTTCTCTGTGTACTGCCTCCTGGTATTTTATTGGAATAGGGTAACTTTTTTGAAAAAATGGTTTATTTTGTGAAATTTGAATTTTGTGTTCATAACAGTTACACTTGCCTGGTAATTCCGAAAATATAGTTTTATATTTAAACAACAATTCTCCCAACTGCTCCTTTTGTGTATCATTCAACAATTCCAGATTATTTACCTCTGCTATAATTTGGTCTGCAGATAGAGTTCCATTACCATTTGAATTATATTTTAAGCCTATATCATAATTATTTATATCTTCATATTTCTTCCAACTATCATATCTATTCTCTTGTATCATTCCCACATCATTTCCTTCTTTAATTAAATCACACCTAACTCCATTACTCTCTGTACTATTCATTTCCAATACTTCATTTATATTATTATATTCCATTAATATCTTATTAGTATTAAAATCAAGCTTCATTTTCAATTCACATATACTGTCCATTCCAATTATAATTTCTCTTAATAATTCTGGTATTACCAAACATTGCATATGATATATTATTTTATTTAATTCTACTTTTAACATAACTATCTTCTCAACTCTTCTACTTTTTCTTCCTGTGGCTGTTAAAATATGAATTCCTGTCACTGGTAATTCTTCAATTCTACCAAATCTATGTATATTTTGCTTATACCATTCCTGTTGAATACATGTTGCATTGCTCCCTGTGTCCACTAATCCTTTAATTTTAATGTCCCCTATCTTTAAATTTATTTCTGGATTATTTTTTATATATCCATTTCCATTTTCTGTTTTCACCTCATCTTTGTCACATTCTGTTATAAAATTCCTGTCACATAATATTGTAGTAAGTATTATATCTTTATTTACATTAGGCCTATTATTTATTAATTCTACTTTTTCTTGTTTTTGCTTATTTTGCACTGAAAGATCTGTTTTCGAAATTTCTATTGCTTTATCTCTTAAATCTTCTAGGCCTATAGTTGATATTCCAGTGCCTATTAGTTTAAAGTTGGAATTGCATCGACTACAACTTCCTGTTTCTCTTCTGGTCTTGCCTGTATCATATTTATTTCCCTGTAATTTCTGTTCCCTTGATTTCTATTAAATTCTCGTTCTCTATTTGGCATATCCCTTTGAAATTGTACCATGCTTTGTCTTGGCTGACTATTTAAATTAAATCTTCTATCTCCATTTTGTCTCCCATATCCTTCTTTAGTTTGATTAGGCCTAAATTGAAATGCATTTCCTGTATATTGTGGTCTGTAGTTAAAATTTTTACTATTGTTTTGCTGTCCAAATCTATTAAAATTATTTTCTTTATTTTGATTATATTGTCCAAACTTATTTTCAGAGAATTTTGGTATAAATCTATTTTCTATTTCTATAGACTTAAATTTTCTTTTGGCTTCCTCACCATTTCTTATCAATTCATTTTTCTCCTCTATGTCCTCTTCATTTAAAAATCTCTCCATATCACGGATAGTAGTAATGTTTTGAACTTTTCGAGCATCTCTCACTTTATCATCATAATGTCTCGCTAATCTCCTAATAATCTCTTCTTCAGTTGGTGTCGGTGTTAAATTTTTCATTTGTATTACCTTTTCAATGAAATATTCTGCCCTATTTAGCATACCACCTGGTCTGAACTTTTCTACCTCTAGCCTACTCCTTATGCCATTTTGTACTTCATCATTCCAGTATTTTTCAAACATCCTCTCTTTTAAAGTTTCCAAATCATCAATTTCCTCCCTGACTATTTGCCACCATTTTGCAGCATTTCCTTCTAATGATATGTCCATAATGTCCTTAATACTCAAACTATCTCTCCCTTCTTTAATCCTTCTTTCCTGTATCTTACTTATGTATCGCTCTAAATTCCTAAAGTATTCTACTGGGTTTGAATTTCTTCCATTAAATTTAGGCATATTCAAATCAGTATTATTATTCTCACCAATATAAATTATTTGTGGTACACCTCCAAAAGTTTTAATTTTCTTTAAATTACCTTCAGTCTCATCTAACCTCTCCTTAACTTTATTTAAGTCTTGGCCTAATTCCTTATTTTTAGATTCAAATTTACTATCTAACATCTTAATGCTTTGATGTTGTTCTATAAATTTAGTTTCTATCTTTTTATAGTTTTCTTCCATGTCCCTTTCCAACTCATTTATGTTTTCATCCATTTGTACCTTAAATTCTCCCATATTCTCCATTATGTGTCCCTTAAATTCATTTAATCTCCCTTCCAATTTCTCATCTAATTTACACAATAATTCATCTTTGATTTGGTTAGAATTTTCTATTAATTTTGTGTTAAAATTTTTTAACTCTCCCTTAAATTCATTTTTTAATTCATTTTCTAATTTATTCATTTGATTTCCTAATTTATTATTCATTTGGTTCAAATCTTCTTTCAAATTACCCATAATACTAGTCTCCATCTTATTAAAACGTTGCATCATCATTTGAACTAACCTATTCATGTCTGATCCCTGTCCTTCGGTTAGGCCTACATTTTCATTTAAATTGACATTTTCCTCCTCCATCTGTCTGTCTTCAGTCACATCAATAATGTTCACCATTTCCCCTTGAGTTTCCTTTAAATTTTGCTTAGGCCTAGTTTGTTTTATTTGCAAATTCGATTCTATTTTACGTTGGGTTTCTTTTGGATTCTCTCTTAAAACATAATTTCCCTTATCTGCCATTTTATGGGTTTAAAAATTTGTTTAAAATTATAATTTAATATTAAAATATATATATCTCAAATTATTAAATATATATTACCTGAAATATTGCTTATTATTCTTAACATAACCAAATTTCATATCAAATAGAGCCAATACGTTGTGAGCCTTATTTATAATAAGAAATTTAATTTAATATAGTCTTCTTTTATTTATCGTGCCCCACGTTGTGGATGCCAAATTTATAATACTCAAATTTATAATACTTTTCTAGAGTATTATATATTTTTTAAATTTATTATAAATAAAAAAATTATTTATATCATTAAATTTTTTAACAGAACAATAAAAGAAATATTAAATAAAAAAATAAATGTTTTTTTTATATTCTTAAATTTATTTTTTTATATTCTTATCTCGGGGTATACTTGGGCTTCACAATTTACACAAAAATACATTTAAACAATAATCAGTTCATCTCACCATTATTCACAATGCTCCCCTTATATCTTCTTCTTGGTGATTGTTCAAAATAACAAATATTCAATATTATAATAGTTCACTTTTATTAGAGTGTTTTATTTTTCAATTGCATCATATATTTTTTTTTTATCTTAACTTAACTTCAGATCCTCTTACTCACACTAGAATAATTTTGAAAAATTTTCTTCTTCCTTTAAATTGTTATTCTAAATCATATGATCCACTGTTGTTTTTCTCACATGGTCCCCCTGCACCTGCCTATCAAATTTTGCATTTCTGTATATAATACTTGAACAACCTCCCACAACTTTATATTTACAATTTCCATTTTACTTTTTATATCCAAACCTGAAGAAATTCAAAATATATATCTCGAATTGTTATACAATTTATATAAATGTTATAACGTTTTAAGTGAAAATTCGTTGGTCGTCTTTTTTGACATTGACACATGAATTCCTCTTTCGATATTTACATATTCTTACTTGCTGTTTTTGTACATTTTATTTTCAATTTTCAATTTTCAATTTTCAATTTTCGTGATTTAAAATTCACTTGGGAGTGAAATTTTTTTGATGTTTTAAAAATAAGTTTTAAGAGTTACTGATTCTTTAAAAAAAGAAGAATTTAAAAAACCAGGAATAATATATTCTTTCAACATTTACCGGTGAACTCTTTTTAGATGTCTGATATTTGGACCGACAAATTTAATAAAAGGGTACATTCACTATCAGTTTCAAGAACAGTTTGAATAAACTTCAGTTTTTTTTCACCAGCTACTTTAAAGAAATTGATCGTATCTCTTTGTTTAATCACAAATGTAATCAGAAATTTGTAAAGACTCAGTACTGTATAAAAGTTCATTGAGATTGTATCTTTTCACTTACAAAGTTAAATTCATTTAGAACGTCTCCCCAAAATGCAACCATAAATGTTGTTTCTCGAGAGACAAGTTGTTTTAAAAGTCCTTTAACTTTATTCTTTGTGACTTCATTTTCTTCTTGGCTGTAAATCATACTCTTGACGACCTTTATATTGGCTCAAAATCTCTGTTTAAGTTTCTACAAGCTTCTTCTCTCGCCGACCATCTTATCACGCTTAACGATTTGATGATTAGGATCTTACCTTCAGGTTTGAACAATGATTCTAGGGCATTCCATCTATGCATAGAGGAAAAGAAATTGTAGAGTAATTATAATAATTCAAAAAAGTTTCTGGAAATTATACAACATTCTGCAGCACTTGATCCTACCAAATTCAGAGAATGGGCAAAACAAGGTATGCAAAATATTTATGGATTAGCTTAGCTTGTAAACCCGTATATATTCCGGACATATTTGATGCATTATCATATGACTGTCCACAGCAGTTTTGAATATCTAAGTTATAAGTCTTCAAAAATTTCAAAACTGAATCAGCAAATTCTACTCCTTTGTGTCCTTGGTATTTTTAAACCAAACGTTCTTCGGGATATCCACTTTCATTAAACATATCTTAAAATGAATGAATTGTTCACTGTGAGTTACATTAGGTGTGGAGTACGATAATTGAAAAGCATTTTGATGTTTTTACTTCTTTAAAGAATTTTTTTCTAAAACACTTTTACCCATCAACTAAATTAACAAATACTTGATGAAAGGTAAGATTGACCACGGTGACCTTACTTATCAATGTGAGATATCAAAAGGAGTCAAATTCTGCAATTAGTACTAGGCACATCACAAAGTTGCCATTGTTAGTGGAATCAAAAACTTCATCATTTCCCCTGAAGGCAAGGCCTCGCGATGCTAGTTTTTTGATAACGGCAACCACTCTATGAAGTACGACTTTTTAATATTGGACTTTTTCTTCAACATGAGAGATTTCAATTGCTTATCAACTGTCCCCATTTCAGTGTCTCTCTGTTTAATCGTTATTATACTGTGAAAGTGTGCATGTGAGTTCTCATGTTCTTTAACTCGTTGAGAACCATGTTTCCCATCACTAAATCCACTTGTCAATGAATTGACTTGAAGTTGGGTAAAAGTTGTTTACAGGGGCCACAAAACAAAGATCCCTGGCTAGGCCAATCAACTTAATATTCTCTATTTACACATCTCCATTAGCAAGTTTCTGATCAAATAATGATTTGCTCAAAAACCTGTTTTTTTCCAAGGTAGAATGGTCAAAGTCGCCATCTTTATTTTGTTTAAATCCATTTTTGGCAAAATAGTCTCTGGTGGTAACATTTACTTTCCAAAATACTGGATCATTACTGGGCTTCAAATCATCTGTTTCACTAGAAGAAGTAGGCATGGCTGGATTGAATTCTTGAAAAACTAGTACAAAATTTCTTTCAAAATTGGACACAGTTTCGTTTTCCTCAGATGCCACTTTATGTCTTTTTTCATTGTTATATGACTTTTCTTCCTGGTCAGTTGTAGAGTTAGTATTAAATTGTGAAGAGGTCTCCCCTGCCCGTGGAGTAATTTAAAAAAATATATATATATCCAGTTTAACTGTTTTGTTTATTACATTGTTTATTTTTTACTCTTTTGATCCGCTATTTTGCAGTATTCTACAATGACAAGTCTCTTGCGTCCCGTCCATTTTTCAATTAAGAAATCATAACAAACAAAAAACTAAATAACTTATTTGCACATGAATGCGCTAATGCACTACTAGTGAAGTCACTACGGTATAGACAACCGTAAACCAACACAGGGAGAACAACACTCTGAGTTTTTAATCTTTACATTACTTGCAGCTTGAAAGCCAACCTGACTATGATAAGAAATGTAAACATGTCTCTGATTGGTCGCACGGTTCCAGGTCCCCAAATAGAGCGGTAGAATCACGAAGATGTTACTCTCGCATGCGCATAACACGTCTGCAGTACAAACTGCTGCCTTTTACTGCCATACTTCTAGTAATATAGAGAAATAGTAAAGCTCATAATAATACTTTTTATTGGTTCCTAAAAGGTTAAAAATATTCTGCATTAGCATTACATTACCTTAAAACAATACATTTCTCAGAGTTCAGCGTAAAATTTTGGGAAAATGTGTTCTATTATTTTTACAAATATTTATTTTTCTCAAAATTTGCTGCCCCTAAAAAATGCCTAAATCCAGCCCTGGATATAAGTATATATATATTTTTTTAAAATTAAAATAAACCTACTGTGATATTGTATAAATGAAACTTTGTGTTGGTTCCAATCATTAAGCAAGCTTTTTGTTAGGAACTTTTTTGCCACCAGTGTACACAGTTTTGTTCATCATCATGTCGCATAAATTAAGTAGCCTACATAAAAAGGTATGCCAAAGACGAACCATTTAGGAGTCTATTACACAGATGACTGATCATCTTTACAGTGAGTTAATTATGAATCACAGAACTCCTGCGGTGATAGCAGGTTCGCAGCGCCCGCGGTGCGAGGGGCCTGTGAGCTGGGGGGCCCGCGAGCCTTGACCGGGATTTTTCGGGAAATTTTACCGGGACCCAGACCCGCAACGGCCCCCCCTATCATAACAATATTTTTATGAGTATTGTCAAGAAATTAGTTAGTTGTAGTCGAATTTCGGAACGGTCGATTTATTGCGTGCGTTCTAAGTGGCAAATGTGAGAAAGTGTGTGAACAGTGAACAGTGTCGAGAGTGTGTTTTAGTTTTATATTATTTAAAAGACCGTGCATTTTTTTAACTATGGCACAGCAGCCATATAAACACTTGATTGGTTCTCAAAAAAGAAAACTACAGAAAGAGAGGGTAGAAAAAGCAGGTGAACTTCAAAAGATTGACTTTTAAAAAAAAAAACCAATTGATATAAATTCACCTAGTATATGTAACATTGAAAAAACAGTAGTTTACAGTGATGAGGAAATTGGACAAAGCAGTTTAATTGTTGGGGAACCAGAAAAATATACAGATGATAACACCAAAACTTCTGATATTTCCAATATTAACGAACAATGCGATGAGGTTAATATTGAATCAAAGCTCCAAAGTGACATTGTTTTTTTCCAGGGCCTGTTTCTGTGGAAACTAAAGAAAAGGTGTTATCCATGTAACCATACCGTCCACTTGGCCCCTTCCCAAAGGATGCAGTATCCAAGCGATCATTCAGCGTGGAATAGGCTACTATAGTTACAAAACATTAACTGGGCAGATACTGGTTGTGTTACTCTCCAAAATTAGATGCTGCTTATTGTGATATTGTAAATAATAATCTGTAGTGAGTAAGTAGTGGAATGTTCACAGAAAGGTCTTTGCCTAGCATTCACCCACCCCCTGCCAACACTGCCGCCCCAAGTGCAAGCTTAGGTGGAAATACCCGTAATAATGTTTTTAAAGATTATTGGGAGAGGGGGGCCCGATGAACAAACTTGCGTGGGGCCTGCGGGTTCTTATCACCGCCACTGGAAGATTATTTCTAAACACGAATATTTGGTATCTAGGACAAATAAGGTTAGGGTGCGTTTATTTTTATTACACTTGAAATTTACAGTTTATAAGTTATATAATTTATATAAGTCTAATTTCTTGTTTTATGACTTTACAATTAAAATTTTTGTTTGTTTGTTCAAAATTTTAGTCCTATAATGAATTTGGTGGAGATTACATATACTGTAATAGCCTACAGTAACAATAGCTTTACATTAAACTCTAAAAAAATTTAAATATCAAAAAACTATAGAAAGATGCTTTAAAATATTTCTTTTTACGAAAATGATGGTTTCTGAGTTCTCCAAAGAGTTGCTTTTCAAAGCGGAGTGGTGAAAGATTTGAAATGATTACCTCTTAAAATATGAATTTTATGAAAACATGTAAAATACAACTTTTAAATATCATAAAATTCCTCCAATTTAGTTTGTTACTTGCTCCGATGAAATTAAAGTTGAATGAGTATATATTTGTATATATTTATAAAAATTCACAATTTTTGAATATTTTTATAAACATAGACATTGTCATTGACAAAGTTTATTAGTTTAAATCGGTCGAACTTTACAGGGTTTAGAAGATCACACTGTAACAATATGAAAAACGATTTTTAAATTTTAATGTAGATAGGCCTAAATATAAACAAACACTAATTCATTGAAAATACCAATTTTGTGAAAAATAATGTTTTGTGCTACTATATTTACATTTATCAAATATAAAATAACAACAAACATCAAAATTTGATTGTATGATAAGAAAACAATTATGCTTAATTGTTATTTTTGAACTAAATAATATTGTTATTCATGAACAATTCAATTTTAAATGTTTTATTGGATGTCTTTTTTTCCCCCTTATTTCAATCATAATTTGGTCAATTTTCATCATACATCAACAAATAAGAGGTTAAAATAAAGGCAATTGAATTAGGCATTCTAAAATATGTATTTTATTAGAATTTTCTATAGACATATAGTTCTTGAGTTATTAACAATTAAAATGTGTAAAATTAGTGTGTACGACATGGGATAATTCCAGCACTACATTTAAAAGGCGATAACTCGATTAATTTTAATTATACTAAAACTAATAAAATAAAATTGTAGCGACTTTTATAATCTTTAAAATATGTAACATTATTTGGTAATTATGTATTGAAGGTCACCCTACGTTTTAATAGTAAAAATCATGCAAACTTAAACTATTTACAATTGCAACATGTCCAATGGGTAATAATATTCTAACCTAAATTCATGAGCAAAATAAAAGTAAGAGTTCTAAATAGACCTAATAAAAAATAAGCATATACAAAAAGTACAACCACTAGGGAAACAAACCATCAACAAACATTAAAAAGAATACAATATAAAAATAAACTAAAATGTAGCTCATATTTGGTCTAAAGAAAAACATATCATGATGTTAGAAATAACAAAACCACTAACACCTTGATCATCATCACCATAAACCATACTTATCATCCACAATTCATTCTAATCAAACAAATTGTAAAAACTTTAGTTATTATTATTAAAAATATATGTGTTCAGTTATTATTATTAAGATTTGAAATAAGAAATAAAAATCAGTGGGTGAAGTTATACAACTAGTTCTATTTTATATATGTGAACAGAAACCAAAAGTGACAGTGTAACTAAAGTTGATGATCCAAGGCTAGAGGAATCAAGAAAGCAAAAATCAATAATTAAGGTATTGGTGTGAAACATCTCTTCAAACAATTAACCACGTCCTTCTGGAGGTTATATTCAAAATAAAATATCTTTTTCTGAAATAAGAGAGATCATTCAAAGAACTTCGTATAATTTGAAACTACATAAATAAGATGATAATCCACAGCTGATAAGTAAATTATTACAAATGATAAGTATATAGTATATACGAATTAAAACAAAACAAAAAAACTAGGGATATAAATTTCATAAGACTATCTTCAATATTAGGCCTACTAGTAACAGTGAAATACATTAAGACTATATATATATGGAAACATTTTTTAATAACAAACTTTCATATAATATAGACTATAATATAAAACTTAATACCAAAAACTGACAGGCCACCTACAACCGAGATTAAGACTTTACTTATCTAAATTATATAGTTAATTGAAAATCGAAATTTAACATGTTATTCATGGTTTATAAATATTTTTGATTTAAAGTCTAAAATTTTAAAAAATGGAATATTTGTTAACAATATAGTTGATTTTTATTTTGTTAATGTTGTTTATTCAGATGTCATTTTAAGTATTGCACCTTGTTTGTCATAATGAGATCTTTTTTAATAATACGAAACAATTTCAAGTCTCAAAATTCATTAACATTAAAGAAACTGATACTTTTAGACACAAGGTATAAAAGGTTATTTGGGTCATGACGAATGTGTAAATTAGGTTTTACGACTACATTAATCAGGTTAAAGTGCTCATTAAAGTAATGACAACATGAGTCAAGTTTGTGACTGCATTACCAGTCAATGTTTATGTTATACACTATACATTACATTAGTGTAAATCATGGTGTGTAATTCAAAGGACAAAGGTCTGGGTATATAGTTACCTTTCCAGAACTTTGTTCTTCATTAGGTCTGGCTAGGTAACATATAGTTCGATCATTATAGTTGTGAAAACAAATAGTGTCTTGGCTATGTCAGATTTACCAATAACCATGGCTATAAAGTTACTAATCACTTTAATCTAATCTAATCCAAACTCTCTTAATGTAGCCGCAAGTATAGTGATAGGTGTATGGTTCTGATATTCACCGACCCAATTACCAGAGTATAAAACTTTATAAATAAGTACCATAAACAAATTAAGTATTAACTAAATATCCATATTTTAACATAAATGATAGCATTAACAAATTACAACATTGTCTAAAAATAATAAGTAGCCATCAGCAGGATTTGAATAATACCAACTTCTGAATGTTGAGTACATTTGAACTAGGCCTAATTGAGATAGACAACCTTCAATTTTAGATATTATACTTTGATTGATGAAACATGGCTACTAGAAATATTGAACATGACCTACTGAATATTCACTGATATTCTCCATCAATAGTGGACTAAAATATTACTGAATGTCTATATGGCCTCTGTCACCAACAGACCAGTAATGATGATAGTCTAGATTTGATAAAAACTATTAACACATTGAGTGCGGCTGGGACGCCGGCGGGGCGGGCCTGCCGTGCGTGCCCTACTGCCGCGACGCTGGCGGGGCAGACAGAAGCAATGTTTTCCATTGCTCATTGTGGCCCAGCCATTTGTGATAGAAGGGTCGAGTTTGCCCGCATTTTAAGGTTATCCCTTGTGTTTGTTTACAACTTGCTTCGTTTGTGGATCGGAGGCTCGGCGTTCGTTTGTGGTGACTGATACCTTTACGTCGCGCTTACAGAGTTCGCGGCTGGTGACGAGTGTGTTTTATTGATATTTATTTTGTGTTTTTTAGTTATTTTACTTTCAATATCCCTTGTGTTTGTTTACGACTTCATCGTTTGTGTATCGTGGGCTCAGCGTTCGTTTGTGGTGACCGATACCTTTATCGCGCTTACAGGGTTCGCGATCGGTGACGAGTGTTTTATTGATATTTATTTTGTGTTTTTTAGTTATTTTACTTTCAATATCCCTTGTGTTTGTTTAAGACTTCCTTCGTTTGTCGATCGTGGGCTCGTCGTTCGTTTGTGGTGACCGATACCTTTACGTCGTGCTTACGTTGTGGCCAAGACATCGGTGATATGCAATGGTGGACGTGGTATGATGCGGCCAGGACGCCGGCGGGGCATGACTTCAAAGTCCTGGATTTGAAGGAAGTCGAGCTGGAATCGAGTTTTAAACCCTAAAACTGAACTTCTACATTAGAAAGTTAAGGTTTGGTGATAAAAAAAAATTTTAGTATTATCCAACCCTAATGGTCATTTTTACAGCAGTGAATGTGTTAATTGAGTGACTTGGGATATAAAACTCTTAACATTAAATATCCCTACTCATATTAACAATAGACTCAGTTACACATTCCATCACCTTTTCTACATTATCAAATAGATACCAATTTTAAGGTTATACAACTTTCCAATGTATTGACACTGTATCAACTTTTAAAGTTTAAAACATGTTTTAACATTTATAACGATTTAAAACAGTTGATCTAGTTTAGCATTCCAATTAAATTTAGGTTGCTCCAAACAAAAAAAATACCTAGCCTAAGACTAATTACTCTTGTAATTTAATTTATCAATAGGGGAACTTAAGTTTTAAAATATATACTTACTGTCAAATTTTTTAGGCAAAACGCTTTCACGTTTGATTTCGAAATAATCCAACTTTTAAGAAAAGAAAACTCACGTTTGAAAGCGTAAACTAAATATTAGCCTTAATTAATTTTTTCAACAAATTCAGCTGACTGATATGAACTATGAAGTATGAACTACCTTCTTAATTTTGTTACAAAACGCAAATTAACTCCACACAGCTGTTCATTCTCAGCCTACTAAAATGATAGAATGTTTGGCCTTTTGTGATTGGTTAATGATTAAAACGAACCACTTCTCTTTATGCTATTGGTTGCCTGTTGTTTAGAGTGACCTTGAAAATGTAAAGATGTTTTAGGTTAGATTTGAAGCTCTAAGCAATAATAACCATTCTGTGTATTTAATTCATAGTTAATGACCTTCAAATTCAAACAATACTGCAGAGTGCACTGTGTAGACTGTAAACCATTTCTCAGATAATGACATCACTTATTATACTTGAATTTCAGTAGTAAGTAAACAATAAACATTAATAATAGAAATGAAGAAGTGGAAAGAAGCATCCAGTTTGATAATAACTGCTGCAGCACATTTTAATCCAAGTTTTAGAGCAGACAATGTATACACGGAATTGGAGAAATCAGACTTTCTTTTACTTGCATTAAAAAAGAAAAGTGAAAGTTTTCCCAAGGCATGTGTTTTTCCTGGAGGATCAATAAGTTCAGCAGATTCATCTACCGAGTGGATACATTTATTTGAAAGTTTTAATTGTAGGTTAGATACTCTTATCACAAGTGTGCATAATAATAGTACAAAATTACCAATCTTTGAAAATAGTAGTAATAATGATGAAATACCAAGGTGGTTATCATTAAGAATAACTGCTATTCGGGAAACATTTGAAGAATGTGGGCTTTTAATTTGTAAAAGTAACAGCAATTTGAAAAATGAACCATTAGCAGAACATCTTCAGATTAATTCAATCAATTTATGGCGAAAGAAAGTTATAGAAAATCCATATCAATTTATTAATCTCTGCAGAGAATTCAAGTGTTACCCTAATATTGAGGTGCTTTATCCATGGAGTAATTGGTTGACTCCAAGTAATAAACCAAAAAGATTTGATGCCATCTTCTTCATCACAAAATTAACAGAATTAGTACCTTTATCACCTGATAATTTTGAAATAGAAAGTGTTGAGGTAAGTTAACTGTTTTGATTAATCTACTCTATCTGGTAATTGTGTATTGTAGCTTGTTCTGAGATTTAGTTAAGAAATTTGTGAAAATCGTTTACTACATATCTTATTTTGAAACAATGAGATCATATTTGATGTCGGAAGACACTTTTAAAGTAGCAAAATACATTAGTAATGTAAGAAATATAAAAGTACAAAATAAAGTTAGTGAATGTCTGATCGCTTGATGTTTTTATACACATACATCCACCAAAATATTAAGGTAAGAAACATTATTACAAAATATATTTTACATGGTAAGGACTAATTATTGTTTTATTAGATCTGGCTAGATGACTATGTATAAACCTATTTCTCATGATTCTGTATTATGTCTGGCTATGTGACTGTAATTTTTTACAAAGAAATTTACTGGTATTTTTTGGTGATTTGAATAAAAAAACATATTCTACATCCTACCTTATTTCTCAGTAATAAAATAAGTGTTTCAATGCGGAGCTAACTTTTTCACAGGATAAAACATAATTTTAACTTTTCTAGATTACGGTCCATTAAGTGAGTTATGCTTTAAAATAGGTATGTAAGCGAATTTTTACCTTACAAGGTTAAGTAAGATAGCTATATATATAAATTTGACCTATGCATAAATTTGTTTACTGTAGTGCCCCAATTTTAATTTACTTTTCGTTATTTTTGTACTACATACATCATTACAATACTATAATGTTACTATTCTTATAAAGAGTCAACATTGCTTATTTTAGACAGAAATAATGGATTTTGATACTTGAAAAGGGCCTTCCCAGCTGAAGGATGATCCAATTGTTTAATAATGAAACTTGTAAAACACGATTTGAATAAATTTCAATATTAAATAGCAACAGGATCTCAACTGAACATTTACCTGGAAATCCAGCTCTGGTGTTGAATATTTAAGGTAATAGTTATGATTAGGTTAGTCAAGTTAGTGTATGTATTATCTTCGTTGGATGTATACCCTATGTTAGTATTGTTAGTAATATCAGTCATGGTGTGTCCTAAGTGTGAATTTCTGTTATTTGAAGTGGGAGAGGTCCAAGATATTCACGATTTTTATGTGCGACATAAGATTTTAAACCAATACACTTGTTGTCGTAAGTGTAATAATACTGCTAAAATATAAAACTAGACATTTTGTTGTTATAATAAGATCCGTATCCAAAAGAAAAAAGTGAAAAAATGTCATTGTTTAGTTTCCGCCAAAGTAAGCAGTTTTGTGACAAACTCAAAGTTATGTAATAAAACCTTATTTCGACTAATTAATTTCTGTTTTCAAACCCGCCTTGTCAATCTCTTCTAGTAAGGAATCTGCGCTTAAGCTCACATATAATTGTAGATTGGTATTCTTGTATTAGAGAGATCTATATAGGAGATACCATCTACAATTCTGTGCGAATCTGTGGGCCTAGTCAAATAGTAGAGATTGACAAGGCAAAGTTTGGTAAGAGAAAATATAACCGTGGCCGTCGAGTGAAGGGAAACTGGGCACTCTGCGGTATCTAATGAAATTCACCATTTATCGTTTCTGGTCCCTGTGAAAAAACGTAACTGGTCAACTTTGATACGCCTAATAAGAAAGTGGGTGAAACCGGGTTTAATGATAATAACAAACAGTTGGGGAGCCTATAATACCCTCAATCTTCCACTCACATAAGTGTAAACCACTGCTGTCATTTTGTGGACCCAGTAACCGGTGCACACACTAACACAGTTGAACAGGTGCTTGGAGGGACATCAGAGGCCAGATTCCAAAATATGGCATAAAGAGTAAACATTTCGTTGAATATTTAGCTTAGTACATGTTCAAAAAAAGATATCAACAAGAAGGAATAGTCCACCATTTCTTCCTAGTGGCTGCGAAATTATATCCACCAAAATATAAAGGTAAAACGCATATATATATATATATATATATATATATATATATGCGATCTTATATCCACAAAATATTAAGGTAAGATCCATGTATATCACCTAGTGAGACCTAATATAACAAGGGATCATACAGTCATACATTCACTAACTTGACTAACTTAGTCATAAATATTAACGTATGCATTCATAAACTGAGCAGTCATTCGTACTGGCACACCTAATATGATCTCATTTTTTCAAAATAAGGTAGGTAGAAATTTTTTTTGCTAAGACGTGTGAACATTTTAAATGTGGTTGGGTGTGAGTGTGAGGGTAGGTTGTGGATCTTTTTGAATGGGGTCTGGAAGCAGTGAGTGTCAGACTGGACCGGGAACCACACAATTTGACAAACTCAGTCAGCCGGCATTGATGCGCGATTACATGCTAAATTATTATTATTTTATATTAACTAATAAATTATACTACAGTTAACTAAATATTATATAATATTTGTTAGGGGGTTGACTCTAATAACTTAGTGGTTCTTACGTAACTAACCTGGCCAAAATGCCCGACTAGTCATGTATTACATCTTGTCGGAAATATTACATTTTTTAGCGCACCGTAAGATCCCCGGTGAAAGACCCACCCTAATCTGGCCTAGTGTGCCATTATTTGTGTGGACTACATGAGGGCAAATTAGTAAGGAGAAACTTAATTTTAATACTTATTAATATAAAAGATGGAGATGTTAACGGGTCCGATTTCGTTGCCTTGTGCACGATAACTGTGCGCATTCTTGCTCTACTTCAGCACATGCCAACTAGTGGAGTGGGGGAAAAGGCTAGACAGACCCTGCAATGCCACGGAACCCCAAGATCTGCAGCACACAGGATTGATGAAGGGGCGTGTGTAGAAAACACCACAGACATCCCTGCAGGCGAAAAGGGTAAAAAAGAAACTCTGTGGCCTCGAATTCCCCCCTCCGGATGGTAAAAAGAAGGGAATAACAAAAAAAAGGCAGGGCAAGGTAAGGAAGTGATTTGGAAACCTACGGGAAAGCTGACATAAAACAGTTTAATGGTAGGCCACCAGGGTGGAAGACAACAATGAGAAATCAACAATTAAGCGAAGCAATATGATAAAGGAAAAAAGTTTATAGGTAATTTTGATAGGTGCCAGTTGGTATTGGACTCACCCAGTGCACTCCCAGTATCTAACTAAAATTGTACAATTTAAAACACTGAAACCCCTACCACAAGTTTTTTTAAATTTCTTATCTAGCTTTATAATTTTGTTTTTAGTTTGATGATCGTTAACTATATATGTAAATGATGATTCATACATAAATCATCCCATTCATTGGGCTCACAGTTGTTAGCTAACTTAATATGCAATTTATACTCATCTAGTTCCAACCTATCAATTTACTGTATAATTTGATCTTTAATTTTAACCATTTTTCTTTAGTAAATTCAATTAACATCTCTGTGTGAGAATTATATAATTTAAAACACTGATCCCCGTTGGACATGTTACAAAATTTGGAAAATCATGTTTGAGTTGAGATTTTTTAAAAAAACTTAATATCTAACAATATGAATTTTAATTTTAAACTTAACGGAAAAGGTTTATTTCACTAGACCGAGAAGTCATGTTTTTAAACCCCTACCACTAGTTTAAAACAAACAAACAAGACGAACAATAAAAGGTTATTGGTGAAGGGAACAGGTAAGGTATTAACTGGATAATTTGAAACTGTGGTTTAAACCGATAATTAAAAAAAAAAATTTATTGGTATAAGTTGAAGTGTTATACAATAAGTCATGGGATAAGTACTGCAGTTCAGTAGGAGTAACTGTTTGAGTATTGGTTTAAGAAATTTATGATTGGAAATGTTATAATAATGGAATGAGAAGGAATTATTTGTTTTATTCATTCAGCTTACACATATACGAAGCGGGGTGGACTATTGATAATTATGAAGAATCATATTTTAAAAATTGTTTTATTATGTTCCAGTATTGTTACACCCAAGCTGTGGATAAAGTAAAAGGTAAAAGCTAGAATGCCAGGTGAATAGGCTTTAGGATGGAGAGTAAGAAACATGTGGTTAAAAAAAAGAAAAAAAGATTGCAACCTGTTCAATTACTCCCACTAAATAAGGTTGTTTACTAAAACTGAATTGTGAGCGAATTGAAATAATAAAGTTTTATTTATTTTTTATACCAGTAGAAATGGTTGGTGATAAAAAACTACAAAGTAAATAAAATATTTAGGACATATACACAGAATATTTGACATATTGAACTGAGACAGTGTTTTTTTAAATAACATTAATGTATTTTAAGGTAATTATGCATTGAAGGTCACTCAAGTTTTTAGTCGCTAAAAACTATGCAAACTTAAACTATTTACCTTGTTTGTCATTAATAAGATATTTTTTAATGTAGGGTGAGCTTCAATGCATAATTACCTTAAAATAGTTGGTGGATGTTTCTATTCTTGATTTCTTCTGAGCCTAGTAATGGCTTGAAATTGTTTAGTTAGATTGTTACATTATTTTTATGAGAATTGGTTGTTCATCTTTTTACTACCACCTTTATTAACTTAATTTATAACTTTTTTTTTTTTATTTAGAAAAATAAAAATTGAGGGTCTGGGACATGACAGTTTTACCATCTGAAAAACAGAAATATGGTTTAATTTAAACATTTTTTAAAAAATATGTCTCATAAATTCAGTCACTAAACTCCTTTGCGACTCTGAAACACATTAGCCATCAATTTCCTGTTAGACACTGTTTATTTGAATTTTTTTTGGTTAATTTGGAGACTGAGGATGCATCTATTGTTTGGATTGTTCCTGGGTTTCAATATTTACAAACCTAACCCATGTTTCGTACCCAGTCACAATTCTGTCAGGTAGTCATTCCCATTTTCATCACAGAGGTCAAGAAAAGTCAAAGCCACACCCTTTCTCTGTTTTGTTTTTGTGTGATAATTATCCAACTGCTTAGGTTCCCACTTTGCACAGTACTTACGAAAATCCAATTTGTTCGTAGGCTCTATCATCTCTATGCCCCACCCACCCATATAATTTGAATTATTAAAGAATCTTCTATATTCTTTTCTATTTATAAGTAGTGTTCTGCTCCATCAAAATACTGTACCTCACTCATACCCTTTTTTGTTTTAACAAGACAACTGAGTTCAACTACAGCCTAAATGGCCAACTGAAGTTTGCTGAATTCATTATTAAGATCTGTAACAGTCTCAATTGAACCATTATCCTTATCTGACTTGGAAATCCTCTATATATTTAGTCGGTTTTTTGTGGGTTTTAATTACAATTTAATTGACTTGAGATTAAACTTTTATGAGACTCATAGCGATTTTGATTGTATTTTGGTGAAATTTGAAGATTTATTATTTTTTTTAAACGGATTCTGAGAGAAACCTTTCTTCAAATCTTACAAATACAAATCAATTCATTGAGTTCTTACAGAAAATTAATCATGAATAAGAAGAAATTACCATTAAATAACACTCCAATCTTCCATTCTTCTATTACATTCACCATACTTCCATCCAAAATGATAGAAAAAGCAAAATTATGTTTGAAAGAATCCATATACTTCTACGCACAGCAATGAAACATACCTTGTATAAAAAACAAACTATTAACACTAGTAAAAATTAAATAAACTTGTTATGTTTTATGATTTAATAATTTATTTAGATTATTTAATTAAGACCAACTTACAAGTAAAACAAGACTTTATTCACTAAATTCAATCCAACCAAAAAGTAGGATAACCCTATATATAAGGAAGACTGTCATTTTTGCTCTTATTAAATACAGGTATAAAAAATTGGGAATTGGTTGTCGTTAAATATGAGAAAACCTGTACTTTTTAATTTGAATGGTTGTATAGGCTATATTTTTGAAGCTATTAGGAAACTTGATGATGGTGAACGCTGGCATATTGTTAGATTAAACAAATTTTGATATAAATTAAGCCATAAAGTGTATTCAACTGACATGTTAAATACTTTCTTTCCCCCTTCCAAATTGGCAAATTACTGGTAAAACAATTTTATATATTTTATTTTGTTCGATCATTCAGGAAACGTAATATGTCAATTGAGGTTAAGTACCTATTTTTTCGATAGTGGCGCAGTCCGGAGGAATTGCTGAATTCTAGTGAACATGGTGATATATGGTTTTCTCCACCTCAGTTCTATGAAATAACAAGGTTAAAGAATATAAATAAGTTAAAGGAACTAATGCAATTTGTAAATCATAGAACTAACCTGGAATACACAAGATGGATGCCAGTTAGGGTGTTGACAAAGAATGGAGAAATCACCTTACTTCCAGGTATGGTAACAGTTTTATTTGTGTTGATTGAAGTTAAAGTTAACAACTTAAATTATACTATAATAGGTAAATATGAATCTAATTACCCAGGCATTACTTCTTGGTCAAAGTTAGTTTAGTGTGTATGTACTTTACATAGTATCATACTTTACATTGATACTATTAAAATAAGATTTTTCTATTTGGGGAATGAAGTGGTAAACACTTATTTGAATCCAAATTTTGTCACTTCAAAATCATTGACACCAAAACCGCGATTAGAAAAGGGTGCGCAACAAATTCTTCAGCTTTCCGAAAATTCACTGAGCAATCACCTGAGTCTGCATATTGTGGCTCAATCTCATCTTCATCATTTCTTGATAAGTCTTCATCTTAATAAATAATCTTTCTTTTTAGGGCTTTCCCTTTTCTTCTTTTAATATTTGTTTTGTTGCTTTTACAATTTTTTTTTTTCTAAACCCAACCAGCATTTGAATTCTTTTCCCCTCAGTTTTTCTTCTATTGCATTTTCTCAGAAGTCTCTTCTAAAATATGATAGCAGCCTGTCTTCCATCCACTTCTTTTTTGCTTGCTTTGGGTTCATACTTAGGATGTGGCAAGACATCCCTCAAGGAAACTGCTACGTTTTACTGTTCGGAACCAGTTTTGTCAATTGGGGTACTTGACGGTGTTGAAGGTAAAGTTTCTTTTTAAGACATATCCTTAAATTGGTGAGAAATTGAAGGGACTACTAAATTATCTTCGGAAGGATTATCTTTTCTTTTTTATTAGAAATGATTGTGGTGGTTTGTAAATACTTTCAGGAGAAGATGATCTTTTTTCTTTGTTTTCCTTAAGTTATATTCAAGTTTATTTCTAAAATGCACGTAATATTTTTTTAGTTGTGAATTATTTGTATTATATTGTAACCTTTAAAAAAGTTCCCTCCTTTTACTTATTCTTATACAGAGATTATTGGTAATCCAAGCCTTTATCTTTTTTAGTTTATTTTGGGAAAAATAGCTATTTTTTCATATTTCAAGAGAATAATTTAGTATTTGAATAAATTCATCAAAGCTAATGATATAGATCTTAGTGAATATACAACTGCCCATTCTGTATTGGCTATTATATTGTTCATTTTAGGATAATCAATTCTTTCAGAGGGTGGTAGGACCTGACTCTCAGCACTCTCATTCTTATTTCTATTCATGCCTAAAGCTATCATACTGGGATCAGTTACTCCCAAATGAATTATACAGAGTCACAAGTTATTATATTTGATCTATCTTTGTTACAAACTTTATAAGATCTATATAAGTAGACTACTTAATCTAATGACTTTATTTTATAATGAATCAATACCATAGCTGGCCATTAATGCCTTATACTGATCTACATTAGCATTATCTTCTAATAAGTTCAAGTTCATATCTCCTGTTACAATTAAAATATGTTTGGGCAGCTCCGAAAAGGCAATGTTTAGCTCACTAAAAATCAAAGCAACCCCTTCCTGATTTAATCTATATAAAACTAATATTGTAAACAGTTTGCCAAGAATGGAAGAAGTAATCTGTAGACAATCCATAGATGAGAGATAAGTCCTTATGTACATAAGAATATTTCTCTTTACAGTAGATTATGACTTCACCTGATCTATTTGGGTCATGCACGGAATAAACATATAACCTTCCAACCTAAAATTATTTACCTCACCACTGTTTATCCAATTTTCAGTTAGAACCACAAAGTCAGGTTTCATATCAAAACCTTCCAATTCCAAAACAAACATGTCAAAATTGCATCTCAAACTTCTAATATTTTGATTTACTAAATATATACAGTCTTCATTACTCAATTAATTCCCAAAAAACAAACTAGATTCCATTTAACTTACCAGTCTGTGACCAATCCATAATAATGGACTCAGACTCATTCCATAATATATGGTAAGTGCCAAAATAAACAGTACTGAAAGTGAATCAGCTGTAGCTGCCTTCTCGATCATCTATGTCAACTTTTGATTGTTGCCACGTCTTTGTGATTATTATTTCTTTCTTATTTGAGGTTAGTTTTTGCTGACATGATGCTAACTATTGCAGAGAAAGCTTTTATCATAGAGCATTATTTTCGCTCATACGGAATTGGACGTGCGGATGGGCCAAGTTGTCACCCACTGCATTACGTTTTCAGGAACATTTTCACAAAAAACCCACCTAGTAATGCTGTGATTATTAGTGTTGTTCAAAATTTTTGAAAACAGGTAGTGTTTTGACGTAGTGGAAGGGCTATTCATGTCGCCCAATTACTGACTGTACTAATGAAAACCACGGAAGAGTGTTGCTATAAGTGTTACAGTCATCGAAAAGAAGCTTAAACCGAACATCTTTGAAACTGAATATAAGCAATACGTCGTTGAGAAGAATGTTTAAAAACAATGGTGGTTTTCCCTACAAGATACAAACTGGGCAACCTTTGAACTGTATAAACAAAACAGTCAGAGTTCAGTACTGTGCTCAATGTTAGCAATGTGCTATGGAGAACATGAGTTTCTGAGTAATGTATGGTTTTCAGATAAATATCATGTGCACCTTAATGGTTTCATAATCAAGCAGACAACACGTTTCCTTAGGTTTGAACGTCCTGACAGTGTTGTAGAGAGGCCACAGCATAGTAAGCGTGTAACCATTTGGTGCGCTTTATCGGGGAGAGGCATAATTGGTCCATACTTTGTTGAAGACAATAATGGAAATCCTCTTACTGTAAATCAGGACCGATATAGGGCTATTCTTAATAGTTTTATAGGAGATTAGGTCGTGCCTGAAACCTGTCTTTTCATTCATAGTGGTTCCAGCAAGATGGCGCAACAAGCCACACTGCCTAAACCATCATTGCTTTCCTTCAAGACACTTTTGGCAATCACTTCATCTCCCCTAAGATACATTCCTTACCCAGCCCACTGGGTCTGACCCAAACCTGATACATTCCTTACCCAACCCAACTCCTGATCTTATACCACCTGATGCCTACGTCTGGGGAATGTTGAAGGAGAAGATTTTCTGTGAAGACCCACCAGCTACCATCATCTCCAGGAAAACATAACCATGTGTATAAAGAGCATGAAACAACCTCTCTTCACCAAAATGATGCAATACCTTCAAAAACGGTACAAGTGTTGTCTAAAACTGAACGGAGGTCATATTGAACATGTTATTACCCGAGTCTAACCGATTTTGCTTCCTTTTACTTGTATATATGGTAAATTTATGTCAATAAAATCTTACAATTTCAATACTGTTTATTTTGGCACATACTGTATAAAACAGTACATATGAAAAGAAAATTGCAGAGAGCAATTAGTTGTATTGAGTGATATGAAAGAACTCACACAATTTAGATTATATGTTAATACTTTAACATTTTTTACAATGTGACTAAAAGGAACATTAACTTTAAAGAACAAAAGCAAAATTAATAGTTTTTCAACACTTACAATTTAAGCAGGTCATCTATACAAGTCACTATTTTCACCTGATCCTTATCCTGCTTCCTCATAAAAGTCCTGCCTCCACGAATCCACAAATATTTATATTGTTTATCTTTCTTGATATTTCTTGCCTTATTAAAGATTCTTCGTCTTGATGCAGAGAGACTCTCATTTATATATATATAAGAAAAATCTGTTCCCAGTCCAAGATGCCTAGTTGTAAAATCTCTTTTGATGTGTTTCCTCTGTAGGATATTCTCAGGATCGATTCTTCTGACCATCTTTAATATAATAGTAAATGGTCTTTCGGCAGATTCTTTCATTCCTAATCGATGGCAAGCATCCACCATATTAGGATTAATCGGACATCGCCCACACTCATTAAAGTTTGTAGGACATCTTTTCCTTGTACTTAGATATTCCGTGAATTACTATGGTATTACGACAGGTATACTGTTCAGCTTCTTCCAGCCGGTTTTCAAAATCAGCCACCTTCTTCCGAAGAAATTCTTTTTCCCGTGCAAGATCTTCAAAGGATGTTTTAAAATGTTCAAAATCCTGTTTCTGCCGGGTCATAAATTATATACTACCATTTATAAATGTAGAAGAATTGTTAAATTTGGTTCAAATGAGTTTAAAACCTACACAAGGTCATGTCTCATTCTTTAACAAGAAATCACACTGAAGGCACAGAGTTATTTCCACTTTTGTTTCCTAATGATACCGTTCTCAAAAATACGAAACTAAGTAAAGACAAAATATGTTATCTTGTATATTTGGTATAGGTCCTTATTTTCAATTAGAATTGTTAAATAAATTGCAAATTTTTAGCCATATTGTTTGACGAGTTGTAATGTGCATATTTTGAATTTTTGTATATGAGATGAAACTCGAGGTAAAATTCATGCGTGATGTAATTGGATCAAAAGCAAACGGGAGTTAATAAGGTCAAGCGAAAATGGTCTTTATGGCTGTTTCTAGAATAACAAAATAAATCAAAAATAAATTCCCAAAAAATGTATTTATATTAATAACAATGTTTAGTCTTAAGATAAACTTAATATTTGTGTGAAATTGTGCTTATATGAGGTGAAATACTTGTTGTCAAGTGGTTATGGGTTTGAGACTATAATCACGTGATTATAGGATGATATCCGGAATCTGAAAGCGTGCGTAGAAGCAGTTGGAAGGCAGCGTCTGAAATAGTCACATGTATTTTCGATTAGTGAACGAAATAGTCCGAGGACAATGGAATTTGTATTAAAGTGATTTTTACATAATAAACAATGTAAGATACTAATAGTTTGAAGTCAGTTGATATTAGAATCAGTTATTGGACAATCTTGGAGATGGACAGATGTATTTTTTGTTTGTGAAGTGGTTAGTCTTTGAGAGTGAACGCTGAGCACATGGTGTGATTTAGGCTTTTTTTGGAAGTATGGACGATTTAAATGATATTTTAATCTGAAAGACTCTGAATGTTAAAACGCTACAACCGAAGTCTCCTTTGGGAAATACTGCAATGTGGTAACACAGATAACAGACAATATTATTTTTGTTTTCCAGGTAAAAAAGTACTGATGATGAAATTTTAATTATGATTAAAATATGCTAGAATTTTGTTAAAGAAGTAAATTTAAATGGAATAAGTATTTTAAGAATATCTAACTTAAAGAAAATTTCTAACTTAATAAATTATAATTTTAAAATATGATACAAAGATACTCATATAAAAGCTGATTAAACAAAGTTGCAACTAAATTTTAAGTGAAGTCATTTACAAGAAACTTTGTCTCTTCAAGACAAAATAATTCTTTTTTTTTATTTTTAATATGATATAGTTTCAAATAATAAACCAATGTATGTGTATTAATAATGTATTTTTGAATAAATAATATGTTTAGTTTCAGAAACAAAAAGAAAGGATTTTCTTATTTACCATGTAACCCCTTGGGAGTACACTTTCAAAAGAAATCACGACCCTGAGAATTTTTTAGTTAATAATAATTAAACTCTATTTTTTCAAAATTGGTAAGCTAACGCTTCCTGGCGCCCATATAGCTGAGCAAATTATTTTCTTTTCTTTTAAAAATAAATTAAATTCAAAACCACTTATATTAATATTACTTCAGAGTGTCTCATCAAGTTGTTCAAAAGTGTCAAATGGACATTCCACATTAGGTACTGAAATGATGAAACTGATTTAGTAAAAACTAGTTAAATAAGTCCATGCTTTACTAAGAGAGCAGCTGCTTCCGATGTTAGAGGAGCTTATTGGTACACTGTCTACTCTTGGTGTGTCTATCAATATGATTATTTATGTAAGTATGGATAGTTCCAATGTGAATTTAAAAACTCTTAAGGAACTTATGGATGACATGAAAACAATTGCTAATGAAGATGATGACCAAATATTTGACATTGGCATTTGGCAGGCTTCATAGCGTATACAAGGTAACTGGATGGTAAATTAACCAATTTCCTACAGTGTTTATTGTTAATTTCATAACACCATCCAGACAAGCTTATTATACATTTCATTCAGGGTCATCATTATTTGCTCAAAAGTTTTGTTCCATTTGATGGGTAGAAAATAGCACAGTTTTACAGAGAACCAATGATATAATAAAGGCATAGCAAAAATTTATAGAGGGATTTGGGAACTCGGCTCCAGTTAGTAAGAGATTCTACAAAGTGAAAACAACTTTATCAGATCTTTTCTTAGAGTCTCTCCAGAATTTTTATTATCTGTAATTAAGGATATTGAACTTTTTTGTAGAGTTTCAATGATACCACATCTTCATCAAGAACTACACAATCTTGTGAAAAACTTAGGAAAGAGATTTATTAAAAAAGATATCTTTGTTGCAATTAAAACCTCAAATGATCTTTTAGCTATCAACATAGATGATCCCAATAATCTGTTTCCTCCAGCTAAAGATAGCCTAGGATTTGGATAATTTGTTAAAGTTTCAAAATTGAATAAAACCGCTGCACATTTTAGTTTTCAAGAAGGAGTGTGTTTATTTTCTTTCAGCAATGTATAAAAAATTGTATGAAAAGTCACCACTGAAAACTTCACTGAGGTACATCATGTCTTTCTCTCCATGCCGAAAGTCTACAAAAATCCAGAGTCATTATAGCCCTTGAAAATGTTGTGGGGAAAAAAACCATTTCAGTACAGGGACAGCTGACACAATTAAGAGAAAATATGAAGAACGTGTATAGCTGAGAGTAAAGCATTATTTATTGGGGAAATGAAAGATTAGATATTTTTCTGGTAGGGTTATTAAAAATTCAAACATCTCAGATTAGTACTTCATTGATTTTGGTAATTTATTTCTCATGGAAACGCAGTGTTAGAACAAGGGTTTTTAATCAACAGTGAATGTTTAGGAACAGGCCTGGAAGAGAAGTCTCTTATTTTACAAATAATATGATGCTGAGGCATCAAGGATTTAGAAATTAATAAGAAAATTATAAATTATGCAAGGTGTGCTTCATCAAGAAGAAAAGAAACACTAAACCGAAAGAAAACAGAAGTAGAAACTAAAGAAATCGGTAAATTAAAACTTATAAAGACAGTTCAGGAACTGCGAGAGAAGACAAAGGTTATAAGCATATTCACAAAGTGAAGAACCCATCCAGCTTGGACTCTGAAATAGACGAAATTCATAAGAAGCTGAAAAAGTAACAAGTGCGGCAAAGAATGGTGATTAATTTGTTAAATGAAACTGTATTTATAAATTGAAATTTGCTGTTTATAGAGAAAGGCTGGGGAGGAGATATTTCTTAGATTTTCCTCATTTTAATGTACGGTAGATATGTGTTACAGACAAATAGACTATTTATTTAGATATTTAGGATGTTATATAAAAATAACTTGTAAAAACTTTTAACAATTTATTTGACCAAGAAATGTGGATATCTACTGAAAAGTATAATTAAAACTATTAAGGTAATAACTAATTAAGTTTGAAACATGAATTTTGGCTGGTCATTAATGTTTGTATGCAGTTTCTAAAAGTCATGAATTTTGGTTTCTAAAATTGAGTAACCACTCTGTAATTTTTGTGGATAATAAGTTTTAGGGTTTCTTTAGTGATGAATGATTAAAGTTAAAAGTCAGTTATAATCATTAGAAATAATCCAAACAATGCATTTAATTGAACGTAATGCTTTTATAACAGTTTTAATAGTTTAAAAATATATATAACTGTCAGTGTAACTCTTTTCCCAAATGTTACAGTTTGGTACTAGACAGATGGTGTAATTGGGGGAAAAGGGAGACATGTGTTGATAAGATAATAATTAATTATCATGTGTAAAATTATGGCTTGTGATTATACAAGAAAACATTCAAATGTTTGTTACACAATCCGCTATGTCATCAAATAAAGAGACATTGTAGAACTAAATAAGAATATTACAAATAACTTTTAGTTTTATTATAATGGAGAGTTTTTTAAAAAAATATTCTTACTAATTTAATGTTGTTATAATTTGAAAGTTTAAGTAGATGTAATTATGAAAATTAATCAATTAATTTCTTATCGTAGGCCTATAATATAATAAACTACATCTTTCAGAAAGGATTACAAATGTGCAGTGTTTGTTAATAGTGGAAGCCAACTTATTTTTTGCCAATTTTATATTAGTCAAAAAAGATTACCCATAATAATAAAAAACAAAACGTAGTATTTTGACTTTTCTGACTCTTCAAGTAGTTATTAGAGAAAACATTGAATCAGCGAGATACAGGCAGTTACATAAAGTAATTTTATTAGATATCAAGCACTTAGTTAACTTTTTCAGTATATTAAAAATCTGTAATTTCAAGTATGTTTATCATTAAAAAAATCAAAGATATATTTATTAGCTTTCAAAAATATATCTTCAGATATTTATATAATTTTTTTGGGTGGGAAAAGTGCCATTGTTTTGAAAAATAACAAAAAAATTATGAGTTTTAGAGACCTATATTTTAAAATTCGCATGTATAATTTAATAAATACTTCAAAGTTTTATGTCTAAAAATATAAAAAGCATTGTTGTTGATTTTTTATAACGCAAAGTTACCCTTTAAGTTACAATTGTTTATAACACAGTCCTCATTTTTTAATATTTCTATAAATATGCAAAGTGGCACAGAATTTTTATTTTTCATACTAAAAAAAGATACAGATATATGCAAATTGTTTGAAAATTACAGATTTTTGTAAATATACAAAATAACAAGAAACATACAAATTTGTATTATATTCAAATGAAAAATTGTTATTTGACCAAATAATATTATTATTCATAAATTAATCAATCTTTAATTTTTGGTTTACGTGCATCTCTTTTTTTATTTCAATCAAGTTGGTCATTTTTCATCATAGAGTGAAAATGAAGAACTCAAAATAAAAGCAAATTAAATTATTTTAATCAAGTATTTTTCGAATGTTTGATGTAACGTTGTAACATTTCCTATTTTCTGTAGATTAAAGTTCGGTCTGGATGAGTGATGTACATAATCAGAAGATTAAACTTGTTATAAAATTAATTGTCAGAGATTATAGGAGTTCTTGATTCTGTGATAAGCAAGACTATTCCCACCAAGTGTTTGAAATTCCTTTTTACATAGAAATAATAAATTAGGCCAGTAATTGTATTCAACTATAATCAGTGCACAAGCATCCATGGTATAAATGCAAATATTAATAAAGTATATAATATCTATATAAGAAAGATTGAGTATAAAATATATGAAGAAGAAAAAACATTTAATAATAGAAGATATTTGAACAATTGGCGAAGGATTTTGGAAATAATTTTGATTTTGGTGGTGTTAAATTAACTTTGAACAATTTGGTTGTTATATTTAAATTAAGAATATAAATGGACACATAAATTTGACATATATTATGATATGGAATTTATGTTTTTCAGGTTCTACAATTGTATTATGTAATTTAATTATGTTTTGTTGTTTCCTAGAAATAAACATGTTTGTATTTAAGGAACTTTAACTCTGTTTATGATTTTACCGAGTACACTATTCAGTAATCCACGACCCTGAGTAATTGTACGAGTACATGTTGTTGAAAATAACATATTGGCGCCCATTAGTAAAAATATAAAATTTTTAAGGGAGAGATTATTGCTACAACATAATAATATGGTTCTTGAGTTATTAACAATTAACGCAGGTAAAAATTGTTCATGCTACATGGGGATAATTTATTACCACCTTTAAACAGCCATAGTTTGGTCAATTTTAATCAGATTGAAACTAGTAAAAAACCAGAATATATGGTATTTATTGTCTTTTAAAGTTGTGTTCAAAATTTGTTTCATAAAAAATTCATACTTCAAGAGATAATCATTTTCTTTAGACCCCCCCCCCCCCCCAAAGAGGCTCTTTTCAGAGAACTCTAGGACTCTTTGATATATTAAAAAAACATATTTTACAGCAACTTCTCATAGTTCTTATTGAGTTTATTTTTCCATTTTGAGAGAAATAGATTTATTTTTACTGTACTATATGTACGTTTTGTGGTAATGTGTATTAATGGTATACTTGGTGGAAACAGGATATGTGCAACTAATGTTGTGTATGAGCAGAGTGGTATGCATTCTTGATATATAGTCGGTGTTATCGATCCAGCTTAGTCACACACACATGGGTCTCTATGATATATCCTTATCTAATGTAAGTGTATCCTAAGACCACAATGTTCCATTAAGAGATTTCAAAAATTTGGCTTTGTTTTCTGTAAATCAAATTCAGTGAGATTCCAACAGGTAACACTTTTTCATAAAATTATCCTAATTTTACAGATGTTTTGATTTCATCTATAACCTGTTTATAGTTGGCCTAACCTGCCACACCAATATCCCTACTGCTGGCTGAAGTACTATGCATCTAGATGCAAATCCTAATAAACAATACCTAATTGCTGACCGACTGTCAGTTTAAATGTGGATTTGAGTTTTGTTTCTATCCTTGCTGCAAATTTTCCTAGATACAAATGTTAATAGCAAAAACTTCAGCTTAATAAATTGTAGCATGACTAACACACTAAAATGTAGCTAAATCACTAATCTTTTCACCTTTTTTAATTTGTTTAAATATTTCTGTTTTTTTAACTAAAGTTAAAATTTATGTTTACGTTTTTGTAACCGAGACATTAGAAATAGACAGTTTTTAATTTACAGTGTATACACTTTAAACACCACATGAACTTAGTTTTTTTACGTTCTCTCTCTCACACTCATCGACAAGTTGTGACAGGCATTACTTGGTCAAAATGTTAGACTACTGATTGTATCTGATTGGCGAGAATCAGATTATAGAGATTCTACTGTATATATATATATATATATATATATATATATATATATATATGTATAATAAAAATATCATCTGCCTATACATGTAATTATTATTTATTTATTTTAGGGGATCCAATGTATCCAAAAGCATTAGATTTGTTCAAGCCAGAAGGAATTGAAAGGAAGAATGTTTTAATAGAAGATTTAAGATGTTTCAAAATGCACCGAATTGAGCACAGAGGATTTAATTTAAAACTTCTTGTACAGAATATGGAGGGAGATTGTAGCATTCCAGATTGGATATGTTCTAAACTTTAACTCTTTTACTTTGTACCTTTATTTTATCTATAAACTTTTAATCATTGTATAAAAAGTGTATCCCCAAGACAATTAAAAAAAAAGTTGTTTTGGTAATTATTTTATTTCGTATCCATTGTCTATAAATTTAATTTAAGCTTAGCCATTTTGAATAATCAACATCATTAACATTATCCTTTTTTGTTGTCAACATTTACTTTTTAGCCACTACCAGCTCCAGAGACAGATTTTTTTATTTGTTCATATTTAGGTGTCAATAAAGGAACAGTTTTAATGGAAGATTGTTACAAAAAAAGAGTGTAATTTAGGATCCGATTGGTAATCCACCAATTTGGTTAAAATATATATGTTAGGTTCCTAATATTAAATCCCTAAAATTACTACAATTTCAAAATAGCTTTTGTGCAGAAAATCTATTAAATCAGAGAAAATAAAAATATACGAAAATACTTACTAGAGTCAATTATCCAACATAATTGTGATCATAGATAGTTTGATAATAAAACGCAATACCCAATTACTTTAATTCAAATATATAAATATAAACATCAAATTAATTTAATTCATGTAGGCAATAATTTGAATAAGCTACACCCAATATCTTTTGCAAACAAATTTAGTTTAGCATACAAAATCAGTACTGTACTAAATTATCATTTTATTTTCACTAAAAAATGTTTCACAACTAAACATTACTTGTAAAGAAAAGTTTTAGAAATAATCATAATTTTAAAAAAAATCTTGTTGATCTTGCAACTAAATCGCTCATCCTCAACAGAAATTGAGTAGGGTAGGTTTCCTTCATTGCAACAATTCCTAATGGTTTTAAAACAAAATACTGTATGAAACATGTAAGGAATTTGAATTCCTTTGGAATATCAACACGTACAGCGCCTAGTGGGAAATGCGAGACTCCAACCGAGTACTACAAAATTGCGAAAATCTCGACTTTCCATCTTTAAATAATTAAATAGGATTATTTCTGTTCGCTCACATAATCTATATCAGATTGGTTCTAAATTATTGAACCTGTCTGAGAAAAATATAAAACCAACATGACACGACTATTCAAAATAATTATCTAAGTTTAAAGATTACAGTTTGTATGCCTAGACTAAATCAAATCCGAGAGGAAGGGGACTAATGAATAAATAAATATTGAGCTTGACTTGTGAGATAATATTAGATAGAAAAAAACTCGAACACAAGATCTCATAAAAATTATACATTTGATTAAATTAATTAATAACACATTCATTAATTAATTAATTTGATAATAACACATTATCTTGTGTTCAAGTTTTTTTCTATCTAAGAGTAATGAATTTAAATTACTGGAAAATAATTTAATTAAAGAAACTAATGCTATCAGTGATTAAAACAGATTATCCAGCATCTAAAAGGTTGTCAACGATTGTTTATAAAAATCATAAAAAATTCAGGGAAACTCAAAATGCAACACAAGTCGTCATGAAAATGGCAGATTTTGTAAATATTCTTTACATCTGCATATAAAAAGACACCCCCACGAGGGAAACTCGCATGTGATTGGACAATAAAAATTCCACTGAGATAAAGTTAAAACATCATTGCCTCTGTATATTTTCAAATCATGTAAATTAGTTGATAGTATTTTTAGTTTATGCGAAATTATTTAATTTAAGATATTTGTATTCATTGAAATTCATTATGTTAACTAATCAATTTGCTACCCCCCCCCCCCAAGAAAAGTATAATAATATTAATAAAAAATTATTGCATCCCTCATTAAATCAACTTAACTCACATATACACACAAATTAGAAGGTAGACGCGGTTTTTGGGACAAGAAAAAGAGAGATTGTTGGAAACTTCTAAAGAGAAAGGACGCCTCCCAAGATCAAGAAGTCTTAATCTGAAATAATCGTCGAATCCAACAATTTAGTGAAAGTAAATATATCTCAAGATTGTGCGAAAGTAACGGTTTATTCAAGAATAATAATAAGAAAGGTCTCTGTCACCTCATTTTCATCTGGTATCAACTTATTCTATACCTTTTGTTAGTTTTCATAAGTACACATATTATAAGTTCACAATATATATTACATGGTGCATAGTGTCCAGGATGAGTAGAGTTTACTCCTTTTTTTCCCTCTCTAAATAACTTCTTATTTGTTATAACATAATGTTTATACCTTTCTAAAAACAAGTCGCACTTCATTCATGTATTATTACATTGTAAGTTAGCACAAGGCATGTTACATTTTAAAAACCAAATCATTAAAAGAGGTAAGGCATGATTTCTGGTAGCATTTGCAGTTAGATTTGGTATCTTTAACGTTCTATACCTACCTTAAAACCTAATGCATTAGCTTTTCGTTTTGAAGGGAGTGATTTCCATATTTACTACACAGCCCGGCTTTATCTATATTATACATCATGTGAAATAGCTTTTCTTTAAAAATTTTGATATTTTTAAACAAAATTCTCAGCAGCTGGTGAATCACCAGACAATGGTTGTCCTAATATATTTAGTTAATGTATGCTGTGGCGGTATTTCAAATTTGTTAACCATATCATGCTAGCTTTCAAATCAGCTAGAACACCAAGTTTATTATCCATTTTTAATACTATTCATATTATAAAGGCTCTGATATTGGTTGTCCTTTACTTCTTCTTTGAACAAAGTATAAAAACATGACTTTTTCTAGTTTATCTTTTGTTTTTAAGATCCATCTCCATTATCGAGTTTGGATGCAAAATTTAAAATCGTATATTCTTACTCCTTAGTCAGAAATTTTAGCTTTACCTATATTATAAATCTTTCAAAAATGATCTATACTCACATTTTTCTAATCATTTTGATTTCATTTTTTTTCTCGACATGAAACAACTTACACCACATGTTGAAAGGGATCAATGTTTTCAACATTCTTACTAGACTGAGGCGGAAAATGAGGAAAGGGTGAACTTACACAGCGTATGACAAACGTGTGATACCATAGTTAAATGTTGATCTTTTAAAACATGTTTTTGAATATTCCAAATTCAACATTTTTTTAATAGCATTTCTTAGGCCCGTGTCTTATTATAAAGTTTTATTTATGAATAAAATATATAATGATGACAAATTAAAACTATGTATTATATTTATTTAATTAAACTTTTTTTTTATCAGTTAATTTACAATACATAATTATTGCTTAATTAATTTGAACTTTGCAATCCATGATTGTTTAAGTGAGTTCCCTTAATATTGTTGGTTTGTTTGTTTTGTATTTGACCTATGATTTGCTTATCATAAATGTTTAGTTGTTTGTTTACTTAGATTAGTTTTTTTTCATATATAATTTTTAGTTCATATAGAAGTTTGGTTTTTCAGCAATAACTTTTTGATTTTATTTTAAAAGAAAACCTATACACTATTCAGTATGTAGTTAACATAGTTAACAGTCTGTTAGGAATTAGAGATACATTTAGTTAGGAATATAGTCTAAGTTTTTTTTAAAAAAAAGATGTCAGAGTAACAACAATTATTGTGACAGTCTTGGAAAACTGATGAAATTGCTTACCATGCAAGTATGGTGGATATCATTAAGGTGACAGTTGTATATAAACAATAAGCTGAGAGAGACTGAGGTCAATCGATCAAATGGACAACGGCTGGAGGTTTTTAAGATAACCAGATATACTAAGCGAGAATGAGTTTCCGAGGGGAAATTGTTTGAATATATGCCTATACTATTGCGTTGGAAAATCATACTTATGAGATATACATGGAACCGACCATAGTGGCTACTGATGGGGAATCCATAAGGACACTGCCGAGGAAACAGTTGAATGAATGTCACCCAGATAGGTCAAGGATGATATGTTTCCTGCCATGAGAATAGACTTTACCACAAATTTTCATGGCTCAACTTATCGCAGGTGGAAATATATGTGGCATAGCTAAACAGTGTGCTTTTCACTGTGTGCCAAGTGACAGAAAATTTCTAATCACAGACGATACCTTTCCCATCACACATCCTACTCCTACTACTTACATGAAGTGCCGTGGTATAAACCACAACATTCCAATTCCTAATGATAATCCTGGCAAGGTTGAGATTACCTTATCGTATATTGTTCTCTATATGACCGTGACACTATTCTTATTGATGAACATTTGTGGCAGCAAGGCATCTTTAGATCCAACCCTGTGTGATATAGTACCTATATCATGGACCACATTAACTTCCTTGGTTATGAAACCCTCCAAAAAAAATTAATTTATCCTATATTTTAAACAATAATTGGATGCTTTCCACTTCATCGTGCAAATCCGAAGCTTTAACCACTAGTCGAAAACAAACAACTTTCAACTAACAAAACAAACAACAAAACTGAACTCAACATTTAATGTAATTAAACTTCATTAACCAACCAATTTCTTTATTTTATGATTTTTTGTTTAAATACGCTTTAAAATTTGCCGAAACCGATATTTATTCATGCATAAATAATTTTTCTATTAATTTCTGTACGTAACAACACCAATTAATTTCAATCCAAGGTATTTAAAATTAATTTAAAAAACAACACATTATGTGATTTCCCTATGGTCTAAAAAATAGCAGCAAAAATGAATACAAGTAAAATGACATGTAGCAAGTTGGAAGGTGGCATATGAAGTCGAAGGACCTGGTTTCAAATCTAAATTTTATCTAGGTTTTTGTTGTATTTTTTAATTGTCAAAACACATTTCATATTGTTGCTTGAGAGTTCTAATGCTGCACACAATAAACTAGCATGATTTATAGGATCTACTGATGAAATGTTAAAAACCCATTAAAATGTCCATCATTTTGAAATTTACAATTTGATTTTTTATGCATTTATTGTATAAACAGTTATTGTACAAAAGCATTTATTAAATAAAGAAAAAAACTAACACGAATGTTTTCCTGATACTGTATCTTTATATATGCATATCTGCACTAGCTTTCCATAGTTATATCATGCTGATGTTTGAACACATAAGAACCATCAAATCGTTTTGGTAGACAGATTGTTTTAATGTTAAGATACAATTTAAGAAGGAGGTGGAATGCTGGTCCCATCAATGTAAAATGAAACTTGCCTTGAGGATACAACTCGCAATCAAATCAAGCTTAGGGATCGAAAGCTTGTATAGTGGTCTGGCATCAAATATTTGTCAGCTTTATGGTGCAAAAGAGTTAAATTAACTTCTAAATAACTGATACAGTAATATTGGATCATTAAAATTTGATTTAATTTATTGGTAAAATAATTAAGATTTTATGGTAAGAGGGAGGTTTACCATAAGGTTTGGGGAGTATATATGGTAAAGTAATTTATTATTTAAAACCAAAACTAGAGGATTGTTTTACAAAATTAAGGACATTTACTACTTTTTCAGCAGCTTTTGTTTACATGTGATATACCTTTGCTCTACTTAATAATGAATATATATTTTGTTCATTAATATTTCTGGAAAGGTGTGGCAGCTATAAGGTTATACAAGCCGTCACGAATCTAGTCCATTGAAGGAGGAGCCTGACCTTGAAGAAACCAATAAGAACCTAGCAAGTTTGCCAACTCGTTTCCTAGCTGTGACAGCGTTTCTTCTGCTGTTACGTTCATTTAAGGTGCTCAGAAAAATCATAGATACTGCATTTCTTTTGCATCACAGTTGTTGCAAAGAGCATAATCTAACAAACAATTTAAAAAAAGAAATACATCCGTAGCTGCTTTCCTTTCTTGTAAACAAATTTCTCAACGAAAACAATTTGTTTACAACGAATAAATAAATGCAAGTTTGGAAAAAAATTCAATTAAAAATTAATATAAATTTTTGTACTGGGTTATAAATATTACAGGGGAAATTATTATTACTGTTAAAACAAAAAATGTTTTAAAATAAATATGTCAGTATCACTGATTCATTGGTAAACATTACTACAGACAAGCGGTATACTCTCTTGTCTGTGACATTACTAATAAAGTTGTAAATAAATACTACTTTACACTTTAAATGTATCAGCATTTTATGCAAGATGTAATGTCTTTCTAGTACTAATGTTAATATTGACAAATTTTAGAATTAAATGAAAATAACAAATGATATGACAATATTTATTATTCGGAAACTTTCTGTCGAGTCAATACCTGAAGTGTTTGTTCGCCTCTTTGTTTACAGCACTTGTAGATTATGTCATATTTATTTTCTTTAACTCTTGTCGCTATCCTTTATGGGTAGCTACGAAATATTATCTCTATTGCTCTGGAAGGTGATAAACAACATCAGTGCATCTGTGGACGACCAAGGCAAGTAATCTGTTCGTAATACATTTTCTTAACCAAGCTAATAATTTATATTATTAAGAAAATTTATTAGATTTCAAAGGAGTATATTCATCCAAAGGAATTAAATGTAATATACAATGTGAGAAGTTTTTTATTTTGAACCAAATTCGTTATACATTTCTTTTATAGGTTCATGTTTAAGTAAGATAAGTGACATATAATGTTAATTTTTTCTGTTATACTGAATTTGTTTAAATTATTAAAACAAAAAAAACTATTGGGTAACTCATGTAAAACCTACGCAAACATTATAAAAATACTTATTTACACAACTCTATTAGCATTGCAAGACATTGGTAGCCTTGATCGCCGCCTAGCCTTGTGTTTATTGAATTAACAATAGCGCGCTACTCTTGCTTCGCTATTGGCTTTGCCCAATGGACTATATTCGTGGCGACTTGTATAGTTCCTAAGATGTGGTCTATATTATTCAAATTTAGATTATAAGAATAGACACATGATTTTATTAGATATGATTTTTTTATTAATTTTTCTGGTAAAAAAACTCAAAAGTTCAATCCAAACTTTAATCCTACGTACAAGATATATACACAAATCAACAAATACCATGTCACATCCTTATAAAACTACACACAAATGATACACAGATTTAGTGTCTTTAGAACGTCGATTATTATTATTTGTCAGTATATTACTGTATGTTTCCTTACAACTAAAATGATTTACATTATCATTGGTTCTTCACAGCTGTATTTTAGAGAAACACTTTTTTGTATATATTTAGCGATTCCCATTCTGTAAAGCGTGATCTTCAGTCTTATGGTAAATACGTTTTTACAGAGTTTCTTTTAATAAAGAGATAAAATAATAAGTTAAACAGAATACAACGTTCAACAAAATATTCGCATCTTCCATCTAATGATAATGTTAAACAAAATTCAACTTTATAAAATTTAAATAATTTTATCTTATAAGAATTATTTGTTCTGTGAACAATCAATTGACTCTCGCACTATTCATATTTGTTGTATACTCAATTAAAATCTAATTTAAAATTATTCTAAATTGTTCATTTTAAAAATACATTAGATCTAACCATTTGTCTGTAAATTAATGAAAGACATTTTTATTGATCAAGTGATAATATTGTTCGTCACCTTAATTTTTTTAAACATTTTTGGAAGCATTTTAAACTGTCGGTGCACGTAGCACTGACATGAACCGCCGTATTCTAGCTGGTCGTTTTCTTCTTGGTCTTGTTCTAAATCTTAAATATTTATAAACAATAAACAGAACTGCAATTAAAAGAATCACTAACACTATTGCTGGAAGAGAGTCAAGTTCATCTTCACTCATATAATCAGGAACACTGACTTCATCACCTCGCCACATGACTCCAACATCCCAAAATGGGAGTTCCCCCTCGAGACTAACTGACAATAACTTTTGGGATTTGTAAAGATTTCTGTAACATATAACATACAAATTAAATCAGCAAATATATATCCAAAATTAGAGACAGATTAATTATTTAAACTTGAGTCAAATTAAACTTCTAGTAAAAGATTGTAATTGCTTAAATATAAAATTTCAATGAAAACATAATTCAGTAAATATGAAATACACTTTTCTTGTTCTGTTATTTAACTGTCATAATTTTCATCAAACCACATACAATATTTGTATAAACCTTTAGTTAATATTATCTTACAGTTCCAGAAAATGTATTTCATTTGAATATTACTTCACATATTTTATTATTAATTTATTAATTGTAAGATTTTTTCCTTGCAGATTAATTTAAAGAAATTATTTTACCCGAATTTAAGGAATTTTCATCTTCAGATACGTTGGATTCTTTTACAATTTTTACTTCAGAAAGCTCAAAAGCTATTTAATTGTAATTAAACTTAATTACTTACGTGGGTGCAGATTTGTTTAAAGGATTTGGTAAAGCCCAAACTAGATGTGGACATTGTGGTAAAGGACGAACTTGCAGACTTCCCATGTGGTTTTCAAGAACTTTGGAATACCTGTAATTGCAATATACGGTTATAATTAATTTTACATAATTGATAACTTATTTTTTATTTATTTTTTTTACAGTGATATATCAAGTTATAAATTAAATTATATTTTAACATACATAATTAGTTTGAGTACAATGCTAGGAATGGGTGAAGATTGTATTGAAACTAATAATTATCTAGATCCTAGCAGATATAATTTAAAAATTGGATCTATAATGTTATTGGAATTATTTTAATATGTGCCAATTTTTATACTCTTCCGTTCTGTAAAGAGCATAACAATAAAGTTAAACTAACAAAGCAAATATTTGTTATTTAATTTAATGAAATATAAAGTATATTTGTTGTTAATGAAAAAGTGTCATATAAAGTGAGTTCAGTAAAACTTCGATCTACCGTATAACTTTTACTTTCACTAAGATTAGCTTAGTAAAGAAAAATAATAAAATAATTTTTTAAACAATATCTGGAACCAGAACATTGATATATTCAATGATCATCATAAAACTATTATATTTCTATTGATCATATTGTTAGAGTGAAGGAATGACTATTAATAATTAATATAGTTTGAAATGGAAAACATAAAGGAAGGATCTCATTATAAAACTATCCTTTTCATTCCAGCCACCGGTTTGGATTCATAATGGGAAGTTCAAATTTTGTTAACTTTATGAAATACTGACATTGTATCATCTATTCGAAGATCAATATTTGGAGTGATTTTTTTTTTTTTAAATAGTGGGTTTATTTACCCCACCCCCCTTTTACATTTCGATTTCCTACCCTGCAAGGAAAAGGTCAAAATTTAATTGTGCATGTTTCTTCTCAAGGGGGGAAATATTTGATTTAATCAAGAAAAAAAGGTACAAAGTTTTATCAGTATTGAAAAACAAGTTATAGTTTAGTTATTGTAGCTCAAGTATCACTGAGGATGGCGACTTTGCCATTGAAACGAGTTTGATAAAGTAAACGTAATTTTAGTGAGATCTTGTGTTTGAGTTTTTTTTTTATCTAATATTATCTCAAGGCAAGCTCAATATTTATTTATAGTATTGAATTACTTATTAAACTAAAACCAGAATCAGAAGAAATAAATTGTCTAGGTAATATGGACATATTACTACTCAGACAATTTATGAAAATGGTAAACTAAAGAAAGGAGGTCACAAAGGAGTTACTAGTTTTGTTAGAACTTTGGCACTTTTTGTCAGTATATTACATTAAGCACAATATAGTATTTTATTATTTGTCACTTTTACTGAAAAAAAGAAGCTTTTGTATGACAATTTTAGAACATTTATACTATTTTTGACATCATTAGATTGATCTTTTACATTATAGTAAGAGTAGCTTTGATTCTTCAACATTTGCCAGTTGACTTTATTCTTCATTCATCACTATTACTTACTTGTTATTAGTCTACATAGTTCTAGCTTGGTATAAGTGTTTTGTACTCTGATTTTGAAACATAAAGCCTCAAAAAAGTTGGTATCTTATGATCAAGAATAACAGATGTGTATTGAATGTCAACATATATGAAAATATCATCCACCACCACCACCATACTGTGATTATTAATGATTTAAAATTATATATACAACAATTCATTTATAGAAGGAAACTATTGAAAATTGTAAACTAATAATTAAAGTAAGTGATTATATTTTAAAACCACTGAAAGAGCATTTGCTAAACTGATCAACAAGTCAATTGACTGAATCAGAAAACCAAACAAAAGCATCACTAAAATCAACATAAATTTTTATTTAATCTTTCCACAGATTATTAGTATTTCAGTGATGCTACATGTAAGATGGTTGGGGGTGGGTCTCTACCTGCCTCATCCTCAAATACACAAGTGCAGGGGATTAGGACCAACCTTCATTAGAGTGGTGCATCACCAATTTGGTTGTGTCCCACTACAACAACAGAGAGTTTTTATATTTTCATATAATATTATAATAAGATTCAACATTAAATTCTAAACAAAAAGATACCAAACATGACATATATAACACTCACCATTCCAATAATATTCAAATGAGTTGTTTCATACTAAAAAATAAATAAGCTTCAAATAAAAATGGATTTCTTACTTTCATAAATGGGTAACACAAGCAGGCGCTATACATACTAAGGACAGGGTGGGCATGTTTCCTGTAAAATATGCATAATTCATTAGTTTTATTTTGGTGCTTTTATACACCTCTTAAATGTAATAATCGAGGAAAGCCTTGTCATTTAAATGTCATAATGTCGATGAACATCCTCATTATGATCATCAGAAATTATCAGTTGTAGCTAAATCTTTGTGATGCCAGTTTATGTGTATTGAGTTATTTTTTCATGAAAAGTTCTAACATGAATTTGGGGGAAAACTGTGAAATGTTACATGGACAGGCAAGAACGAACAGTGATAGTGGCATTTATTCAGAACTTCCTTTAAGAGAAAGATAGTAAAGGACCTTTAATTAGTGATGACAAAGTTTTAAAACGCGTGTGTGAAGCAAGCAAGATATCTTTGAAAACAGTAGAGCGATTAAGTGCTGAGATGAAAGGACACAAACACTGCAGACAACTGTGATGTTGTAACAGAAAATGTGGAAATGGAAGACGACCTGGTACAAGCAGAGACAAGCTGATTCACAAGCTTACTTCTCCTTCAGGACATAGAGGAAAAGGAAGAAAGGACAGGAACCGAGGAGTCACAGGGTTAGACGATTTCGACAAGAGTGCAATTTGAGGCCACATCATCACATGCTATGGACATAAAGAAGTGCCTACTATTCGTAGAGTCATCTCTTCCTTAAAGGATGCTGACATTGGGTTAAATTCCCATAGAAAAATATTACATGGGTTAGTATTTGAATAAAAGTTGTTTAACAAAAAATTAGTTCATCTTGAGAAATCGTCAGTTACACTATCAAGACATAGGTTTCTCAAAAAAGTTGATTTCAATTAGACAGTATTTTAGAAGAAACTTGGATCAACGAAAATGACAGTAAGAAGAGAGAATGGACTACAGACATGATACTCTCATAGGAAAAGAAAAGAGACTGATTGTCATGCAGGAACCAGTAGTGGCTGGATTAATGCATCACCATTAATATTTGAATCTAAAAACCACTGAGATTACCAAAAATGAACAATGTAGTTTAAAAAAAAAATTAACCACATTCTAATTCACCTTCAATTCCACCTGGTCAATAATTGTAATGGATAATATACTCTAACATTCTAGAAAGAAGGACAAAGCACCCACTTCATCAACCCTGAAAGAAATATGAAGAAATGGCTGAAAATGTGAAATATCCCTTTCAGTGAAAATCTACGAAAGATGGAGTTGTATCAAGTCATTTGTCTACACAAATCACCTTTGCCAACATATGAAATCAACACCAAAGCATTCAAGGTAGGACATGAAGTTATCTGTCTACCTCCAAACCATTGCCACTACAACTGAATTGAGATAACGTGGTCTTATATCAAAGAATACAATATGACTCACAAGTTGAAAATTTGAAAAAACTTTTTGAAAAATGGTTAAGAAGTTCATGTCAGACAAGTGGAAAAAGTATGTGGAACACATCGAAAAGTGACTAACAATGATTGGAAACTCAAAGGTCTTGACTACAGAGGTATTCAGCAGTTCCTAATAAACCTAACACCAGGAGACGAAGACAACAACTAGTCCAGTGAAAGTGATGAAGATGACTTAAGATGTGTGTCTTGTATGTGTTTAAGAATAATTAATTTAAAACAATTGTTGGATAACAAAGCTGTTTTTAAATGTTGTTTTATAATAATTATTATTATTTAGCTCAACAATTAAACTTTATATACTCTTCTATTGTGTAGTATGTTTTTTGAATGAGGAATTGCTTTACATTGTTTTTACATTTCTTGATGTTGTCTTCTTTGTTTTAAAAGATTTCGGTAGTTCATTATACAATATGTTTCCAGTATAAATTAAATGTTTTATTTGGCATAGATAATATGAATTTCAAAATTTTGTGTTGTATGTATTTTGATTTTTCTTCTTTATTGAATTTCTGTACAGCAGTTTAAATTGATTATATAGTTTTCTACTTACAACTTACAACATCAAACTCTGTCATGATGGTGTTGAATGATAAATAAAATTATAACCAAATGTGTTTCAATGAATGGTTATTAGCGTTTGTTATTAACAATCCTTCCTCATTTTTTTTTCTAGATTAGATAATATTTTACTGGTGCATTATTTACTGGATAATATTTTATATTTCTAGCTATGTGAAATAGTTGCATTGAATGCAAACTATAGTTTCAAGTAGCTCTCATAATATAAAGTACTGTATCCCAAAAATATCATAGGTATACCATGTTTGGATTCATTTTCAATGTAACGTTACAAGGAAAACAATGATACCTTAAATTTCAAAAATATTTACAACAAATCAATTTCATACTTATATGAAAAAGAGTCCAGTAGGTGAGTGACAGCTGCTGTCAGACGTTGGGTTGCTCGTGAGTGTGAGTGTGCATAAGACTTAGAGGAAGACTCATCCCCAACCTCCTTCCTTATTTGAACAAATATATCAAAATATAATGTTCTTGCTAAAGTTAGATTAATCAAACAATCCAGACCGGATTAGCTTCATCAGATATGAATTAATGTCATTAGGATTATTTTAAAAACTCAACATAAATTCATGAGTTCCATCCAATTGTTAACTTTAGCAAAATGCTCTAAAAGTCATGCCGCCAAATCACACAACCTAATGCAAGTGATGGAATCAACTTTATTGTCTGTTTTCTACTAGCGTTTTACATATATATTATCCAGCAAGTAGTTCCAATATAGTGTTAGAAAGTCAATCACAAAATTTAATCAATTTCATTTTTCGATGATCAATTCATTTCTAAATAGGTCTATTCTAATTATCTATATTACTTAATAGGTTGTATGCATTGTATAATAATTACCTATATAAATGATTTCCCTTCATTCGCTGAGGCAAGTCTGAGTTTTTGTTAATTAAATTAAATTTGTTCTGATGAAACACAGAAGAGATATGACCAGTAGATGTGTATTCCAAAATAGCATCCAACATCCAGAAGCAATCTGCAAAATAATATAATTTTAAACTGAGTCTAAAGTTTGTTAGCCATTATGTGAAAAGCATACTGAACCATAGTGGTAAGGCCTTAGACTCTCCTAACATAGGGTACCAAAATTAGTTTCATTTATCTCACTTTGAGTTTTAGAGAATAGGGGTTAAGTATAAACAAACCAATGTATATTGAACTCAGTCCTTCAAAAACATAAATTTTGAGAGTATTATGAAAATGACTATAATAATACATTTTCTATAAAGTTGAGGTTTTTATAAAATCTCCCAGTTCTTAAGAGACTTTGACTCAAAATATAATATTTTGTGCAACATATTCCTACATCAAATTTTAAACACAATATTAAGATAATATATGGAAAAAATACTGTACACATCATTTTGAAAATGGTCTTAATGTGTTAAAACATTGAAGACCTTTGTACTCTCAGCCTTGACATTATTGCTCTATCATATTACTTTTCTTATTACCTAATTAAAAATGAAAATCTATGTAACTAATTTTCTACTTTACCAAAACTGAAATCACCAAAAGGGAGGGAGCTATTTTGATTAAATGGCTTTAATATAGGCAAAGATAAAAAGTGGTGGAGAGAGAGGAGAGTAAAATCAAAATAATGACCACAAATAATTTCCAATATTTAATTAAAGTTATAATTAATTCTTCACAACTAATTTATTCATCTGAAATGACCTACACTTATGGCAACTTCAATAACCAAATGAATGAAACCACAATTTTCAGGTTTCAATGTTGAAAATACTAAATAAAAAATATTTTATACTTTAAAATATGACTTAAGAAGTAATTAACATAATTTGAATTTAACACTAATATACAAGAAACGAAAATCCACAAACTATTTAAACAGAAAAAGACATCCTGTCATATCTATAAATAAATTGTAAACCCTGATATATGCATCCCACTGTCATCATACAGAGATAACGAGTAACAAGCTAAATTGTGAGTCAATGGTGAAGTAGTTTTAAAGATTTGGGGTGCCAAAGATGAAGCCACACATAAACATACTCCTAGATGGCTGTGAAATTCTCTTGTCTTGAAGAATTGGATTATATTACTTGAATTTATTATACTTAAATATAGGAATAAATTAATATTATGTTCCTCATTAAAATTTTTAGGTGCCTACCTTTATTCAAATGACTGTTGTCAAGACAGTTAGAGTCACCATAAACAACTACTCGTCCACTTTTTTCTTGCGCTTGGCTTTGTAATAAACCTAAAATGGGCACAGATTCTATACCTTCACTTTTAGTTCCTCCTTCTGCTTCCAACATTTCTGCACCTAAAATAAAAGATGCATTATTAACCAGTTTAAATAAAAGAACCAATGTTTTATTGGTCTTTCTCATATCAGTGTTATGTTTCCTTTAAACAGTAAAATAAGTGTATAAAAAAGAAAGGACACATCGTATGAATGCAGTAATTCATTGCCGTGTTTATTATGATATTTAAATATATTTGTAAATGAGATAGAATAAAACTCGAACATAAGATCTTATGAAAATCATGTTTACTGAAACACGTTTGATTAAGTAAACGTGATTTTTGTGAGATCTTGTCTTCGACTTTTATTCTACCTAATATTATCTCACAAGTCAAGCTCAATATTTATTTATATTTGTTTATGTTTTTGTGAAATGTTATTTTTCACTCCTTAGACCATTTTCATAATAGGAACATTCACTAATTAAGGCTATACTAATCATCATGTCGTATGTCAGAACAGTTTATATCAGTTTTAAAAGTTTTATTTTTTATTTTTAGATATGCAAAGTTTAAGAGAGCTGAATTTTCAGTTAAATTATTGGTAAGTAGAACCTCCTATAGGAATTGTTCAGCCCCCTAAAAAAATATCAGGTCCCCTACAAAATTAGAACTTCATCCTACATTTTTAATATACTAAAATAATATAAAATTATTATGCTAACCTATATTTCTGTTCTCTGTTTGAAGTTATTTGTTAATGATGGAAGTTCAATTTTATTACATTCAAAGATACAAAACATGTCAAATACGTGTGTGATACAACAACACGTATTTGACGTTAGTTGTGTGTTACCGTGATTGTGTTTTTTGACTTCTCACTTTTAGCTCTGAGATGCATGCTTAGACATTAAGGTTGGTGATATTCTTATTTAATTTTACTTCTTACATAGGCTTAGTTTCTATATTTCTGTTAGGACATACATAATTGATATGAATACATTTGTTTTTCTGCCATTACTACCATTGTTGATCTTCTGCTAACTTGTTTTGGATGAAATTCATTTTTAAAAGCTATTTACATGCTGCTTTATTTAGCTAAGAAGTCATATAACCAATAACATTGTACAGCTCCAATCAATCACAGTAGAGAGGAGAGCTGACAGGTAGAGATTAGAGAAGAGAAGAGGAAGACGACTCCTTAGTGGGACAAAGTAGTATATAAATAGCTTTTGAAAATGGAGTTAATATGAAACGCATTAACAGATGTTAAGAGAATGCTAGAAATGGCAGAAGAATGTACACAAATCAACATAATTTCTCTCCAATGAATGATATATACCTTTATTTTATGCCCACACTATATATCTTAAACTTCTATAAAATACTACATTTCTATAAAACAATACTATGTTATTTATTGATAGTGTGTTAACAAATATGTTTTAAATCAGTATCATTTTCCAAAATACAAAAAATGAAGAAAAAAGTATTATTTGTCCTTTACTATGGTTGTTCTGTAGTAAGTTACCAAAATTAAAAATAAAGAGTTTATACTTATTGTTAAATTGACATTTTTCCATGGTACAACAGAATTAAATTCTCAAAATACAGTTATTAAAATTGCTTGATACTTGCCTTGATCTTTGAGTGATAATCCAACCACTAAGCCTGATGGAGGAAATCTTGCAATTGAAGTACCAGAAGCAAAATAGCCAACATGTTCTCCAAGAGTGAATTCACCTTCATAGACTTGGTCACTCAATGAAATTCCCCATGATGAGAGCAACTCGTTCAGAGCTGGTATATTAGCTCCTCCAGTATCTGGCATCCACCATTGCCTAAAGTCATCAGATGCAAAGGAATGGTAAAGATATTTTGATTTCTGTTCAAATTGGTCGTGCAATCAATTTTAGTACAGATATTGTTTGTGTTCCAAATTGTATGTAACCATAAACTATAAAAATGTACTAGCAGTAAACCATGCAAATAATTCTGACAGAATGTCAAAAGAAGATATTGGTAAGCTTGTTGTTCAACTTATAAACTAGAGATTATTCACCAACTGTACAAAATAGATTACTAGTATTTGTTATTTCACAGGTGGTTTTTTTTTTTTTTTTTTTTTTTTTTTGACATTTGGTAGTTTTAATAGATAAATAAAAGGAAGCTAACCTAATATTACCCTGTACTATGCATTACATATTTGAGTAAAGCAAGTTATTATTTAAATCATTAAAAAAGACCAAAGGTTCGAGATAGAAGGATAATATAAGGAGAGATGTATAGAAGAGAGAATTTCAGGAAATATAGTTGAGTAGAAAATGAAAGACAATAATGTGATCCCTTAGACTTATCAAAGACTTAGTGAACCCTTAGATCCAGGAATGACTGGAATTGGATGTATAAAAGAGTATTGTTAATGGCCCAGCCTAATTATTTACTTATGAGATTCTATTTTTTTAGACATTTACCTCGTATTTTCATCAAAGAACTTCACTTTCTTCATGACAGTGATGTTGTACCAATCTGCAAACACAATGAGAGATAAACCTGCATCCACATCTCTTTTTAGTTTTCCCACTTCTTCTGGGAAAAACTCTTCCTCTGGGTCTACCAAGAGCAATGCACCATATAGTGATGAATCAAAACAAGTAAATGGTGAACCTAATACTTCAACGTAATATCCTTTGTTGCGCACATGCTGATACATATCCTACAAATGGAGACAAAATAATTTTAATTTGTTGTCTCACTATGATGTAATATAAATAGAATCATTATGACATAATACTGTATATTAGTTTAAACTAAGAAAGTTTATTACTTTTGCTACAACATTGTTAAACTGCTCCCCCAATCATCCCTTCTACAAAACATATATTCCCCCCCCCCCATATATACAATTTGTTATTGTATTTGTTAGAGATAAAACTAGGATCCTCCTCTTCAAACTTGAAAAGTTTTTGGTTTCTTTCCGGGGTTTAGAAACAATAATTAAAAAATTAATGTTTGTAAAACACAGCTAGACCATTTAAGGAAGAAATGAGTGTTAAGGCATCAAATATTACTGATCTATAAAATTCAAAATGACAACCATTAATACTTGATTTATTTTGTTTCATGTCTCTGGCTTGTTTATTCTGGACGTAGCTAAATAATATTTCAGTAGAGATTATTTTAGATAGACCAATCAAGGTAAATACAAAATATATTAATACTTGTTTTATTCTATTATTATTTTAATGATACTATATTCTCCTTTATTTTTTTAATGCTAAAAACAAGTTTTTTAATAGGTTTTGTCAAATTTAAGACATTGCAGAGTATGGAATTGAAACCAAGATGAAGTCAAGAATTTCAGTTCATGTCTTAAGTTAATTATTCATGTGAAAGTTTGGCGTCAAGTTCTCGGTTCATAAAACTGAAAACTTCATTTAAAATCTTATCCGTAGGGTTGGAGTCAATTTAAGAAAAAATCATGATGCAGGAGGAAAGTGAGAAAGCAGAATTTCTCATTAAGCCATTTTGATGAATATCATAAATCAATAATGCCAGAAATCAACCTATTGTTATGTACATGATAGATCTAATCTATCTTTGATAAATAGTGTAGTGACAGGGTTAAACCCACTAGGATTATTTATTTTCAAACAACAAATACTTTTGGAGTTAAATATGAATACTTATTAGAGAAAAGTAAAATTAGATGGAGTATTAATAATCATTCAACTTGTATTCGCCTAGATATCAGATATTAATAATTTATTTAAATTTGTGTAACATGAAAACATTGTATTTGGAAATACGAAATCACTTACCTTAAAGTTAGTATGAATGTGATCTCCGTTCCAATCTAGAGGGTCATTTTTCATGCGTAAATTATCTCGTGGGAAATATCCTGGTGGATAACGGAGATTGTGATATTGGTCCCACAAAATTCTTTTGCTAAACAAAATAAAATTTTGACTAAAAATAACAAAGAAAAAACTTTAACTAAATATACTTGTCTTTCACAAAATATATTATTTACATGCATTTCCCCATTTTCTACACATATATAATGAATATAGTAGAACAAATAACTTATATGGAAACAGAAATTAAAACTATGTTTGTACATTTCTGTTTTATTTTCTCACATATACAGAGTAAAAAGAAAGTTACGTGATGGGTCAAAAAACTGATATTGAGTTTTTTCAAGGATATATCTATTTTCTGAGGTCCCCTGAGTCCCAAAAAATGGTTTTCGAATGATGTCCATTTGTACAATGCTTTACAACCCAACGTGCAGACTGGTTTTAATAAAATTCAGTATGTGGACATATTTTGGCCATATCTCGGAACTTTTTTTATAAGTAAAAATTACGGGGTAGCTGTCATAAAAAAAAAAAAAAAATACAAACATTATTATTTACTCAAAATTGGGTCTAATGATTTGGATTAAATTCTACTCAAATGAAGCCTCTAAGGAGCCCCAACAAACCTATCCATAAATCCCAGTTCGTGAGTTATCGTTAAAAACCAAAAATATCTTCCATAGAACTTGTTATAAAAAATTTTATTTCTCAAAATCAACTCTTATATATTTCATTCAAAGTTTAATGAATGTAAATATTAATTATCCAAACCGTGTGCAAAATCACAAGGGAAAAAATTTTACGGTTCAGGAATAATTGGCAAAAAAGAATAATGTCTTGATTATAACTAAAAGCTTGATTTTATGAAGATGTTTTTATAGCACAAGCAAAGCAATTTAGGTTCTATTCAATTTGTTAAATAAATGTTACACGGTTCATATTTACTAACAACTACCTAACTAAAATTTGTGGTGACGAATAGTTGTGATTGATTTTTATTTGATTTTGTGGATGGTTGAGTGAGAAAGTTTGTGTGGTTTTTTATACCATTTATTTTATCATTGTCATTTAACTCTGTAGTTAAAAAAATCTTTCCCACAAATCAGATTTATGAGAAGAAAATTACAAAATTAATTCAATACTTTAGAACGATCTGGTAAGGTAAATACAATACAAATAAAATGTGATATATTTTGTTGACATTATCAAGTAAGTTAAAAAATTCCCTTGAATTAGATATACAAATAATAACAACAAATTAAAGACAAGAATAACAAAATAACTTTACAAAGCATAATAATACTATAATCAGGATTCAATTTAAAATCATACAACTGTAAATAAATTAGTATACTGTTGCAGAAAATATTTTTATGTTAAGATAATGAATGTTTATCTTTAAATAAATGTGATGTCCACTCTCTACACACATTAAATCCTGATTGGGCTTCATAGATTTACATAATCAAATTGCGATGTTCTCCTTTTTCGGGGTATAGTTTCCGTTTCATCGAATCTTACTTTTTAATTTAGCTCTGCCTGGGTTAGCTACTCTTACCTGCTGACCATATGCAAAAAATACCAGATTTCTGTATTGTGGTGTTTCTTAATGTTTTCAAAACTTATTTATTTATTTTTGTAAATGTATTATTTGATTATTTATTTAGGTTAGGCTGAGACCTCTTTTCGAGCCCTATTGTGTTACCTTGTTTGCTTCTATGTGTTCACTGAAGAAATTGACAAACACAAATAATTCTTCAAAAACACTTAATTTAATTTCTAACCTAGAGCAGATCACAAATATCTATTGAAATTAATAATTAAAGACAAATTTAATTTAAAATGATTTATAATGTATTTTGACTTTCTTTTGATTTTAAAATTCGATCGAAAAACACACAAACTACTTACATAACTTTTTTAATTCTTAATTATTTTAAATTATAATGACCTTTATTAGAATTATTTATTTCTTTAAATTTATTGACCAATTGTGAGAACTGGATCTTTTATTGACTCTAATATCATTAAAATTGTATTTCTAGTTTGGTATTTGTTTTTTGATGGTTTATTTTGTAGATCTCGAGTACTCTGATACAGCTTGTAATCTTGGAAGTTGTTGACTACTTATACAGATTCCCTGATGCCTTCGACTTGTTGATGGAAACTGCTGAGCATTTAATCTCTTGAGGATTCTTCACTCCATTGTTTCATTAGCTATAGACTTGTATGTAAGAATATGTATTTGATTGAAAATTTCAATTTCTTGGATTTATACGACTTTTACATGAAATATTAATTTTTGAAAATTGTTGATCCTTATCGCTACTAGGTGAATCTATTTAATTATGTCAAATTGCTCTTCATTTGCAGCCTGTTGATCTTGAAATTTGCATGTTAATTAATACACGATATGAACCTTTTTAAGCTGTTGACTAGCTGAAGCTAAAACATCTTCTCCCGACCTTTGTTAGTTTTAAAAAGCCTTAATTAAAGCCTGTTTCCAAGCTCCCTTGATTATTTGGTAGAAAGTATTGTCAACTTTTTTATTTTACCATCAAATTTTCCTTTTGGTTTTTTGCAGTTTTTACAGTTTAATTTTATGATTTAAATTTTAACTTTTTATCCTTATTAGCCTATTCTCTTTTTGATTATGCCTTTAAATCTTTCAATTAGTCTATTTTTATGTAATATGTTAATTTTTGTTTTATTATTTATGCACTAGAACAGTTGCTAAGGGTGTGACTATCTCTCTCTCTCTTCTGTGCACTATTTTATTTCGTACTGGCTTTCTCATTATTTTGAATTTCATTGGAAATAACTATATTTTTCTAACCTTTTTTATAACTTTGCTTTCGCTGGATTATTTTTTTAATCCTTTTTGGGTTCTGTGTCCTCTCCTAAGTACGTACAAACTTGATTTGTACTTGTATTTTGAAAACTGACAAAGTTATGGTCATTTGAAGAAGCCTTTTGTTTCAGAATAATTAATCACTTTTTACAATAATTAATTAATTTTTTTTTTTAATTTTAGTATTTGTTCCCTGATCTCAAAATTATCTCATCTCTTCTTAAATTTGGGATCATCATATTATGTTAAGACAATTTTGATTTTTGAGTCTTTCCTTGAAATTTGTCTGTCATTTTTACTTTACAATATGTACTTATTTTTATTCCTTAAAATTTAATATATAATTATTTTTCTTCTCAAAGACATATCTCATGAACCTTACTTCCTAACTAGGTGAAATGCTATCATGTTGTAAGTCTTATGGACCTCTATTCATTCCTTTGAAAACATTTTGAATTGAATATGCTTAAGACTGGTTATTTATGAAAAATTACTGAGAATTGATTTATTGAACCCAAAATAGTACTGTATTTATTTAATTTTGAAAAAAAAAATTTAACCCTTTTGTAAAACTCTATTTCTGTCTGTTTTCTGTAAATTTTCTTTAAATTAATTTTTTTATTCTCATTTTAGCTTCTTAGTTCAAGACGTTTTGTCTTATATATTTTAAAATTTAAATTTTACACTAATTAACTCTTAATAACATTTATTCAGTTTTTTATGACGATTATCTACATTAATCAACTTTTAACCCTTATTTAATTCTTTTGTTTTAAATGCTATCAAACATTTTCCTTTGTGTTAAATTTAGTACATCGGCTTGAAGCCTCATATGAAAGCATACAAATTTTGTAGAGCTAACTAATTTTATACAATTTTTGATTTTCAAAATGAATGCTCTATTAACTTTTATTTCCTAGGCTTTATTTGCAATAAGATTTGTAGTGAATTATTCGTATATGAATATGACATATATTTACTTTATTTAAGATGCTAATATGGTACTACTAGTGATTCATGCTTAAATATATTTAGCACTCAAATCAAACTTATCAGTAACATGGACACATCAGTCTAAATGTATTTGTCAATGACATTAAATAAAGTTATCAAATGCTGTAAAATAGCACAGTAACATATGTTTTATTATATTGGTTTTTTTCCTTAAAATAGGTAAACGAATTAATGAAACCCTCAATATAATAATGTAATGCTGAAAAACTGAAAATGTGAATTGATGAATTAAAATATTTCTTGATTAAATTTCTATAGTGTATCAGTAAAGTCCCCCCCCCCCCCCCACCTTAACTTTTGTATGAACTTAAATAGAACCAAACCCTTTTGGGAATGTTAACTAGGTCACCTGAAGTTTCTTTTATGATAGTTTAGAATTTTGTACCTCCTCTTAAAGAGGGGAATTTTCGAGGCACTCAAAATTTTCAAATGAGAACTAGGATTTTTTGACATGTCAAATTAAAGGGCATAAATAGACTAAAATTAATGATACTCATGAAATATTTTTTATATAACTCTAACCAAAATGGCATTACAAAATATATTTGAGACTTTTTAATTATAAAATCTCTGAAATAAGAATACTGAACACTTATTTAAATATTCGGTTGACTAATCTGAGAGAAGCATTCAATGTTCAACTAAATTTGTACCTGTCCACTAAAGTGTGGTACTTTTGGCCACATTCAAAATACAAAAAAAACACGTCATGTGATATATCAAATTATCACTTTTTAAGGCAAAACTAATGGCACCAACAAATTTCACTTTTAACATTGGTATATAATTTGAATACTAATTGGAATGCTACCTTGTTTTATTGCTAAAAAGTAGGAAATCGAGATTTTTCCGATTTATTTTTTTTCATTTTCTTTAAATTTTCAGCTACAACATATATTTTTCATGACAAAAATAGTATATCATTGCATACTAATTGAATATGATTGGTGAAGTAATTTCTGAGTTATAACCATTTCTTGCTGCTGAAAATCAAGATATCCAGATTTTCCGGCATATTTTATTAAAATTTTCAGGAACAACATTTGTTCAGTGGCAAAATTGGTTTATGATTTAAATGCTAATTAGAAGTATGTGACAATGTGAAAAATCAGATTTTGTTGTAGGTTTGAAAAGACGCGGTTGAATATAGAGATAGGCTGTTTAAATCATAATTTATATTTAGTAAATTCATTTATAAAAGAAAAATAGATTTTCAAGACAATAGAATAAATATACATGTCAATGTTAATATAATTTGTTTTTAATTAATAGTATATGTAAATTTTTGTGTTTTACGGGGGTATGTGAATTCCGAGTAACCGCGACCGTGAGAAACAGTTCGAGAGGGAAAATCCTCCTCGTAGCAACAGCCAGTCTAAGTCCAGCGTTTGGAGTGACAAGATGTGTTTTGTGTGTAGAGAGACTTATCAGAATGTAGTTCAAATGTTGAAAAAACTGTTTTAAATTAAAAGATTACTATGATAGACAATTATTAGTGATCGGTAGTTGCTCATAAATAAACTTTTTTTAACAAAAAGACCGAGAAACGTATTTAATGGAGTATTAGTGATGCAATGCTTTGCACGTGGCTGTCGAAAATGGAACAATGAACGGTTATATTCGTTTGTCAGTTAAAATGAACTTTAGAGATAGTGAATACTACATTTTTTAAGAATGCAGACATATTGCTACGGTCTACATTTTACCTCAAAAACGACAACACCTACAAGGTTACTCGATGGACATTTCTCAGCACAAGTGAATCACAGGTTCTATGGTCTCATATAAACTCTCTATAACATGTTATATGTATTGTATTTGAATTGTTTCTATAATATACATGAATTTCAATTATTTCATAAGATATTTTATGTGAGTCCAAATATCAGTTCAATGAAGAACAATTAATTTTGGTTTTATATATTTCTTGAAAAGATAAAAAGAATAAGTAAAACACTTATATCTAAATTTTTAAATTCTATTAATGAATTAAATACTTGCAAGTTTGATTTCTCAAATAATATAATTTCAAAAGTAAAGTCAATATGTTAAAGTTAAACATATGATCGATTTTGTTCAGAATTGATAGAATCTATAGTGTAGCAAGACTTTACGTAACATCTTTTGTAATCAATGTATATTAATAATTTGTTTTCTTTTGAATTATGTTAAAACTAATTTCAAAATATGTTTAATAAATCTTTATGTTAATATTTCAGAGACAAGTGTTTTCATTACATACCAAAATTCACTGTGCAGTACACTTTCAAAAGAGCTTTACGACCCCAGAGATTATAAATTTAGTAAAATTCATTTTTTATATGTTAAACAATGACCTTAGGTCTGGCGCCCAATAATTACCAAATAACAACAGTTAAATTCAATTTTCATTAATTAAATTAAAAAGTAAGAACTCTTCAAGTTCAAATAATTTTTCTCTTTATTTTGTCTTGTTAATAAAAAAATTACCAATTGTTACAATTGTCGCTCAACATGTGGCATTTTTTAATGAATAAAGTAGCTTCTTTTTCTTAACCAACTTTTTCCAATTGTTACAAGTATAAACTTTTTTTAAATCGGTGTAGTACTTGGCAATTAACAATTTAATAATTTATCAAACGATTAAGAGAAAATCTATATTTTTGACATTTCAGCGACAACATACATTTTTTATCAATAAACAAGTTGGATAAAATTTAATATGGTATTTAGAACGATTAAAATTTTTGGAAGTTTCAAAGTTACATGTGGTTATAGTTGAAAGGCACTATATTTTAATTTGAGTGGTGTGACTCATGTCAAATCAAGGGCACTGATTTTTTTATCTGTGAAGCCCATGATTTTTACGTGGAGACGTAACATATTTGTATGTGAGTTCTAGCAGCAATCTCTAATTGCTGGTGTCTAACGGAAAAATTAAAAATATTGTTTAAAAAGAGCCCTCAGATACAAAAAAACTTTTATGTTATGTATTCTTATTTTTTCTTCTCTATACCCAACTTATTGTAATTTGTAAAGTAAGAACAATTCTAAATAGTAATATCCAAAAATGTTAGTAGATTTAATTCACTAAAATGTCCTGAACTTTATCAATCTAGCCACTAATGTTAAATCAAACATCTATTCTTTAATATAATATTCAATGCTTCATGCAAAAGTAATGCAAATTGTGTATTCTATGCAGAAGAAGCCATAAGCAAATTATGGATATGCAAACAAATTGATTTCAATCTGGGCGAAACTGTGTGTAAAGCAAGTACAGTATTATAGTATTATATGTCAATTATTTTCTAACTGTATTTGGAGATCTAATATGGAAATTTTGTAAATAAATAACTACTAACATTTCTTTATTAGCATAATTAATTAAATGAATATAACTTACTGCCTAGGAGGAGTAGGGATGATATTGGCTTTCACCGCCAGTTTTATTGTTGATGTCCTTGGTTGTGTTTCTCCATCTTCTGGAGGTGATTCTACAGTTAACTCTATATGTCCTTGAGCTACTCCAGTCCATGTAGCAGCTCCTTTTGAGACAGCCAAACTAACACCAAGCCAGCCTGACCAGGGCCATAAAACTTCGGAATATGTTAGTGCCATCTATAAACGTTAAAATTATTCATTGCTATATACATTGCTACATAATGTAATGAATGAGGTTTTAACAATTAATTAGTTAAATCATAAACTACCTAAAATTTCATATTAATGTATATTAATGTGTATTAATGTAACTAATTTAAAAGTTCTGTGATACACCATAAATCCTGTGAAATTTATTTTCAAATTTGTTTATACAGTAGCATAATATATCATGAAATGAAGAAACAAACATCTATTAATTAAAACAAATGGTAAATAAACATTTTCACTCACTCATTCTCAAAACTAAAAATAAAAACAAATCCAGACTAATTGTCACCTAAAATGTTGTTCAATCAAAAGTGATAACGACATTTAAAGTATTTAAATAAGGGCCTAAATTTTCTTTACTTGTGCCATAAACAAGAACTCAGTGTAAATTGAATTTATTAAAATTTATCTTTTAATGATGATGGTCAAGGTTTAATTAAAAAATTTTGCCAATTATTTTTAATTCACAATATAGTTGCAGTTTTGCACAAAATTTGATCAAAATCTTGTCTTTAGAGTTTGACAACTATTTTGTTTTGAGAAAAAAATCAGATTAGATCTGAGATTCAAGCTTACAGTTATTGGCATTTTTCTTCTACTTTCTTAAGAAGTATCACGATATAGGTTTAGACTTTGTGACTTTATCTGTTAAGGCATCCTTCATGTAATTAATCAATTCATATACCCAGTCATTCTTCTATAAACTTAAATTACTTTGCTGCTTTGAAAAAAGGAATGCAATAAAGGCTACAGTATGAGTAGCTAATTTATTCTAACATCAATTAATCAAGCTGAATAGAAAAAAGATTGTTTAATAATGTTATAAATAAGTTTAGAACTGTTGGCCAATATTTCGAAAATTACAAAGGCCTTACATTCATATCAGTTTTGGTTATGATCATTGTATTTTCTATCAGGTCTCTTTGACTGACTCTTTTTTTTTCCCTCTTACATCTTTCACACTATTAGAGTATTCAAGCACGAGGGTGTCTATTATGCTCTTTTATTTTTTAAAGATGATGACGACCGCATGGTTTTTCATCTTTAAACCACAGTAAAAACAATTACATCTTCAGTTTATTTATTTACCTGTACATTTAACTTATGTTCTCTTTAACTCTGCATTATTTCGAGAACATAAGTAAATTAAAATTTTCTGGTTGTACTTATACGTACAAATCATATTAAATATTATTTACCTCAAGATAGTGGCCATACTGTGGTGTGTAAGGATACCATTGAGGTTTACCAACAATGCGTCCAGATACTCCTAAGCCATTTAGAATTGTGACATTGACTATAGTTGGCATTGCACTATGATAGAGTGGCTGCGTACAATAGGGCCACATGTACTGACACTCGCTTAAATCTATATAGCTATAAAAAAAAAATTATATTTAATTTTACATTAATATTAACTACTTAAAATTAAAAGAAACACAATATTTACTATACTCATTTATTAAAAGAAATGTCATTACTTCCATATAATACAAATACTTTATTAAAAAGAATTTAATATTTGTTGATAAACTTTAAAAAACTACATTTATCAAAGATAATATAACCTCGATTTTCGCACACACAAATACACATCCAAGAGAAGATTTAATGACTAAGTCATTGTTTGTTGATTATACACACAATTTTACATAACTGTAGTAATATACTCAGCAGTGAACATACTGATATGAAAGGAAAGGATCTGACCTCGAGATTATTAATATACTTTTAGATTGTCAAGCTGCACAAAATAACAAAATATTTATCTAGTAGTACATAAATAGAAGAACACACAATAAAAAACTATAGTTCTGAAATATTTCGTAAACACCGTTTCACTTTCTCAAACCTTAGAGAGTATAAAAAGAAGACTAAATTGTTGTAGTTTGGTTACAGAGGATTAATCTGTGTTGAGTGTTGAACCACAGAGGAATGTTTTATTATTATTGTTATTATTCCATTTGTTTAAATAATTAATTTTAAGTAAGCCTGTTGGGAGGGGGAAAAAAAGATTATTTATCTAAGATTAAGGTTCCCAAATTTCTCTAGATTTTGTGACCCATTGATGAGACAGTTTTCATCTTCTTAGTTCTGAGGGGTTGCATTCTGGAGGGAGTGATTTTATAATTTTTATCGAGAATCAGTCTTCAGAAGTGGCAACGTTGATCGAAATCTGGGTCAATTATTACGTTAATATTTTAGTTTTAATTTTAATTACCGGTACTGTATTATTATACACAATTTATTATATATATATATGTGTGTGTGTGTGTTTTAAATTAATGATTATATAATTCAAATACAACCACAAATACCTTGGACTAAAGCTGGCTTGAGGTTTATAACTGTTGAGAACTTGGTAAGCTTTCAAAAGATCTAACTTGCCATGACCTTGCTCAAACATATTGACACCTGGAAGCCGACGAGCAGATGCCATTAATGCCTGCTTCATACTAGCGGGATTGATGACATTACCCCTTTGCAACACCCCACTGAAAAAGAAAACGAAAATCAAATACATTTCTTTTATACAGTACAACAACAATTTCTAAACTTTGGTTAATTGAAATTTGAGTAAAATGAAATGCTAAAAACAATTTTCGTAGAATTGGTATACTGAGTCATTTAAAAAAAAAAGTTAATGTAATAGGAAGAGCAAAATATTAGAAACAGGACAGAAAGTTAATCTGGAAGAACAGAGAAAGGACAATATACTAAAAAGTGCAGTCTCTGAATTCTATGAAATGTATTCTAATAAACACTCCAATTTCTTTCTCTCTCAAACCCTTTTTTGTGAGAAGTTAAAGAAAAGGTGTAGATAAGATCAATCCTGAGAGTTGTGTTTATTTTCTTAGCTGGTATGCTCCTTTTAAAAAGACTGATGACCTAATGAAAAGATGGTGAGACAGCAATAAAAAGTTAAGAAAAAGTACAAAGAAAACTTTTAATTTCCTTAATAAAGTACTATATAATTATATAGTATATATGTTTTTAAGCTGAAAAACCAACTTGGACATATTGTTTGACCATTAGAGCATAAAAATGAGACCCCTAGTCCTCAATCAGGGCCAGTAGAGTACAAGAGCTGGTCAAGACAGACCTGATAGGAAAGATGAAAGAGACTAGATGAAGAAAGATCCAACCTTGGAATTGCCACAAACATACTCACTGAAAGTGAGCTCTAGAATAGATACAATTTTATAAACTACTGTACAGTAATATTTTCTATAATTTATTGTAATTTTCCCTAATAAGACTGATTTTGCTTCAAATTGAGCATCCTTAGAAAAGAATAATCATGCCTTGTCAAAAATTGTACTTATCTGAAATCAGACTGCCTCCTTTAGTAAAGTAGAGTTTTACTACATTTCTTTTTGTGATCTGGTGTAATCATGAATAATTATTAATTCACAATTTTGTACAAATGATGATTTCAGGATTGTGAGATCATATAAATCAAAGATCTT